>OY728145.1:935881032-937131032 GCA_963277665.1 Viscum album | reverse complement strand
AATTATTTTTCATATTTAAACAGGTAAAAATATATTCTATTGGATTATTTGATAATTATTAGTCTATATAATCTCATTAAAAAAACTTTATAAACATTAGGTTAGGATATCACCCATGTATTTTAATTTTAACATGTGTTATGCATTGTTTTCAATTACACGAATATTAATATTTTAAATATTTTCATGTTAAAATATTGAATATTAAAAGAAAATTTATAAATTAATAGACCATAATGATATATTTTCATTAATATCCCATCCAGTTTTCTCAATGTAACAATTTTTTTGAATTTTTAATTCATTTAATATGATAAAATTTATTATAAGAGACATTAATGTATTTTTTAAAATATTCATTTAATTTGATTTCAAGAACGTCAAGAAAACTATGCAATTCCAATATATACATTTCATAATCAATGATAATGTCATATTTATCTTGAAAATTAATCTAACGCATTAATTATTTGAAATTATATTAATTTTGATATAATTAAATTAATTTATTTTCTTTTCTTTTCAATCAAATAAATAAAATCTTGTTATTGCCTAATAATTTAAGGTAAATCTATTATTAAAATATTATAAATAAATTAAAAAATAAAATAATTAAATTAATCTAAAAATATATATTAATATTAATTGATTAAACTATATTTTCCTTTTTTAATACATAAGACATATTTAAATTCAATAGAGTGACATTTTTAATTTATATGTGTTGAAATATTATATAGGGCATTATCATAGAAAAGATTATTTTAAATGATGAAATATCAAGACTCAGATGATAAGTGTCAAAATATATTCCGTTACATAATATTAAAGATTAAAAATAGTGGAAATATCCCTTAGTTTCAAACAATGTTTACATGTTTTTCCTTTTATAGGCGTTGATACTTGTTTAATTTTTTAATGTTTACAATAACCAAAAAATAGGCTAAACTTATTATATAATTTTAATTATATTGATTAATAATACACTTTATTAATTTATTTTTCTATATGTTTTATTTTGAAATTTTATAAGTACCCACAAAATCATGATGAGAAAATGTTTACAAAAATTGACATTTTTAGTTGAACGGATAAGCCTTAATCAATGTGGCAAGAAAAATAACTAAAAATAAATTCAATTTAATCATTATAGATTGAATGAACTGTACCCATATAGAACATATTTTTTAAAATATTATTTATAATAATAATGAAATATTTATCCATATATTAAATTATTAATTTTTGTAATTCTTTGTCGTAGAAATCATTAATACATCCTCTATCAATTCCATTCTCATGAAAACTTAAAACTACTGGGTATGAACCAATCAGATTGGGATGAATGACTTTTCTCATGCGAAATATTGATGCATCAAAGGTATATATATATATATATAAATACACCCCTCTAATAACTAAATGTACAAAACATTCTGAAAATAATTAATAATCTATTATAAACATGGATCAATATTTTATATCTCCCATAATCCATGTTTAGTAAATGATAGAAATTTATCAAAATTTCCCCAGTTTATCAAAAAATAAAAAATATCTTCTCTTTATGTAATAATGGTCTATTTTTATACAATAATCATGTTAATTATATAATAATATGTTTATTTAATAGAAAAACAATTTACAATAAAAATTATCACAATAAATTAATGGTTTCAAAAGAAAGTTAACAATCAAATGAATTTTGAGAATCTAATATATTTTTCCCTCATTAGAAAATTTATATTGTATGAACTTTAAGAATAAACAAGAAACAAAATATTAATCATAAGGAATAAATTATTATTCCTTTTATTAAATCAAATGAAAACATATACATAGAAATAAATTTGAATCAGTACACATTAACTAATATTTTCTCAATGAAATAAATATTGAGATGAAGTACCTTGGTATGTGGTAACATTCATGTAATTAACCTTGGATGAAATAATATAAATTAAAACAAAAAAAATTATGATATCTTAAATTTATTAAGATTATATGTAAATGTGTAATTATGTATAACATATAAATTAAATTATTTTCATAATAAATAATAAACCTAAATGAAGGGAAATTGAGATGAAGTTATTTACATAACAGTTTACTTTTTGTGAAAATGATTTCATCATAATTTATACTATTTTTATAATGATATTATGTTATACAAAAAACATTATCATATTTAAAATACCATATATGATACACCTATATCATTATTTTATATGTTTCTTAAAAATAATCCATATTTTAATTATTTATAGTTTGGATTTCCTTATTTTCTCATTCATGTTTTGTAAAGAATGATCATATTATTAAATATATAGTACAAATTAATCATATAAATGATGGTAGTAATTTTATAAATATCAAAATTACTCAATATATGCATTATTAAAATTATTACTAAAATTTGGAAGTGTAAAATTAATCACATCGCTTCGTGAAGATGATAGGTCGTATATATACACGGGCTATGATATCATTCCATTAACATGTGAAAGGGTAAATAATTTATGATATATTACTTGTAAATAATTTATATCTTGTAATTTATATCACATATATTCATTAAATTAGTCAATTATTCAATATATGTATGGAATAAATGAATAATTAATAACAACACTTCAAGAGGTAGTGGTTAACTATACGAAGGAGTGATGATATCAAATTTTATACAGAATAGAAGGTAAGAATATATATGCAATACAATAACTATAGTATTATTATAATATCATTAATAAAAATTATGTGTATTAAATTGATTTTTTAACATCAACCATAAAAGGTCTTTTTTTGAAATTTAATTAAAACAGTTCATGAAGGTGTAGTCCTCCACACTCGAGATCAAAAGTTTTGATTCCCATTTGATGGAAGTGGATATGGAAATAGGATATAATGTTAATATAAGAATATATCAGTCTATGTGAGATAATATTATTATTAAACATAATAATTGAAAAATATTTAAATGAGGTGGAGTAATTAATAAAATGAAAACACTCATTTAAGAACATTACCGCTTCTTTGGATATCTTCATTAAGAATAAACAAATATAATTTCAAAGATGTTTTTATGATTAAAAAAGGTTGTCTAAGGAATTTTTAGTTTAGTATTTATGTTTTTTAGGAGATACATGATGAACCATGTTTATATAGATGTTTCAATAGGAGAGGATAGTTGGTGGCCTTTATATGTGGGAGATATTCCACATATAGTATTTTTTAAATGATTCAATTACACACATCTTTTATCATTCCAAATGATTTAGTTATAAATATTTATAAAAAATTTGATATTATAGGGTCTAAATATTGATAATATATTTTTTTAAATATTTTTTTGTTCATCATTAAACAATATCATGTTATATTAACCACTGTTAAATCGGTTTTTACCTTAACTGTGATAATTAATTTTTTCTAATTTTACTATTTTTAATAGTCTCAATTTATATTCAAATTACTTGGTAATTTGAATATTCATATTAAAAATAAGGAATTAATTTTTTTCAAATGGTATTCATATGATTGGATAATTCTAATTAAATATTACACCCAAAGATACGACAAAAAAATCATCTTCGAAAGAGAATGTTCTCATTAGTATAAAACGATTGAAAATAAAAAATAAATATGAAATTTAATCCAATAAAATAAAATTGTTTTTAATATATTAATATTTAAAATTTTAAAATTATAAAAAAATTGAGATATAATCTATCTTTAAAACTAATTTAAATTGAATGGTTGTTTTTAATAAAAATAAATAATTTTCAATATTAATAAAAAATAAATCATTTTAGAAATTAAAAAATTATATATGATAATTTTGATATGATGATTTAAAAAATTTAGGATTATTTTATAAATTTTTGTAATATTTTTTTAAAAAATATTATATTTATAATAAGTTCACAAGATGTGACGAATTCATTCCTATAAAAAAATATAGTTTTTTAGAAAACAATTATTGGGCATTCTGATTATGATCATTTTAATTACAATCATGAGATAAAAAATGATTTTTTTTTAATTATAAATATTTTCTATTTTATTTATTACTATTAATAATCACTAATTTAATGTCTTGGTTATAATGGCCATGTATAAATAATATTTTAATAGTTTTTCATGTTTCATCTTAACATGACATTCCACATAATCCAAGATATCAATGAGATTAAATTTAAAAATGATATAAATAATAATATCAAAGGGTGATACATTGTTCCGGCTAAAAATAGCATCCATAATATTTTATTGATATTACCTTAAAAACATGTGATTGTTGATCATATTGGTAACATCCTATGGTTCTAATGATGCTTCCTCTATTTTACTTTTTCTCAAAAGTTCCTTTAATAAAAGAATCATCAAATTCATCATTACTTGTTACCTAGTATCAACCTTATCGATTGTTTCTTTATAAAAATTTAGATGAGATTCAAATTCTATTTTATCATATGAGATAACATACACTGAGTATATACTATATATCATAAAAAATAATATATGATACAAACCATGTAATTATGATTGACATGAAAACATTTCTAATCTATAAGAAGAAAGTCCAATTATTTAAAGTATTTCTATGTGAGTAATCTACATTTGGATTAGTTTCCCTTTCAAATAAAATCTTACAACAACGTCTATTGAGATAATTTGAAGAAAAATTATCTCCCTTATTGAATTCCAAATACTTCCTTCAATTGTTATCATTAAACGTTTTCCAAATATAAGAAACTTTCAATATGATCTTGAATAGTCTTTTCATTTATTTTTTATCATGTCATTTTTATTTGTGAAAAAATTCCATATCAGAAATATTATCACAACATGTATGTTTATGATATATATTTCCAAATAATTCATTATATATAATTATTTGAATACTTTAATGGAAAATATTATCATAAAAATACTCAACCAAAGGTTAATATCGATAAAAGGTAACTATAAATTCATGGAACCATCAATAAAATTTTTCTCATTTGCTATAATATTACTTAGATATTATCCATCATTTTCACATAGTTATAAGTTCTCAAATGATTCTCAGTGTCAGGATATTTTTGGAGACTATTTTGGAATTTTTTTCTATAATGAGCATCATGAGAAGTAATAATATAAATAATGTATACAATAATTTTTAAAATATCATTAACATACTGCCTTGTGAAAAACACATGTGATAAATCATCTATTATAGTGAGAAAATGTTTATATTTAGTATGTTGATAAATGATGTCCCATATTGCAATATTTTTCAAGGAGTCTTTTGTAGTCCTCTATTAAAATCCATATTAATATAATCCCATTTTTATATAGTAATATGAATATGTTCTTTGAATCCTCTAGAATGTTGTCTACTGGATTTTACTTGTTGAAAAACATAACATCATGATACATAATCAAAAATTTATTGCTTCATGTATCCCAAAAAAAATTTACATCAAATTCATATATGTTATTTTGATACCTGGTTTTCAATATAATTTCGATCTATGAAATACTCTAAAAAATTCCATCTTTATAACAGGTATAGATGGAACACATAATTTATTTTTAAATAACATAACAATATCTTTTTAAATGATGTCGAGTAATTTCCCAACATTCATAACATTTATTTTATTATTATATTTCTCATCATCATATGATTTTTTATTTTACCTATTATGAAAGGTTTTGAAATCTTTTAAAAAAGTAGTTATTTTAATCCCTTCTTAATAATTCCCATAACAATATTTACTAGATTAATGAACATATTATAACTCTATATCATCATTAGGTTTAGAAATCCATTTTTTTCTTTACTCAAAGAAAATGAAACCTTATTTTCATTACTATGGCGATATTTTACTGATCTATATCAATTATTTAGTAACAAGATCCATAACCATTGTCTCATATTTAGTTCATTCACTTAAAATATTTGTGTTAGGATTTTATGATCAGTGTATATCTATCATCTTAAACTATAGTGATAATTTATTGAACTCTTAAAATAAAATACAACATTACCCAAGTCAATATAATTTGTTAGATAATTCTATTAATGTGTCCTAAATTACCTTGATGTATAAATAATAAAATTAACATTTTTTATTATGATACAACCAATTCCCTTCTAAGATGAGATAATATATATCACAATCTTATCATTTTTATATTATATAGTCAAAATTGGATTATTGACAAATATCCACTTTATTTTATAAATACATTTTTGACATTCATTTTTTGAAATAAATAATACACTATTATGGGTATGATTGGTTAATAGGTTAACCGGACAAAAAATAATTCCTAAAGATTGATAATAATAACCTGAGATACCCATAAAAATAAATAACACAATTGTTTCCCTTAGTGTATGAAATTATCATATAACATTTTTTGTATGATCAAACATCAATCCAAATTTGGAGACAATATGAAAAACAAAAAAAATTCATTAACATGGAAATAAGTTTTTCTGAATTTCACATAAAAATCATTGCTTCTAAATGAAATAAGAATAATTTTAATGTTATTATCATGTTTCTTGTTAATTTTTGAATACACCACGATATTATAATAAATACCATGAATAAATAATATTGATATGACATGACTAATTTGTTCATTATATCCATAAAAACATAGGGATAATCATTTAATCCAAATGGAATTTACCACATTAGACATCATTTGAAGGGCTGTATTTGGAAATACATCCTTCTTTACTAATAAATGATGAAAAAATATTGAAAATTAATCTTTGGAAATTATTTGAATATGTGATGTAGAAAAAAAGTCATTATTATTATTAGGATGGTACTTGTTATTTATCCTTATATCATTGATTTCCCTATAATCAAGTCACAGCCTCATAAATGCATCTTTATTCTTAAAAATGTAATTTTGGGATACCTATTGTTAAATAATAGGGATAATAAATCCCTTATCACACAAATAATCTAGTTTTTCATCAAATACACTAATTCCAATTTGGAAGTTATATAGGTATTCTTTGATATTAGTCTGGGATCAGCGAATAAATCAATAGAAAACTCAATTTCACCAAATGGGGGATTTCATGGTAATTCCATAAAAAATAAATTAATGAATTCCACTATAATTGGTACATCCTAAATTTGAATATTACTATTTCTATCCCTATATATATTTTGTAATTATTTCACATTAATATCATTCAGTGAAGTTATTGGGGGTGGATATTTAGATATGTTAGACCAGGAGTCCTCTTCTATAAATATATGGAGTTCTACATATACTTCATGAATCATAATTTCATTATTCTTATTATATCTTCTTTGCATTATATTTTAAAATAATGAAAATACTAAGGATTCTACCAATGTTAACCATATGTATAGTAATTCTGATTTCAAGTAAAACATGTTTATGTGTCATAATGAGCACTATTTCACACATCCATATTTTATTGAGGATTCCTCTATAAGTTTCAATGGAAAACTCCCCTATTAATGTTTTAGATAAATTGATAATTTTCATGGAAAAAGTAGAAGATAAAAATGTTTTTGAGGATGAATTATTAAAAAATAATTATCTATATTTAAATCTATTATTTACTTACCTACCACCATAATAGTGGGTATTTAATGATCTTCTATAGCTATTTTATAAAATTGAACATCATCACTTTTATTATATTGTGGTAGATTCCCTGGACATATAAATAATTTTTTTTTGATTAGTGACCCATATACCTAATGTTTAATCCCTAAATAGAATTTCTCAGATTCCTACTTTTTAATTCATTAGCCAGATGACCCTTATATCAATAGTTATAAAAAACTCTCAAACCTTTATGTATTTCCCAATATTATTCTTTCTCTAATTCATAGAAGGTGGAAATTGATTTATTTTATTCTTCTTATATGATTCAATATATCTTCATGTATCTTAGAAAACATGTGATTTTAGTGATTTCCTATGATCATATATAAGTTAGAAACTTATTTCTTCATTTTCATAGAACATGAAACTATTTAGTCATATTAAAAATAGATTTTTGGACGATCACACATCAGAGAAATGACACAAACCCTTAAATTAAATTTCCAATATTTCCATTTATGTGGTGTATGTAATCTTTATCATACCCAGATAACCTTGTTACTGTATCTTTATAATCTGTGACACTTTTTTATTACCTTTATATGATAAGTGTTGGGATTTCTCACACATCGTAAAAATATTTTTTTTATGTGTAACACAATGAATCACATTGGACATTTTTTCATGAATAAATTGAATAAAAAACTACAATAGGCTTAAAAATACTATAAAATAAGTGAAAAAATGAAAAAAATTCAGGGGGTGTTTTTTTATTTTCAGACAATAAACAAAAAAATCAACAAGAAGAAACAATCAGAGATACAATTTTTTATGAACATTAATTTGAGAAGATGGAGTCAATATAATACACCACATTAACCATTAATTTGTCACTAAAAAATATTCTTAGTATTCATTTAATTGGGATCCCCAAAAAATTTCAACCCTATAACCCTGTCAATATTAACCAGACCATATAAATTGAATAAATGAGGCATAGGCCAACTTTGGGTCTTTCAGTTGTAGCACCCAACTTTGTTTGTGACAAAAAAATCCAATATATAATCAACAGATAATTATGGAATAATAACATCAATATATTTGAGTATTAATTGAGTTTTAGGATGAGACATGAACCCTACTATTCAATCCCATGTTTATCGGATTTCAGAATTGATGTTTCCCACACACAATTTACACAAGTCTAACCTCACGATGAAGTGAAAGTCTGTCTAGTTCATTATAAATAGAAACTAAATTATTTGATCAAAAATTATGAATTAATACATATTTATGGATTAAAAATAAATATATTAACATAGTTAGGACTAGGTCGACTAAGAGTAATATCACTCTTCCATGAGTGCATTTTTCATATTCAATACATTTTTCTTATGTAATGAATTGAAAGGGAAACACCCAAAATCAACCCCACTTTTAGCTTCTATCACCAATAAGAAAAATAATATGGTGAAAATATAATAACATAGAATATTTATTAAGGATCAATTCATGTTAAATTCATGATAACAAAGAAACGTGAAGTGCAAGTGGGAGATGAGAGCCTTCATGGAAGATATATTTTCACAATTCCATGTTTATTGGAAGAGGTTTCAGATGTATCTAAGAGGAAACATTTAGTAAAAGACATCCCAAATAATCCAAATACCCTACTATAGTGTTGATGTCACATTTAAATATATTTGGTGATGTTTAGGGTTTCATATAAAAATAGTTACATGTATCATTTAGTCTCTAAATATTACATCATATGAATCAGTATTTTTGACAACATTCACTTGAGCACCAAGTGTCACACTATTATAATTAATTGTCAACCATTTACCCTTTTAACTCTTAGAAATATTTTAGGTGAATCATAGTATAAATGAAAATGTTATGGATAATGTAGTGACATTGGATCCATTATTCCAAATTTTGTACAACCATTCATTATTTCTCATTTTGGGCCCTCTAATTTATAGATCCACCTGTCTCCATCAACATAATAAATTATAAAATTTGAATTTGAATATTATTGAAAAACTTCAGTTACACGTTCTTCACACACATAATGTGTGAATTTTTTTTACAGAGATATTAAAATGTTAAAAATGGAAGTTCCATGAATCGTTGAAGTTCAATCCCAAAACATGTTTTCCATTAAATCATCAAAATATTATTAATGTGGTAAAATTATATAAATTAATATCAAAGAAAATATTCAAGAAAAATGTGTATTATAAATATTTATACATATCATGATTTCTCTTTGATGTTCATAAGAGAAATATTTATCGAATAATGTCTCTTTATAAAATTTCCATTTAATGAGTTTTATTTTCACTTCCCCACTTGTATTTTGGATTAATGACCAAAATTGATATGTATCTCCTTTGAGGTAATATAATTAAAGTATCACCACTTATATTTCAACACATAGTAAGGAAATAAATACCATCTGAGGAGGCATAATTCATTTATCAACGAACATGAACTCATATTTATCAAAATCATCAACTCTTATGAAGCATACATTGGTTTCTCATATTAATTGTTGATGTCCATCAGTTGATTCATTCGATAGGTATGTATTTGGTTCTTTGAATTTTTTGGAGAGGTAAACTGTGGCTTTCCATGACAACGAACATATTATTATTCTTTTTTACTCAGAGGAAGAACATATCAATTCTTGGTTAAGTTCCCCTCGTATCCTTACTAGATTTTAAATTTACTTCTTATGATGGTCTTTGTATTTTTATATGATGTGTGATAGTCCTATAATAGAGATATGGGTTTATTTTCCTATCCTACCCTTACCATTTCAAAAACCTACTATTATTAGTCTTCTTTGGAATCATGTCAGAATATATATGATCGTGTAAAGTCTCACTGAGTCAATTTTCCATATATTTAACCCATGTGTTTTTGTTGAAATAGACTTTCCAAGAGTGAAATTTCAGTATGTTTGGATTAATATCGGTGGGGAGTGCTGTTTAAAACAATGCATGGTCTACAAATCCCAAACTAACATCAATTCATTATGAAAGTGCCTAGGACACTAAATGGATTATTGTAAATAGGTGTCTCAGTCGTTTGAAAACGGTAATTGTAGTGGAAATAAGTCAATAGTTCATGTTGAGGATGATTTTTAGAATAGATTACAATAGTCATGGATGGTTGCTTTCAGGTTGCTCACACTTCTGGGGGTTTTCTGAAGGACTATGGTATTTCTTAGTCATCGCTACCTACTACTTGGGTGATAGAGAGGTATGTGTTAGAGGAATGTACTTCCAGTATCTCAGTAGATTTGGTTCTGTCAACTAAGGTTGGTTATGGTTCAGTTATATGTTATAAGAATGAAACTGGTTTGAGAATGTCAGACACTGTTTAAGGGAAATATGTATTGTTGTTCTTGGATAACCTAATGGACCCTATGTTATTTATCAAATTGAGATATGATCATGCTGGTCCCTCCACTCAAAATTCTCTTAACATCAATAACAATGAACAATGAAATGTTGGATTTGTTCAGAATGATGGTTCTCATAGAGAATTTCAAATTGATGTGGGTAATGTTGTTGTGTTTTAAGTGGTGGCTGGTGAAGAGGATGTTGTTTCTGCCACATATCTGGATGTTGTTAGCGCAGGAAGAGGTGTCCAACGCAAGGGAAGGCATGGGTCTGCACTGGATGTGGATGATAAAATTTTAGTTGGTAAGGACGGGGGTTCTAAACCAAGTAACAAGAATCCAATTAAATTGAGAAACATCCATGATGTCCTTACAATGGATGTTCTGAGCATGACCAAGAAGACTTAGCCGATACAGAATGTGTCTGTGGTGAGGAGCCCAATGATATCGATAATAGTTATTTTTTAAGGGGAAGTTTCATGCTTGATGACTAACATAAGTCACAGTAAGTGTATGTTTAGGAAGGATTAGACCTTTTTTCCAACCCCAGTAGTGACACATTTAGTAAAAAATAATAATGAAAAGAAGATGGACATTAAGGTCGTATGTCAATAGAAATTAGGTGGACTGTGTGAACAACCATTAGTTTTCTAGAATAGTTCTGAAGAAGATGTGATGAAGCAGGTTTAGTTACACAAAGCTTCTAAAGAGGATGATACCATGGTAATGGAGCGGTATCCAAGGGTGACTATAAATGAGGATCAATACACATTGATTGAAATTTTGAACATGATTCTTTTTTAGGGCATAAAAAATTGATGGATTAGATATGAATAGTATATACAGACATAGGACATGCTAGCCTCTGTTTTTTATGATCAAATAAAGGATGAACCAATCACCCAGTTATCCCATATCTCCTTGAATTTGTTTAGGGAAATATATTCTTATATAATTAAATTACTTTTCAATGAATCTTTTTTATCCTTTTGAGGTTGATGTTTGCTTTATATGCTTTCCTTAAAAGTGTTCAAAATAAAAAAAATTATTTTCAATCATTTCTCAAATACTGTTACATTAGTATTACAACTATTTGATAGAGGAATTTTTCATATGAAGCATTTTAATATATGATAATTATATTGATCCAACCCATATTTTTTTAAACCTTGCACCTTACCAATTCCACTACATAATTGAAGGGTATTCCACACACCCACGGGATGGACACAAGCATTTTGGCATTAAACCACAGAAAAATGAGAAACATTTCACCCAACCAAATCAAACACATGGAATATAAGTATAAATATAATTAAATAATAGTGGAAAACTAAAGGAATGTATATTACATAACAGTAAAAAAATAGCAGAAATGGGAAACTGTAAAGAGTAGTCAAATCTCCAAAAACAAGTCCAACAGGAAGGACCCAAATAAAAAAAATACTCCATGAAATAATGTAGATGAAAACCCCATAATATCACCACTATAAACCCAATATAGACTATCTTGAAACTCATAACCTCATTACATCACCCTTTTTTCCCTTCACTCGAAGAAATCAAAAGGTCTATACACCATCAAGGAGGTGCATAGGGTGTGAGATAACAGGCATAGTAGGATCCTACCTAGGTGTTCCATATCAAGTCTATGTGTAAAAGTTCATGAATGGTTATTTTAAATAAAACATTTAATGATAAAAATTAGATTGTTTTTGTAGAAAACATGGTAAACTTTTCAATTTTTCACAGTTTTAAACAAAAGATGGTTAAAAAAGCATAAGAAGGATAAAAAAGAAATCAAGGCATTAAAAAATGAAGTAGGAATATATGAATCAATACCATGGATCATTTTATGTCAAACAAAGAGACTACTTATACCACAACAAATCATGTACACAATCCAGTTCATAGAACAAATTCCCATGAAGAAGAGGAATACAACATGAGTAAACCCCCCTGAAAATGTCAATATCAATCACCTAGAACTATGTTCCTCAAAAATAGAGAAAATAACTTAAATAATATCTATTGATAATCATAAAACAAGGATGATGAACTTAGGATAAACCTTCCACCTTTGCACTAAAGGTATGCCATGTGCTCATTTTTAAATCTCAATTTCCAAATTTCAAAAGTAACCATTACATTATATTTGATCAAAAACACGGGTAGGACTATCTCACATCAAAAAACATTTTCAAAACAACCAAAAAGACATTATAATTTGATTAATAATTTAATAATTCATGTTATGTCAAGAAATGTATCATAGGATGAAGACAAAACCGCCCATCTCAAATCTAGTATCGCACAAACTATGGGATCCACAAACAACAAAAATCCACTAATGAAATCAATGTACCTATAATCCAATAAACAACTCATGATTGGTCCATCATAGAAAACATGGTGTTTTCTGAAATGGGAAACCCCAGATACCTCATTAATTGACATCCATCGCACCCCAACTAAACAAATATGGACCTCCTGAATGAGATCTCTGAAAGGATCATGAAAAAGACATGATGAATCTAAAACTAAGGACAGCATATCTCATAAGATAATCATATGATTCTTCCACAATAAATAGTAATTAAAAAGAAGAAACTTCACATTCAAGGAAAGACACATCACAACATCCATGAATTCCCAACATCTAACAGATCGATCATGATGGATGAGAGTCTCCCAAAATATCTTTGAATAGCAGTAGGATGAGAGCCAAGGGCTAGGAGAAGAAAACTAAAAACAAAATAGCCTCACATCTATATTGAAAACATTATGAGGTAGGATTCATGATTTATAATATAGTAATATGCTATGAAATAAATAGTGTTCAAGAACGTAAAAAATTCTGTCACCTCAGATTAAAAATATGTTATGAAATAATTCACGACGTGAAACCACTATTCATGATGGGCATGATTTCATAGCATAAATCTCCTTTCATGGATTTTACCCATAGAAACATACATGACATGTAACTTAGTTACATACCATAAAAACCTTCTACATTATGTAGAAAAACCTGGTTAAACTTGAATTTCCAAAGAATCACTGGCATCACTATTATAGGTATCCTTCTAATTCTTTATTTGTCCTTTAGAGTATAAGAAAAAAAAGATAACCATGTTGATGTGATGAATTTACTGGATAGATCTATAATTGGATGTTATAAACTCCACATCGTAATGTCTTTCTATCCACACAAATTCACGTGGATGATGTAATCCCTATAAAAATATGATCCCACTGATCCCTCATCAAGGATTCATGTTCCCATGTGTCAGGAATATCATATCTTTATTACCATAGAACTCTATCAAATGGAATCTAATTCCCACAAAATGAATACCACAAAAGATTCAATGATATTAACTAGTTTCTCCAAAACAATAACATTAGGATCTACCTCTATTTATTCCCTACACAAATTGAAAATATGATTAGGATGGTTTTTCTTGAGCTGAGAGAAGTGGATAAAATAAAGACATCAACTAATCTCAAAATGTTAACCGATAAGAATCAAGTTTGATCCACTAAGTTACCTCAACTAGTATAACATACCTCGGACCCAACATTGTTTGACTTCCTATTCGAGGATAACCCAATCGAGCAATAGCATTAATGAAAACTTAGTCACCCATGGTAAGCTAAAGAGAACGATTCCTTCGATCGGATTATGATTTTGGTCTACTATGGGATGTCATCATATGTCGATGGACATATTGAATCATTGTGGATGTCTAATGAAACAATCATTTTTCTTTTAAAGATACCTCTTCCATATCCTCAAAAAAAGAGTTAATATACATGGAAAACTATATAATGACTCAAAGGGATCCCTTCTAAATGACGACTGATAACTTTTGTTATAAAAAATTAAACTAGCACCAGATTAATATCCCATGATCCTATGAAATCCAAGACATAGCATTCAGATACATGCCTGAAATATCATCTTGAGCATCCTATAGAAACTGAATGAATATCCCCATAAGGCTCCACTCCTCCTTCATTTCCATAGCTATTTGTTATGGTAATTTCCTACTAAGATCATCCCCAATCAATGTTCCCCTTCCCATGGTTTACGAGATATCCAAGAAAAACATATGACTGTATTCTATATATAATCTACATTTTAGATTCATTAAATTCTATTAAAAAATATATCTCACACTGTTATGATCAGAAATGACAGTGAAACATTCCTCTAATTGATTGTACCACCAATATTTGAGCACATGCATGACTATGGTATGTTCAAAATCATGAGTGGGAAATTTATTCGCTAATGGACAAAGATGAAAGAGATTTATGCTACCCCATGGTAATCCTGTATAAGCTTTCATCCAAATCTATCACAAAAAAATCACAACACACTATGTATCCCTTACCGATATCATGTATGATTAGATTATGAGCCAATGTCAGAAGCCATCTCAGTTCCTTAGAATAACACTTTCCCTTAGTTTCCCAAGTGAATTTTACTTCATTTTTAGTAAGATCATTCAATTATGAAATCACCTTAGAAAAAATATTTAATAAACCATCAGAAGCATCCAGCACAACCAAAGATGATTAGTATCTCATATACATATCATGGTTCCTTCCATAACAAAGTAGCCTTCAACTTGTCTATATCAACTAATAATCCATGTTCATAAATCGTATTCCCCAAGAACCTCACTTCTTTAATCCAGAAATTAGACTTCAAAAGAAGACCATAAAATGGTGATTTTAAGGAATTTATATAGCTTATATGGTGCTCATGATCGTTATCATATTTCAAAGAAATCAGAACATTATCCATGAACCCTAACACCAAGGTGTTGCGATATTTCTAGAATATTTGATTTATTAAATCTATAAAAAATAAAATAGATATAGTCATACCAAAAAGAAACACATGAAAATAATAATGTCTATAAACTCTCCAAATAATTCTCTTCATTATATTTGAATCCTTAACTCTATGACGATGATATCTTGACTGAAGATCAACCTTTGATAACCAATTTAACAACATTAAATGATATGAAAAATAATCTATTCGAGGAAAATTATTTATTTCTTAACAATTACTTGGTTTAACTTCTCATATCCCAAAAATAACCATATTGAACTGTTTTATTTCATTTGAAATATCACAAGGGTATCCAAAGGCCAAATTCAAGGGTAAAATAAACCCTTTTCCAACCGTTCACCAAAATAAATCCTGAGCACATTTAGTACAACTGGTGCCATATGATATGTATGTATCGATATAAGCTATGTGCTTGGGATATGGTACATTGTAATCTATACCCCTCTCTCTAGATAAATAGGAGATATGTCATCTTGGAAAAAGTGTGAATATTCTCTAATGATGATGGGATGATTATTCAAATGAGAGATGTCATTGGGATTAATCAAAATAGAAAACATCAAACTATTGTGCTCTGAGCATAAAGTTCCTTCACAACCAGACCATGGGTCCGGATATCCCTGAAACACATGAAAGCTCTTTTTGATAGTAGGAAATGATAAACACTAATGATTACAATCTACCTCATCTCAATAAGTGACATGACAATGCATAGTGATAATTGTGTCAAACAAACCAGGTTCATGAACGAGAAAGTCCTAAACCAACTCCACTTCCGAAATGATTAATGAACAATAAATACATTGAAACCCTTACACATTCTTCTTATATAAATGTGTCTATTACACTATTTTAATGAAAATATGTTTCACATAATGTTTATGAATATCCAGAAAAATCCTAGAGATATATGATAGTTGGAGGCAGTAGTATCAAAATAACAAAATAGCTATAGAATATGTAATAACGATGTTACCTACCACTACTCCAAGATATTCATAAAATTCCATTACATACTAATCAAATATGTGAAAATGGTTCACTACTCATGCTTGTGGCTATATCTTTGTAGTCCATGAAGATTTTTACAGCACATCAGTTGCCTTTAGAGACGGCAAACTCTAACCATATTGAAGCATAGGCATATTGTAAAATAATCCCTATATGTGACAAATTAATCCACATATATTTCATGTATTAATGGGAAAAAGACATGAACATTTGGTTTTTCCACCCATGACACATTAATAGAATGTTAGAGGAACATTGGAAACTAAAGTGGACATTATTTGGGGGGCCTCTAAGGAGACCCACCTCCACCACTATTGCAACGATCCAACAAATTATTTTTCTTCCCATACATGCCACTGATGTTTCCACTATATGGAAGAGCGGGGTAGGAAAAACCAACCTTTCTTATCATATCCATGTTTTCCATCATAGCTCTATCTACCCTATATGTATTGGTAGAATGTTTTAACTTGAACTACTACTATCATGTATCCTTCTGCAAACCCTATAGGTAGTTCTGAGCCATTTGTTGGTCATTCCTCACCACATTCAATGTAAAATGGGCAGGATCATCAAAATAGTTTTGTATAAGCCGACATTAAACTCTCTCCATATAGTAAATACATGAACCCTAGCGATATTTCTAGTTTCATGGTCCCATTGGAAAAAAATTGAATGAATAGGTTTTTAAAAACCTTCCAATATAAGTCAATGTTCATGTCTACCACGATCATTGAATCCCACCATAGTATACCAAAACCCTTGATCCTAAATTATTCACATGCTCCCCTAATATTCTACATAGTTTTCAGAAAGTAAAACAATTGATTGATCCTATCAATCCAGTCCTCTGCCTATTGTGGTTCATTTTTTCCTTTAAATGATGGTGCATTCCAATGCATAAACTCCCAAAATCCCTCTCTATCCTCTAGTTCATAGTAATTCCTAATCAATGGTGTTCTAATACTATGTTCCATCCTGATCAAAAACATTAATTGGTAATTCTATTTTTTCAATGATATTAGGATCTATAGTTGGATTCCCTAGAGGAGCATCACCAACACACCCCTGAAGAACTCATGGAATGTATATCGGAGTCATACTGCTACACAGTGAAACATAATTATGATCATACAACAGACCAAATCTCAATTAAAACTAGAAAACCCCTACGAAAAAACATAGGATTTAAACAAATCCAAACACTACAGACACATATACCAACATCCCATGGAATCTTGAGTCTCATTATGACTAGAGTTATTAATGAACATGTCACAACACACCACTCAAGTCTCGAAAATCGTATCTCTAGTCTAAGAGATGTCCCATGACTAAGAAACTTGACAACATACCACCTATGATACAAAATTGTAAATAAATGAACCAGGTTACCCTTAAAAATGGATGCCAACATTTTTTGTTACATAACCGAAGGGAATAAATGATCCCCAAGGGCTAGAGACAAGCACCCGAGCATTGAAATAAACACTAGAGGGGATGAATTCTTCCAACGTGATCAAACACATAGATTATATGTTTACACAGAACAAAAATCACCATAGATGAAAAAAATAATTTTTCTAATAGTATAGAGGAAGAATAATTGTGTAACAAAAAAGAGTAGTCAAAGCTATGAAAATATTTCAAAACAGAGGGAACAAAACCAAAAAAAATCTCCAGGCAACGGCAAGGACAATCACCCACCATCTCACTACCAGATACACAAAACTAGATGAAAGGAAGCTCATCACCTCACTGCGGCACCTTACATTTCCCAACATTGGAATACATAAAGTGGTCAACACAATACCAATGTAGTGTATAGGGTGTGAGATAATAAGCTTTGTAGGATCCCACTTATGACTTCCATATCAAGTCTCTAAAAAAAATTTATTGAATGATGATTCTAAATAATAAATTGAATGATAAGATTTAAATAATTTTAATGTAAAAAAATTTGAACATTTCGCATTTTCACAGTTCAAAAAAAACAAGGCACAACATGAATATCATGGATGACTCAGAAAGCCAAGCATTACAATATAGAAGCATCAACAAATGAATCATTACTAAGGATAACTATATATCAGAATATCAGACTACTCAGAAATTAATAAAACATGGGAACAATATAGTTCCTAGAACACCAGCCTATGATGTAGAGTAATACCCCATGAGTAAACCCCATGAGAATTTAAATATTCCTCACCTATAACAATAGTCTTTAAAAAAATTGGAAATCCCCCTGATAATACTTCCTTATAATCACAAAAATGGTCTATGGCCTAATGATAAGACTTTCACCTATGCATTCATGGAAACCTTGTGATAATTTTCATAACTCAATTTCAATTCTTCAAATGAACCCATTTACATTTCAATTATCAAAAACCATGGAAACCCCATTTCCCCTCCAAAACCCAATTTTAACACACAGAAAATATCTTACTGATTTGATAATTCAATTTATATAGCATGTAGATAGGATAATTATCATAGGCTAGAGATAGAACCACCCACCTCAATGTTTGGGGTTCTAATTCCCATAATAGGATCCACAAATAGTAAAATATCTGTGATGAAAATGAAGACCCTAGAATCTATTCCACATCACAAGATATATCCAACATAGAAGAAAAGTGTCAGCAGAAAGGGAAAACACCAAATACCTCAAGAAAGACGTCTTCCACACCACAACTAACGAAAGATTGTGGGTTAGAATGAGATATATCAAAGTATATATAAGATGACATGAATAATCACCAATTGTGTCCCTCAGATCTGATTATGCTAAAGTAGGGTGCCATCACGATCAATAGAAATTTAGAAGCCAAATGATTGTGTTCCCAGAGAGATGCACTACAACTAGAATAAATATCCAATGTCGAACGAATCAACCTATATAGAGCTGAGTCTCTAATTTTTTTTATGGAATTTCGATAGGTTGAGAACCATAGTCAATAACAAGAGAACCAAAACAAAAACTAACAATTTATTTTTTCAAAAATAATATTTCGGCCGTTTCAAGATGTGTAAAACAATTATGCACTGCGAAATCCATGGTGTTCAGGTATTCCAAAACTTTTTCACCTCAGATTAAAATTGAATTATATATATAATTTAAGATGTGAAACTACTCTTCATGACATGTGTATATTGTGATTGTGAATCCAATTTCACAGCTTGTACCCTGAAACTGTTACATTTCATGTAACCCTGATACACAGCATGAAGGGCTTATGCACCCTACAAAAAAATATGGTTAATATTGAATGTACAAAAAGTATTTTTCTTCACCATTATATGTATCTTCATAATTTCATATTTAACTTTAAAAAATTAAAAAAAAAGATTATGAGGTCATGGAAGTACCTAATAGATCAGTAATGGAATGTTATTAGAATCACCATGTGGAATTGGATAATCCATCTGAGAAAGGTTATTTTTCATAACATATTTAAGATTCAAAAAATTTGCTTTGATTTTCTCAATTCTAATACCAACTATATTGGTTTAATTTTTAAGAAAATATATATATTGTTTATGAATATTAATAACCATCTTCCATATAATAACTATTTACAAAAAATGAATCATTTGGATGATCTAAAAAAATTATGAATTTTTTATTGATGTGTAAAATAAAAAATATGGTTTTACACAAAATATAAATTAAATTAATTTTGAATTGTTGAATAGATAATAATGAAGTTGGATTCATTGGCGATATCATGATTTTCAAAACTAGTAAATGGTTTGTAAAAAAATGTGAATTATCCTATGAATATCCACCATGATTATCAAAACAAGTAATAAATAAGTCTCATTTTAATGTACCATGTAGTGATTATATAAATCCCACAGTCCCTTTTATAGTTATTACACCTAGGTACATTTGTTATATAAATAAATACAAATTCAGTATCCAGACATGGATAGAGTTATTGGGAAAACCAAAAAATATATTCTTTAAAAAAATAGTATGATATTCATTTATACATATTACCAATGTATATCATTGGGTAATGTTACCAAATATATGTTTTTCTTATTCTAGTTCCCAACATTTCTACTAATTGTTTATTAATTCCAACTATAACGATATTAATTGTAGAAACTCAAAGCACATATCTACTTTTTTATAATATAATAGATACAAGGGTTCAAACCCTAAAGGACGTAACATTTTTGATGGTTTTGATGACTAGATACATAAATTGGAACCATTTTACATTGGGAAATAAAATACAATGAATATAAATGGCGATCATTTTGCATCCTAGAACTCATTATAATAATTGTTCTTCATATCATAGGGAATGGAAATAATATAAGGGTGTGATAAAATTTTTTGTAAGGATTATATATAGTGGAGGCTGTCGCAAATTAATAAATGATAATAAATATGTAATGGTGAATTACCAAAAACACATTAGATTTTATCAATACCATGGTTATCATAATTGGATAAGTACTAATCAATATGGAAATGGATACGACGGAAAAGATATTCCATTTAATCAATATACAAAAAATGAATTGCATTCACATATAATATAATTATGAAAATAACATGGATAATAATAGTAACAAAATAATAAATGATTTAAATTAATAATCATTGGATTTAATTAAATTAAGTTTCTTGAATACCACTACTCTTATGACTTTTCTCATAATAGTTTAATTATACTTGTTAAAAATATATCAGATTTGGCTATATAATTTATCTAAATGGACCTATCAATACATAAAGGGGAAATATATACATAAAACCCACCAATAATTATATGTCTTCTAAATTATTCACATATAAAATAATAAACAAAACTCATGATTCAATATTCTATATTATCCAATATCTGTATTGAGAAAAGGGTACATATTTCTAAAAAAACCACAATTTTTAAAATATCAATCATATTAAATGAAAAATATAAAAAATATAAATAGTTTATGAAATAGTTAGTTCCACTATACAATAATAGAAACCTGATGATAAATATATTTTAAAATGAATAATGATAAAAAAAAAGGTGAATTTTTTTAGAATGATAACAATTAGAAAAACTATTGAGGATATAGAATAATTTGTACCACTATAATTATTTTAAATGTTTTACCCATTATTAATAAACATGAATCAATAATTAATAATCACGAATAAGTAATTATTCATGGTAAATATATCAAATTGGATATATACATAAATAATATAATAGTAAATAGCTCCATAATAATAAATTTGTTTTAATGAAATGAAAATTGAGAAGAAATATCGTACAATTTATAATGTTCAGGTAAAATATACATGTATAAAATAATTCACATTAAAACCTAATAAATCATGACACATGAAGAATTAAAAATATATAATGAATTTGGGTCAATATGTACACCGAATAAAATATTTTATATCCACAACTATAAAATATGCCTCCATAAAAGGGAATTAAGACGATGTCTCTTACCTCATAGTTTCCATTAGTTAGAAATGACATGACATCATGTATAATGGTTGTAATAATTATATTTATTTATAATATATCCAAAAACATATTTATAATAACATATATGATACTATAATTACATTTTCCACTCTTTTGATAATAATATTACGTTATTATAATTATTTTAGGAGTTAAATGTCATGCATTCCTATGCTAGTTTTATAATGAATGTTCTTTTTCTTGTATATATGCATAAAATATTTCATCTCCAGAATGATAGTAATTTTATAAATTTAAAATTTACTATGATGATAATTTATAATAATAACTCCTAATAGATATCTATGTAAAATAAAACACATTATTTCTGGGTGATGGTAGGTCGTACGACTACATGAGTGATGATATCATGAAATTATTTTGTGAAAGGGAAAGAAGGATCCTAATATATTTATTTAAATGAATATGTATGATTTCATATATATCACATATATTCAAATTTATTTTTCTTTTAACCTTCCATGTAAAACATATGTGAAAATTGAATCATATCACTTCACGAGGCAGTTGTCCACCGTACAAATGAGCAACATTCTTATTTTTTAATTCAATGGGAACTAATAAGGTGTATATGATATTATAATTATATAGTTATAATAAAATCATATATTTAATCTACATGTGTTGTATCTATTATTATTTGTGGACTTTAATGTTTCTGATTGAAAAAGAATTACATAGGTTAATGAGGAGATATTTCATTTAATGCGTGATCGACAGTTTCATTTCCATAAAAGAATGTACTAAATGCTAATGATAACTACAGTACTAGTGGTAGTGATTATTATGATGATTCATCAGATAGTGAATCTTATGGACAATATAATATTGTTCTTATATTCAGAATCCCCACTAAAAATAAATGTCTCATTGGTATGTTACACACTTCTGCATCCTTAAATAATATCGTGATGAAAGATATTTCGAAATTTTTACTATTTCAAAAAAACCATGAAGAATAAAATTCAAAAAAGGAAAAAATTTATATGGATATTAAAAAAATTATTTCCAAAAGAACACTATTTTAGAAAAAAAACTCAACTGCTATGACTAATGACTATGAGGATAAGTATTTAGTCATGAGACTAAAATATGAAATATTTTCCTTAATAAAACATTTGATAAATTTTACATATAGAAAAAATAAATTTGATAAAATGTATTCCCAACTTAATCCTCTAACAAATAGTTATGGGTTTGGTTATTTTCACTCCAAACCTGTTTTTAGTCACAACTATTTTGAACCTCAAAGTTATTTTTTGCATGAATTGTCATAGTGGTAGACATTGCGGGAAAACTATTATTTAAAGAAAATACAACATATTTTTTTCATAAATATTTCATTAATAATCATATATGGATTCAAAATACATTACTTTCTAACATTTTCTAATCAAAACATTTTTGGATTCCAAAAGCCTAACTATTTTATATTCAGGAAAACAAAGCATGTACCAATATCAATACATTGTAAATGGATAGTAGATGTTCCTGGAATATGAATGGTAATAAAAACATATTTGAAATTATTTTTAAGATTAAATGTTTTAAGGAAACATTCAATGATAATTCTAGAGGAAAAATTTTTGTTATATATATAACATTGTTCGTCTTGGAAAAGAGTTATTTTCAAATTTTTTATTTGTTAATAGTATTAAAAAATAAATCATAAAAATGATAAAATTATGTGACGAAGGTTAAATTGTGAATTTGATGAATTATAAATCCCCGCCACACAATTAAATGGATGAGTTCATTATCTCTTAAAAACAATTATGATAATATCTACACAGTTATCATAGATGACTATAAGAGAGAAGACTTACCTTGCCCTTGTGCAATGGAAGATCAATCTCGGTTATAGAATATAATACTAGGACAGTGAAACATTACCAACATATGTAAACTCTTAAAAATAAGACATGATAAGGATTAACAAGACCATATATTTTTTCCATTAAAACATTGTGATACTTGTCAATATGGCAAGAAACATAATTTTATCTTTAAATAACTAAATCAAGTCTCATCTTCTGATGCATTACAATTAGTGCATTTTGATCTTTTCAGTCTAACAAAACTGGAAGTATTAGAGTCAGATACAATATATTCATTTTAGTTTTTAATTACACTGGATTAAATAATGTCTATTTTCTAGAAATGAAATATAATACCTTTTATTATTTTAAATCATTTCAAACAAAGTAAAAATTGAGAAAGAGATTCCATTGATAACTATTTGTAGTGATCACAGGGTAGAATTTGAAAATTCATATTTAGAAAAAAAAATTATTAAGAATGGAATTACTCATAACGTCTAAGATCCACAAGCTATTAAAAATAGTGTTTTTGAAAGAAGAAAATATATTATTCAAGAGATAATAAGAACCATGTTGACTGAATATTCTATTTCTAAAAGAAAATGGGATGAAGCTTTTAGTAATTCTTTCTATACTATAAATGGAGTAATAACAATAAATTTTCTTAATAAAACATCTTATGTGTTATGGACTGGTCAAATACATAATGTTTTTTAGTTTAATGTATTTGGATGGAACCATGTCTTATTTAATACGAATGATATCATATAAAAATTCACACCCAAATCCAATGTAGGAATTTTATTAGGATATTCCACTTCCTCTACGTCTTATAGTGTTATTTAAAAATTCTAGTAAGATTGAGGAAAGATTTCATGTTAAGTTAGATGAAGCTGATAATTTTGTTCTTAAACAACCCCTACCTACATATTTAGATGTGTTTTCAAAAACTAATTATCATCCTTTGATGGGAGATTCTCTTAATCAGTAGAATAATGAAGAAAATATTCATAAAAAATTTACCCTAGAATATTTATCACCTTATATTGATGAACATGTTTTACAAAACCCAATTTAGTTGTTTCTTAAGAATCATCCCAGTGATAGTATCATTGGTGATGTAAACCAACCTGTAAGGAAGAAAATATATCTATTGAATTATGATCTGTATCTAAAAATTCTTTACATTTTATAATTTAAATTCACAAATGAATATTTAAGTGATAATGATTTGATTAAAGATATGATATATGAATTATTGAATTCAAAATGAACAATCTTTGTACAATGGTTGAAAGACCAAAAAATCATCCATTATTTGATTAAATTGGGTATTTATAAATAAATCTGATGAAAATGGTATCATATTAAGGAATAAATCATGATTAGATGTGAAAGGGTATAAATAAAAAGAAGGAATATTCTATGAAAAACATATGCTCTAATAGATACACTTGAATATATTTGTATTATAAAATGATTTTAGGAATTTTGTAATTTGAATGATTTTAAAATGGGGGTTAAGTGTCTTCTTTAACTGATTTGTTTATTATGATGTTTATGTTGAATAACCTCTTGGTATTTAAGACACAATACAACCTGATCATATTTTTAAACATACCAGAGATTTATATGGTCTTAAACAAGCACCTAGAGCCTAGTATTATAGGATTTCTATATTTTTGTTACAAAAACATTATGTTAAGGAAATTTTTGATCCAACAATTTTTATAAAGAATGATAAGAATGATTTTTTTGATAGTTAAAATCTATTTTGATGACCTTATATTTTTATCAAATAAAAAATACCCAACTGGTTCATTTTTAAATCTCATGAAATCTTACTTTGAAATGAGTATGATGGGTTATTTAAAAATATTTCTTGGATTCCAAATTTCTCAAAAATCAAAAGGAACATTTATATATCATCATAAGTATATTAATTATCTTCTTAAAAGTATTTATATGACATCACTAAAAGTATAAGTACTCAAATTTGTACATCAAACACCCCTGATCATAATGATGATGAAGAAATGGTAGATCAAACAACATTTAGAGGTATAATAGGATGTCTCCTATGTATAACATCTATTCGTCCGTAAATAATATTTTCAGTTTTATTATTTTCAATAATTCAATATAATTAAACATAATCTCATTTTGAAGTTGTGAAATTAATTTTTCACTATTTAAAGGGAACCATAGATTTAAGATATTGAATTCTTCTGAAAATTATTTTATTTTAAAATGATTTTCAGATGTTGACTATATTGTTTATAGAATAGATATGAAAACTACATCTAGAACATGTCATTTTCTAAGAGATTCATTAGATTCTTGGTCATCCAACAAACAACACTCCGTTGCACTTTCCACTATAGATGCTGAATATGTTGTAGCTGGAATTCTTTGTGAACACGTGTTGTAGATAAAACACACACTCACAGACTATTGAATATGTTTTACCAAAAAGATAATGTGTGATAATACTAGTTCCATTTCTCTCTATAAAATACACTCATCATCGCTCTCATGTAGAGAACATAAATATTAGGCATCACTTTCCTAGGTATCACAATCTTAATGAAGACATCATACTTAAATTTATCAAAATGCAAGTCTACCATGGTAATATATTTTCAAAACCGTTACCCTTTATTAAATTTTAATACATTAATAAAAATATAGACAATAAAACCATAAGGTAACCATCCATATTAACATTTTGTTAAAAACTATCACATAACATTAAGATAATTCTTTTCACAACAGTAGTACTTCTATTTATTATTTTATTTTTCTTTGTCAAAATTTCTGTAACCTAAAATGTTTTTAGAACCTAAACTATTGTCAAAATATAAAACATTTTTGGAATCAAATTTTTTCAGAAGCTATGTTTTCTAAAATGATCCTTATATATAATGAAAAATATTTATCAAAACTCTAAACGGTAATTTTTTAATTATATCATCATAATTATAATTCTGGCTGTTGGTGTTCCATTCTTTTTTCATTATGAATATATTATCGGATTCAAATACAGAAATCCATTTTTTTCAATAAATCCTTAAAATATCAGAACCAATAAATCCTTATTAGGATTTTATTTCATCATTTAGATAAGATAATGAATCTGTCAACACGTATTTTAATGTAAATAAAAGCAGAATAAACTAGCCGCCAACAAGAAGAGAAATATCTTAATGGGAAATTGAACTATGTTGTTCTTAATCTAAAATGGGATAGAGAAATAAATTAATAGTTGGAAATAATATTTCAATTTCAAGGAATAATTAAAAATTTCTCTAGGTGAAATAGTTAGGTCCCAGGAATCTAGATTCAATTATCCAGAAAAAAATAAGGATTGTGAAGTGTTGCTCAAGTTATTGTTATATGATCATCATTATTTGAAGAAGTTGATGGCCACTTTGAAAAATTTTATTCTGATGGATAAAAATATCGATGAATACATTTCTTTTCAAATCTGTTTTTTATAAAATATATTTGGACACATATGATATTTTAATAAAAGTGATTCTCTGCATTGTTTCGTCTTGTATATTTCTAATACATTCATGTAAATTTATTCCTCTCCTTGAATCATTTTTTTCAATCACAAAGGGGGATAATTTTTTTAAAATATTTATGTTAAAGGAAGAGAATACCTAAGTAATGGGATATTACATAAAGAAGAAATTATTAACTATTCACGTGTTATTTATTTAAGAAATTTGATAATATGATCCTACGGTATTTCAAAACCTATGGGGGAGTTAGTGGTCTTCATCCTGTGCCATAAAAATGCATATAATTTTTTATTTATGGACAAAATTTAATACCAGTGTTTTTTATATTGTTTTTTTTATTTTATTTTTTATTTCCTAAAAGTTTGAGTGTTTTGATTCATTATGTTTTCTTATGATTTTTCTATTACTTTATATTTTGGAAATAACAAACATGTTTTTGTATGGATAATTTCATTCTCTAGGAAAAATTTCTTAAGTAATGTTTATTTCTTCTATGAATTATTTTTTACTCTATTTATGGTTTCTAATTCCTTACCTAATGTTTTTATAACAAAATCCGACCGATATTTCTTTAAGCCAAAAATTGGATCCTTATCAATAGCTCAAAAAGTTCCATTTCCTATTAATCTGATCTCAATAAAATTGTGAATCCAATTTCTCAAGAAATTAGTACTTGATTTCTCTAGCTTATATAATCTGATTCCTCAAGAATTCTGAATCGATTTTATAAAGAATATATAATACAATTTATCTATTATACATAATCTTATTATTCTATAATATTGAATATGATTTCATCAATAACTAGTCACCATTTCTCATAGAAACCAGACTCTCATTCAATATGAAATCAAACTACAATTTTCATTAAAATTACACTACGTTTTTCATAGAAATAAATCTCTGATTCTCATAGAAATCAAAATCCAGTTATCTTAAAAATCACGTTGAAATTTTCATAAAAATAAAAAACTTATTACCAGTTTTCTTAGAGTCTGATTGCCAATATTTTTAGAATCTGAATATCACTATCTTAAGAACCCGATAAAATTATTTTATTAATGTTATCATGTTTCCTTCATGTAGAGTATCCTTTTTAGCAGATCATAAATCTGATAATGATTCTTATGAATTGGAATTTTTAAAATAGTTAGTTATTAAAAATGACGTCATCTAATCTATTTTCACATAATTATTTCATTAGTGGAACATGTAATAATCCAACTAATATTTTAATAAAAAATTAATTGTTGGAGGATAATATGACTATTGGGGATTATCTTTATAAATACCTATCCATTTGATTGAGTTCAGTGCTATATTTTGAAGATCTATTGAACTATGAAATGAAGAGATACTGTAACAACCCGAGATTTTATGAGAATTATTATTTTTAATTTCATTGATGTCTTGTGTTGTACGTTACACACAAATTAGCGGGTGCTATACAAAACACCGTATTATCTTGCAGTATACGCAACACTATTCATGGCTCATGTTACACACAATTTCATGTTCGTTTTGTGGAAATTATTCTATGCAACATTAAGTGTAGATTTTGTTTAATGAATAAATGAAATAAGTTTTCATTATGATATACGCAACACCAAACAGAGCTCTCACTATACACAGATTGACTTGGGTTTTATTAAACGCAATTAAGACCTTCCTCGACAGCGTGTGTAGTACGCAATACGTTGTTTCACTAAACGAGATATTGCTATAATATTATTATGAACTAGCCGTTATGAATTGTAGTACACACTTTTTGAAATTTTATAAATTTTTTCCATCAAAATGGACTTCATTTTTTGATTTGGAATATCGAAATTATCCTACGGTGAATTTTCGGTATTTTTCTAAAAACATTCAATTTTTGATGAATAGTGAAAAACACTGAGTTATAGTTTAAAACCGAATTTTCGTTAAATAATTATTTATTTTATTTAAATTTATTTTAGCTTAGATTTGATACATAATACCTATATAAGTTTACTGTAATTCATTTGAGAAATTTTATAATAATTTTAGATACATAAAAATTTTATTGAACTTTTCACTGTCTTTTACACACCTCCTAGGAGAATTTGAAAATTTACATAAAACATAATTTTACCACTTCGGGTAGAATAATTTCACAAATATGAGATACACCGTTAATATCAAGGAGTAAATGTGGTAGAATAATATTATAATATTTTTTTGTGAATAGTAACTTTTTACTTTTATTTAACACTATTAAAAATAAATAAAGTAATTAAGGGAAAAATGATATTATTATTACCCTAACACATTTATTAATTCCATTGGATAAGTAATTTCAACAAAAAACAACCTTAGTAATATAATATTACCATTTAGGGCCACATGGATTAGATTTGCACATTTATTATTATTTAATTCAAAGAAGAGGTAAAAGAGTTAAAATCAATGCTTAATAACTAAAACATTTTTAATATATGGTTATACATAAAATAAATTCGACTATAAGTTTTCATTAAAAATATAAAAAGATATAATAAATAATGGTATTTTATTTATAATTTTTAGACATTAAATAATTTAATTTATTTATGGCACAATGATGATTAATCAATTACATTATTAATAAAATATTAACATAATTGATGTTATAAAAACCCAAATAAATGTAATTTGAGACTTTTTATAAACTCAAATACTTTTTTATGTTAATATGACATGTTATTATTGATTTAATTAACTTTTTTCGAACTAATCATGCTGTTATAATTTTCACAAAAATCAATTACCAAATATTGTCAAAATTAACATAAAATTGTTTTTAAAACAAATATTATATTATTAATTGTTATTCTATTCCTAAAAATCTATGTATTGGCCAAATGACTTAGATAAGATTATATATATTAATAATGAACCACTTGGGTTTCTTTTGGGTTTTTATAGTATATTTATTAACCATATAGTGTAAGAAAACAAGAAGACACGGTAAAAGTTAAATTATTTATCTTAGAGTTAAATCTAACTGATAAGGTTAAAATAGTAAATTAAAATAGTCTAAAACCTATTGGTTTAGAGTATTTCCACCCATACCCACTTTATCCTTGAAATAAATCAATTTGTAGCTATTTCAAACCGAATATGACTTTATAATAAAATAATATTTTAAGTTTTTCCAAAGGTGCCCCTCTCCTCCCTTATAAAAGGGAACCTCCTCCCTATACTCTTAACAAAAATTTGAGCCTTTAACATCTGCCAAACCCTTCCCATTTACCGTCTAAAATTCCCTATCAACATTATAGAGGTTATGGTCTCCTCAAAATACCAACTCTAGTTCCTTAAGAGGAAGCATAAAAGTGGTGCGTCGAAGAAAAGGTAATCTCTTCTACCGATTCTATCAAGTTTCTTTCATCATCAACTTCTTCTTCATTAATTGTTTCATAATGAATTTATTATATCAGTATCATTAATATACTAATATGTTATTATAAATATGAAACAACCCTATTTAACCTTCAATCCATCCTACTAATAATGAAATCATCGTGCGTGCGTACGTACGGAATACCATCTCCACAATGTTGTGTAATCTGTATTTCCACCACCACCTTAATTGGATGGGTATAATGATGTAAAGAATAACTATATATAGTTATTATTACATCATACTAATTCTGATATATTATATCATCCAATCCAATCCAATTCAATAATTATGGGAATGATATCATCGCTCGTGTGTACGTATGGATTACCGTCTCCACGACACGATGAGATTAATTCTCCATGTTAACCAGTAAAGAATGATTATAAAGTATATATAATGAATAATAATGAAATATATGACATGATAAAGCTACTGTATTTATTTATATATATAAAATTCATCTACTTACTTCCATTCAAGCCAATAAGGAAAAGAAAACAACGTTCATGCGTACGTACGACCTACCGTCTCTATGAACGGTGTATTTCATTTCATTTATCTATATATTATATATATGTATATATACTGAGTATATATGATATATAAATCATGATTTACATTAAGGAAGTAACTAAATCATTATATAAGTAATAATAATATCAATAACAATAAGGCCAAACAGGTATGATAAATAAAACGATTTCACCGAAATCCCTGCTTTCTAATGGAATTTACAAAAGAACAGGTAATATAAAGTCATTAGTGAACCATATATGATATAATAAAAATGAATATGATTATTTAATATTTCAATGACATTATTTAAATCATTATACAAGATTTTCGGATATGTATGAAGCATATCACACCTATGATAAGGTATAATAATTCTAATCTCATTCTTCTCCGAGATTGTTTATTCGTAAGTATTTACTGGGTTATTGTTATCATCCATGTCCATGTTTTGTAAAAGTGTATTTATGTATTTTTAAAGTCCTTTTTACCCATATTTGACTTTTCCTACATGTTATGTAAGAATATTTCTTTTTTTTACCATACGAGGTAATTTTTGACTATTTTGGAAAAAGTACGAAGAGAATGTTTTTTTAACTTATAAGACCTGAGCGGATTTTTTTACGGTTTAATAAAAACTTATTTTTATGAATATTCCTCCAAAATATTTCATGACTATATTCTACAAAATGTTTTTCTTTTAAAATTTCATGTAAGTTTGTGAATGGAAAATGATTTTAAAGAAGAAATGATATTTTCCTCATGAATTTATTTCAAGTGTTTTATTAAAACCATTTTCAATATAAGATGAAATTATTAAGTATGTTTATGTTTCAAGTATAATTTATATATTATTTACATGTTTTTATTTTTCTAATGATGAAATGTAATCCATTTTTTTAATTGATTATGTTGATATGGGATGATGTTTATGACACCCATTTTATTCTTTGGGTTATGATGAATTATTTCTTTTTATTTTGTGGATCAAGTAAGAATGATTTAATTATGAGATGGGTGGGACCTATATAGCCCTCCAATGCATTGTGTAATGATTTATATCTCCTGAGATTGAACTGGATGGAATGGAATGTTAATCTGGTTCAGTGATACAGGACTGGAACGTGGAGTGAACTTGATTCAGTAAGGGACTTTGTCCACTAAGATGGTCTTGGCAGCAATGCCTTGGCTACTATGGAAATCATATCAAGTGTTTCATGAATGCCATAATTACATGTTTTATTCCCATTCTATTTTATCATGATTGATATTTCATTATGATCTATTCCTTATGTACTTCCATGTTTTTTGTCATTGCTCAAGATTTTGATGTTTAAACATTATGTTCATGATATTTTTTATGTTCAAATGTATATGATTTTTTTATTGTATCTATGATTACCCTTAATGAGCATTATATCATACCCTTTATAAGTTTTTTCCAGGATTTAAAGAAAGGATTTAGGTAATAAAACAGAAGGAGAATATCTTTATGGGACACGTTTAAGATCATTCACTTAGAAGATTATATTCTGTGTTTCCAAAGACACTAAACTCTTGCAGTCCTTCTGTGTCTATTTTTTGTTATGTATTAATTATTCTAAAAAAAATTAATGTAATGTCAATGAACATCAAGATTTGGGTATCTGCAGTTGGTATCAAAGGAATGGTTTAGTTAACCTTTGGAAACTAGGATGAAAAAACTTTAATGAGATACATATAGATATTTCTATGGTATGTCTAGGGATGTCCCAAAGGATAAGTATAAGTATAGGTTATAGACCTAGAATTACGGAAACAATATTATAATTAAACCTAAGTTGTTAGATATTGAAGATACTACCCCTTGATTATGATTTTTTCTTCTAACACTATTGTTTTTGGGTTATAGAAAATGGCTGTAAACCAGATGATTCATGATAATGGAGGATATGATGGACAATGGAATGATATTTTTCATGAACAACCAGATGAAATTGGATCAGTAACACCACATATCGTTATTATTCCTAATCAAAAATATCATAATATGATCAATAATCTTATCTTTATTAAGTTTCCTGACTCATCTAATAAGAGAAAGATGGAGTTTAATGATGATCGTGGAGGAAATAAATTTCAATTTCCCTCATGTAAATCATGTGGGAAGAGGCATCAGGGATAATGATTCAAAGGAACTTGAAGATGATTTGGGTGTGGAAAAGAATGACACAAATCCAGTAATTGTAAAATAAAAGGTTCAGTTAACACCATGGACAAGGATAATGGTATTTCTAAGACATCAACAACGATTAAATGTTTTAAATGTGGAATCTACAGGCATTATGGAAACCAATGCTCTAAGAAAAAATTTCATGATGAGAATCAGCATGGTTGTATGAGTAGTATTTATATTGATGATGATGAAGAGACTAAAAATGATATATGATATGAAATAAACGATGAATCACTGTAAGAGATTTAATAAAATAGTGGAATGATTTTATGTTTATCAAGAATAGTGTATGATACTATGGAATAAAGAAAAAATCTAAGGATTGTTACACTATTTTCCATCCTTGATTTTTTGAAAGTATATGATGAATGGTACCTGTAACCACGAATAGTTATTCAAATATTTTTGGAAGGTAGACGATGTGTGCATAATGAAAGGATAAGGAGAAAAGGAAATGTTTGATAGTATTCATGAGCTCATGACTGATATAAGGACAAAGTGATATCATGGTTTGAGTATATATAAATTTTGGGATTTTGTTGTGTGGAAAGAGTTAACTTTTGATAGCATTCCTGTTTTCACTAAGGTTCTATGGTAATTCATGTTTCAAAAGAATTCATGATTAAGGTATTTTCATGTTTGGAATGTGACCAACAAGATATATCTTATGATATATGGGGGGAAAATGATGGTATTCACAAGCTTGGTTGATGAAATTTCTAGTAATCGTTTTATTTAAACTATGAGCTTGGATAGATGTATTTTGGATAGGCATAAATATTTGAAACAGATTATGCTAGACATAAGATAATATTGTTAAATGATATAACATTTTTTCGATATTATTTCTGGAATGTTATAGTTCTATAGGTTTAGAAGAAGGACAACCTGCAGAACGGGCGACAACCCATCACGTCGGACAAGTCTATGGGAATCGAACCCATAACCGAAGTGTGACATGCCTTTATCGCATACCACTGGCCTACATGAAGTCCATGGTTATTATAAATTAGTTTCAATTTATTATGTTGAATGATATACGAAGTATACGTCTATTTTAGAAACCATATACAATTAATCTCACCATAGACGGACTTATGTATTTAACTTTTGCTAACCTTTTGTTTCAGACAGATGGAATGACCAATCATTCTATCTCATGATCTGATAACACTTCACAGAAGACAAATTCAAATTCATTTCTTTAAGAGATTATGTGGAAAATATTCAAGGCACAAACAATTGTGATAATGTACCAAAATCATGAAAGTATTCCTTCTAATTAAATTTTTTCAACATTAGCGAAATGATATTGAAAACAAAAAATGTTGTCCTAGTGATCTTATATATGATGAATTAGATGGTAACTTAGATCATCACAAATTTATGGCTCTGTGATTGTTGGATTTTTCAAAGCCATGTCCTCTACCACTCTCTATCAGAACATGATGGTTAGATTTCTCTTCCATATCCATATTCTCTCCTATGTTCTCTTATGTGGAAACCCAGTGATGATTTAATTTGGGTAATCATTATGTTTCATAGTTCACTTTTTAAAATTATGTTTTAGTATTCTTTTTTATGATGTGGGTTTCTATGAAAGAAACTTTCAAGTAGTAAAACATTTATAACCCCAATGAATTTCGAGGGAGAAATTCATTTTAAGTGGGGTAGAATGTAACAAATTGAGATTTTGTGAGAATTATTCTTTTTAATTTCATTGATCTATTGTGTTTTATGCTACACCAAAATTAGATTGTACTATACGCAACACCATATTAGCTTGCAGTATACGCAACACTATTCTTGGCTCATGTTACAAACACTTTCAAGTTCGTTTTGTGGAAATTATTCTATGAAACATTAAGTATAGATTTTGTTTAATAAATAAATGAAATAAGTTTCAATTATGATATACGAAACACCAAATAGAGCATTCACTACACGCAGCCCTGACTAGTCTTGCATTATACACAATCAAAACCTTCCTCGATAGCATGTGTAATACGCAATACCGAGTTTCACTAAAAGAGATATTATTATAATATTATTATGAACTAGCCGTTATGAATAGTAATAAACAGTTTTTGAAATTTATTAAATTTTATCTTTCAAATTGGACTTCATTTTTTTATTCAGAATATCGAAATTAGCATAGAGTGAATTTTTGGTATTTTTATGAAAAAATTAAATTTTTGATGAATAGTGAAAAACACTGAGTTATAGTTTAAAACCAAATTTTATTTAAATAATTATTTATTTTATTTAAATATAATTTTGGTAAAATTTGATAGATAATACCTATATAAGTTCAATTTAATTCATTGGTGTAATTTTATAATAATTTTAGATATATAAAAAGTTTATTGAACTTTTCACAGTTTTTTACCCACCTCCTAGGAGAATTTGAAAATTTATATAAAACTTAATTTTACCACATATATGAATGGAATTTCGAAAATATTAGAGACACAGTTAATATCAAGGAGTAAAATTTGGTTCAATAAGATAAAAAAAAAATTTTGGATAGTAACTTTTTATGTTTTTTTACCACGGTTAAAAGTAAGTAGGGTAATTAAGGGTAAAAATGATATTATTATTCTTGTAACACATGTCCAAATTCTATTTGATAAGTATAATTCAACCAAAATAAGACTTAGGAATATAAGATTATCATTTAGGTCCACTTGGATTTGATTTGGACATTTATTATTATTAAATTCAAAGAAGAGTTAAAAGAGTTAAAATCAAAGTTTAATAACTAAAACATTTTTAATATTGGGTCATACATAAGATAAATTCGACTAAAAAATTCATTAAAAATATAAAAATATTTAATAAATTATGGTATATTATTTATTATTTCTAGACATTAAATAATTTAATTTATTTACGACAAAATGATGATGGAGTAATTACCTTATTAATGAAATATTAACATAATTGATGTTATAAAAACCCAAATAAATGTAATTTGAGACTTTTTATAAATTCAAATAATTTTTTTCGGTTAATATGACATGTTAGTATTAATTTAATTAATATTTTATGAAATAATCATCCTGTTATGATTTTCACAAAATACAATTTCCAAATAGTGTCACAATTAACATAAAATAGTTTTTTTTAAAAATAATATATTATTAATTGTTATTATTTTCTTAAAAAATCTATGGTTAGTCCAAATGACCTAGATAAGGTTATGTATATTAATAATGAACCACTTGGGGTTCGTTTGGTATGTTATAGTATGTTTATTAACCATTTAGTGTAAGAAAAAAAGAAGACATGGTAAAAGTTAAATTATTTATCTTAGAGTTAAAAATAAATGATATGGTTAAAATATTAACCTAAACTTGTCTAAAACCTATTTTTTTAGAGTATTTAGACCCATACCAACTTTAGATTCGAAATAAATCAATTTGTTTCTATTACAAGCTGAATATGACTTTAATATAAAATAATATTTTATGTTTTTCCTAAGGTGCCCTTCTCCTCCCTTATAAAAGGGCACCTCCTTCCCCATCTCTTTACCGAATTTTGAGGCTTCATGATCAGAAAAACCCAACCCATTTCCCTTCTCAACATACCTATAAAACATTATAGAGGTTTTGGTCTCCTCAAAAGACAAACTCTAGTGCCTTAAGAGGAAACTTAAAAGGGGTGCGTTAAAGAAGAGGTAATCTCTTCTACTGATTATTTCAAGTTTCTTTCTTCTTCAACTTCTTCTTCATTATTTTATTAGTAATAAATTAATAACATTAGTATCAATAATATAATGATATGTTATTATAAATATTAAACAACAATATTTAACCTCATATCCATCCTATGAAAAACGAAATCACCGCGCGTGCGTACGTACGGAATACCGTCTCCACGCTGTTGTGTAATCTGTTTTTCCACCACCACCTTACATGGATGGGTATAATGGTGTAAAGAAGAACTATATATAGTTATTATAACATCAACATGATTCTGAGATATTATATCATCCACTCCAATTCAATTCAATAATTATGGGAATGATATCATCGCTCGTGGGTACGTACGGATTACCGTCTCCAGGACGCGATGAGATTCATTCTCCATGTTAACCACTCAAGAATGATTATAAAGTATATATAATGAATAATAATGAAATATAAGACATTATAAAGATATAGGATTTTTGTATATATATATATAAGTCATATTATTACTTCTATTCAAGTCAATAAGGAAAAGAAAATAGCATTCATGCGTACTTATGGCCTACCATCTCTATGAACGGTGTATTTCATTTCATTTATCTATCTATTATATATATATATACTGAATATATATGATATATAAAGAATTATTTACATTATGGAAGTATTTAAATCATTATATATGTAATAATAATATCAAGAACAACAAGTCCAAACACATACGATAAATAAAACGATTTTACCCAAAACGCTGCTTTAACATAGAATTTACAAAACAACGGTTAATATAATGTCATAAGTGAACCATAAATGATATCATAAAAACGAATATTATTTTTTAATAAGTGAATTACATTATTTAAATCATTATATAGGAGGTTTAGATACGTACGAAGCATATCAGACCTATGGTAAGGGATATTTATTCCAATCTCGTTCTTATCCAATATTGTTTATTCATAAGTATTTACTAGGGTTATTTTTATCATCCATGTCCATGTTTTCTAAAAGTGTATTTATGTATGTTTAAAGTCATTTTTACCCATTTTTTACTTTCACTACATGGTATGTAAGGAATCATTCTTTTTTAACCATACGAAGTAATTTTTGAATTTTTTGGAAAAAGTATAAAGGGAATGTTTTTTTAACTTATACAACATAAACAGATTTTTTTACGATTTAATAAAACCTTATTTTCATGAAGATTCCTCTACAATATTTGACGAATATTTTCATCAAAATATTTTTCTTTTAAAAATGCATGGAATTTTGTGAAAAGAAAATGATTTTAAATAAGAAAGGATATTTTTCTCAAGAATTCATTTCAAGTGTTTTATTAAAACCATTTTCCATCTAAGATTAAATTATTTAGTACAGTTATGTTTCATTTATAATGTCTATATATCTACATGTTTTGATTTTTCTTATGAATAAATGTTATCCGTTTGTTTTATAAGGATTATGTTGAGATGGGATGATTTTTATGAAACCTATTTTATTCTTTGGGTTATGATGAATGATTTATGTTTATTTTGTGGCACATGTAAGAATGATTTAATTATGAGATGGGTGGGACCTATATCTCCCTCTAATGCATTGGGTAAATATTTATATCTCATGAGATAGAAATGGCTAGAACAGAAAGTTAATCCGGTTAAATGATACAGGACTAGAATGAGGAGTGAACTCGATTCAGTAAGGGTATTTGTCCAATAAGACGGTCTTGGCAGCAATGTGATGGCTACTATTGAAATAATATTATGTTCTTAATGGATACAAAAATTAAATGATTTATTCCCCTGCTATTTTATCATGATTGATGTAATGTCCATGTAAGTTAAGCATTGGGTTTCTAGAGATACTATGTGAGAGCTCTGCACAATCTTACCTAAGACAATTCTCTGAACAACCTTTTCAAGATAAGAACATATTGTTCCAACATCCTATTGAGATTCCATTTTTTCTATTCAATTGTGGTATTCTGGGGATATGAAGATTGATTTGATGATTACCTGCTTAATCGAGAGATTATATGGATAGCAAGATAGATATTGATTTTCTTATAGATGTCTTACATTTGTGTGGGTAAGATAGACATTATTGAAAGTATAAATACAGGTTCCTTTATCCATGATTGATTGAAATACTTCTACTTGGATTAAATGATTTTATTCTTGTTTACTTTTTTGTTATTACATGTTTTAATTCCACTTCATTTTTAAAAAATTTAATGTTTAACTTTTGTACACTTTCTTATACTTGTAAAAACTCAGATATATTTAAATTCTATATTATTTAATGCAAAATCTGTCATCAAGTAAAAATTTTATGTTTCTTTATTGGATCTATATTAACACATCATATTCAAGTATATTTCATTATTAATAACTAAATAGGGATTGCGAATTAATCTTGTATAATGATGATAAAAATAGATTTTGTTAAGGATAAAAATTAATGTTTTTATTCCTACAATTCAACCCTCATATAATTGATCAATCTACAAATATATTTCGATCATACTAGGGGAAAATCATCTGTTTAGTCCTTATTAACATATAAAATAAGAAATATTTGGATAATAATTTTCATGAAAAATAATATATTTTTATTATAAATTAAAATAATCCTTATAACTAGGAAGAGCTGATCTTTTCTATGCCATATATAAATTAATTTTACAGAATTATAATATTTTTTCATTGTTTCTTTCTTATATAACTATTTTGATTATTTGAATCTTTTTATAATTGATTCTATCATTAAACAATGAGGAATAAAATATGGAATTCCTTTAGTTTTGATCCTATCATGTTTTTAGGATCATTAAGGAACAGTGATGGTTCTATAAGAGATAATGTAAAAACCCAAACATTTTTTAATTAAAATTACTCTTGATCTAATTAAATGTCTGATTATGAAAAAATGTTATATAAAACAGATACACATACTTAGTTTTATGTTCTTTTATTTTAAAATACGGTTAATTATTTTTACTGTTTCTAATATAGTCATTGAATAGAGATCCCATGATTATTATAAATAAAGGGATTTAAAAAATATTATTTACTTAGACAAAGGAAGTCATGGAATCATCCTATAAAAATGCCTTATACAAAGCCCATTTTTCAGATCTCTAAATTTAAGTGGCATCATTGGGATTCTCTCTTGACCAAGACCAATATGAGAATCAACATGTTAAGCTTGAATGGAATTTCTTACAAGAGAAGTGGATGTTAATAGAGATTATCACTCGAGGGATGTTACCTGAACCACCCAAAGAGTCTGTCACTATTAAACACATTACCCATATGTCTTATGATGGTGTTATAAGGGGTTATGTAACAAAACCCTAGCACTATGATTATGTGCATAATTTTTGTATAAATAATATACAATCATTTTTTTCTTGTTACATTGTAAATGGTTTTTAAAGAAAAAATATTTTTATTAGATAATATTAAATTATAAAATCTACTTTTATGAATTAATTTATTTTTGAATTATATAATATTTTAATAAAATATTATTCCTATAATTATTTTTGATAAATATAAACGATCATATAATTTGATGAATTCCATTGTAAATTTTATTAAGGTTTAAATGTTGTTTTTGTAAAAACACATGAATTTCCATAAATGTCAGTTTCTATTTTAAGAGTGAAAATGAAATATTTAGAAAAAAATTAGTTAAATGGAATTTTATTTATGCAATCTAGACATTGAAATTATCTAATGGTGATTTTTTTATAATTTTCTATTGTCGATTTTGTGGGTAAAAATTAAATACCGTTTAAATATGTAACGTGTTTTATGAATTCATAATGACTAAATAGTGATGTAATAAAATAATATTAAAGGTATATTCAGCCAATATATGTGTAACTATAAAATAATGTTTTTTTGGAATTACTTTATTTATATTACAATGCCTTAGTGGAGCCTCCCAAACTTATAAAACATTTTATCATTTTAAAATGATTTCATTGAGTGTGTGACGCACCCTCACATAAGAAAGCCTAATATTTTAATAAGATCGGAAATTAGACTTATAAAATTATTTTTTCCTATCCAATTTGGAAAACACCATGGACAAAAACAAAGGTATGGTTTGTGATTTTGATTTGTTTAATGTCTAGTGTCCAATACAAAAACAATAAATAATTCGCATGCATTTCCCCTATAAAAACACCCAATCTCCCAAATATCTTCACCCAAACCCCTTTATGGTCGTCCCTACTCTTCCCTAATCAGTTACGAATCCTCTAAATTTTCCCCAAGCCCCTAATAATCCTCCCTCAAGCTGCTTCCAAGCCTTTAGGATCATACTTCCTAATAAGGGATTTCTTCATTTCCAAATTTTTTGTCCAATTTGTTTTATATTATAATTCTCATTTTTTAAATTAAAAATGTTAGGTTATGATTTCTCACGTCCCAAATATTTCATTTCTTATGTTTTAATGATCATAGACCAATTTCTCTCTCATTAATCCCTCCCATGTACACCTGTTACCACACCAAAATTTCTTAAGAGTTATCCCATTTCTTCTCTTTATTCAAGATTATTTATTATATTACACCTTCTATTTAAAAAGTCCATATATTGGGGACATGTATCTATATGAACCCCTATTTTCCCATTTAATTTAAATATTATTAGATATTCATTCTTCTCTAATCAACTACTTTTATGAATTTTTATGTCACCCTGTTATGCTGTTGAAATTGCACATCGATTTTTCTATCCCAAATCATTATGTGGTGAATACCATACCCATGTCTCTATAAAAGGTATTCACCTTTACAAACATTAACATATTTAATTGTACTTACATTTATATGTTCAAAATTCATTAATCGTATAAAAAAATATTATGTTGAATGATTCCATGTTATATGATCCATGTGGCTTAATGATGCATGAAATGTAATGATTATGAAGGGTGCACCCTAATAGTGCTCAAATGAATTGAGTAATTATTAGTATCATTATATGCCATGTGAAATGAGGGCTTACTCATTCCAATTCATGTGCAACATGGTTTTACTAAGGAAAATTCATGTTCAATGAGATTTTACTCATTCTTCATGAGAAATGTGCCTTGGCTTAGGATAATATCATGTTTAATGTTATTGCCACATAACCATGTAATGAAAATCATGATATACCATGACATTAAGTTCATGTTTCTATTATGCTCTATTAGTATTCCTATTTCCTAACATTTACTGTATTCTTCATGTTTTTCCTTCATTACTACCTTACTCAGATTTATAGCTCATCATGTTCATATATATATACTCAGGCTATCCCATGAAATGCTATGTACGAATGAATATTGTGGTCATGTAAAAGAATATTTATATTAAGATGTTATGTTTTATGTAATATTTTGTTATGTAATGTTATTAATATACCATGACACTAGAAATATTGATTCTCGGACTATTCTTATGTGGATTTTAATGTAATAAACAATGATTAAAGTTGTAATAATGTGCAGGGTTGTAATAGTTTGTATCAAAGGATAGGTTTAGTTATCTTTTCGATTAGTATTAGAAACCCCTAGTTAAAGCCTTAGGGATAAAAATATGTATAATAAAAAGATACCAAAATTATAGAGAGTATATTTTAAGTGGTTTATAAAACAAATTCATCTTTTTTCTGGATATGAACAAGTAGAGTTGGCACTGGAATAGATGTATCTTGTGGTAAAACCAAAAAAACACCACATTGAGCTAGAATCGAATGGGAATTGGTGCATGAAAATGGGGCTATTGTTTACGACACTCCTCTAGGATATGTTTTGTAAATTTATATGCTTATTATGAAACATTATTAATTGGGGGGATACTCTAAGAGTATACGTTGGGATGTAGATCATTGATAACATAGATTGAAACCGATAAATTCATAAGTTACGGAAATAAATATAATTTATATGTTATCCCTTTATTCATATTATTAGCTTCAACTGTTACCCCTTACATTCATTTTTTTATATCCAATAGCCTATAATAGGAGGGCTCGAGATAACAACTAATGAAAAGATCATTATGATGACTATTCTATTGAGATTATCAATCTGATGAGAGCAAGAATCGATTACATTATCATGATACACTCTATGTTCACTCAAGTATTGAATAGAAACATTGTTCAAGAGGAATATCAACCCCCCCCCCCCAATGAAGGAACAATCCAAAATCAAGATATTCATGAGGATATTTCCTCTAACATTTAATGGAACAATTGGTCCCTCAATATCCAAACAATGGATCAACTCCATTAAAATGATCATCTCCATCCTTCAATGATCCAATCAATTGAAGGTTATTCTGGAAGCTTATTGTATGAGGGGTGAAGCAGATCAATGGTGTACATAGATACAAAATATGAAACCTAAAGATAAGACTTAGGCGTTAGAATGTTTTTATTTCTAGAATTTGTGGTCGATAAAAAAATTGTGCGCACCCCCCCCCCCCCGACATAAGATGGAAAGGGACTTCCTTTTCGTAATGAAAAAAGATGAAAAATATATCAGAGTGTACAAGGAAAACCTCACATGGCTTGCATGATATGCCTCAAAACATTTCATTTCCCAAAAATTCATTGTTTTTTTCTTTTTAGTGGGTAAAAACCTAGCCTATAGAATGCCCTGGAGAGCCAATACATCGATAACAATGATGAAATTTTCTGACGAGCCCTCAAAATCAAAATAGATATCAGCGAATCATAGAGTGTTTCATGGGGGATTAGAATCAGAAAGTGGACATTAATTATGGTGGTCAAATGGAAAAATAAAATGGTGATAACATATTCTCTCACCCCACATTCTAATGATATAGAATGAATCAAACTCAAAATTTATTTAATAGGAAGAGGAAATTCTTTAGTTGTGGAAGAGAAGGGAACCCGGTCATTAATTGGAGATAACAAAACCCACTCATGTGATAGAGGATAAGAACACTCTATGGTACCCTAAATACATTGTTCATTTCTTCAACTAATAAAAACAATGGATCATTGAAAATTAGGTCTCCAATCCAATGGCTTTCAAAGGCAACCGACAACATCCATGTTGGCACGAGTGAGCTTTTTATATGACCACCACCAAAGATAATCACAAAAACAAAGTGGTGATAGGTATTCTAGTTATTTATTCATGAATAGAGAATTTAGTTTTTTATTAAGGTTCTAATAATTCTTTTATAACCCAAAATTTTAGTAGAATAGCACCCACACCACCCAAAAGCTTGGAAGTAGAGAAGTCTATGAGAACTGAAAATTGGATCATCATTACATCCAATTAATATAACTCCTCCCCCATCAAATTTTTTTTATTTACCATCCAATAAAATCTCTTCATACTCCCTATGGTGGAATTTTATTAAATTTATGTCATGTATTGGATTTCTCTATATTGATCCAACATAAATTGTTGTGAAAGAGAAATCACTCTTTATATTCCGAATAGACCCCTGATTCTGTTCATGTCCAAAAAGGATGATGAATCTTTATTTTCACCATCATCTCATACGTGGATATTACTACCATATGAGAATGTGTATCGTGCTCAGATTATTGATTCTAAAGAAGAAACCATCCTTGAATACATTCATATTGTGAGGGAATTTACTAAAGTGTTTCTCGAGGAATTGCTTTGTCTTCCTCCAAGAAGATATGTTGAATTCTCGATTGATCATATACCTGGGGAAATTAAATGATCCGAGACTCTATATAGAATGTTTTTTTTGAATCACGATATGATAAAGAAATAAATATAGGAGAATCTAGATAATGTTTTTAAATTCCCAAGTGCATCACATTGGGGTGCACCAGTCCTCTTCATCAAGAAGAATGGAAGGTCAATGGTCCTTTACATTGATTATTGTGATCTCAACAAATAACGATAAAAAAGTATTATATGCCTTGAATTGATGAAATTTTTGATAAAAAATGTGGAGCAAAATAATTTTCCCAGGTGGATATGTGGTCGTGATTTTATGAAGTAAGGGTGAAAAATGAGGATATCCCCAATACTACTTTTTATATACGGTATGAGCACAATAAATTCATAGTAATGCCTTTCAGACCCACCAATGCTCCATAGATTATCATGGACATGATTAATATAGTCTATTATTATTACCTCAACATATTTTAGGTATTATTTATATACTATATTCTAATATACATCAATCCCATGGAGGATAATGATGAGCATATGACCATTTAAATAATGACCTTGCAAAGAGATAATATCTATGAAAAGTACCACACGTTTGAGTTCTGGTTGAATGAAGTCTCATTTATGGTTCATATTATCATATCAAATGGGATCTCTATGGATCCCTCTTGGAAAAATTAAATTGAAGGATGGCTGAGGCCAATAGGTGTGACAGGTATTTATGGCTTCCTTGGATTAGGTAGATAATATGACCGATTTGTGAGAAATTTCTCACGATTGTCAAACCCTTTTATCAAAAAAAATTAAAAGGGAGAAAAGTTTAATTGGATCGATGGATGAAAATATATATTCTTGGAGTTGAAAATGAGGCTTATCACTACTCACGTTCTCTCACAACCAATAAGTGGATAAATTTTGTGGTATTCAGTCATGCTTCGTAGAAGGGCATGGGTTGTGGGATGATGAAAAATGGAAAATTCATTGCATATGCTTCAGGGAAATTGAAAGGTCATGTGAAAAATGATCCAAAAGAAGATCTCCATTTTTCTACAGTAATAACCGCTTTTCATTTATTGACATTCCCTTTTTGGAGAAAAGTGTGAAATATATTCAGATAACAAAATCATCAAGTATTTATTTACATATAATGGGTTGAACATGTGTCAATAAATATGGTTAGATAGGATAAAGACTAAGACTACTCATTCCATTACCACCATGGGAAGACAAAAATGGTTGACATTGTTTTAACTAGAAAGGACCCACTGATTCTATCATTGATGAGAATTGAAAAGGAACTAATCATCCTAGATTTGATAAAGATTGTTGTGGGAATCATAAATAAGGGAACACCATCAATCATTTCAAAAATGATTGTTCAACTTTCTCTTTTGTAAAGGTTGAAAGATGGTCAAAAGTATGATTTAAGAATTTAGAAGAAAGGGGAAACTATCATAAAAGGTAAATCCACGTATTTCAATGATAAAGAAGAAGGAATTGCGAGATTTGGGTCAAGACACTGTGTTCCAACAAGTCTGATGCTAAAGAAAGAACTTTTGGATTATTCTCAGAGATCACATTTCTCTGTTAACATAAGAAACACAATGATGTATCGAGATATCCAAGAGATTTATTGGTGGGATGACATTAATAAGGAAATCAATTAGTATACATCAAAGTGCCTGGTATGTTAGCAAGTGAAGGCTGAGTGAAATAAGTCAATGGGAATGATGCAACCATTACGAATACCAAAATGGAAATATGAGACAATCACCACAGGATTTTTCACTGGACATCTGAATACATCCAATGGAAACAATGATATTTTGGTTTGTGTGGATCCTCTTACAAATATTTCACACTTCTTAACAATCCAGGATGATTCTTCATGGGATTAACTAGCCGGATATAAATCAAATAAGTGGTAAGGCTGTGTGGAGTGTCAGTACCAATTGTATCCGTTCGAGATCCAGGATTCTCCTCTATGTCCTGTAAGAGTCCCAAACAAGCTCTGAATATCATGATGAACTTTAGTATGACTTATCACCCTCAAACTATTGTCCATTCTATGTGGATTATCCAAACCCATGAGGACATCATGAGAGCATGATCAATAAACATTAAAGGAGGAAAGGGTCAACATATTTCTCAAGTTGAGTTCTATTACTACAACAGCTTCCACTCAATCATCTAAATGGCTTTTTATTAAGCCCATTATGGGAAGATGTGACCAATAATGGCATGTTGGAATGATATTTGGGAGAGAAAACTCCATGGTCAAAACAATTTCAATGAAATAGTGGAGAAGGATAGGACCTTCTAGCAGCACAATAAAGCTGCTCAGAGTCGACAAAAGAGTAATGCCGATAATCATAGATGAGGCCTAGTGTTGATGATAAGGACATTTTATTCCTCGTTATATAAATGTGGAAGATGGTATTGATATTTTTAAAGAAGGTAAATCTTAGTACCAGGTACATCTGCCCTTTTGAGATCCTTGATTTCATTGGCATGGTGGCCTATCAACTAGAAGTACCACCGAACGTATCTCAAGTACATAATGTTTTCCATTTATCACACTTGAGTATGTACATACATGACCCATAGAAGGTACTCAAATTAGAGGTGGAACCATTACAGATTGTCATCCCATATGAGTAAAAGTCATAAATGATCTTAGATCGTAAGAGAACGTTATACGAAATAATACAATGACTCTCGTTAAGGTGCTGTGAAAAAACCACAAGATTAAAAAAGCAACTATATAATTGGAAGAATTGATGAATTAGATTTTACCCTCATTTGTTTTTGTTTGGGAAATTTACATTTCTATGGAACATTTCTAAAAGTTGGAAGATTGTAACGACCCAAACATTATTAATTAAATTTCATCTTTGTCTAATTAAATGTCCTATAATGTAAACTGGTTAATTAAAACATATACACTTCCTTGGTCATATGTGTTTAGATTATAAAATACTGTAAAAAAATTATATAGTTTCTAATATAGCCATTTAACAGTTATCACTTATTAGTATAAATATAGGACTTTAACAAATATAATTTACTTAGACAAAGGAAGTGATAAAATAACACAATATAATTGCACCATTAGATGCCCATTTGTTAGAGAATGGAATGGAATATGAGTCACTACGCCTCTCTCTTGACCAAGCCTAAGCAGATCTTCGACACATTAATCTTGAACATAATCTCCTATAGGAAAAGAGGATGTTAATAGAGAATACCACTCAGGTGACTTTATCTGAGTCGCGCTAATACTCTGTCACCCTCAAAAACCATACCCTTATGTGTTATACAGGTGTTATAAGGGGTTATGTAATAAATAACTAGCACTATTATTATGTTATTTATTTGGTATAAATAATATATATTCATTTTATAATTGTTACACTATAAATGGTTTTTTAATCATAGATATTATATTCAGTTAATATTCAATTAATAAAACTATTTTGACGAATTAATGGATTTTTAAATTGAAATATATTTTAATAAAATATTTTTACGATATAAATATTTATTAAATATAAATAATTTTATATCATTTATGAATATAATTTTAATTTTCATTATGTTTTGAAAGTAGTATTTTTCAAACCCATTAATTTTAAATAAATACCAGTTTTTATTTTAAAATTTAAAATTTCACCTGTTTAAAAATTTATTTAGATAAAATGTATGTTATTTTGGGAATTTGGACTTCATAATTATATAAGGGTGAGTTTCTCATAATTTTATGAGACAATGGTATTTTTGGGTAAAAATTAAATAATGTTTAAATATATAATGTGTTTTATGACATCGTAATGACTGAAAAGTGATAAAATAAAATTTTATAAATGTTTTATTTAGCCAATATAGTTTTTCCTATAAAATAATGTTATTTTAGATTTGTTTGATTTATTTTGATATTCCTTAGTGGAATCTCCAAGACTTATAATTCATTTTATCAATTTAAAGTGATATCCATAATAGGGTGACTGAAAATCACATAATAAAGCAGAAAATTTTAATAAGTTCAGCTATAGACCATATAAAATAATGTTCCCACTCCACCTTGGAATACAAAATTGATAAAAACTATGGTATGGTTTGTAGTTTTGATTCGTTTAATGTATATTGTCCAAAACCTAAATAATAAAAAATTCACGCACTTTTTCTATATAATCTCACCAATATATCACTTCAATTGACTAAAATACCTTGAATAAACTCTTTAATCTTCCCTCCTCACTCTATAATCATCCAAGGTGCCCCAAGCTCTAAATAATCTATGCTCAAGACCCTCCCAATCCTTTGAGATCACACATCTATGTAGGGATTTCTTTCATCACATTTTTTATCGAGGTTTCTTTATATTCAATTTTATTTTAAATAAAAAATATTTGGGGTATGAATTAAAACGCCCCTCCATATATCCCTCCTTATGTTTTAATGATTTAATACCTCTTTCTCTCTCATTAAAACATCCCTTGTACACATGTAACCACGCCGAAATTTCATAAGAGTTATTCAATTTCTACTCTTTCATGATGTTTATTTATTATGTTACACCTTATATTTACGTATTCTATATGTTGAGACATGTATTTTTATTACTATATTACTTTACATTTCATCTAAATATGATGGGATAAACCTTTATCTCTCATCATCCATTTTTATCAAATATTATGTCATGCTTATATGCTGCGGAAATTGTACCTTGTATTTCCATGAAAAATCATTAGGTAGTGAATACTATACTCATGTCTCGATCAAGGGTACTCACCTTTATATTCATATACATATTTAATGGTATATACATTTTTGTATTACACATTACATAATCGTGGAATAACTTTTGATTTCTAATGATTCCATGTTATATGATCTATATAGACCACTTATTCCTAAAATGAAATGTTTATAAATTTTATGCCCTAATAGTTCTCCAATGGAATGGGTAATGATTAGTATCATTATACATCAAGTGAAATGACAGTTTAATCATTCTTATTCAAGTAAATGTGGGTTTACTCATGCAAATTACAGTGCATCTAGGGTTTACTCTTGCACCATATGCAACACGATTTATTTCATGTTAATACCATGTTAAATGTTATTGAAAAATTTTCATGTTATGATAAGAATGATATATCATTCCTTTATGTTCATGTTTATCTTGTTCCCCATTCATTTGTATATTTCCTAACATGTACTTTATTTGTCATTTTATTCCTTTTTTACTCCTTTACTAAGATTTATAGCTCACTATTATCTTATTCATGTCCTTAGGTTATCCCATGAAATGCTATGTACGAAGGAATATAATGGTCATGTAAAATATTTTTTAAATAATGTTGTGGTTTTTTGTTTTCTATGCTGTTATGTATTGTCCATAATTTTCCTAAAAAGGAGACCTATCGATCAATAGGTGTTTCTTATGTGCCTGTTTATGTAATAAATCATGTTTAAGTGTGTAATAAATAATAGGGTTGTTATAGATAACATGGTGGTAATGAATACATTACATCACCACTTTTCAAATTCATTCAATCCATCAAGGGTAATGGATTGATCTATGTTGTTCACATTCATATGAATGATGAACAATGTGGAAGGGATTCTACCGAGCATGAGATAAATCCTTGAATAAATTCTTCATGATGATAACACAATATATAATAATATTGGGTTTAAATAGATCTTTTATATGTAATTATAACTATCACATTGTCCCTTTACTATTCTTATATCCCCAATAGAACCCCTTATCTAAATAATAAATAAAATAATAATTATTTATAAAAAATGTTATAATCATTTGGATAGTATAATTATCATTTCATTAAATAAATAAAATAATATTTATTTAAATTATATTTAATATATAATTTCTACTACCCATACAAATTGAACTACATTTCTTCTACATTTATCATAAATCAAATAATCATATATTATTCATCAAATAAATGAAAAAATTTATAATAATCATTATCTTTTAAATAAATTTAAATTTAAATATATAACTAAATATCATGATAGAATATTTGTGATAAAAAAATCATGAATACATATTTTTATCTATATTAATAATTACTGACCTCACCTATTTTGATAATCCCAATCTTGTATTCATATGTTTTAACAATCCCAATTATGTGATCATATATTATGATGTTCACAATTTCTATTGATCTACACTTTAATTCTTTCAAATTGATGATCAAGTTAATAATAATGTTAAAATAATTTCTGATTTATGTTAATCTCGATTATCCATGTTTATATAAGTTTTGAAATGATTCTAAGTGAATTAGATGTGTTTTTCATAAGACATTCAAGTGTAAGTATCACTGACCTGAACAGAGCTACCGATAGACAGATAGCTACCAACAGCCAGAGCTACCGATAGATAGAGAGCTACCGATATGCATAATTGCCAGAGCTACCCATGCATAGAGCTACCAACAACCAAGAGCAACTGATGGAACTAAGTTCATCGAGCTACCGATAAGAGCTACTGATAAGATCTACCGATAAGAGCTACCGATAAGAGTTTGAAGAGCTACCGATGGAAGATCCTACACAGAGTCAACAGTACACGTCTACAAACAAACGACTACCTATAATTAACTGTGGAGTCAAATCCTATGTCATCGACACTATTTGTTTATTACAGTAACGGCTACATTTGTTACTTTTCATGCATTTAATGTTATTAAATGATTTCTGTTTCCATTTCAGGAAACCGTACCATGTATGATTGAAAAGGATAATCATTCCTTCTTCTTAGAAAAAAAATAAAGGAATAAAGTTATAAAGGGGGTGAATGTGAAAGAGATAAGATATACAAGAAAAAAAACCAAGAACAACGTGTATGTATCAGTGAATCAAGAAAAGAGACTTGAAGAGATTGAGCACACGGGAACACACTCGCGATCAAGCTCAAAATGTGCCAAGAACAACTAGAGAACTTGCACTCACAAGACTACTACTAACAGACTCTAGAACACAGAACATACATAGAGCAATCTATGCTAAAGAAGAACTACATAGAACACTTCATTTTCTGAGCCGATAACCAAGCTGAACCTGGAAGCACTAAAAGAAGAAACGATACTCTGTTTTTCAGTCAAATACCAAAGAAGGACTCAGAACCGTTTCTGATCAAATCCAAAGGAGTCCAGAGCTGCACTGCAATCACTAGAGCCATTCTAAACGCTATATCTTGCTCTAATTGATTTAGTATTTGCATTACGAACAGTGTGTGTAGCATGTTAATTATTACACACACACTGTCTCCTGTACCTTAACTGGAAGATTTTTAAATCGTCACACACAATCTTTACATCCTTTATTTCCCACTGTGGATAGTGGTAGAGTTCAAGCGTGACCTGGACAGCTTTGAGCTGTTGTTTGTTATCCCACGTATAACTGTGGTAGTGGTCTCTTGACCTGAACAGTGTGATCACTGTTGTTAACCCACATCTAGGGTGTGGATCACTTTATATAAATTTTGAGAGGACTAAGTCTCGGTTTGAGACTGAACCTCTTGGTTAACTCTTGTGTTTTTAGTTAAAATCTATATCCATACTATATACATTTATTTCATATTCTGCTGCTATTAATTTGAAATATAATTTATTTTCAAATCTACTTTGATAGTTAAACTCGCAAGTGTTTAAATTTATTGTGAACCAGTAAGTTAGTCTAAAAAGATAATTTAATCATAAGATTATGTTAACTGAGAATTAATCAATCTTTGAGAAACTAATTGAACCTTTATAATCTGTATAAATTCACTACAGTTTAATTTGTTTTTGAAATTGGGGGATTTTAATAGACATTTTTTTTAGCAGAAATTTTAATTGGAACTCAATTCACCTCCCTCTTGAGTGTCCACTCTGACCAACATTTGGTATCAAAGGTGGTTGTGTGTTTTGCAAAAAAATTTATTTACTCTCTGCTTTTCAACTGTGATTTTAGTTGTATTTTAAAGTTCATAAAATTTCTGTTATTTCTAAATTTTTATCTCTTTAAATTTTGTTTATAATGGATAATAGACTTGAGGGTGCTTCTACTAACCGGACACCTTTCTTTAATGGAAATAACTATGCTCAGTGGAAACTTAAAATGAAAATTCATCTAGAAAGCATGAGTTTTAATATTTGGACTACTATTGAATCTGAATACAAAATTACCACTACTAATAGATCTACTTGGGATGAACCTACAAATATTGCATACAATAATAATTGTAAAGCTATGAATGCTATGTACTGTGCTCTAGGAGATGAAGAATTCAACAGAATTTCAGCATGCAAAACTGCTTTTGAAATTTGGGATACCATGGATGTTTCTCATGAAGGAACAAATAATGTTAAATAAGTGAGATTGAACACTTTTACTATTAAGTATGATAATTTTAAAATGAAGTCTGATGAACCTATTTCTGAAATGTATCTCATGTTTAATGAGATAGTCAACACGATGAATTCACTCAGAAAAGCTGTTCGAGCAAAGGAACAAATTATGAGAATCTTGAGATGTCTACCAGACCGATGGAGAGGCACATCTGTCTCAATCAAAGAATCATGTGACATTGCTGCTCTACCTGTCAAAGAACTTATTGGAAAATTGATGATGTATGAAGAATAGCTCAAGGTAAACAAAGAGGATGATGATGAACCGAAAAGAAAATCTGTAGCTTTCAAGTCTACTGCTTTGAAGAGTAAGGAGAAGGAGAAAATTAAAATGGAGGATGAGAGTTCAACAAGTGAAAACTCAGAGTATGATAGTGATGCAGAAATGGCTCAGATAGCCAGGATATTCAAGAAGTTTTATAGGAAAAATAAATTCTTTAGGAAAACAAATTACAAAGGAATGTATGATCAACAAGGCAAATGGAAAAAGGATTGGAAGAAAGCATACAGGACTGATGAAGTTGTCTGCTATGAATGAAAGCGAAAAGGATATATCAAAACAGACTGTCCAAAGTTAAAATTCAAAAAGAAATATGATTACAAAGACAAGAAGTACAAGAAATCCATGAAGGCTACCTGGAGTGCTTTAGAAGACAGCACAAGTGAAGGTGAATCTTCGGACTCTAAAAGGAATCGAGCCAACATGTGTTTCATGAAAAATACTTCTGAGGTAACATCTGACACTCCTGTTATAAATTCATATTATTCTGGAGATGATTTCGATTCGGAAAACTTGACAAAATCTGAACTATTTGAATTCTTTGATATGATAAAAGAAACCTGTAATGAGCTTAAAGACAAATAAAAAGGTTTTAATAAACATTATGCTTTAAGTGTAAAGCATAAATATGATCTTGATATAGAAAAGGAAAAGAATGTTCAACTATTAAAGGAAAATACATAACTGAAACTGTCAAATGAGAAACTCAGAAAGGACTTAGAAAAATTCACAAATGGAAAGGATGGTGTAACTCAAATGCTAGGAAATAATGTTGCACCTAGATATGCTACTGGTTTAGGATACCAACCTGGACATAGACAGTTCACCAGAACCCGATTTATTCCTAATTCTGAATTTTTTTTGCTAGTTCCAGTTTTGGAAATTCATATGCTTCAACAGTATATTCATATGGTTATTGACCAAATAAATTTTATCTTTCAAAACCTGTTACTTCTGTTAAATGTATGAAACCAATAAAACAAATCTAGGTTCCTAAAGCCCTGATTTCTAACCTATATGAACCCAAAAAAATTTGGGTACCAAAGTCATTTCCTGTTTAAATTTGTTTTGTAGGAGACCTACTTGAAGAGCTGTCACAAGAAGATATGGTATTTAGATAGTGGGTGCTCAAGACACATGACTGGAGATTATTCTTACTTCAAGAGCTAAATAAAGGTTGATGGAGGTCATTTCACCTTTGGTGACAACTCTAAAGGAAAAATCATCGGCGTAGGCCAGATTGGTAACACTGACTCAGTATTAATTTCTAAAGATTTATTCTTTGATGAACATAAATATAACATGCTTAGTATATCTCAATTATGTGATGATGGTTTCAATGTCAAGTTTGAAAATGATTCATGTGATGTTTTTAACTCCAAAAATTCTTTAGTATTTTCTGCTCTAAGGAATGAAAATGTTTAAGTTGTTGATTTAAATTCTTTAGCTAAACAAAATATTCCTTGTTTCAATGCATTTCATAAAGAATCTTGGATATGGAACAGAAGATTAGGAAACTAAAACATTCACTCACTTAGAAAACTGTCTAGGAAAAACATAGTTTAAGACTAACCTAAATTAGAATTCCCAAATGACAAAGTGTGTAATCCCTGTCAAAAGGGAAAACAATACAAAGTTTCTTTTAAATCAAAGAAATAAGTCTCAACTTCTCAACCACTTGACTTGGTTCACATGGATTTGTTTGGACCATCAAGAGTTTCTAGTTTAAATGGGAAGCACTATGTCTATGTTCTAGTAGATGACTTCTCTAGATATACTTGGGTATATTTCTTAGCTCACAAAAGTGAAGCTTATTCTTCCTTTGTTAAATACTCCATGTCTGTAGAGATTCTTAGTGGACTCAAAATTAAGACCCTGAGAAGTGATCATGGTCGTGAGTTTGAAAATCAAGACATTGAATCTTATTGCTTACACAATGGCTACACTCATAACTTTTCAGCTCCTAGGACACCCCAGCAGAATGGCGTAGTAGAAAGGAGAAACCGAACCCTTCAAGAAATAGATAGAACCATGCTCAATGAATATGAACTGCCTATTTACTTTTGGACTGAAGCTGTAAATACAGCTTGTTATGTTATCAATAGAGTCTTGATCAGACCTGTTCGTAAGAAAACCCCATATGAGTTGTGGAACAATAGGAAGCCTAAGGTTAATTACTTCATTGTTTTTGGTTGCATAGTCTTTATTCTTAACACAAAGGATAATCTGGACAAGTTTGCTTCTAAAAGTGATGAAGGAATATTTCTGGGTTACTCTACTTCGAGTAAAGCTTATAGAGTGGTCAATATGAAATCCAAATGTGTGGAAGAATCTGTTCACATCAAATTCGATGAAACCAATCCGCATGATCCTAAAACCTCTCTTGAGAATCTTGATGAAGATTTGTCTGTTCTGGACCTTAATGATAAATCCAAAGAACCTGATATAAAAACTTCCAGTTCTGGACTTTTTCCAGAATCTATTTTGGTTGAACCTGAACCTACTGATGAACCTGAAGTGTCTAGTCCTACCTTTACTAGATCAACAAGAATTCTAAAGAATCATCCTTTGGATGCTGTTTTTGGTAATCTTCATAGAGGAACACAGACTAGAGCTTCTCTAAGAAATCAGGTTGAACATCAAGATTTTCTCTCCCAGCTAGAACCCAAAAATATTAATGATGCTATTGTTGATGAATTCTGGGTAATGGCTATGCAAGAAGAGTTAAATCAATTTGAAAGAAACAAAGTTTGGGAATTAGTTGACAGACCTAAGGACACACTAACAATAGGCACTAAATGGGTTTTTTGAAATAAAGTTGATGAATCAGGAAACATAGTTAGAAACAAAGCTAGGCTAGTTGCACAAGGATATAGTCAAGAAGAATGCATAGACTATGAGGAGAAATTTGCACCTGTAGCTAGAATAGAAGCCATTAGGATTTTACTTGCATATGCTGCACATCTAAATTTCAAGTTATATCAAATGGATTTCAAAAGTGCATTTCTAAATGGTTTTATAATTGAAGATGTTTTTGTAGAAAAACCTCCTGGATTTACAAACCCCCATTTTCCAAATCATGTTTTTAAACTTTCTAAAGCTTTATATGGCTTAAAAAAAGCTCCAAGAGCTTTGTATGATAGACTCAGCAACTTTCTTATTTCAAAAAGTTTTACTAAAGGGATTGTTGATCCAACTCTTTTTATTAAAATAATTTCTAAAGATGTTTTAGTTGTACAAATCTATGTTGATGAAATTATTTTTGGATCTTCTAAACATTCTTTATGTACCGATTTTTCAAAAAGTATACAAAATGAATTTGAAATGAGTTTAATGGGAGAACTTAAATACTTTCTTAGATTTCATGTATTTCAAAATGAAAATGGTATTATTTTGAATCAATGTAAATATACAAAGGATCTTTTAAAACGTTTTGGTTTGGATAGTATTAAAGAGAGTGAAACTCCTATGAGTACAATCTGTAAATTAGATACAGATGAAACTGGGAAACCAGTGGATCAAACCAATTATAGGGGTATGATTGGTAGTTACATTATCTTACTTCTAGTTGACCAGATATTATGTTCAGTGTATGTATGTGTGCAATATTTCAAGCTAACCCGAAAGAATCTCATTTGCTTGCTGTTAAAATAATTTTCAAGTATCTCAAACATACTGTAAACCTTGGTTTATTTTATCCAAAAGGACAATCCTTTGAGTTAATAAGTTATTCAGATGCTGACTTTTCTGGTTGAAAATTAGATAGAAAAATCACTTCAGGAACATGTCATTTATTAGGAAAATCCTCAGTATCTTGGTGTAGTAAAAAGTAGAATTCTGTAGCTCTATCCACTACCGAAGTAGAGTATATAGCTGCTGGTAGTTTCTGTGCACAAATTCCATGGATGAAACACACTCTCTTGGACTATGGATATGATTTCAATCATGTTTCGATTAACTGTGACAACACTAGTGCAATAAACATCTCGAAGAACCCTGTATCTCACTCAAGATCCAAATACATGGATGTAAGGCATCATTTTCTGAGAGATCATTATCAAAATGGTGATATTTCTCTTTAATTTATCGGCACTGAACATCAATTGGCCGACATTTTCACTAAACCCTTAAGTGTGGATAGGTTATGTTACATTAGGCACGTGCTGGGGATGTTTAATCTTCACCGATGTTGAAATCCTCACCGATAGAAATCCTCACCGATATAAATCATCACTGATAAAGCGCTGTTTTAAATCCTTTTGTCTGCCGCCAAGAATGTGAACCGTTTTTTTGTTTTTATTAATTTAACTTATGATTCCTAAATGACAAAACTAAGTCTAAGCTGCTTCTCACTCCACCAAACCAAAAACCTTTTACCTTCAAACCTTAGAACCTGAACCCTCTGCGAACCTGAGATCCCTCGAACCAGCGATGGAAAAAACCAAAACTCCTGTCATCCGAGATGACTGTGTTGAGCCTAAAGCAAAAAGGCAGAAGTCCGAGCCAGAAGCGAGTAGTGCTGTTAGAACTAGGTCCGGAAGGAGACCAGTAAATCCTCATCTGCAAAATAGAGCTATTGTGATCGAAAAAGAGCTGTGTGTAGACTGGCTGCTTCCCAGCAAGTCCTTGGTGCTCAAAGTTCTGGAAGCTCAGAGATGGGTAGACTGCTTTTCAAATAACAACGGTCCCTACTACCCAAAGTTGGTAAAACAGTTTTACAAGTTCGTAATCTTTGAGAAGTTAGAGAATGAGAACCGAGTATCTTCGTTTTAAATGGTAAAGTGATATCATTTTCATCAGTAGAATGGGATGATTGCTTAAAATTTCTACATGAAGGTGTGTCTGGATATGTATCAAGAGAAATTCCACCTACCAGTGACATTTTTCATCATGAGACCGCATCGAACGATCTAACTGGTGATGGAACTCGAAGGCAAGTGGTTACTGTAGAAATGGATGGAGAGAACAGATTACTATTCAAGTTTGTTCAACATGTGTTGATACCAAGGAGAGGAGACTTTGCTAATTTGAGATATCAGGATATCTATCTCCAACATCTTTTGAGACATGATGTCAAAGCCAATTTGTGCAGATTGGTGATGAGTCAAATAGAAGATATGACAAGGCCGAAATCAAAGACTAACGCCCTATTCTTTGCTAAGATGAGTTCTATAATGATCAAAGTGAAAGGGATAGATGAGTCTCAAGATGAGACAGTTGTAGTGAAGCGAAACTTTTGTATCTCTACTACAGTTTGCAAATATATGAAGATTAATTGGAATCTTTGGAGAGGAGAATGGGTCAATGATGACCAAAAGGTATATGATAAATTTAATCTTGTGGATTATCCTTCATGGCCAAAGGATAAAATAAATCTAGTTCTAGGACCTGATGAAGAGGAACCTGAGTACAGTGATGAGTCAGAATAAGAAGAAGAAGAAGAAGAGAAAGAAACTCTGATGGCTGATGGAGGTGATCCTAACTTGCCTCCAAGCCCTGTTGCTGAAATTATGTCTTTAGAAAAGGAAGTGCTAGCAGAAGTGGAGACACCTGCTAATGAGGAAGACCAGTTGGTCTCTGAGCATGTAGAGGAAGAATAGAATGTCTCTGAATCATCTGATTCTGCTGAATTGAGTCTGAGTCCAGTTATTGGAAGATCAGTTGTACCTTCTATGGATGAAGAAAGAGAAATAGGAGAAGTTGTACCTATTCCAGAAAATCATCTTGCTGCGGTAGAGATGGAAGTTTTTGTGGAAGATTCTGATGAAGAAAGACCAGCAGAGAATGTAGTTTCTATATATGAGAATGCACCCATTGAGGGGAATCATCACACCATGTTTGGAAATGTTACAGTGACTATCGAGTCTGAAGACTGGGTAGAAGACCCAGGTTTTATAGTCTGTGGTTTGGATTTTCCTGATTCGGATAATGAAGTATCTTTGAATAGACCAAAGATCCGCTATGACATCAATCCTGAGTTATTACCTGCATATGTGGTCAGGGTACATGATATAGATGTGCTGAAAGAAAATCTCAAAGTCAGTTTTGTAGAACAAGTAAAGACAATGGAATATTTTTTAGTTTCCTCGATTCAATCAGTCATGGCTGACTCTGTAGTCAGTTTAACTTCTGAAAGAGTATCTACTACAGTTGCTCCTACTGATTTTGTTACAAATTCTAACCTCGAATCCCTAAAGCATGAGCTGAAGGAATCCTTCAGTGCCTCTGTTTCTGAGATGAAGCACTGTTTTGGTTAAGAAATGAAGATGTTAAAAAGGTCTTTTGAGCTTTCTCTTGGTTGCAATCTGTCAACTTTTGTGGGTGAGATAATGGAAGAATTCAAGGAGTTCCACACTCAATCTTCTAGGCTAGAAGCAGATCTTGAAGCTCTACGGATATCTATTGTTGTCGTAGACTCTTTCATGAGTTCAAAATCTCAAGCTGACAAGGATTTTGCCTATGTGAAGAGTGTAGTAAGTCAGCTGGTCTCGGTGTTTGAATCTTTCAAAACATCTATGAAGGATCATGTCAAAAATCAGGACTCTCAAATGCCAAATCTGATTAGTGGGTTGACCAAAAGCTTCAAAGAAACTATATCCTTCTCTGTTGGTCCTCTAGTTTCAAAACCTGCAATTGATCTGAATCAATTTCGTGCTCTGATGAAGGAGGAGCTTGGTTCTATTTCAACCAGTGGCTCTGTGGACTCATCAGATTTAAGTCGAGTTGTGCTGTCTACCAGAGATTCAGCTAGAGAAATAATTAATGTCTTCTAGGACTACATGAGAGAGGCCTCTACTTCTCAAGAGGCAATCAAGAATAAGGTTGATACTTATTTTGAAAAGGTTTATACCAAGAAACAACTGACCAACCATTTCAATCTTCTACTTGAGAATATAAAGTTACCTCTAGTGTCTCAGGCCTTCAGAGAGCATGTTAGTATGCTCAGGGAGCTTACTCCTGCTTTGGATAAATTCATTGAAAATAGAGATGATTTTTTGTCTACAATGGAGAGAGAAGGAAGCATTATAATGGATTTTAGAAACCTGTTGATGCCCTTCCTACATGTGGATGCCAGACTGGTCATTGTACCTCCTGGTTTTCCTGCCTCTGCCTCTACTACCTCTCCAGTTCAGATGACTCCTACTCAAGCCATAAGAAGTCTCACACATATGATCACTCAAAGGACTTCCCAATACAGGCCCGACACTGTATCAGTTGCTCAGCCTCCTCTGATCATTTATGGAATTCCAAATTCCTCCCCAGTATCCTCAACACCTGAATTCTCTTCTGATCCCAAGGTAAAATATCATATTGAATATGTGGATTGATAATGTGGAAAGGATGTTTGATAGGAATCATTTCTTTTCTTTTTCCTATTTTTTTCTATTCTGTTTATGTAATTTTTGCCTGATCCAATACACATGCCTTTCTTTCCACTATCTCAGTTTATCAGTTTTCTATGTTTGGTTTCCCACTTTTTGATTATCAAAAAGGGGGAGAACTATAAAGATAGGGAGAAAAAGGGGGAGAAATATGCTCAAATGGGGAGAAAAAGGGGGAGAAATATAAAAGGGGAGAAATATGATCAAAGGATGAGCCTTTGATACTATTTCTTACATTTCCTTCTTTGGTACCAATTATTTAAAACCTTATCTCTGATACTAATGTATTTAATTCTACCTATGATAATTTTTTTATCTATATCTTTCTATTACTATTTCCTCTTTCCTCTGATACAGTTTTCTTTGAGAAAATTGAATATTAATGTTATATTATTTAATACTATATTCTCACTATTTTAAAATGGCAATATAATAAGTTTTGATTATCAAAAAGGGGGAGATTGTTGACCTCACCTGTTTTGATAATCCCAATCTTGTATTCATATGTTTTGACAATCCCAATTATGTGTTCATATATTATGATATTCACAATTACTATTGATCTACACATTTATTATTTCAAATCGATGATCAAGTTAATAATAATGTTAAAATAATTTCTGATTTATTTTAATCTCGATTATCCATGTTTATATAAGTTTTGAAACGATTCTAAGTGAATTAGATCTGTTTTGCATAAGACAGTCAAGTGTATGTATCACTGACCTGAACAGAGCTACCGATAGACAGATAGCTACCGACAGCCAGAGCTACCGATAGACAGATAGCTACAGATATGCATAATAGCCAGAGCTTCCAATGCATAGAGCTATCGAAAACCAAGAGCAACATATGGAACTAAGTTCATCGAGCTACCGATAAGAGCTACCGATATGAGCTACCGATAAGAGCTAGAGCAACCGATGGAACTAAGTTCATCGAGCTACCGATAAGAGCTACCGATAAGAGCTACCGATAAGAGTTTGAAGAGCTACTGATGGAAGATCCTACACAGAGTCAACCGTACACGTCTACAAACGGATACCTATAATTAACTGCGGAGTCAAATCATATATCCTCGACACTATTTGTTTATTACACTAACAGCTACATTTGTTACTTTTGATGCATTTAATGTCATTAAATGATTCATGTTTCCATTTCAGGAAACAAAACCACGTACGATTGAAAAGGATAAGCATTCCTTCTTCTTAGCAAAAAAAAGAATGGCATAAAGTTATAAAGGGGGTGAATGTGAAAGAGATAAGATATACAAGAAAAAAAACCAAGAACAACGTGTATGTATCAGTGAATCAAGACAAGAGACTTGAAGAGATTGAGCACACGAGAACACACTCGCGATCCAGCTCAAAACGCACCAAGAACAACTGGAGAACTTTCACTCACAAGACTACTACTACCAAACTCCAGAACACAGAACATACATCGAGCAATCTATGCTAAAGAAGAACTACACAGAACACTTCATTTTCTGAGCCGATAACCAAGCTGAACCTGGAAGCACTGAAAGAAGAAACGATACTCTGTTTTTCAGTCAAATACCAGAGAAGGACTCAGAACCATTTCTGATCAAATCCAAAGGAGTCCAGAGCTGCACTGCAATCACTAGAGCCATTCTAAACTCTATATCTTTCTCAAAGTGATTTAGTATTTGCATTACAAACAATGTGTGTAGCCTGTTAATTATTACATACACACTGTCTCCTGAACCTTAACTGGAGGATTTGTAAATCCTCACTCACAATCTTTACATTCTTTATTTCCCACTGTGGATAGTGGTAGAGGTTGAGTGTGACCTGGACAGCTTTGACCTGTTGTTTGTTATCCCACGTATAACTGTGGTAGACGTCTCTTGACCTGAACAGTGTGATCACTGTTGTTAACCCAGATCCAGGGTGTGGATCACTTTATATAAATTTTGAGAGGACTAAGTATTGTCTTGAGACTAAACCTCTTGGTTAACTCTTGTGTTTTTAGTTAAAATCTATATCCATACTATATACATTTATACAATATTCCACTGCTATTAATTTGAAATATAATTTATTTTCATAGCTACTTTGATAGTTAAACTCACAAGTGTTTATATTTATTGTGAACCAGTAAGTTAGTTTCAAAAGTTAATTTAATCATAAGATTATGTTAACTGAGAATTAATCAATCTTTGAGAAACTAATTGAACCTTTATAATCTGTATAAATTCACTACAGTTTAATTTGTTTTTGAAATTGGGGGATTTTAATAGAAATTATTTTTAGCAGAAATTTTAATTGGAACTAAATTCACCCCCCTCTTGAGTGTCCACTCCGACCAACAATAATAATATTTATTCTATATATTGAATAAAAATTATATTTAATTATTATAAATGGTAAAACATTCAATCGGAGACACAATTCTTAACCCTCAGAAAAATTGCATGAGTTTACCTAATTTCAAAAATCAACATCTAAAAATATGTAGAGGTATCCAAAATTCAGATAATGTCACCTAGACAAAAACAACATAAAAATATCCACAACTTAATGAAATATCATAATCAAATATCTAATTAAGAATGTTTTATTTTTTGGTAAACAACCAAAATGTAGGATACATCTTTTGTTGAATATATGAAATAGATGTATCAATACACTAAGGAAATGAATTTTAGTTTGGATATTTAATAAAAATTAGGAATTTTAGAAAACATTATTTATTAATATTTATATGAAACATTCTTCCCCAAATTATTCATTATTAAAATATCCATCATTATGTGAAAAATATGCCATACATCCTAAAAACATATTTCATCATAGTATTGGAAAGTAAATATATGTAGGTGAGTCATGGTATATACTAATAATAATATTATTGTATATATATTATTAACAATGTTCATAGAATTTGGTATATATTGACATCTATACATTTTTAGTTCAAACATTTGAATTAGTTTTCAAATTCTCATCTCTTATAGATTTTATAGTTGCAATTTCATAATATGAATTCTCATTTTTTATGGTTACTATCACCTAGAAATCAATATAATATATGTCTCATAATTTATATTTATCTATCCATAGAATAAAATTTATGAGTATCATCATTTGACTTAATGGTTCTAATATTAACTATAATGTAGAATGATATTTTCAATGTGATAGAGACTCTATGACACTATAAAATTAAATTCATGGAGAAAAATTATCAATATGTGATATATTTTTTATTATTCAAATAAAAAATATAAATGTACCATATTAAACAATGTGGTTTTTTCTTTGTATCAAACAAAAATAAATGTTAAAGGATTTCTTGGAATGGTGTGTAAACATCCATATATTTCACATAATGGTATTAAGATCCATGTCCTAAAACTATTATCTATGGTATAGTCTATCCTAGTTGGAACTTATAACCTTAAATATTTATGATTATAATAAATTAAAATTCTTAAACTATAATGACCAATTCGTGTTGCCATATCAAACATACAAACACATATTTTCGTGAAATTTTCAGTACAACATGATTCATATTTATAATCTCTTAATCAAACTAAAATCTATAATCCTTGTCACATAGGTAACATTGAAGACTTCTCTAATAATAGGGTGAGTAAAAACATAGTCTTAATGTTTCATGATCATGTGTGAATGATTTAAAATATTTGATACTATGATTGGTTATGTATTGGGATAGAAGAAGAATGCTCTCAATATTTTTGATAGTGTACTTATTATTAATTGGTAAACATCCTTTTGGGAGATCAGTTTTTTCATACTATTATGAAAATTTGTATGTATGATTTTATTATTATTTATTTCAATTGATATAGAATTTATGGCAATATTTCTAATATTTAAAATGAATATTCATAATTATATATGATTAATGGTAATTTTTTTGCATATATTTCTATAATATGATGATATAGAATAAAAATGGTAATACACTAGTCTCTATGTACTTGTCAGTAAAATATGATGTACGAGGAGGTGCAGTTATGGTAAATTTTTTATCAAGGGTCTAGGTGATATTTATCGGATTATGGATATGTACTTATATATAATCATCGTGTATTAAATAATACAGTGAATATAATAGAAGACACATCATTATTTAGGATGTTTTTATTATATTATATTTAATTTTTGTTAAATTCGCAGTTTTAAAATACATAACTAATTTATGTTGTTAATATTAATGATAAATAGGTGCTATTTTAATTATTAGTAAAAATTTTATATTATGTATCCTGAACAATTGAACAAAATTATTTATACATTTATATCATATAATAATACTAATTATTGTTCCCTAACCATCCATGAATAAAACAATTATACCATTATTCATGTAAGTGTTTAAACTAACACAAAAAATATCATATTATAGTCAATGTTTTTTCATGATTATGTAGTGACATTATTTAATATAATAATATAAAAAGTGTAATTAAATTATTTATATTTTACTAATTTGATAAATTATAATCCATAATAAGTGGTCTATGAAAATAAAGGAAATACAACTATAGAATTTTATTAGGATTAATGAATAATGTTTATATCCTCTTAGAATCATTCTTGGATTTGAAGGAATTTAGGAAATATATGGGGACCAAAAGCAACCTAAATTAATATCAGATTAATATGGAATGAAATGTTGTATATTATATAAGAGAATTTTATTGTGGATTAGAATGCATTATATAGTGGATTATTAATAAATTTTGGGAATTTTTTTCTATAAATACATATTTCATAATATAACATAGAAAGTTGTATTTTAGTAATTTTTTATACATTTGAAATATCATGAGTATAAGTTGAATATTGGGAAATTAGTCCCTCATAAATTTGTTTTATTTATTTTTGGTCATCAATATATTATCCTATAATTTTACTCCCATATCTGGTACAGATAACTTTTACACTACACACATTCTTCAACAACTGCACATTCACATACATAACTATCCAATAAATAGATAAAATAAGAAGAAATATGCCATTACACACATTCTGAATAGATTTAATGTTTATATATATATTGAATTAGTATAATAAATTATATAATTAATATTTTTTCTATATAAACATATTGGAAATTTACCTACTACTGATGAATCTATCTATTCATTTATAAGTCTTTGTCACCACCCATAAATTCTCCATGCGCAATAATCTGATAATCAAGTCATGTTTAGGTAATCATACTAATAAAGTTTGAATTTAAAATTTATTACCATGAATCCTATATTAATATGTTTTTTATAAAATGATTTCAATACCCTATGATTGGGTATCCTATCGACTCATTTCTGTTGTTTTCTATTCTTTTTTTCTGGTCTTGTGCATGGGTTTTACATGGTTTGATCATAGTTTTATAAAGTGTGATGCATGGATTGTACAGGTCTTATAATTGGTGAATGTTTTGAAATATTGTGTAACCAAACCATGAAACACATTTTAAGGCTTTATTTTGGGTACATTTTTTCACATTGTAGGAACTAACTGTTCTTCTTAGCACAAGAAATGTGCACACAGAAATTAGTTTATTCAAAATTTTAATAAGAGACCAAAAACTCTAATAATAAACCCCAAACATCTCTCACTTGATCATAATACTATCCTTAGGGATTTGGGAGCCCTCTAGATACATTTTTATCCAAAACATAATATCCTCGTATATCCAAGTTCCAATCAAAGTGGTAATAATCTTTTAGTGATTTTTTTTCCTGATCATAAATATCCATTATCATATTGATTAATTCTTACCAAAGGTATTGATGGACTTGAGTTGGGTGGGATATTAATTTATTCATTTGGAATTGAAGATCTAGGATCTCCACTCCCTACTTTAAGGATCAATATACATTGATCTAGGGATCTCCATTGAAGGTGACATAACTCATATTTTTTATTATTGGATTCTTTAATTTCCATGTTCTAATTCAATGATTTTACTTCAATTTATAATGTACCCATTGATTGATAAATTCAAAGACACATGCTTCCTAATTTGTAATACGTGTTCTATTAAACTAATTTATTTAATTCCTTATAAATTTTCCATTGACACTATTTTCTTTTAAGTTATTATAGAAATAATTGAATGTCTACAATATTGATCATTGTTACCATTTTATAATTTTATCAAATTATGGGTTTTTTTGGGTTTATTTTTAAAGTGGTTTGAAATGTTATTTTGGGTTAAATGAGGGATATTTTCATTGATTTTTTTAAGAATGAACTCACTTCATTTGAATTAAATGAATTGATGTCTTTGTCATTGTAAAATTAGTTTTAAATTCCGGAATTTATCATATAAAAATGAATCGCCTTTAAATGATTTTACCCTTATTTTAAAAATTTTTGTTCTTGGGTTATTGGAGATAAATTATTTATTCACTTAGAAAGAGGTTTTAGACCCATTGTTTTGAAATTCATTCAATCCGTTTAAAATTGTAATACTAACTTTAAATGATTTTGGGATGACTTAAAATAAATGATTATTTAAAAGGATAGTTTGGAATTTTAAATGATGAATTGAGAAAATAAAAATTCATTATTACCCTTGAGATTATTACATTATTTATAATAATTCAGAATGAATTGGGGATTGTTTAAACTAAATGTGTGGAATTTTAAAAATGATTTTGGAATATATTAGTGTATTATTAACCTTTTAAATATTGAAATTTTTAAAAGGATTTAGAATGAATCGATAATTGTTTTAAAGAATCATTTAGTATTTTAATGATGATTTATTAATGTAATTGGGTATCATTAACCTTTTAGAATATATAAAATCTAGAAATGTTTTTAATCGATATTTGACGTAAAATTGTGAAAACCCAGAATTCTATTTAATTGGGGGTTTTCATGGAATTGATATGATTTTTTTGAAAATTAAAAATTTTAATTCAATAATAAAATTTAATAGTGAAATTTAATAGTGAATTTATTTAAAATCACTATTTTTTAAAATGAATTAAAATGGTTTTGATATAAACTATGGGGTTTTATCTATGTGAAAAGGCATATTTTGGATTAAAACCTCATTATTGTTTTAAATGGAAAATTAGATTATTGAAATGGTGAATGAGATTTAATATTAATTTAAGCGGTATTAAAATTAAATTTCCATCATTGTTTTTTATAAGAGAACATAGAATCCTTAAGTATTTACAGAGTTATTTGGGGTGAAACATTATGGTTTACAAAAATATAAAATATCATATCAGTACATATTTTTCCTTAGGTGACAGTGATGAGTCCTTTTTCCTTCTCTTCAATGGACATATGTATGTACATTTTTATATTCACCTTATTAGAACCCTATATACTGAAACTATCGTACATATTCAGAACATGACCTTGTTACTCAGTTTTTATTGTATTTGGAATATACATATATATGCCACTATGATAAAAAATTATACATGCCTTGATAATATATAAAAACTATTTTACAAATAAATGGGTTTTTAATCCATTTGTTTATAAATACTTCAAATTAAGAAAATTTAAATCTTTATTTCTTTAAATATTATTTTGGAATGAAAAACATGTCTATTTAAAATAGAATGTTCTTTAATTGGTTGTTAAACCATCTAGAATTGGACTTTCCTTGCAGGATCCATATATTATTCATATGATCCATGACACTATTGTATTTGCTATTAATTATCCATACATATTATGTTCATATTCTATTCATTTCATTATTACATGACATTATCCTATAAAATGTTTTTCCAATATTTCCATGAAATTTATTGGCTTTAAAATTGTGAAATTTAATGTTTTACCCATTTAGTTTAATAAAATATTTTTGAATTTTCAAAAATAAAATATTAAAATAATACTTATACTCTTCCATTTTACCCCTATTTTGTTATATTTGAATTAATATATGATTAAATTTCATAGATTCGATGTTGGAATCATACCATGCACTTTGTCTGATACCCTACATGATCTTTTTTTTATTTTAACCTCATTATTATCATATATACGGTGACTTTTCATAAACCATACATTGTGGTTTCATTCAAGGGTTACCAAGTGTGGGTAACCTAGGACATAGTGGTTGGTCATGAAGCACTAGGAGATTTATTTTAGTGTTTGTGTACCACATTTAATATTTTATAGTGTTTCCTTGTACTTCATATGTATCTGTTATTTGATATATATATATATATATATATATATATTGATGTTTCATCATTTTACTATATTATTGTAATAATTTGAGGGTATAATAATTGCAATGGTTAGTTTATAATTCCAAGGTTCTTGTCACCATCTTTTGGAGATCAAGAATGTTGTTCAGGTATGTGGTGAATCAGATCGGTAAAAGTTTTTTGGTAATATTGGTTGGTTTATTAGAAATTGCGTCAGATGAAGTCGTTCTTTAATGTTAAATACATAACATTGATATCAGTATGTTATATGGGGTGAGTCATGGTATGAAATAAAATAATAATGTTTATGGATTTAAGATATAGTTAGTAAGTAGGTGATTGATCATGGCCCAATAATGGTGACACATTACATACTAGGGATGTTCATAAATATGTGTTTGTTTCTAGTTATTTTTTTTACAATATATTTTAATTTTATTCCTAATGATATTTACTTTTATTTGTTGAATATATTTTGAGTTTTTTTAACCCAAATGGAAGGATGATCAAAGTGGCACCAGGTTTTCACTATCTGGTAAGTTATAAAGAATTAGAATGGATGATTATGAAATCTAACTGATAATAGTAATAAGGTTACATTGTGGATTATTATCCTATAAAAAGTCCTTTTTCAGTTTTATCTTGGTTATAAACATTAAACCTTATCCATTTTATTACAAGAAACTTCACTTATGTGATGTTGGTAATGTGGGTTATTGATTTGGGGGTTTTCATTCCCTTGTTTGGTTGTTTCCAATTCTATCCCTCTTTAAAAAATTTAAATCCTTACTGAAAAATAAATTTTTAACATAAAACATGAATTTTTTTAGTACATTGAGAAATTATTTCACCTACCAAAGAGTGAGTTTTATGAATTTTTTTTTGGCAAACTAATTATCAAATATTCTTATGTTGTGTAACAAAAAAATGTTTTATGAATAAATTTTTTATAGTGGATAAAAATATAATTTGTTTTTAGGATTAGAAAATGAGATCAATAATTTTAAAACCATGGAATAAGTTACATGTGATAGAAAATGGTTTTTTAATCCCTTTTATTTATTTATTACAATATTTATCATTTTTAATGGAATGAGTAATGTTTTATAAACGGTGAAATAGTCTTAATTTTTAAATCAATAACATTTTAATAAAAATGGGTTCTAAATTTGGTTAAAATATTATATTTTCTTTTTGTCTATGATTCTGAGATGGTATTCTTGTGTGTTATGATTTCTAAAAATGTCTAAAAATCATTTAGGAAATATATAATTGTGTTCCTACGTTCTAGTCCTCTGGGTATTTCTTCATGTTTTCCAAATCTTGAATCTTGTGTCAATGAATTGAACAATACTCTATATTGATTCCTTGGGATAGATACTTTATAACCATTGAACTCTATCCATAAATACATTGATTGTCGTCAGCCTTCTCATAAAAGCACCGAGAAGTTTTAAACAGCCACAGAAGTCGCACTATAAGGTTTTGAATGTTGTGTGACTAGAAAGAGAAATTTTTTTCACGAATATAATCACATGATTATCTGGAATAAGATGCTTCGTGACATTAGGGTTTTATACATAGGCCTTAGAGTGATGATTTTGACATAGTTCAGGTGCTTTAGTTTATTATATTTTTGATTCCATAAATGGTAAATGTTCATCAAGCCATTTGTTTCTAATGTAAAAGTGGAAATTTATTGTGTTTTTACATCTTTTGGATAATTTATTTTTAGAATCCATTTGTATGAGGAATTTCAAGGATGGTATCCTATAGAACAAGGTTTGGTTCATTTTTATATTAGTGATATAATAATGGATTCCTTCTCTTGATATCTTGTTTTTTTTGTTCCTTGATTTATCCCTTGTTTTGACATGATAGATCGAGATCAATTTTGTTGTGTTAGATGATATCCTGTATGAGAAATTTTAACCTTACCATATAAATGATATCATGTTTATTCCCTTTCCATTAGGAATTATATAGTCATTGAAAATTTAATTGGTAAACTAAGACAATGTAGGTTTTTGATAGACCATTCATGTTGTGGTACTGGCATTTTTTTCAATGAGATAATTGAGGTTTGAGGCTTAATTTTAAAAATCCTATATTCTTTTTGATTATATACCCATTTTAAGAATACTAGTTATCAATTTAACTTGATTTTAGAAGTATTAGTTTTGATTTATCTACTTACTGAGTGGTTGAGGTCTCTTCTTAGGGTCTTAGGGGATGTGGTTTCTTAGGTTACACCGTTTTGGGGAATATTTAAATGGTGGGGAGAATAATGTGAGGTATATAGTCATTCCCTTTTTTAGGTGTGTGTTGATATTGGTATATTGATCAAGGATTTTTGTGCCTTTTATCCAATGGGAGAATCTCATTTTTTGGACCATAGACCATTCCCTCACAAGAAAAGTGAAGAATTTATTATTGTGTCATCTTGTTCTTTGTTTTGGACTGGGTGATTTTTGGGGATAAAAAGACCTATGGTCGGGTGGAGATAACTTCTTGTTACACATTTCTATGTGTTTTGACCAAATTATTTGACTACCCAATTATTGGGTATCTTAGTGTGTTTTTTCAATGTTTTTTGGACTTTTTTTATGATCTATGGGCATGTGCATGGGTTGTGCACGGTTTGAGCGTGGATTGAAAAAGTTTGAAACCATGATAATAGGAAGTAATATTGATGGCACATGAATTTATAGTGAGTGTATCCAACTCATGAAACACTTCTAGTGGTTATGTTCTGGGTGCATAATTTTTTCGTGGTTAGCACTAACCATGTGAGTTAACATTGGAAACCATGCACCCGAAAATTAAAGTTTCAAAATTTTATATTAAAGACATGAAACCCCATAATCAACCCCAAACATCCCCAACATGATCAATATATCATCTTTATGGTTTTGGGAGGCCTATATATCCATTTTTACTTCCCAAACCTAATCTATTTTTAGATTGAAGTGCCTATCAGTGCGGGAATCATATTTTCGTGAGTTATTTTCATCTTGATCATGGATATCCCATATCCTCTTGATTATTTCATCCTACTGGTTTTGAAATCTTTGAGTTTTGTGGAATTATGATTTATTGATGACGAATTATTGGTATGGTATCTACTCTCTTTTATTTCAAGGTAAGTATTCTTAAATTTGATAATCACCATTAAAGGAAACACATATAATATTTCTTGCAGTTGGATTCTTTAATTTTGGTGTTGGTGTTTCTATGATTTTCCATAATTTTTTAATTAATTATTTCTATATAAATTTATATGTACACATTTACAAATTTATAATATAAGATCAATGAAATTAAACTATTAAATTCATTACAAATGATTTTTTGGGACATATTATCGTCGAATTGTTTATAGAAATTATTGAATGGAAATAATATTGATCATTCTCACAGGTTTTCGATTTTTTTCAAATTCAATATCTATTTGGATTTATTTTAAAAGTGAATTTAAAGGAACCATTTGTGAAATTGAAGACTTTTTCTAGGGTTTTGATTAACAAAATGATCTTCTTTGATATTAATTAAATTAATTGAACTATTTTACATTTTCAAAATAGTTTCAAATGATTTAATTTATTAAATGACTATGAAATCAGTTTAAATGATATTACCAAAATTTTGTAAATTAATGATCTTGGGTTATTATAAATAAATTATTTATTAAGATGGATTGATGGTGTATAACCATGTTTTTAAAATTCATTCATTCATTTTATAATTATAAAACTCTATATAATGGCTTTTGGGATTCATTAAAATAAATGATTATTTAACTGTCCCATATGGATTTTTTAATTATTAGTTGATAAAGTATGTGGTTATTATTATCATTGTTAATATTGGATTGTTTAAAAGCATTGGGGATTAATTGAGGATTATTTTAATTTCCTTTTGGTAATTTTAATGATGATTCATGAAACGCAAGTGGCTATTATTACCATTTTTAAAATTGAATTATTTATTATGATTCGGAATTAATTGAGGATTGTTTTAATGGATCATTTATAATTTTAATAATGATTCATTAAAGAAATTGGTTATGGTTACCATTTTTTAATTTAGATATTATTCGAATGTTTTTAAATTGAATTTTGATGGAAAATTGTTAAAACCCCCAATTCTATTGAATTATGGGGGGTAAGAAATTGAATGACCTTTTAAGAAAATTATTTCTTTTAATTAAGTGGTGAAATTTAATTGTGTAATTAAATTGTTAAATTTAATGTTGAATTGATTTGAAATCACAATTTTTTAAAATGGATTTAAATGGTTTTCATATAAACCATAGGGTATTATCTGTGTGAAAAAGAATATATTATATTAAAAACCCATTACAGTTTTAAAGGGAAATTGGGAATATTGAAATAGATAATGGGATTTTATTTTATTTTTAGTAAATTTAAAATTATATTTTCATACATTATTTTATATTAGATCTCATGTAAGACATATTTAGTTAGTGAAAAAATTTGTGGGACACTTTTCAGTTTTAAAAGTTTTGAAAAATCATATCAGCACATCTAATTCTTTGGGTTATTTTTCAGAACATTTTAATATGAACATTGAATATATTGAATTTATTCTTAATCAAAATTAGACATTAGGTTCATGTTATTTTATTTTCATGATAACTGATTTTAGATTATAAAATGGTTTTGAAATCATTTTAAGATAATACATAGTTTTTAAAGGAGTAACTGTCTAGTTTTACAGGTTTAGTATAATAAATTATTTGTTAATGTTTAAAACTATATTTTAACTTAATTTATAAACACTAAAAATTTTACTTCTATTTTAGTATATTTTAATTAACTTATAAAGTAATTTTTTATAATAATTGGAGGTGTCCTACATTGATCTATAGCTAACAACCTTATTGTACCTTTCAGGGTTTGAAATCATTTATTATCTTCTAGCTAGTAATCATACTCATGCATTTCCATTTGGGTTCGTGCTTGTGTGACCAGGGGTGCGTGACATGGGACATGTTGGGTGGTTGTGGACAACCAAGAGATGGGGTTTAGAGGTTTTATTAAATATTCAATTTTCATTGTTTCTCCTTGTACATGATATATATGAATTGATATATATATATATATATATATATATATATTATGATGATTCCATATTGTACTCTCTTATTTTAATATTTTGAGGGAAAAATCGTTCCCAATGGTTATTTTTTAAATTCATAGTTTCTTGTCATTGGCCTGTGGATATCAGGAATGCATTATACATTATTGGATAATTGTGTCAGATATTGGTTTAGATGGTATTCATGTGTTTGTTCATTATAGGAAGTGAAATATGATTTGAGGTCAAATTCACAATAATGGTAATCACAACATATAATATCCAAAAAACATATTGTAAGATAATATGACCATTAAAACATGATATAAATAACTAGAAAAAATTAATTATAATATTGAATCTGAAATCATAATATAAAAAAGGATAATAATGGAAATGAAATGATCACATTGATAACAATTAATGGTGAACTCATGTATCAATTATTACTTTTGGATGACTTATTTTTTCCAAAATCCATGAAAAAGTTATCTTGGACTTCCAAATCATACAATTAAGGCCCTGAGTCTTGGAAAGGTCATATTTTGAATAGGCATACCTCAAAATACTCCAACTATTTATATCATGATACATTTTTATTCGTCAAAGGGATGTCCATAAATAGGCCCAATTGCTTCTAATTAAGTCTAATGAATTCATATAATGAAGGAAATATTAAGATATAAATTACATAAAGTAATCATCAGTTATAAATAAAAAATCATATTGGAATTAAACTACTATGCATTTTCAATAATTTTCCTATCAATATATTGAGTAGTATCAAATATAAGAACCCCTCAAACTAAAACCATATAAAGTATTGATATATAGTCAAGTAAATAATTTTACCTACCAATAGATGTATGACATATATGTGAACACCCTTCAATTAGTGGAATGAAGTATCTATAGTTTATAGAGGAATCGATGTATAAGTATAATTATGCATATAAAATAGGATTATTTCATAGGAAAAAGAATATTATGGATACTTTATTACGGTCAAATGAAAATTATAATTTATATTCCTATAATGAATGTGTTTGGTAACATTTGATGAATATACTTGATCATGAATATGTTATATTAAAGGAAAATTAATTAGATAAAAAACACATTTTATGAGTTATAGAAAAATAAACGCTGAAATAATAAACATAATTTTTCATTTTAAATCCTGATGAAAGATATAATTTATAAAAATAGTAGAAAATTATATTCATTGAGATTCAATTAAAATGTAATGATAACGTGTCATATAAGAATGAAAATGTGGAATAATGATATGTTCATGTAAGAAAATATAAAATGATATAATTTTATCAATTTAATGAAAAATAAAAATACATAAACTGTTTAAAATATAATTAAAACATTAAAATAATGAAATATAGTAGAAAAATTACATATAATATTAGTAATGATTTCATTAGGGTATTCATAAAAGAATCCAATAAATGTGTATATTGGACATAAAAGGTCCTTGGTGAAAAAGAGAAAGTAGGCTATGTTTCCATATAGTTGGTAAATAGTTTGAAAAGGTGTAAGTTGAAATAAAGATATGATATTTAAAATATCATAAATTACCAAAGGAGAATAAAATGGTAGCGATATTACAGACAAAATTATAAAAATTACCAATATATATTATGAATCATTATCAATATCAATATGAAAATTGGATTAGTGATAAAACTCTCCTAATATTAGATATATAAGAATCAAAATATCATGAGTGAAATATATTAAGATCACATGAAATTGAAGATATTTTATTAAATGGATTTAATATAGATGTTAATAAACCATATAATAGAAGTCATGGTGCATGTAATCAAACATGCCTCATGGATTTTCAATTATGATAATGAAATACATGCACCATTATAATCATTCAATTCGAAACACCTTGAAGGATTTTAATTGAAATAAAACATTTATATCATGAAAAAGGGGGAGGAACATGGTTCAAAATATTAAATTGGAAGAAAATAAAATATTATGATGTATGAATCATGTATAGAAAGGCATGTGTCACTAGAGGTAATAATTTGAGACAAGAAACTATTTCAATAATTCATGACTACTACTAATGTTGTTGAATATCCTATATAAAAAATACTTCGATAATAATAAAATATTTATGAAAATTATTTAAATATATATTATATTATAGAAATAATTTATTATTCTTCTCTAAATAAATGTTAGTTTGTTATTGAATATTTTTAATACATGTTTAAGTAATTGTGATAGGTTTGAAATTTATTTAATAGTAATTTTATTCACCACTATTATCAAAATTTTCATCATTCAGAGATCATGTAAAATACTATAAACAAATTTATATATACAAATATATATTGATATAATTTTATTCCAAGTAAATTTTAGTTATGTTACATAAATATGAAATCAGTGATGATCAATGTTTTTTGTGATTTTTCAGAAAATAACATTGGAATCATAACTAATGGGTTGAATAAAAATGTTACAAAAATAGAAATTATTTGAAATAATTATATACAAGCTATATAATCTATTTATAGAAATTATGTTTACATATTTTTCTTTGATATAAATTTTTATAATTATTGAAGTATGTGGTAGAAAATACCTAAATAAAAACATACCATAATTAAATGATAAATATTAAGTGATTTTGATATATAATGTAACTATATAGGATGAATATTAAATATATTTTTTGTTAAATTGGGTGATATATGAAAATTTCAAAGAGTTATTACAGTAATTTAACATGATTTTATGTATTTATATAGTGATAAGAAAACTATTTTTCTCTTAGAAAATTTTTTTTATAGATGAATTTACCAATTTTTTTGATTGATCTTATTTTTAATAAGTTGTCTAATTTTTAATTTCACAACAGAAATAATTTATAAAAGTAGTATTTATCTATTAAAACCATTTTCAAGATTTTATATTAATGTATATAACGTAAAAATTATATATCAATAATTCTATTAAGGTAATTAAATGCATGTGTGCATGGTTGATGATTGGGTTTTCTGTAAAACATGATAAATGTATTATATTTTTTATAATTTAAGAATAAATATTATTTATTAAAATTATAATAATTTATTAAATTCAATATTAATATTATACATGTATATGGGATATGGAAAATAAAACATGATTCTTTGTGTAGGTGTTAGTCTATACAGAAATATGAATTTGTTTTTTCCCTTGATGGGAAAAGAGAAGAGGGAGTAAATAGTTACTTCCATTGAATGAAAAAAATTATTATAAAAACAAAATATTAATAATATAATATATAAATTATATAAATATATTTTTAATTTTAATTTATAAATGAAATGTAATTACTGAAGATTAGCGGTCATATTGGGGACTTGGGTTTCCCTTAGGAGAGTCCATGGAAAATGGAATTAGGATATTATATTGTGACCAGAAACATAACACGGTTAACAAGGATCATAGGGAAATAAATAAGTATATTTGTTCATAAAGACAACTATTTTTAGATTCTTATCGATTTGTGGTGAGATTCACAATTTATCAGGTGATTGAATTATTTTTTAAATATTTCATCTTATTATAATGCGAGGACATGTTTCACATGAAATGTGGCTTAGAAAATGAATAATAGTTTAGTGGGGGATGATATATGATCTATTATATAATATGTAATCTATACTAAACATTTTAATCATGTTTCTATCAGTATACCATTAGAATATTACTTTATTGTTATTTGTATTACTCTGGTATCTACTTTTGAAAAAGGAGATTATTTATAAGAAAAAAACCAAATTTCACTTAATACATAATTTTGTGAGAAATATTAGAAATATAAATTCCCATTTATTAGATAAAATTTCAATAATTAATGAAAATATTAAATATTTTATTATTTATTTCTTAAAACCCATTTTTAGACAATGTGTTTTTTTATGTTTAAAATTTTGGTATATAAAAAAATTATATTTTAATTTTTTCTATAATAAATAAATATATTTATCAACAAAATAAAAATATATTTCTATTTAAATTATTATCATAACAATTTTTTTTAATTATTTATAAAAAAACAAATGAAAAATTACTTCTTCTATTTGAAAATATTTCATATGTTCATAAAATGTAATACATTGTTTATATTAATTATTTATTCTCTATAAATCTAAACATTTAAACTCATTAATCACATTTATGATCAGATATTTTATTTTAAAATCATGGATGATTTATTTATATTATTATAGAGTGATAATATTTATCATATTTCCAAAAACTATAATACTCATGCATGACCTAAAAATCGATTATCATTATAATTTCAAAATTTTCATTCTAAAAAAATATTGTAATTTTAAATATAATAATAAATAATATTATTTAAAATTAAAATCATAAGACCCTAATGTTAAAGTAAACTAAAACCTTAAAAATATAATGAAAACTATTTTCAATGGGAAATAAAATATTAACAATTTCTTACACACTCTCAATCATACATACTATCAATTATGAAGTAAATTTTTTCTAATATATAGTTCATGTAAAAAATATATTTTTTTATAAAATATACTTATTTTTTTTCAAAAAACATAAAAACATGATTTTTTATGTTTATATTCTAACACATAAAGTAAAGTTATTAAATATTTAGTTAAAATAATAATATTTATCAATTTCCGACCATTGATCATGAAATTTATTTATATATATATTTAACAATACATTGAAATTTTCTTTGATCCACTAAAATATATTCAAACTTTCAATTGTTATATACTATTTCATAGTTATTTTTCAACTAATGTTTTTTAAGGAAGAATCCGAACACCTTTAGATCAAAAATAAAATATAATTTTATATCTTGTTGTCTTTTTCAGCAAACATAAATAAATAGAAACATTATAATTTTAATTAACATGTACTAATGAAATTAATTATGTGTATCTTGAAGATAATATACATCAATATATATTTTTAAATGAGCTTTATACCTTAAAATACTTTTTATAATATAAAAACAAGTATTTTTCAACCATTTTATTATCCTAATTTCTAATTTACCCTACATAATTGGTTTCAATGTTTTCACATTTATCAACACATAATACATATTTTTGTAAATAAAAAATATTTCCCCATATTCTTCTTCCCCTATTTTTGTTATATAAGAAATTTAATATTATATCCTTATTATTATTTTTTAATTCAGCACTTCTTAGAATCATTCATTATCATCATTGGTGTTTTTGGTGGCAGAACAATGTTTACATTATCAATAATATTTCATAATTTCTTGTCCAGCATATTTGTAGGATTTCCCATTTAAAATATTATCCCAATAGCATTCATGTTGATATAAAACCTTCATTGAATATGTAGTCCATTTTTATGTTTGATTATATATAATTCATCCATCAATGAATCGAAAATGATTTAATGTGAGTGATGAAGACAATAATAGAATTAATTTATAAATATTACATGACTAAATGATATCAAAAGTTACTACTATCATAAATGTTTAAATTATATTTCAATTAAATATTTACAACTATTAGATCAATATTGATTTATTTAGGTTGGGATGTCACAAATTCCAAATCCAAATACCATAATATTATAAATCCCCTATATTGGATTGTTAGTATCATGTTATTAACCATAGAATATTTCATGGAGGTGTCAACCCATATATGAATTTGGGCCACTTTTTTGTGAACAATGAGATAAATGTGTTAGCACCAGATTATCCATTATAATTTTTATTACACCCAGGTATATATATGACAATATTTTAATATACATGTAGTATCTACATAATGATTTAATTTTTATAAAACGTACACAATCTAAACATTACCAAAACATTGGGGTGTTATCTCATGGTTATAATTATACCTTATATTAATCCCTTTAATTTTCATTGTGGTTATCTTCTCCTAATATATAAAAATATAAAATTTTTAATATTACTTCAACTAATATAATGAGTTATTTATATTATTTAAAAAATATTCCACCACATCTTATAAATCATTGAATAATACCAAACCAATTTCCTAACTACTACTGATATCCATACGAATATTTATACAAACTATAAAAACCCATACACATATTCTATGATCCAATGATATTATAAAATACATTATATACTAATTAGATTCAATCTATATATTATTAGACATAAATATCCCATAATTACTTGAAAATAATTTCATTACATAAATTTTTATTATATTTTAGGTTTATATATTTAAATAATTAGGAAAAATCATTAACAAATAAATCCCTATACTTTTTCATTTAATGGAAACAACTTCAAATATATATGATACTAATTAATAAAAAATTATGTCTTAAATAACTTCCAATCATTCTATAATCAAGTTATTCATGAATATATATCCTGTGTAATACATTTCATTATAACATGGGGAAATGTATATATAAGACGGGGGAGATCGAACACTTTGTAAGGGTATATATAAATGATAATAATCAGAGAATATAATTTATCATAATATGATATTAAATAATATGAAAATTATAGGTATCCCTGAATAATTCTATAAAATTTTTATGTTGAATTATTAATATAACAAAAAATTATATTAGAAATTAAAAGACAACAAGGATAATAATAACTAGTCACTCGACCATAAAATACATACCATTGAAAAAATAATTCCATTCATGAAGACAAGTACTCATGATATTAAACAATAAGGTGATAATGTCCAGGAAATATTTTGTGGAAATATAATATTTTGGGCTCACATACATTAGAATATCAATCATTATTTTTCTCATTAGAAATATCAATTCATTAAGAGGTTACTTATAATAAGAATGAACCTTTTGAAAATTATTTCTGAAGTATTAAATATATGAAATAATGAATCATCTATTAAATGAATAAAATATAATTTCTAGTATTCAATAAGTGTATATATCATAATGGAATGTACACTAATTTCTAATATCTCCCAAATCAAAAAATTTATTTAAATTTTCTAATAAATGTCCAAAACGAACATCATATATTGTAGTGTAATATTTTTTATTAAATAATTTATCCATTAAATCAATGAATATAATATATTTTTGTACCCTTCAATCAATGGAAGTAAATATAGTGTTTTGATAGTGGAATTTAAACAAAATGAAAAATTATTCCTATATCATAGGTTGAATTGGAAAAAAATGTTGTGAAGAATATTTTATTTGATAGAAAATAAATTTACATAATCTATTTAGAAAATTAGGTGGATGATAATAGTTGAAAATGTATTCAATAAGTCATAAGATAAGTCAATGTTCAATAACATAGATAAAAACATCTATGTTTTTTAAAATCATCACATGGAAAATAGGAAACATCCATATTATTTTAAAATTATTTAGGTGAAGTATTTTATAAAAATAAAAAAAAAATTATTATTATAATATATAAAATATTAAGTATAAAATTTCATATAAATTAAACACGTCATTGGAAAGATGTATTCACATGAAAAATTATAAAAAGCTTTTATTTTAACACTTTGAAGAAAATACCCCATAAAAAATGATACAAATTTATTTAAAAAATTTAAAAAGTGACACATAGTGGAAAAGTATTTTATGAAATTATTATATTAGTTTTGTAAAAGGTATGGTGAGAAGAATAATTTTTATTTTTAATGAAAAATATATATTTTTCCCCGGATATAGGGTTCCCCTTTACATAGCCCAGAGACCCAAGACCAAGTGTCCCTAATACAAGGCCTGAAATCCCATTTTTTTCCCAAATGGCCCATCACTAAATAGTACGTCTACATTACTTGGGATGCTATGGTGCCTACTACAGTACTGCCACCACTACAGTTCTTTTATATTGACTTCGCCGCTATATTTCCATATTCTCGTTGGAAAAATATATATTATTGATAAGGAAATTCATAAAATTATCTAATGAATATTTAATTGAGAAAAGTAGTTTCTCAAATATAAAAGAAAATAAAGGGGTAGTTTCCACACAATATGTAGATAACGATCTAATAGTGAAAATTATATATGAAGAAGTCATGTAAAATACTATTAATAACCAGATGAGAATAAAATTATTGTGGTTTTAGAAATAAATGTATACAATGCCCAAAATGAATGACCTATTGAATTTAATATTAAAATTATAATGGTATTAGCAATGAAACCCTCGTTATTTTGTAAACATATGAATGAATAGAGCTTGATATCAAGATCCTATAATATCACTAAATGGAAGATATTTTCATTAATTAAAATAATGTTTCAGTTAGTTAAATTAAAAAAGAAAATTTGGTACACAATATTATTCATGTCTAATAGATTATAATTCTATACATGGAATCCCTTAGAAATTATAAAAATTCATGTCAAAACCACATAAATAATTGTTTTGAATTGAAAAATTAAATATCATGATTAATTATTGGATTATGATACAAAAAATTAATGGCGATGTAGAAACACCATTTAGAATAAATTACGGTCTATAATGAGAACAATGTCTCAAGTGTGGAAGTTGAGATAAGAATCCATTATAATTATTCATGTCATTCACTAAAGTTAATAAATCATTTATACATGAAAATATCTATCTAAAAACATATTTATTATCCTAATTTTTTTATACTACCTATTGTATAGATTATTATAATTATTCTGTATATGTATATTTTTAAGATATTGTTTATTTTCAATATTAGTTGTTCATAATATTGATTATCATGAAATAAATTCATAATAGAGGTTTTATTCATCATTATTCTCCAAAATTTAAAAATACATAAAATATATGAGGTAATGGGAATTAAATTTTATAATTTTTTAAAAATCGATAATTTTCCAATATGCTAGTTTTTTTTATGAACTATAAATACAAAATCAACGATGGATATTTTTCTATAATTTTTCTTAAAGATATGTTTTTTATAAAATTATTATTTTAATTACAATTTCACTATTATAAAAATCAATTGAAATAATTTTTTAACTTATTTATTTGATATATTACCAAAAATTAAATACCCAAAGTCATCTCTGTTACAATTTTGTAGTATGGTTCAAGTAGGAGGACAAACTAACCCAGAGAAGAACATAACATAATTAATGGATTATTATTAAATGGATTATTAATTGAATGGTATAAAAATAAAATATTATATAATCCTATAAAATATGGTATATATTTCATAGTCATTTGACAAATTAAATATTTAGTAATCCATGTTTGTTTTTTAATGAAAATAATATATGATACATTATGGGGGTAGTAGATTATTTACATGTATGAATGCCAAATTTTAATTTCCTAATCAGGGAAGTGGAAAGCTGGTTCTTATTTATTAAAATAACATAATTAATAAAATTATAATATAGATACATATTTAATTATATATTATTTAGAAATATATATATTTTAATTAATTCTTTGAAAAGAAATTAAATTAGAGGGAATTTTACTCTAGTTGAGGACATACACTTTCGCTTTGGAATACTCTTTGGAATTCGATAATTAAATATATACTTTTTTTAACAAAATAATATTAGGTAGAAATAGTAATATATGTTATGTAATATTGTAATATATTTATGAGGAAACCAAAATTTTTTATGTGGTACTGAAGTAGTGGTGAGAGGCCCATTTAAAAGTTTTGTCAATGAATTTTTTGTCAATATTTAAAATTTATCTAAATATAGAGTATAATTATCATGTCAATTGCCTCATGAAATATATAAAAATTAGTGATTTAATAGATAATTATGGGTATCTTATCAAAAATAAAATATAACTTATGTTAAATAATTGTTATCTTTTCCCATAGGATTTATTACTTTTATATTTGTTGGTCTTTCAATGGCTTGTTTTTTTGTTGTGTAAAAATTTTTTATTACAAAAACTAACATCTAACATTTGAAATAATTTATACCTACTAATTCATATTAGGCTAACTATTTTTACATAATTTTTAAATATGTATGAAAATAAATCATTACATTAGCTCAAATAATGTGTAAAAACTCATTTTTTTTAAAAAATGTGTATTTAGTTATAAAATTTATTTATAGGATTGAATATCCATAGAATTTGTTTTTATATGTATATTTATTTATTATAAATATTATCTTCCTTAAATAGATATTTAGAATAAAATTTTTCAAAAAACAAATTTTGTAAAAAATACATGACACAAATGAGTTTATTTTGCTGAAAATATGAATAAATGCATAATGTATTAAAGAATGTTTTTCAATTTTCTAATAGAACATAAAAGTTAATTTTTAATCAAACTAAATATTTCATTGATCTATTAAATTTTTTTAAAAACTCTATATCTTTCTTATATACTTATAATTTTATAAAAATTAATTTGTTTTGTAAATTTAATATTTTCTGTATTCACATAAAATTAATCTATTTCATAAAATCTAAAAAATTAATATTAATATAATATTTGAATAATGAGTCTATAAATAAAGCATATTTTTTTAATAAAATTATAAAATTTTATAATTTATATTAAACCATGTGATTTTATATTATAATTCACATTATATAGTTAGATTTCATTGATACATTGTGTTACATGCTACAATTAGTTTAAACGAACCATGATATACTATTATAATATTTTTATGTGAAATGTATCACAAAAATTTTGGATTAATGTTCATTAATAGGAATAAAAAAATATTTTAGTTTTATGAACTACATGTTTATAAAAAGTATTTATTGGTGATAAATTCATTATAAATAAAAATAATATAATTTAAATTAAAAGAGATTCATCTCTAAAATAATTTTTCAATGAATGAAATATTTTCTATATTCAAAAAATAAATAAATAAATATTTCTAAATTAGTTTAATAATATTTATATATTTTATATTCTTTCAAATATTATAAAATTTATATAATATTTTTTATAATAATGGGATAAGAATAAATCGTGGTTTATTTTTGAATTTTATTTTAGAAAAACATTTCATCATGTTATGTAAATTTAATTTAAAATATAGTTTTTCTACATTGAGAAATATAATTGTGAAAACATTAGATCATATTTAGAAATAGGAGGACCAAATATTCAAATATGCACCATTAATTTTTTGGCATTATGAATAGTAACTATGGTACAATTTATCACCCCAGAAAAGTTTAAATATGGTTATTCAAAATTAATACTAAGATTAAGGTCGTATTTTATAATCTCTTTTTATATTGGATGTAGTTATTTTAACCATTATCAGCTTAGTCATTATATTCATTTTTTAGCTGACAAGTGTCCTTAAAAATCTCTTATATTATATTTAATAAACAAAATAGTATAAAATCACACTCTCTTAGTTTTAGATATCTATAATATTTTTATATAGGGATAATAGAATGATATAAATGAATATTAATGTCTATTTTTATAATATTTATTTTACTTTCATGATGGAAATTAATTTTTAATCATTATTAAATATATAATTTCTTTAAATGATAACGGAATATCAATATTTTACTTCTTCTATTATAAAAAATCTAATAAATGGTTTTTAAATATTTAAAGAAATAATAAATGAGTTAGTTAAGGTGTTAGATTTATTTTGACAATTTTAACATGTCATTAATTTTTAAATTTATTATATTTTAATTTCATATATTTGTTGGTTTCATTAATGTCAAATTAAATTAATATTTCCAAATTTGGCATTTTTTAAATTATATAATAATGAATGTTTTATTTTTTGATTCAAAATTAAAAAAAATATACATCCTTGTGAATATAATATAAGATAATAAATCATTATTGAACTCTTTATTGGTAACTTTTCCATTTATGATAAAAATCTAAATCATTTATTTGTAAAATAATTGTTACTGAGGTTAAGGTAACAAATAAATAACATTTGGCTTAATAAAAAATTTAATGGTAAATATGACAGAAAAACTTATCTAAATTTACTTAAATGTTGTTATGTCAAACCAATATACCTTTCCTTATCATTCATTTACAATTAAAAGCATTATTCAGGAAAATAAATTTATTTTATTTTAATCATCGATGAAATTCCAAGTGTTTCCTCTCCTTTATTTATATATGGGAAGCCCTATTTATATTTCATTATAAATATTTGTCCCATATATATTGACAATACACTATCAAAATAAATTCTTATAATCCATATAAAACAGGTAGTAGTCTTGGTATTCACAAAATTACAAACCTAAGATCTTTTACTGGGGGTGTAAAAGAGTTATTTCAAAGAAGATGGAATCACCTTTACCAGTCTTGTTGTTTTTAAACATTATATAAATCTTATAAATTTATGTTACATATCATAAAATAATTAATTATGATTTAGCAATGTACTTAAATTTTATTAGGTTTGTCAAATCATTATTTCCACAACTTTTCCAATATAATTGGACGTTAAAGTAACACTCTCACATATGAATGGCATACAATCTCCACATAGAAATACAATTTATTTTCAACGAAAAAATTTCAATGATAGTTTTTATTATGTTGTTATTATTTATATATGATATATATAGAATATTTTTAATTATATTTTTATGATATCACATTTATCGTCTTACCTTACTAACTATTGGAAAACAATAACGTCTCTTCGGTGTAGGTGTGGAATACCACCAACTTGAAAATATATGATTTGTTTTTTATATCCATTGATATGGATGGATATATTTTTTTATTTAGTGAATATATTATAGTTATTATATTATATTCATTATAAAAAAGATTATTATTCATTGTTGTTTTTTGGTTCCACCCATCCAAATGTTAAAGAATTATTTATGCATACATATTGTCTATTGTCTATATAAATGGTAGACCAAATGTTTCTAATTATATATTTTATATGTGATTATAAAAAATTACATAACAATAATACATGTTTTAACATTAATAGCATTTTTAGGATGATGTAATCATGATCAATATATAAGGAAGATATATATGGACCAAAAATTCCCCTGATGAATAAATCTTTAATTCCTGGAAATAAATATTATAGTAATGAAATTTTGATAATTGGGTGTTGAAATATTATTAAGGGAACATACATGACATTATAAAAGCACAAATTTCTATATTAAGTAACTATAAAAAATTTAAATTTGTTATGCATGAGGTTAGAGTTTTTTTTATAAATGTATAACTTCAGGTAATGGATTTTCGTCTAAATTTTACATCCATAAGACACATTCCATAAACAAAAACTATTTTAGTTATGTGGTGTATATACATCCCTTTAACCTAATTTATGAATAGTGTTAATAAAATTATAGTATATAAATTTCCATCAATGTTTCCTTATTTTATGGGACTTATGATTCCTAATGTATCAATGTTAAAAATGTTTTATGTTACAATCTCATTGTTTATTAGGATTATTTATGACCATGCTTAAAATACTAAAATCATGTAGTATACATCTCAATAAGCTCAATTCATTAACTATACTCAATTTTTCATTATAATAAATACTTCCCATTTATTATTATCATTTTATGATCTCAAGAGTTTGAAAAAACATTTTAAGAAAAAATATAATGTATCTATCTCTTTAGTCAAAATTCTATTTTCTTCAGTATAATTGATTTCTAATTTTTTTTTAAATAATTTTTTTTAATATTATTATATTATTTTTTGAATGATATTTTTACCGATTATTTATACTTTTACAAAAAACCTTTAAAATAATCCTCTTGTGATTTTTTGAATGAGGTGCTTGTTTACTTTATAAAAATTATGAATGGAATGTTTTATTTAAACTAATACATAATTAATGGACATTACAATAAACCCTATCATTAAATAATATAAATAACACCTTATATTATTTGATTTATATTTAATAGGAATGGATTTGCACAATTGTTTTGGGAATTTATATTTATAGAAATGTGATTTTGAAAGTGGAAAATGTATTTTCCTCTTGAATATTTTATAGATATCTTAATTGTATTTCCATTCATCAAAGGAAACAAATAATTATTTAAATTATTTATTATTTGGGATATGATAAAATAATAAAATCCTTATTAATTATCTAGATAGATTTTATTTATTATAAAAATGTGTTTATATAACATATTCCTTTTCCACAAGTTATTCTATGATGACATGGAGTATTGATTATGAAACTGATTCATTATATTGAATTTTTATATGATCTATGTTTTATGGCCATATGTCACAAATATTATTACTTTTAAATATGGTATTGGGGGCCCAAAATTATATATCCCTCAAATACATTAGGTAAGGATTAATATCTTATAAAATAAATATGACTAGATTTTGGAGTGAGCCATATTCTCTAGGTCACTCTATCAACTATGATATTCTTGAGAGTAACTACTGAATTTTATAATAGTCTTTGGATTGAAACCAATCCACTATTATATTCTTTACAGTGATCCTCAACTATAATGGAAATTACGTCCTATTTTTACATGTGTGAGGAAATTTTTTTTCTTATCTCTATTTTATGATATAATTACTAGTGTTATTTTATTATTATATTATTTATGTCTTATAATATAAACTTTTTTATTCAATAAATCAGGATTTTGATCTAAGACGTTTAGGGTCTGATAAAAAAAATTTATACTCTTATTATCAAACAATAATGATAATTTTATTCTCAACTGGTCAAATATTTCTCACATGTTTTCCCTTATTACAAATCTTATCTCATGCATTCTTATCTTTTACTTTACATATGTTATTAATAACGGTAGTAATTATGATATGAATATTTGGGGTTATAGTTTTGAATATTTTAATGGGAGATTATGAGGTACACCTAATAGCCAATTGATTATGTATCAATGATTCCAATGATATTAGACTAATTTGATTGTGGAATGGAATCCCATATTATGTATTGAATATTCATCTAGAAAGATGTATATATATATATATGTGAAATTTATAAGTATATATTATTGGAATCAGGGAAATGATAATTTTCTGTTGAAAATATTGGTGATAAAACTTTAGTAGTAAAACTGAACAAAAGCCTATGATTAATATAACATATTAGTGTTTTTATAATAATCGTGGATGACCTCAATTAACCCTTAATCATAATAGTTTGGGAAGAAAATTTATTTATTTAAATTTATGTTAAATAAATTTTCATTATCATATGACTTTCCACATTGATTTTTTTTTCACACATTGATTTTTTGATGTAGTCTTTCTTGACCGAGCAACATGGGACTTCTTTACCGATAGAGGGAAGAACATCCACTACTGCCTCCCACATATATAGGCTAGGGGATGTGAAAATCAAAAAAATGAATAAGTAAATTTGGAGGCCTTTGCAGATATAATTTTACGATCACATCCAATCATATCTTTGTATAACTGTAGGGGAATAATGATAAAATAGAGAAATCATTATAGTATAAAAAAATCATGTAATGATCCAAATTGAATATAACATAGTGATTTAAAGTATAAAAAATTATTTGGAAAAAATAAAACCCCACATAGAAATGATGTCCCAATCGAACAAAAACTGAAAAATAAATCCTAAGAGAGTATGTCTCTAGATTTCCGTGGGAAAACCACCATATATAGTCAAATTCACTTGGGTATCCCTATGATCTTAAAGAATCAACACCAACCAATCCCTTATCTACATAATACATGTAATTTGAAGTTAAAAATGATGCATATTTGATTATATACATACCAAGTAGAACACCCCAAAGAATAGAGGTGGAGAAATATGATACATGATTGAATTTGTTATCTCAACCCAAAGAAAAATGAAAACAAGAAACATAAAATATATACATATATATATATATTAATGTAACATAACCCTTGATGAGAGAGAATGAGGATCTTTATATCACATCACATATTAGGAAATGTGTTTTTCATAGTTCCAAAGGTTTATTATTGATGTTCATCATCTTGTGTGTATCCCTGAAGAAGTCTCAGCGTCGAGGAGACTAGCCTTCCCATTGGCTTTCACAATATATGGGGGCACAACCTCCAAGTAGATGACCAACTACACAATGTTTCATGGGGTTACTACTCTATAACTTGGGGAACCCCTCCCAAATTTCTCGGTGGTGGGGGTACCACTCATTAGTTAGAGGACACAAGTCATATTCCATCATGTGGTACAACATAGTAGTTAGGGGACTCACACCAACGTTTTAATAGGGCCCCACTCAATTGAGAGTGGAGTAATACCCTAGTTTTTCATAGAGGAACCACTCTGTAGAATTAGGACCCACAACATAGACTATTTTGGGTTACCACTCCATAGATAGAGTGTAATGTCTCAGAAATTCCATGTAATTTTTTTATTATATAGAATTATTTTGAGACCAAGTGATGAGATGACATGAAATTCCACGGATCGGAGTGCCCATAATGATCCGTTGAACATGCTAAGCTTTATATACATATCATGAGAGATTTTCATAGGCAATTGGAATAACTCCTAAATAGTTTCCCAGGTCATAACTCAATCCAAACCATTGCATTTTGGATGGCTGTTTTACACTTGGGAAACTTATGTTTACATGGTGAAACTCTCTAGTGATAAAACCTAGAAGTTGCATAAGCCTTAATAAAATAATAAATTAATTTAAATTAATTTTTAAAATGCATATAACTCACGAAAATTGACTCATATTAAAAATCCAAGACCATTGATGAGCTCATGAGGGTACATTCTTTAGAGATAAACTAACATTGGCCGACGCGGGTCAATAGTGGAAGATATTTTTTTGCCTTAAAAAATAATTAAGCGAAAATAATTTTATTGAATAATTCATATAAATCCTAAACTATAACAAAGATTAAAAATTTGAGTGTACTGTTGAACTAGTGAAGGCGTGTAACCCATTGGTGGAGCCTGATGTCAACCAGAATGGGTTGAGATTCAATGTTAATTTTTTGAACATTTTTTAAGGAACTTTCAGTCAACATGCGAGAGGTTTTTTCTAAAATTTTAATCGGTTTTCATATTGAAAATTTGGGAGAAACGTTGAAATCGAAAATCTTGGATTCGCCTAGAAATGAAATACCATTGACCGGAAAGGGCTGAGATAAGAATATATTTTTCCAAATTTTGGAGACAGAAAAATTAAAATTATTTAAATTAATTATTTTATTTCTTTTCACATAGTTGGTTGGCGAACAACAATGCCATGGAGCAACAACGAGGTGGTGAGGAGGAGAATTAATGGAGGGTCAATAATGGATCATTTTAAAACATGATGTTGTCATCATAATTGTAAATTAAATTTTGATAATTTAATGAGCATCATTAATGGGACCAATGTCGATGCACTTTTTGTTTCTTTTAATAATCCAACATGTTAGAGTTTGGGAATTAAAAAACATAGGTAAACTTCTAAGGATCCATCGGTGAAATCCCTATACAATGAAGAATGAAGAATGATGTGATGAACGTTGGAGGATCAGATCCAGAGGATGGAAAGCAGGGATGAATTCCAATGACCACAGATCAATGATGAATGCCAACGACAGCGGACCGATGATGAACACCAGCAAGATTTCATTGTCTTCGACATGCCTTGATGAATATATCCATAAGCGATGTCAACTTATTGAATCCTTGAGGACAAATTCTTCAGTATTGAACATCAATGAGGTAGGTGTTTTTTTCTTCTTAGTATATGACGATATCTTCCTCATTCATGAAAATTAACAACTAACACCAATCAACTGACTAACAAAATGATCTGAAAATTGCTCATTCTAGCGTGTTGATTTTTTGTGGGGATGTGATTTGGGGGTTTTCAAGATTTTTGGTTGTCATTATTCTTACTCACAGGATTAAACTCTAATACAGAGGGTTTGGGAATACCCGAACAATGTCGGGTCCCTCCACCATTGATGTTCTTGGTGTGTTATTCGATGTCGATCAGTCAAGTCATCAATAAGGAAAATTCGAAGGCTTCTTAGTTAATGTGGAATCATACAGATCATGTGCAACCAAGGGGTTCGAGAAACTGACCTCTAGACCGACTCTGGTGGCCTGCCGAAGGTCCTGCCAGCACCGACACTGGTGGCGGTGGAGGATGGTGGTGTGCCCGTCAGCATGGTGCAGCATCAGGAGGCTGCAGTAGTCACAGGGTGACACACCGATAGGTGGGCACCACGAGGAGAGGGTGCCCAGTGTTCTGGCCTCTCAGATGCGCTGATCCATAGTCGTTTGAACATAAAGGGAGGAAGGCCCCTCATATTGGGGGGAAATGGAGGTCGGACACGGCTTAACATCAGATCCCAATAACACCCCACTGGTCACACTACGCAGCTTGGTCGGACCCCTGCCGTTGGGCCAAACCATCCCCAACAGGCTGAACCCATCCCATCTATCTAGACTGTCACCCATCATGTCGGGTTAGACGACATTGGGCCATTTGGTGACCTGAAGGTTTGGACCCTCGGCTGAACCGGGCCGGGTCCAGGGAGGCCCCTAGGGCATAGCCCAGTGGCTAGGCTTGACTAATAGACTCCTACTTGAACTGGTTTTGGTTGGGTCTGTTAAATGGAAAAGCGGTATGTGGCATATCCGGGCCTGGTTGGTTGGTTCAGTCTGACCGAGTCAGACCGGGCCTAGATGAACATGTCCCTTATTTACAAAAATACATGTATCTTGAAAACTGTGCATCCTATTGACGAGCCATTAGTGGTGTTGGGACCCTCGTGATGGATTAGTACATTCGATATACCCCACCTATGATTTGGAATAGGTTGTAGTATATCCATGTGGGATTGGACACGAAACAATTTTGTCCCTTCTTACTTAATAGAAAATAACATAGAGACCGTGCGTCTGATTGATGTGAAATCTATTGCATTGAGACCCTTACGACCAGTCGATCCTTTTAGAATACTCTATGTGGGTCTTTCAGGATGCGGAGTTACATATGATGCCTTGAGGATAAGATGATTTAGAAATCAAGCTTTCTAAGTGATGGAATATAGTGGATAGTGGTGACGTAAAGAAAGAATATTGATCCCTAGTGGGACATCCCATAACGATCCATAATGACTCAGAACCTAACGATCTTTTTTAGGTCTGTACCAACATATAATATGTGGTTTAGGACCTAGAGATCCTATGTGGGTCATCACCAAGAAATCCTATGTGGGTTATTACATAGTGACCCTTTGTGAGTCAGCAGCAGAGCCTCATGGTAGAATAAGATGATCAAGATTTTAGTATATTCATTTTTACATTTGTACATGTGTTATACATTTCCTGAGCTTTATATTATTCATTCTGATATGTGTTTGATATCATTCTTGGTGGTATTACCTCTGTGGTATTTTTCTATGGTGCTTTCCATCATGGATTACTGAGAAAACATTGGCGGTCTTAGGGTCCCTACTGAGTATTGTTATACACATCCTTTTACGGGCTTCTCCTGGATGTGTTGTGTCTGTGATGAAAATCAACGTTTCGATAGTGGTACATAGAGGGACATGACAGATGGATGATACGATGGTGGACACGGTGACCTATGACCAGGTGGGGCCCTATAGGACCTGGCGGACATGACATAGTACTTCGAACTCTAGTAGCATCACTACTGTCAAAATCATGTGGTATTTCCCACGAATGGCCATCAGTGATTCCTTTTGAACATTTAGTTTTCTATCCTTGTTGTGTTTTTATTATGGCCCAGTTATATTCACGATTACATTCACTCAGCCTTTTTTTAGTGGTATTCATGTTCCCCCTCTCAATGTGTTGGGATGTGGTTGGGTGTGTATGTGTGTACAAGTTTTAAGGCAATACCAACCCATTTGGGTTATTCTTTTCTGGTTCTAGTCACTAGCCCATAGCCTCTAGGAGGCGGGCATGGGGTAGTCATGACACGAGCCCCGGGGGATGGGTTGTGACAATGTGGTATCATAGGGTGGTCCGTTTTACTAGTATATCTAAGAGTTCATATTTTAGATGGGCGAAATTTTATTAAGTGTGTTCAGTTCAGCTTTTAGTTCGGTGAGTTCAGTGTTGGTGTCGCATCAAACACATCCATATGCGAGGACCCTGAGTTCTTTTTTCCAACTCAGTACACAAAAAAATGGTTACATGTGATTTGGAAATGTTTTTTCTCAGGTTATGTTTTTCGTAAACTCCCTAGGTATAACTTATTAACTGTGGTTTATCTTAGTTATCTGTCAAGATACCTCTATGTAGACAACCAGCCATGATTATTGTGTGTGACGATGAGGATGTAACAAATTGTGGTGAGGCTTTAGTATAGGGATTATGGACCGAGATGTTACTTTAGGGTGTTTTCCTTCCTATACCACTACCCATTTTCCAGCATTTTCTGCAGGATCTACTGGTAGATGACACATATTGACTCCGTGACCTACACGAGTTTTATTGACAGATACACCCCAGGTTCAGAGGAGAGACAAAATCATTAGAGGTTATGGGCTAGAATGAGGTGTGGACCGAGTTTCGATGTAGCTGGAGGACAATTATACCAAATGGCTATACTGGTTTTGATTCTTCTACATGGCTCATCAGAGTGATGGTAGGTTTTAGATTATTTTGATCTTAGGACGAGCTGAAATTTCTGTGGACAGAGAGCATGAGAGCCTTTCTTAGAGAAGGAGTCCATTTCTATAAAACGATAAGGTGTATGTGTTCCCTAGAGGTTCTACAGGTTTGGTATGATGACATGTCTATATATGAGTGTTCATTGAGGCCTACCGACCATTCCAAGTACTCGATGAACTTGATATGACTAGTGCATCGGGGCTCGGTCCTCCGAGCGAGATGTGTTTAGGGACATACGAGCCGACATTAATCTTCTAGTAATTACTACTTATGTTAGGTGATATATATAACCTTTGTGGTATAATTTTCTTTGGATGAGTAGATAAAACCAGTGAATGTCAGCATCTAAATGCAGGAAACCGACATTAGTCACAATGACATGGACACGTAAAATGTTTCATTAAGATAATGTGATAGGTATAGATGAATATGAAGGGAATAAGGAATTTATGATAATCCGAGAGAGTATTAGGAGGCGGTATATAATTTTACATATTAAAATCATGCCCCTAATTTGTTCCCAACTAGGCTTAGGGAGCCGGAGGACAAGGGAAGGGAGTAACTGCATGTGGTCAAGGAGTATGACCCAAGGGCTCCATGATTGATTCTAGGTACAATTAATGTCTACTACTAGTTATTGTATTAATAGAAAAAAGAAAAACATACTCCTTTCCACAAATATTATTCAATTCCTTGAGATTCTAGTTAAACTATTGACTAGATCATTACATCAAGAGATAACTATGAGAGGAGACTTGATTATCACGCTTATGTAGATGGTGTGATCAGACCCTTGATGTCAGTGTTTTTGATTGAAACTCAAGGTGTAAGTGTCAATTCCTTATGATTTCAGGTTGGCATGTACTGTTCATCTGTAGTTCTTGATCAGATAGAATTTTTTAGGAAAAATGATGTGGTATATTGACAGCATTAAAACAAGGTTTTCATTGATCGACAAAAAGGAAACCCTGGAAGCAATGGATAAACTCATGCATTGGGGGTGAAAGTGATCACTATTTATTCGAAAAATCTTACCATCATGTTATCAGGTGTTTTGTTTTTACAGTTCCCAACAGAAGGTGACTGGTACGGGAATTTTCTTTCAATAGATGTTTCAAGTATTTATCTCTCTACCTGGAGAGGGACTTCTTAATCATTCTACACACTAATATGGAACTGATATATGTATTGGAATATTGGATTGATTTTGTAGTGCTTCATGGGAAGGTAGTGTAAGTAGGGGACTTGTAGAGGAAGGGATAATTAAGACCTAGTTTTTGGGGTTATGTGTAGATTACCAAAACATTAACCAAGTGGCCACAGAGAATGAGTACCAACAACTGAATTTCTAATGAAAACATCAATCAGTTAATGGAGGGTTGGATTTAACTAGTGGAATGTTTCCCATATACATTTCAGTAGTTGATAAAGTGATGATGGCTAGAGTTCATCTATGAATGTGACTCTGGGATATTCAATACTCATGTGAAGGGGAATGTCGTGGAAGATATGCTTAGTATGAGGTCTAGTTTGCAGCTATTGACTAAAGCGATGGAGAATCTTGTCGTGATGTATACATTCTTCATGGATGATGATGGAGAAGTGTACCTCCAGACTATGAATTTCACTCATCCACTTCTTCAGATTTTTAGAGATGCACCACTTGGGGATCTTTACTTTGAACCCTAACATGCTGATATTTCCTCAAGACATTCTTTTAATTGATTTTTTATAGATGGAGATCACGTCATACATTTTCTAGGACACACCTTCGTACAAGAGACATTACAAGAGGAGGTTATTAAAGAGTCCCATAATTCCCCTTTGGTGCTTCATCCAGGTGTGGAAAAGTTGTTCGAGGATCTTAGATGTCTCTAATGGTGGCCAGGTTTGAGTAAATTTGGGGAAGATTTCATTTCTCGATTCCTCACATGTATACAAGTGAAGGCCAAGAAACAGGATCCAACATTCTTAGACAAACCACTTGAGGTACCAGAGTGGAAGTGGGATGGTATCTCAATGGACACCATGGTGAGATTAACACACATGTCTAGGATCCACGATTCTATCTGGGTGATTGGGGATTGACTCATCAAGTAATCTCACTTCCTACCCTTCTAGGAGAAGGGTTCACTAGAGGATTTGGGATGACTCTATGTCCAGGAGATAGTTTGGCTTCATGGGGTGCCTTCTAATATCGTCTTATACTATTATGTACACATTACATTCTGGTTGTGGAAGGGGTTGTAGGAGGTGTTTCGGAGTCTACAATTCTTGAGTAAGGCTTTTTATCTGTAGACGTATGGTCCGATGAAGTGGACCATATATGACTTGGAGGATATGATTCATGAATGTGTCCTAGTTTTTTTCCACAATTGGGAGGACCAACTACCAATGATGATTATCGTGTACAACAATAACTATCACTCCACCATTGGAAAGGAACTATCAGAAGCCTTTTATGGGTAGCCCAACAGATCACCATTATGATGGATAGACCCAGGGAAGTTAGAACTCATGGGTCCAGAGATGGTATGAACTAAAACCAAGAAGGTTAAAATCATCCATTAGTGGATAAGGACTGCACATAGTAGGCAGAATTTTTATTTTCATTAGAGACACAGACCCTTTTATTTATAGGATAGCGATCATTTATTCCTTCATGTCTCCTCCAGTTAGGGTTAGTGTGATTTGGCTGTGCAGAATGCTATCTCCAAGGTTAATTGGAAATTTTCATATCCTGAGTAGATTTTGAGAGGATTAATATCGCATAGCTCTTCCCCCACAAATTCACCAGTCACAAAAGGTTTTCACATGTCACAGTAGATGAGATACAAGGATGATTTATCTCCCCTCATCAACTAGGGTGAGATGGAAATTGATGACAGGGAGATGTTTACGGTGTTCTCAGTAGAGATAGAGGATTGACATGTGAGGATCCTACAAGGGTGGTCAATTCCAATGGTCCATGTTCACTAGAAGTACATGAATCATCAAAAGAGCACATGGGATTGGGGGGAAAAATTTGTGCATAGTACCCCCATCTATTTGATTAGTTTTGTTTTATCTTTTTGGGATTTAAATCCCTAAGGTTATCAGAATTTAATTTCATAGAGATTCCATGTACTGTTTTTATTATATGGAATTATTTCGAGACCAATCACTAAGACGAAGTGTGATTCTGAGGTCCAAAGTTCTCATAATGAACTTTCGAAAATTTTCCATTTTTAAATAGCATGGGGTAGATGTTTTCTATAAAAAGATGAATAATTCTTAAGTTGGTGCCCACATCCGAAGTCAGAGAGCACCATTAAATTTGGGATGATGGGTTTAATCTAAGACTGGCATAATTTTAGTCAGCGTAGCCCTGCTAGGAGAAAACCATAAAGTAGCACAACTATACATAATATAATTAAATAAATTTATTATATTATTTAAATGACTATAACACATTAATGGTGACTCATATTAAAAATCTATGACCACAACTAATCTTCTTTGAGTGTTCCTTCCTTAGCCAGATTGTAACATTGGATGGCATTGGCCATTGGTTGAATACAATTTTTGGCTATACAAATTTATTTATGAAACCATTTTTTATTGTAAAATGATTATAAATCCTAAACGATAACTCATATTAAAATACCAAGAATATTATTGAGCTGACAAGGGTGTTTTTTTCTTAGGTAGAGCCTTACCTTGACCAGCGCGGGCCAGGGGTGAAAGTTATTTATTGAACTTTTTTAAGGTGCGTACAGTAAATGTGCAAGCTATTTCTTATAACGTATGAATAGGTTCTATGATATGTATGTAATTCTGTATTCCCATTGTAAAACATATAATATTGGTTATACACATTAATTACACAAATGATGAAAAATTCCAATAATGATGGTATATTACATTTTTAATCTAACTATTAATCAGCTCCAATTATGAATATGATATTCAATCTACTATATCCAAAACAACTAACTCTTATTATGAAATCATGGTATCAGTTTTAGAATCATATGAAGCGTTATATTTCCACCAACCATATATGTTATAAAATATTTAAATTGGAACTAGTTCACATTACATGGTACCCCAAAATATCAAATCATTAATGAAATAGTACTATAATACAATCCTTATGCCCTCAATAATTAATATAACATGTAAATAATTAATACAATAATCAAATGACATAGTTATATAATAAAAATATGATAACACTAATCATTCCTCTGATCCTCTAGAAGAATCTAAACCTGATTATTATCCAATAGCTTCATTTGGGATATACTTTGATGATTGGGATATTGATTTGTTTTCTGTCCCAACTCTTTGCAGATGAAGCATTGTACATTTGAAACATTTTTCTTACCATTGTAATCACGAACATGGTTTCCATTTTCTCCACACTAAATACAATCTCCCACTCCCATCAAGCATTTACCAAGATGATTCTTTCCTAGTTATCACATGTTAGAAGATCCTTATTTCTGTTCCTTAACTTATCCATATTTCTCTCGGCCATCCGCTTCTTCTCTATCTTCCCTTCAAAGTAATATGAGTCATAGAATTCATTACTTATCTTATTAACAAATGATACAATTTATTCATATTATGATAATACGTTGGAGACTGTATCCCTATTAAATTACGGCTTAAGAACATGAAAGAAATGATCATTCTTACTCTTTGGATCAAGCGTACTGATGGAGTTCTCATTAATTCTAATAAGAACGATTTATAAATGAAAACATACACTAGGATAGATCATGTAATAATGTATAATCCAAAAACTATAAAAATTCGCAACAATGATTGAATATTTTCACACATCTTGTCTCATAATCATAAAAATTGTCTCTCTTCTGGAATATTTACTCATAAATGCTTCAAATTGGTTAGTAAATAAAATGTGATTTATCATAAGCATATCTCACGAAATTGTCAAATCAGGTGCACAATGAGAACCATTGTCAAGTACCATCTTTACAATTATCAGGTTCTGTAATGCCCCGACCCCAGAAGCCTAGAGTCGGTGCATTATTACATATAATTTTCATGACCACAAAAGGTAATTTCCCAAATGACCGATTAGTTTAGTAGTCATATAAGTACTAGATACATTCATAAGGTTTAAATTACATCATAAAATATAAAACTAAACCAACATTGTTTCCATAGATAAAACTAATATCCCATAGACTATACTTTTAGGTTAGTCATTATATACATCTTCTCATCCAGGGAAAAATAATACATAGAATGGGGTGAGCTTAGATGCTCAGTAAGGATAAAAATATAGAGGAAAATTCATAAATAAGCATAATAATTTAAGGCAACGTATAGAACCAAAAGAAAATCCACATAAACATCACTATAATATGGATAATATAAATCAAAATATTTCCATTTACTTACTCACATGGATATTCCACTAGTCAAATAATCACATGAAATATCAATAGCCACTTTCATAATGATGGAATGCATAATGCCAGATTTTGATAACCACATAGTCAAGGCCTTGTGCCAAGTCTATAAATAAGATATTGTCAATGCCTTTTTCCAAGACACTAGTATGTCTCATGAGACCTATTGATTCATCAAGGATCTATTGTGGGGTCCACCCATCACTTTCTATGTCCAATGCATTCCTCATATGAAAAGGATTCAACATAACATAAACATTTGTATTAAATTAGCATAAAAATGTAAATACATTATCCATAATCCATGAATGGTATGAAATAACACATCCATAGTCAAACATATAACAAAACCATTAATACAATATGAATGTTCTGTATCATAATAAATCAACATAAAAAAAATTCCATCAAATGATGTTAACATAGATGAAATCAAAACCTTTTTAGAGAAATATCTCTTTCTATATTGAAATAATTCAATGGTAACGTAATTATAAAATAAAAAATTTATATTTGAAAATATTTTTATAATATTTTAAGGGAAGCTTCGATGATGTTATAATGGGGGAAAATAGTAGCTCCTACTGTTTAAGTTAAAACACATTTTTAACATAATTTGGTGGAAAATGTCATAAAGTACCCTGTTTGGAAAATGAATAAAAGATTCCATTCAAACCATTTTATAAAAACTCAAACAAGGGGATAAATGACTTTAACCCATAGTCTATTAAATAGTAAAAATGTTTTAGAAGTCATTTTATTGAGAAAAATGGATATGGATGATAATGTGGCCCCAGTAGATACTTACATAAAATTAACCTCGGATTATAAAGAAATTGTGAAATTAACCATTACCTTGTACTTTTCCTTGGATGAGGGTAAGTTAACCTACTGTATAATGGTAAAATAATTGTTATTAAATTATACAATAATCATATCCATTAATATGATATTATATATGATCATTTAACATTTCATTGTTAATATTATCGTCGTTTCGGGTGTTATCTAATTCATTTTCAATTGCATACTTTGTTACGTATGTAATTGTTTTATCTCTAGGATGTATCTTATTCATATTTATAATGTTATTAATTCTTTTAACATTATCTTTAATCATCTAATTAAAATTATTCTTTAATGGATACGATGGGGAATGAATCTCATCGCGTTCGTGGAGAAGGCAATCCATGTATACGTACATGCAGCAATAATATATAATTGGATGTTATATCATATATACAGAATCACTATAATGTTATATTTATTATTTACATAAATTAACCATCATTATTATTCCAATCCAAATAATAATGTATTGAATCACAATTACACCATGACGTGGAGATGGTAAGCCGTACGTTCGAACGTATGGTGACATGTCATTCAAAGGATGGATAGAATAATGAATATGGTTGTACCATATTTATAAAAAAATCACAATATATATAATATACTAGACTTATTATTTTATAATGGATATAACAAAGAAAGAGAAAGTGGAATATGAATGGAATTTGAGAGAGGTGATTAAATATTTACCTATTCTTCAGATTCTTCCTTTAAATTTGATCAAATGGGCCCCTTAGGATATGTTTATGACTAAAGGAAGGCCCCTAGGATTAAGAGAGGATAATTGAGAGGGTATTAGGGTAGGGTTTGGATGATCCAAAAGGCATTGAAGTTGTGAATTATAGAGAAGGGGGGTTCCCTTTTATAAGAGGGGTAAGGGGAACTTTAGGAAGAGCTAGAAATAATATTTTATAATAAAGTCATATTAGGTTTCTATTGGCGCATGAATCAATTTTGTAAATTATAAGGTGGGGATGGGTCGAAAACCACTCAAAAAATAGGTTTTATACTTGTTTGGGTCACTATATTAACCTTATCGTTTACATTTAATTCTTAGTTAAATAGTTTGACATTTACCATACATATTTGTATTTTTATATTATATGGTTAATAAACGTACTATAAACTTAAAAGAGATCCCTAAGTGGTTAATTAATGATACAAATATCATTATATAAGTCATTTTCCTGAACATTAAATTTTTTGTGTTATTATATCAACTAATAATATTGTATTTGTTTTAAAAACTCATTTTTGTCAATTTTAAACATATTTAATAATGGATTTTTTTAAGGTCTAACAACACTATTACTTCGAACTAAATACATTTAATCAACCCTAACATATCATATTTACCTATAATTTTTTTATGGCATCAAAAATTTCAAATTATATTTATATGAATATTTATTATACCATTTATTTGATTCATTAAATAATAAGGAAAATACATCATCATTATTCTGTCATATATAAATATATTTATATTATGTCCAAAAGTTATAAATAAAATATCCTGAGGTAGGAAATATGTTTACCTTTATAATGAATATTTATAGTCGAATAGATCAATTATATAACCTCATATAAAAATTGTTTTATTAAAATATAGTTTTTTATGTTATTTTTGTCTTTACATTAGATTATTTAATATAAAATGTCATTATCACTCACAGGAGGCTCCATGTGGTCTCAAAATCGACCCAAGGATGCACATGGTCGATAATATATTTTTCAATAGTGTTAGGACAAGTGTTTGGGTAATTTAATTTTATTATAATTTTATTTTGTAACCTGATTTACTGGATTTACTCCTTTAACGATGATATATAACATATTTACTAAAGTAAATATTCCAAATGTCTAAAAATAAAAGATACCTATTTATAGAATTTGTACCTCATGATTACAAATATGGGATCCATTTTTCAAAATTCAAAAAACATAAGTGGTAGAAATTAATTTAAAATTAATTCCCATTTTCAAAACCAAGAGTATTTTATATGAAATAATTACTATCTAAAGATTGACACTTGTTTATGTCTAATTTAAATGTGAAATTACATATAATGACATAAATTTTATTAAATGATAAAAATATAATCTAATTTTACTTTTAAAACATTAAAATGCATAATTGATCACTATTAATTATTTCGATTAAAAATTTAGTTTTTAATTTAAATTTTCTAATTTTCACTATTCATCAAAATATGAAAGTTATCAAAAAAGTACCAAAAATTCACCCTTTTCTAAATTCAATATTATGAATCAAAAAATGAAGTCCATTTTTAAGTTAAAGTTTATTAAATTTTAAAAAGTTGGTATTACTATTCATAATGGCTCATTTGATTGGTTGTGGTGTGTTAGAACTCAAAGTTCCATACAACACACACTATTGTATTATTAAAAGAGAAGCATACCATGGATGCTTGGGGTGTTACATTTTCCCCTCCTTCAAATATTTTCAACCTCTAAATTTCTAGAGTATTACTATGTAAAAAGACTCGGGTGTTTCTTTATCATAATTTCCTCGAGTTCCCACGTTTCCTCTTCTATCATATATTTTCTCCATAGAACATTTACCAGATGAGTCATCCTGTTTCTCAGCACTTGTTCTCTTGTATCAAGAGACATGATAGGCTCTTTTCAATAAGACAGACCTAGTTGCAGTTCTAATTCCTCAAAGGTGAGTACCTGTGTTGGGTCAGGCATGTATTTTATCCACAGTGATACATGGAATACATCGTGAACTTTGGAGAGACTTGGCGTCATTGCCAAATGGTAAGCTACAACACCAATTCAATCTAGAATTTTGAATGGTTTGATGTACCTGGGACACAATTTTCCCTTCTTACCGAAACGTATAACACCGTTAAATGGATATAACTTCATGAAAACATGATCTCTTACCTAAAATTCCAAATCCTTCCTTCGATTATCATCATAGATCTTCTACATACATTGAGGTGATTTTATGCAGGTTTGGATTACCTTCACTTTTTCCATCATTTCATCCACAAGTTCTAGGTCTATGTGTTTTCTTTCACCAACATCATCCCAATAGGTTGGTGTGTGACATCTTTTTCTTTATAACGCTTTCTATGGTGCCATCTGAATACATGAAAGGAAGCTATTATTATTGGAAAATTATACAAGATGTAAATATTGATCCCATATACCTTGAAACTCACATGAAAAATATCTAAAAAAATATTATAAGTTGTGAATAGTCTATTCTGATTGTCCATTAGTTTGACGGTGGTAGGCAGTGCTCAAACGAAGTTCAGTATCCAGGGCTTTATGATAATTTTTGCAGAATCTTGAAGTAAAATGTGGATCACAAAAAAAATTGATAGTGGTACTCCTTGAAGTCTCACAAGTTCATTAATATATGGTCTTTCTGGACCATCAATTTGTAAATATTATCTTATAGCAAGAAAATGTGCCGAAAAGGTAAGACGCTCAACAATAACTAATATTGCATCGTTTCTTCTAGGAGTCTTTGGTAGTCTAATGACAAAGTCCATCATAATATCATTTCACACAACACCTATGTCTGCCTCAAACTGGTGTCCTGATGCCAAAAAACATTATATCATTCCTATAGTCAATCCTATGTCTGAAACTCCACTTTAGTGGCATAATTATGTTCTAGGACATCAACTAATGTTTATTCACAATTTCCATAGAAATGTTTCACACACAATATATAATATTTAATTTTTAGGGGTCAAAGAAATTTTGGAGAATGATGATAGAGCAGGGGGAGGAAAGAGAGAACTCTAAACATGACGAGTAAAAAATTGGATAGAGGACTGATTCGGGATTATATCCTTCGTGAGGAAGGATTACAGAATATTATGGTTGAATGTTTGATTCATAAAGATATTTTGTTATTTGCGTCCTAGAATGTAGGCATGTCCATGAACCATAAATGTGATGCCATGAAAAGAAATTTTTTGGATATAGTGATGGATTCATCTGGCACACCATTCACTGATATTGACTCACCTCCTCATAAGAGAGTTATCAAGAACGGGAAAGTGGCACTTGTCTCAGAGACCATTATTCAATGGATGAAAAGATAAATTTGTGGAAATTTTTAATTATTGCACAAATATGGAAACTGAAGGGTAAGAAATAATAGAAATTTAGAGACATAACTAAACAAATTTAAGTGTTATGGGGATTTTATGAGTGGAGGATGACTTCTATGGGAAGAATATATTATCATGTTGTCTTAACCACATATGAGTGTAAGCATCATTCGTGGATCATGTGGTTAATCTCTCTAAAACATAGCTTCCTATGAATACAAAATGAGAAAAAAACATTGATCACACTAATGTTCAGAACACACATGCACAACATTAGGTATGTATATATAATCTTAATTGGTTATATTGGAATCCATAGATCCTATAGGATATTAATTCTTCTGTGGGGGACACAATAAGATTGGATAAAAAATAGACAATCCACTATTTAGACACAATGCCAGAGTTTTAGTGGGGGTTGATATGTCTGCTACCATAGTTGAAAAAGTTCATTGGAAAAAAAAGAGATGAAAGCATAAGATTAAATATTTATTACACAAGGAATCCCATGTCCGGTCCTGTTTGTAGGTACTTTTGACATCTTCTTTGTGATTGTAACTAGGCTAAATAATGTAGTTTTTTCTAGTTTAAAGGACATGAAAATGATTCTTGTCGAAGGAGGAAAGAGAATAATATAGAACCTGTGATCTTGAAGGAGATTTATATCTCTGGCCAGCCTAAGAATGGGGATGAGGTGCAACCATTTTCTTTGAGGGCGTTTGGATAGCATGTTAATAATATGGGGTTCAGTTACTGGAAATATTCTAGGCACCACTAAGGAGCCCAAGGAACTCTCCAATTAACCCCACCTTGATGTTACAGAATCTGAACTGATCCATGAAATACCTCAGCCTACTGCAACTAGTCCTGGATAGACTGGTTGTCTAGACCTGCCTCATCCTGTGGTGCTGAAGGAATGTGTCTCTTTCTCCAGTTTTGTGCATTGGGAGGATTGTTCTCCAGCCCTATCACTTGAAGAGCTTGTTGTCAATCACTTGCTTGATAGAAATGGGACCACTCTCCAACCTGTAGTTTTCAGTTCAGTAGGGTCAAATGATATTGCCTAGATTTTTGATAAAGAGACATCCAATTCTATGTTTTTACATAATCGACACTCTTCACCTAGTTCTATACAAGGGATAGATGGACCGTCTGGGGTCTCTAGATTTATGTCCCTATCATTGAGTATTCCTTTTTGAATGTTCCTCATGCCAAGGTGTCCCAGATGGTTGGTTCCATAAAAGACATTTCTGAGCTCCCACCGGCCAGTAATAAGTTCACCCCACTTTGTGGGACATTTGGTCAAATGAGCCTCAAGATTCCAACACCCCTGAACAAGCAATAAGCCATGTGTAGGGTCAGATTTGTCCTAAACCAATTGATAAAACCACGTTGGCTACATCAGTTGTGAATAAAGGTTGGGAAGGTATAATGACCCAACCTTTTGATACATTACCATTACATCATTTTAAAGATAAACAATATAATATTATTACACATATAGGATCCAATGGTTTAGTGTTTTGAGAAAATTAGGACCATACATATAAATTACAACATCAAGTATAAACATTTATTTAATTTCTTCTTCTCTAGCTTCTTATTGGCACTTTTCCTCTCCATAGTACATGTAGCCACCTGAATATATACATCATAAGGGGGGATCTAGAATCCAAATAAGAGGATAGATAAGAATCGTATAGCATGGGGTGAGCATACTCATAACATGGGAAAAATATCATGAATATTAGAGGAAGCATAAATACAAGACTTCAAATGTGGCAATGAATAAAAATGAAACATCATGTCTTAATGGTTAACTACCACACATATTTGTGACCCATGATATAATATTGTTAACAAATAATTCCACATTTACTGATGAGATTTATCACTTTACCCAATGCATTAGAGTTCTGTATAATTCCAGGCACACCCGTCACATTTAAACATTCACATTGCATTATATAATTCTGGGTGCGCCCATCACATCATAACCTTATCATTTATCATGCATGTCACAATGAACATATCTCATAAAGGAACATAACTAACCAATGAAAAGGAATGGGATTCATATCATATGAACACATTCATAAACTGTGGTTTCTCAAAAAGAAAAGGGGGAATAACATACTTGATACAAGAACCGTAAATCTTGAATGAGAAGTAAAACGTGTGTTCTTGAAAGAAGAGTTCTTTTGGAAAACATTTTGTTTGACGTAATCAATACTAGTAAACATGTATATCGCAAAAAAGGAGTGAAAATGATGAAGAAATGATTTTTTTGGAGTAACCATATACAAAATGATGTGAAAGAGTGAGAACCCAAAGGAAGAATTTTGGGTTCGAGAATTTCCACTTACCTTGTATCTGAATGCTTCCTTTTCATTAATGTCCTGTATAATGATATTATATTAATTAATTAGAAATCCAAAACCTTTTTTAGATCAATATGGTTCATAAGGGTTTTATTATCTTATTTTATGTGCCTTTGGATGAGTTATAGATTTTAAAAATATTATTCAGGAATGTTTGTTTTTATAGTTATCTTGAGTGGTTCACTTGTATTCTTAAATTGAAGTTTGGGTAGAACAAGGGTAAACATCCAGAATGATATAACATTTCATTAATGATATTACAGTAGTTTGAAAAATCTTTTAATTAATTATATTAGATCCATGTGGATGAATCATTAGATAATAATTAAATGAAAATTATTTTGGTTAAATAGAGTGGTTTTTCCATCATAATGAACTTATTTTATTTTATCACTAGAACACTGGTCATGAGATAGTTCCAGAACATTAAATAGAAGATATTACAAATAACATGTTCTGGTTCAACCATAAAAATGGTTTCATGACTAGATCTGAAGTTATAAATGGAAGAAGAAAGCATGTCATTCTTGAAGGTGAAAAATTAACACATCACGAAAAACGTTCTCTTTAATAAAATAAAAGGAAGAGGGAAAGGGGAATGGATGATATAGTATCCCATTAGTATTATAAAATTTCAGTAGATGTATAATACATGAGTTACTATAAAATTTAGATGAATATTGGTGGTGAGAGATCAAGAAATGAACTTTAACTTGAAAGGAAATTAAAGGAGAAGAGGGAGAGAAATTACCTCTTAAATATTCCTCTTGAGATCCTCCATAATGAAGCTAGGCTTTGTCTTTATGATGAGACCAGCAGCTCTTGAATGTGGGAGAGGGTATAGAGAAGAGTTTTGGGTAGAGTTTAGAGAAGTCTTGGATCTTGGGAGGTGTGAGGAAATGTGGGTCTGAAGGGTGGATTTTATATTAGAGGGGAGAGGGGTTTCCTTGATATAAAATTCATTAGTTTATTAATTTCCCCTAAGACAAGTAATAGTGAGTCTTGAATGATCATGAATAGTAATTTATCATGTGATCCCTAACCAAGTGGTCTTATATCACCATAACATTACACATGAATCTATAATTAGCTTATGTAGTTTATTTTTGTAAATTACGGTATTTCACTATTCATAAAAAAATTATTTTTGTTTTAATAGACTCCAAAAATCAAGTTGAACAAAACCATGTATGTCAGATTTTCGAATGTCAAAACATATAAGTGACAAAATTATGTTTAAATGGCACTTATCACTTAGTAGATTATTATGTTGTGTTTTCATGTTCTATTTTGTTATGTAATGTTTTTAATATACCATGACACTAGAAATCTTGATTCTCGGAGTATTCGTATGTGGATTTTTATGTAATAAACAATGATTAAAGGTGTAATAATGTGCAGGGTTGTAATAGTTTGTATCAAAGGATAGGGTTAGTTATCTTTTCTATTAGTATTAGAAAACCCTAGTTAAAGCCTTAGGGATAAGACTATGAATAATAAAAACATACCTAAATCATGGAGAGTATATTGTAAGTGGTTTATAAAACAAATACATCTTTGTCTGGATATGAACAAGTAGAGCTGGCACTGAAATAGATGTATCTTGTGGTAAAACCAAAAAAACACCGCATTGAGCTAGACTCGAATGGGAATTGGTGCATGACAATTGGGCTATTGTTTACGACACTCCTCTGGGATATGATTTGGTAAATTTGTATTCTTATTATGAAACATTATTAATTGGGGTGGATACACTAAGAGTATACGTTGGGATGTAGATCATTGATAACATAGATTGAAACCGATAAATTCATAAGTTAAGGAAATAAATATAATTTATATTATATCCCTTTATTCATATTATTACCTTCAATTGTTACCCTTTACATTCATTTTTTTATATCAAATAGCCTATAATAGGAGGGCTCGAGATAAAAACAAATGCAAAGATCATTATGATGACTGTTCTATTGAGATTCTCAATCCGATGAGAGCAAGAATCGATTACTTTATCATGATACACTATCTGTTCACTCACGTTTCGAATAGAAACATTGTTCAAGAGGAATATCAACCCCCCCAATGAAGGAACAATGCACAATCAAGATATTCATTAGGAAATATCCTCTAACATTTAATGGAACAATTGGTCCCTCAATATCCAAACAATGGATCAACTACATTAAAAAGATCATCTCCATCCTTCAATGATCCAATCAAGTGAAGGTTATTCTGGATGCTTATTATATAAAGGGTGAAGCAGATCAATGGTGTACATAGATAAAAAATATGAAGCCTAAGGATATGACTGAGGCGTTAGAATGTTTTTATTTCTATAAATTTGTGGTTGATAAAAAAAATTGTGCGCACCCCCCCCGACATAAGATGTAAAGGGACTTCTTTTTTATAACGAAAAAATTTGAAAAATCCATCAGAGTGTACAAGGAAAACTTCACAAGGCTTGCATGATATGCCTCAAAACATTTCATTTCTCAAAAATTCATGGTTTTTTTCTTCTTTAGTGGGTAAAAATCTAGCCTATAGAATGCCCTGGTGAGCCAACACATCGATAACAATGAAGAAATTTTCTGATGAGCCCTCAAAATCAAAATAGATATCAGCAAATCATAGAGTGTTTCATGGGGGATTAGAATAAGGAAGTGGACATTAATTATGGTGGTCAAATGGAAAAATAAAATGGTGATAACATATTCTCTAAACCCACATTCTAATGATATAGAACGAATCACACTCGAAATTTATTTAATAGGATGAGGAAATGCTTTAGTTGTGGAAGAGAAGGGAACCTGGTCATTAATTGGAGATAACAAAACCCACTCATGTGATAGAGTATAAGAACACTCTATGGTACCCTTAACACATTGTTCATTTCTTCAACTAATAAAAACAATGGATCATTGAATATTAGGTCTCCAATCCAATGTCTTTCAAAGGCAACCAACAACATCCATATTGGCACGAGCGTGCTTTTTATATGACTACCATCAATCAAAATCACAAAAACAAAGTGGTGATAGGTATTCTAGTTATTTATTCATGAATAGAGAATGCATTTTTTTATTATGGTTCTAAGAATTCTTTTATAACCCAAAATTTTAGTAGAATATCACCCACACCACCCAAAAGCTTGGAAGTAGAGAAGTCTATGAGAACTGAAAATTGGATCATCATTATATCCAATTAATATAACTCCTCCCCCATCAAATTTTTTTTATTGAACATCCAATAAAATCTCTTCATACTCCCTATTCTGGAATTTTATTAAATTATTGTCATGTATTGGATTTATCTATATTGATCCAACATAAATTGTTGTGATAGAAAAATAACTCTTTATATTGCGAATAGACCCATGATTCTGTACATGTTCAAAAAGGATGACGAATCTTCATTTTAACCATCATCTCATACCTGGATATTACTACCATATGAGAATGTGGATCGTGCTCAGATTATTGATTCTAAAGAAGCAACCATCCTTGAATACATTCATATTTTGAGGGAATTTACTAAAGTGTTTCTCGAGGAATTGCTTTGTCTTCCTCCAAGAAGAGATGTTGAATTCTCGATTGATCATATACCTGGTGAAATTCAATGATCCAAGACTCTATTTAGAATGGTTGTTTTGAATCACAATATGATAAAGAAATAAATATAGGATAATCTAGATAATGTTTATAAATTCCCAAGTGCATCACATTGGGGTGCACCAGTCCTCTTCATCAAGAAGAATGACAGGTCAATGGTCCTTTACATTGATTATTGTGAGCTTAACAAATAACGATAAAAAAGTATTATATGCCTTGAATTGAGGAAATTTTTGATCAAAAATGTGGAGCACAATAATTTTCCCAGGTGGATATGTGGTCGCGATTTTACAAAGTAAGGGTGAAAAATGAGGGTATCCCCAATACTACTTTTTATATAAGGTACGAGCACAATAAATTCATAGTAATGCCTTTCAGACTCACCAATGCTCCATAGATTATCATGGACATGATTAATATAGTATTTGAATATTACCTCAACATATTTTAGGTATTATTTATATACTATATTCTAATATACATCAATCCCATGGAGGATAATGACAAGCATATGACCATTTAAATAATCACCTTGCAAAAAGATAATATCTATGAAAAGTACCACATGTTTGAGTTCTGGTTGAATGAAGTCTCATTTATGGTTCATATTATCATATCAAATGGGATATCTATGGATCCCTCTTGGAAAAATTAAATTGAAGGATGGTTGAGCCCAACAGGTGTGACATGTATTTATGGCTTCCTTCGATTAGGCAGATATTATGACCGATTTGTGAGAAATTTCTCATGATTTTCAAACCCTTTTAACAAACAAAATTAAAATGGAGACAAGTTTAATTGGAGCGATGGATGAAAATATATATTCATGGAGTTGAAAATTAGGCTTATCACTACTCCCGTTCTCTCACAACCAATAAGTGGATAAATTTTGTGGTATTCAGTCATGTTTTGTAGAAGGGCATGGGGCTGTGGGATGATGAAAAATGGAAAATTCATTGCATATGCTTCAGGGAAATTGAAAGGTCATGTGAAAAATGATCCAAAAGAAGATCTCCAGTTTTCTACAGTAATAACCGCTTTTCATTTATTGACATTCGCTTTTTGGAGAAATGTGTGAAATATATTCAGATCACAAAATCATCAAGTATTTATTTACATATAATAGGTTGAACATGTGTAAATAAATATGGTTAGATAGGATAAAGACTAAGACTACTCATTCCATTAACACCATGGGAAGACAAACATGGTTGACGTTGTTTTAACTAGAAAGGACCCACTGATTCTATCATTGATGAGAATTGAAAAGGAACTAATCATCCTAGATTTGACGAAGATGGTTGTGGGAATCATAAATAAAAAACGCCATCAATCCTTTCAAAAATGATTGTTCAACTTTCTCTTCTGGAATGGTTGAACGATGGTCAAAAGTATGATTTAAGAATTTATAAGAAAGTGGAAACTATCATAAAAGGTAAATCCACATATTTCAATGATAAAGAAGAAGGAATTGCGAGATTTCGGTCAAGAAATTGTGTTCCAACAAGTCTGATGATAAAGAAATAACTTTTGGATTATTCTCAGAGATCACATTTCTCTGTTAACATAAGAACCACAATGATGTATCAAGATATCCAAGAGAATTATTGGTGGGATGACATTAATAAGGAAATCAAATAGTATACATCAAAGTGCCTGGTATGTCAGCAAGTGAAGGATGAGTGAAATAAGTCAATGGGAATGATGCAACCATTACGAATACCAAAATGGAAATAGGAGACAATCACCACAGGATTTTTCACTGGACATCTGAATACATCCAATGGAAACAATGATATTTGGGTTCGTGTGGATCCTCTTACAAAGATTTAACACTTCTTAACAATCCAGGATGATTCTTCATGGGATTAACTAGCCGAATATAAATCAAATAAGTGGTAAGGCTGTATGGAGTGTCAGTACCAATTATATCCGTTTGAGATCCAGGATTCTCCTCTATGTCCTGTAAGAGTCCCAAACAAGCTCTGAATATCATGATGAACTTTAGTACGACTTATCACCCACAAACTATTGTCCAATCTATGTGGATTATCCAAACACAGGAGGAAATCATGAGAGCATGATCAATAAACATTAAAGGAGGAAAGGGTCAACATATTTCTCTAGTTGAGTTCTATTACTACAACAGCTTCCACTCAATCATCCAAATGGCTTTTTATTAATCCCATTATGGGAAGAGGTGACCAATAATGGAATGTTGGAATGATATTTGGGAGAGAAAACTCCATGGTCAAAAAAATTTCAATGAAATAGTGGAGAAGGTTAAGACTGTCTAGCAGCAGAATAAAGCTGCTCAAAGTCGACAAAAGAGTAATGACGATAATCATAGATGAGACCTAGTGTTGATGATAGGGACATTTTATTCCTCATTATATAAATGTGGAAGATGGTATTGAGATTTTTATATAAGGTAAATCTTAGTACCAGGTACATGAGCCCTTTTGAGATCCTTGATTTCATTGGAGCGGTGGCCTATCAACTAGAAGTACCACCGAACCTATCTCAAGTACATAATGTTTTCCATTTATCACACTTGAGTATGTACATACCTGACCCATTGCAGGTACTCAAATTAAAGGTGTAACCATTAGAGATTGTCATCTCATATGAGTAAAAGCCATCAATGATCTTAGATCGTAAGAGAACGTTATACGAAATAATACAATGACTCTCGTTAAGGTGCTCTGGAAAAACCACAAGATTAAAAAAGCAACAATATAATTGGAAGAAGTGATGAATTAGATTTTACCCTCATTTGTTTTTGTTTGGGAAATTTAAATTTCTAGGGAAAATTTCTTAAAGTTTGAAGATTGTAACGACCCAAACATTATTAATTAAATTTCATCTTTGTATAATTAAATTTCCTATAATGTAAACTGGTTAATTAAAACATATACAATTCCTTGATCATGTGTGTTTTGATTATAAAATAATGTAAAAAATTTAAATAGTTGCTAATATAGCCATTTAACAGTGATCAATGATTAGTATAAATATAGGACTTTAAAAATTCTAATTTACTTAGAAAAAGGATGTGATAAAATAACACAATAGAATTGCTCCATTAGATGCCCATTTGTTAGATCATGGAATGGAATAGGAGTCACTACGCCTCTCTCTTGACCAAGACTAAGCAGATCTTTGACACATTAATCTTGAACATAATCTCCTATAGGTAAAAGAGGATGTTAATAGAGAATACCACTCGGGTGACGTTATCTGAGTCGCGCTAATAGTCTGTCACCCTCAAAAACCATACCCTTATGTGTTATACAGGTGTTATAAGGGGTTATGTAAAAAATACCTAGCACTATGATTATGTTCTTTATTTGGTATAAATAATATATATTCATTTTATAATTGGTACACTATAAATGTTTTTTTAATCATAGATAGTATATTCAGTTAATATTCAATTAATAAAACTATTTTGACGAATTAATGGATTTTTAAATTGAAATATATTCTAATAAAATATTTTTACTATATAAATTTTTATTAAATATGTCACGACCCGTCCTCGGGGCCCGTGCCGTGACTACCCCAAGCCCGCCTTCCATAGGCCAGGGGCTGGCGACTAGCACCAAAGGCGTAAAATCCCGTTAACTGGGAAGGCATTGCCTTTATAAAAGAAAACAAGCACCACAGAGTACAAGCGGAAGTGAAACACTAAGTACAAAAAGAAGAGCTGAAAAGTAAAAGGGGCCGGAAATACAAGCCCAACTGTAAAGTACAACTCGAAAGGGAAAAACAGCGACTGAAAAGTAAAGCTGCTACGTTGAGATGTCCACTGGAAATCCCACCTGAAGGGTGGGTACAGATAGCTCCTCTGCTCCTCGGGTCCCGCCATCCGCTCCGAGTATGTCTCGCCCAGTGGTCCTCCTCCGGGTACCGCCTCGTCGTATAGTCCACCTCCAGGTACCGTCCAGTCCTTGAACCTTCGGCTTCTGTCAGCACTGTCCGTCGTCTGCAACCAACACAACGAGGTGCGGGCATAGCCCGTGCAGGGGTGAGTATAACGATACTCAGTAGGGACCCCGAGACCCTCAAGGTCTCACTAAAACCAACAAGGATAACCACAAGAAGATCTCAACAGATAAACTATACTTAGGTATATGCCCATACATATACCTAAGTTATCAAGTAACCCATCTCAATCATGAGGAAACACAAGGATTGTGAAAACGACGGATAACCACTACTCGGGTATATGCCCATACATATACCAAAGTTAGCAAGTGACCCATCTCAATCATGAGGAAACACAAAGGTCAAAAGTCTTAGCTCAAACCAGGATTTTCATTATCGAAACCGTAACTGCTGAAGAGCTCCGTCTCTAGAGTGTACAGTGGTCCTGTCACGACTCCGAGGCTGCCGCTCACTAACCTAGGACTGCTGAAGTACTCCTCCTGTCGAGTACTGCGGGTTTGCGGCCAACTACCTGGCGCTCCGTCCGCTGAGGGTCTGTCGCCAAATACCGGGCGCTACCCAGATAGCCTACTGAGGTACTCCTCCTGTCGAGTACCGCGGGTTTGCGGCCAACTACCTGGCGCTCCGTCCGCCGTGGGTCTGCTACCAACTACTGGGCGCTCCGTCCACTGGGCTAGTCGACTCACTCCAAGTCGAGTCGGTCAAGCAGTCGTCAGGTCTCAGCCGGCTACACGGTCTCCGTACTCTGCACGCTCGTCTCCGGTCACAGGGGTCTCAACGCAACAGACGGCGCGTCGATCGGACGCCCGGTCTGTGAGTTAATAGTCTTTTCGTCCCAGGGGCCCGGTTGGTTTCGAGAGCGAAACCAATCCCGGCCGTATCTCAACTGTACCCCGAACTCCCATAGGGTATACTCATAGGGACCGTTACTCAACGTAACCACCAACGCCGCTGACGGCTCGTCAAGCGGTCGTCCTGTCTGTAAGATATCAGCTTTTCCGTTCCAGGGGCCCGGTTGGATTTCGGGTACAATCCAACCCGGCCATACTCCGACTGCATCCAAAACTCGGGCGGAGTATGTCAAAAGTTCCGTCTCATCAAGAGGAAGTCAACGAAACAGACGGCGCGTCAATCGGACGCCCGGTCTGTGAGTTATTGGCTTTTTCCTCTCCGGGGCCCGGTTGGTTTTTAAGGCAAAACCAACCCGACCGTACTCCACCTGCGTCCAAACCTCGGGCGGAGTATGCCAAAAGATCCGTCTCTCTAAGAGGAACACAACGCGGCTGACGGCACGTCAATCGGACGTCCGTAGCTCAAGATATGAGTGTTTCTGCTCCGAAGGCCCGGTTGGTTCCGTGAACGAACCAACCCGGCCGAACTCAAAGTAATCCGAAACCTTGAGTGCGATATACCGAAACGACCGTCTCGATCCAAGGATCGCGTTGCCGCAGACGGTTCGTCATTCGGAGGTCCGAGGCTCATGTTATGGGCCAAAAACCAAATCTGGTTCGAAACGGGGGGGGGGGTCCGGGTCCGGGCCGACCCGGGCCGACCCCCCCCCCTGGGCGGCGCGGTGGCCGGCGGCGGCGGCCGGCGGCGGCGCGCGGCGGCGGCGGGCGGCGGCCGGCGGCGGCGGCGGCCCGCGGCGGCGGCGGCGGCCCGCGGCGGCGGCGCCTGGCGCCGCACGAGGTGGCACGCGGGGGATTCAATCCCCCGCTTCTTCAATGTCGGCGCGGCATAGCCGCGCCGTTTTAATCAATCAACGGCCCCCCTTTGGGGGCCCGCTTTGAAGAGGGTCCGGGGGAGCCGCCTGCCCCCCCTCATGGGAACCGCCTCCCCCAATTAATGGGGAGGGGCTTCTTTACTGGCCGGGGGATTTATTTCCCCCGGATTTTGGCTATCCGGCCGGCCAGCTGGCCGGCCGGTTTTCTCCAACGGGACCGGAAATTCCGGTCCCCCCCTCGGCTTCCGACGCCGGCGGCCCGGCCGCCGGTCTCCTCTTCCGCCGCGGCCCGGAACCGGCCGCGGTCTCCTCGTCTCGCCGCGGCCCGGAACCGGCCGCGGCGTTAGTAATCCGGCGCGGTGCGACGGCACCGCGCCCCTTCACCGTGCTTGATAAACATTCAACGCGGCGCGACGGCGTCGCGTTCTTGTTGTTCCTCCCAAGGTGCGCACGCGACGGCATCGCGTGAGATATTTTCATGTTCAACCGCGTGGTGCGACGGCACCACGCCATTTGCTTTCTTCCGCAAAATAATTAAACAAGAACAATGGAGGGGGTTCGGCCGTGTTCGTGCGGTCCGGCCCCCTCACGTTAAAATAATAACGCAACTTTAAACATTTTAAAAGTCTCATGCTTGACAAGCGAAATCCAGGATCAAGATAAGGAATAAATAAAGAATGAAACAACAACCCCTACCTCGGGTATAAGTTCGAGGATTTGACTAAGTTCCCGGAAGACGACGTCGCGGAGGTCGGGCGTCGCGGAAGCCGTTCGTCAAATCCGATGACGAAGGAAAGCGTTCGAAGTGACACGTCGTGGGCGAAACTTGTACGCCGACGAAGATTGTCCGAGGAAGAAGTGGTGTCCCCTTTCGTTGACACGGTAAACAAAGAAGAGCGGAGCGGCGTTCTTCGTCGGAAATTGAGCGTTCCTCGTCAAGACTTGAGGAAAGTCAAATAATAAAGAAAATAACGAACTCAAGAATCTCTACCTCGATAGTCGCACTCGATTCCTTTGACGTCGGAGGAAGAGTCGTTGTTGAAGGCGTTCGTCGCGGAAAACCGTCGCGGAAGAGATGACGCGGAAGAAGTTCTTCGTTGAAGAACGGCGTTCTTCGCGTTCTTCGTTGAGGTTTGAAGAAGAAGAGAAAGCTCTCAAATCCTCTCAAGAAATAAAGGGACTAACCAAAAACAATAAATTAAGCTCACGTAATTTATTAACACAACACAAACCTTTGAAATTCAAAAGTTTGAATTTCAAAACATTAATTAAACTCACTTATTAATGACATAAGTTATAACTTAAGTTTACAACATTAATTGTGAGTTGGGGAGGGTTAGAGAATATGAAGGGGTGGGGTTCGTGTGGGCCCCACCACCCTCTTAACCTCCCAAAGGAAGTTGGGTTGTCACCCAACTTCCACCCAAAGGATAAAAACGCTTAAGGAAGATAAAAATAAAAATTGAAGTTAAATTTTTATTTTAACATTCACAATTTTATTTTTTTACAACTCCCCACGTGTAAACGCAACTTCGGGAAAGGTCTCCTTAAGCGAATATCGGCGCTGCGAGTTCATCGGTGCCCTCGGATTTCAATTCCGAGCACCGGATCAAAAGTTAGGAATTCCCGCTCGTTCGTTCACTGAACGTACCCGAGCCAAACTTCGGAACTTAATTCCGGGCACTCCGGGCCTCGGAATCAGGTGCCGTCTGAAACCGCGCTCTTGTAAAATTCTAAAGAAAATTAAGAAAAAATTTCCCTTGAATTTTACGGGTCTTTACAAAATATAAATAATTTTATATCATTTATGAATATAATTGTAATTTTCATTATGGTTTGAAAGTAGAATTTTTCAAACCCATGAATTTTAAATAAATACCAGTTTTTATTTTAAAATTTAAAATTTCACCTATTTAAAAATTTATTTATATAAAATGTATGTTATTTTTGGAATTTGGACGTGATAATTATATAAGGGTGAGTTTCTCATAATTTTATGAGACAATGGTATTTTTGGGTAAAAATTAAATAATGTTTAAATATATAATGTGTTTTGTGACATCGTAATGACTGAAAAGTGATAAAATATAATTTTATAAATGTTTTATTTAGCCAATATATTTTTTCCTATAAAATAATGTGATTTTATATTTGTTTTATTTATTTTGATATGCCTTAGTGGAATCTCCAATACTTATAATTCATTTGATCATTTTAAAGTGATATCCTTGATAGGGTGACTAAAAATAACATAATAAAGCTGAAAATTTTAATATGTTCGGCTATTGACCATATAAAATAATGTTCCCACTCCACCTTGGAATAAACAATTGATAAAAATTATGGTATGGTTTATAGTTTTGATTCGTTTAATGTATATTGTCCAAAACCTAAATAATCAAAAATTCACGCACTTTTTCTATATAATCTCACCAATATATCACTTCAATTGACTAAAATCCCTTGAATAAACTCTTTACTCTTCCCTCCTCACTCTATAATCATCCAAGGTGCCCCAAGCTCCAAGTAATCTATCATCAAGACCCTCCCAATCCTTTGAGATCACACATCTATGTAGGGATTTCTTTCATCACATTTTTTATCGAGGATTCTTTATATTCAATTTTATTTTAAATAAAAAATATTTGGGGTATGAATTAAAACCCCCCTCCATATATCCCTCCTTATGTTTTAATGATTTCATACCTCTTTCTCTCTCATTAACACATCCCTTGTACACATCTAACCACGCCGAAATTTCATAAGAGTTATTCAATTTATACTCTTTCATGATGTTTATTTATTATGTTACACCTTATATTTACGTATTCTATATGTTGGGACATGTATTTGTATTACTGTATTACTTTACATTTCATCTAAATATGATGGGATAAACCTTTAGCTCTCATCATCCATTTTTATCAAATTTTATGTCTCGCTTTTATGCTGCGGAAATTCTACCTTGTATTTCCATGAAAAATCATTAGGTAGTGAATACTATACCCATGTCTCGATCAAGGGTACTCACCTTTATGTTCATATACATATTTAATGGTATATACATGTTTGTATTAGACATTACATAATCGTGGAATAACTTTTGACTTCGAATGATTCCATGTTATATGATCTATATGGACCACTTATGCCTGAAATGAAATTTTTATAAATGTTGTGCCCTAATAGTTCTCCAATGCAATGGGTAAATATTAGTATCATGATACATCAAGTGCAATGACAGTTTACTCATGCTTATTCAAGTTAAATGTGGGTTTACTCATGCAAATTCCAGTGCATCTAGGGTTTACTCATGCACCATATGCAACAAGCTTTATTTCATGTTAATATCATGTTAAATGTTATTGACAAATTTTCATGTTATGATAAGAATGATATATCATTCCTTTACGTTCATGTTTATCTTTTTCCCCATTCATTTGTATATTTCCTAACATGTACTTTATTCATCATTTTATGCCTTTTTTACTCCTTTACTAAGATTTATATCTTACTATTATCTTATTCATGTCCTTAGGTTATCCCATGGAATGATACGTACGAAGGAATATAATGGTCATGTAAAATATGTTTTTAATAATGTTGTTGTTTTTTTTTCTAAGATGTTATGTATTGTCCATAATTTCCCTAAAAAAGAGACATATCGATCAATAGATGTTTCTTATGTGCCTGTTTATGTAATAAATCATGTTTAAGTGTGTAATAAATAATAGGGTTGTTATAGATAACATGGTGGTAATGATCACATTACATCACCACTTTTCAAATTCATTCAATCCATCAAGGTTAATGGATTGATCTATGTTGTTCACATTCATATGAATGATGAACAATGTGGAAGGGATTCTACTGAGCATGAGATAAATCCTTGAATAAATTCTTCATGATGATAACACAATATATAATAATATTGGGTTTAATAGATCTTTTATATGTAATTATAACTATCACATTGTCCCTTTACTATTCTTATATCCCCAATAGAACCCCTTATCTAAATAATAAATAAAATTAATATTATTTATTTAAAATGTTATAATCATTTGGATAGTATAATTATCATTTCATTAAATAAATAAATTAATATTTATTTAAATTATATTTAATATATAATTTCTACTACCCATATAAATTGAACTACATTTCTTCTACATTTATCATAAATCAAATAATCATATATTATTCATCAAATAAATGAAAAAATTTATAATAATCATTATCTTTTAAATAAATTTAAATTTAAATTTAAATATATAACTAAATATCATGATAGAATATTTGTGATAAAAAAATCATGAATATTTTTTTTATCTATATTAATAATTGTTGACCTCACCTGTTTTGATAATCCCAATCTTGTATTCATATGTTTTGACAATCCCAATTATGTGTTCATATATTATGATATTCACAATTACTGTTGATCTATACTTTAATTCTTTCAAATCGTTGATCAAGTTAATAATAATGTTAAAATAATTTCTGATTTATGTTAATCTCGATTATCCATGTTTATATAAGTTTTGAAATGATTCTAAGTGAATTAGATGTGTTTTGCATAAGACAGTCAAGTGTAAGTATCACTGACCTGAACAGAGCTACCAATAGATAGATAGCTACCGATAGCCAGAGCTACCAATAACAGAGAGCTACCGATATGCATAATAGCCAGAGCTACCGATGCATAGAGCTACCGATAGCCAAGAGCAACCGATGGAACTAAGTTCATCGAGCTGCCGATAAGTGCTACCGATAAGTGCTACCGATAAGAGCTAGAGCAACCGATGGAACTAAGTTCATCGAGCTACCGATAAGAGCTACCGATAAGAGCTACCGATAAGAGTTTGAAGAGCTACCGATGGAAGATCCTACACAGAGTCAACTGTACAAATCTACAAACAAACGGCTACCTATAATTAACTGCGGAGTCAAATCCTATATCCTCAACACTATTTGTTTATTACACTAACGGCTACATTTGTTACTTTTGATGCATTTAATGTTATTAAATGATTTCTGTTTCCATTTCAAGAAACTGTACCAAGTACGATTGAAAAGGATAATCATTCCTTCTTCTTAGCAAAAAAATAAAGTCATAAAGTTATAAAGGGGTGAATGTGAAAGAGATAAGATATACAAGAAAAAAAATCAAGAACAACGTGTATGCATCAGTGAATTAAGACAAGAGACTTGAAGAGATTGAGCACACGAGAACACACTCGCGATCAAGCTCAAAACGTGCCAAGAACAACTGGAGAACTTGCACTCACAAGACTACTACTACCAGACTCCATAACACAGAACATACATCGAGCAATCTATGCTAATGAAGAACTACACAGAACACTTCATTTTCTGAGCCGATAACCAAGCTGAACCTGGAATCACTTAAAGAAGAAATGATACTCTGTTTTTCAGTCAAATACCAGAGAAGGACTCAGAACCATTTTTGATCAAATCCAAAGGAGTCTAGAGCTACACAGCAATCACTAGAGCCATTCTAAACTCTATATCTTGCTCTAAGTGATTTAGTATTTTCATTACGAACAGTGTGTGTAGCCTGTTAATTATTACACACACACACTGTCTCCTGAACCTTAACTAGAGGATTTGTAAATCCTCACTCACAATCTTTACATCCTTTATTTCCCACAGTGGAGAGTGGTAGAGGTCGAGTGTGACCTGGACAGCTTTGAGCTGTTGTTTGTTATCCCACGTATAATTGTGGAAGAGGTCTCTTGACCTGAACAGTGTGATCACTGTTGTTAACCAAGATCCAGGGTGTGGATCACTTAATATAAATTTTGAGAGGACTAAGTCTCGGCTTGAGACTGAACATCTTGGTTAACTCTTGTGTTTTTAGTTAAAATATATATCCATACTATATAAATTTATTTCATATTCTGCTACTATTAATTTGAAATATAATTTATTTTCAAAGCTACTTTGATAGTTAAACTCGCAAGTGTTTATAATTATTGTGAACCAGTAAGTTAGTTTCAAAAGTTAATTTTATCATACGATTAAGTTAACTAAGAATTAATCAATCTTTGAGAAACTAATTGAACCTTTATAATCTGTATAAATTCACTACTGTTTAATTTTTTTTTGAAATTGGGGGATTTTAATAGAAATTGTTTTTAGCAGAAATTTTAATTGGAACTCAATTCACCCCCTTCTTGAGTGTCCACTCCAACCAACAAGAATAATATTTATACTATATATTGAATAAAAATTATATTTAATTATGATAAATGGAAAAACATACCATCAGACACACAATTATTAATCCTCAGTAAAATTGCATGAGTTTACCTAATTTCCAAAATCAACATCTAAAAATATATAGAGTTATCCAAAATTCAGATAATGTCACCTAGACAAAAACAACATTAAAATATCCACAACTTATTGAAATATCATAATCAAATATCTTATTAAGAATGTTTTATTTTTTGGTAAACAACCAAAATGTAGGATACATCTTTTATTGAATATATTAAATAGATGTATCAATACACTATGGAAATGGAATTTAGTTTGGATATTAAATAATAATTAGGAATTTTAGAAAACATTATTTATTAATATTTATATGAAACATTCATCCCCAAATTATTCATTATTAAAATATCCATCATTATGTCAAAAATATGCCATACATCCTAAAAACTTATGTCATCATAGTATTGGAATGTAAATATATGTAGGTGAGTCATGGTATATACTAATAATAATATCATTGTATATATATTATTAACCATGTTCATAGAATTTGGTATATATTGACATCTATACATTTTTAGTTCAAACATTTGAATTAGTTTTCAAATGCTCATCTCTTATAGATTTTATAGTTTCAATTTCATAATATGAATTCTCATTTTTTTATGGTTACTATAACCTAGAAATCTATATAATATATGTCTCATAATTTATATTTATCTATCCATAGAATAAAATTTATGATTATCACCATTTCACTTAATGGTTCTAATATTAACTATAATGTAGAATGATATTTTCAATGTGATAGAGACTCTATGACACTATAAAATTAAATTCATGTGGAAAAATTATCAATATGTGATATATTTTTTTTATTCAAATATAAAAATATAAATGTACCATATTAAACAATGTTGTTTTTTCTTTGTATCAAACAAAAATAAATATTAAAATATTTCTTAGAATGGTGTGTAAACATCCATATATTTCACATAATGGTACTATGATCCATGAACTAAAACTATTATCTATGGTATATTCTATCCTAGTTGGAACTTATCCCCTTAAAGATTTATGATTATAATAAATTAAAATTCTTAAACTATAATGACCTATTCGTGTTTCCATATCAAACATACAAACACATATTTTCGAGAAATTTTCAGTCCAACATGATTCATATTTATAAACTCTTAATCAAACTATAATCTATAATCCTTGTTACATAGGTAACATTGAAGACTTCTCTAATCATAGGGTGAGTAAAAACATAGTCTTAATGTTTCACGATCATGTGGGAAAGATTTAAAATATTAAATACTATGATTGGTTATGTATTGGGATAGAAGAAGAATGCCCTCAGTATTTTTGATATTGTATTTATTATTAATTGGTAAACATCCTTTTGGGAGATCAGTTTTTTCATACTATTATGAAAATTTGTATGTATGATTTTATTATTATTTATTTCAATTGATATAGAATTTATGGCAATATTTCTACAATTTAAAATGAATATTCATAATTATATATGATTAATGGTAATTTTTTGCATATATTTATATAATATGATGATATAGAATAAAAATGGTAATACACTAGTCTCTATGTACTTTTCAGTAAAATCTGATGTACGAGGAGGTGCATCTGTGGTAAATTTTTTATCAAGGGTCTAGGTGCTATTTATCGGATTATGGATATGTGCTTATATATAATCATCGTCTATTAAATAATACATTGAATATAATAGAAGACATATCATTATTTAGGATGTTTTTATTATATTTTATTTAATTTTTGTTAAATTCACAATTTTAAAATACATAACTCAATTATTTTTTTAATATTAATGATAAATAGGTGCTATTTTAATTATTAGTAAAAAATTTATATTATGTATCCTGAACAATTGAACAAAATTATTTATATATTTATATCATATAATAATACTAATTATTGTTCCCTAACCATCCATGAATAAAACAATTATACCATTATTCATGCAAGTGTTTAAACCGACACAAAAAATGTTATACTATAGTCAAAGTTTTTTCATGATTATGTAGTGACATTATTTAATATAATAATTTAAAAAGTGAAATTAAATTATTTATATTTTACTAATTTGATAAATTATAATCCATAATAAGTGGTCTATGAAAATAAAGGAAATACAACTATAAAATTTTATTAGGATTAATGAATAAGGTTTATATCCTCTTAGAATCATTCTTGGATTTGAAGGAATTTAGGAAATATATGGGGACCAAAAGCAACCTAAATTAATATCAGATTAATATGGAATGAAATATTATATATTATATAAGAGAATTTTATTGTGGATTAGAATGCATTATCTAGTGGGTCATTAATAAATTATGGGAATTTTTTTCTATAAATATATATTACATAATATAACATAGAAAGTTGTATTTTAGTAATTTTTTATATATTTGAAATTTAATGAGTATAAGATGAATATTGGGAAATGAGTCCCTCATAAATTTGTTTTATTTATTTTTGGACATCAATATATTATCCTATACCTTTACTCCCATATCTGGTACAGATAACTTTTACACTACACACATTCTTCAACAACTGCACATTCACATACATAACTTTCCAATAAATAGATAAAATAAGAAGAAATATGTCATTACACACATTTTAAATAGATTTAATGTTTATATATATATTGAATTAGTATAATAAATTATATAATTAATATTTTTTCTATATAAACATGTTGGAAATTTACCTACTACTGATGAATCTATCTATTCATTTATAAGTATTTGCCACCACCCATAAATTCTCCATGCACAATAATCTGATAATCAAATCATGTTTAGGTAATCATACTAATAAAATTTGAATTTAAAATTTATTACCATGAATAATAAATTAATATGTTTTTTATAAAATTATTTCAATACCCTATGATTGGGTATCCTATCGACTCATTTCTTTTTTTTCTATTCTTTTTTTTTTGTTTCTGGTCTTGTGCATGGGTTTTACATGGTTTGATCATAGTTTTATAAAGTGTGATGCATGGATTGTACAGGTCATATAATCGGTGAATGTTTTGAAATATTGTGTAACCAAATCATGAAACACAGTTTAAGGCTCTATTTTGGGTACATTTTATCACATTGTAGGAACTAACTGTTCTTCTTAGCACAAGAAATGTGCACACATAAATTAGTTTATTCAAAATTTTAATAAGAGACCAAAAACTCTGATAATAAATCCCAAACATCTCTCACTTGATCATAATACTATCCTTAGGGTTTTTGGATCCCTCTAGATCCATTCTTTTATCCAAAACATAATATCTTGGTATATCCAAGTGCCAATCAATGTGGTAATAATCTTTTAGTGATTTTTTTTCATGATCATAAATAGCCCTTATCATCTTGATTAATTCTTACCAAAGGTATTGATGGACTTGAGTTGGGTGGGATATTAATTTATTCATTAGGAATTGAAGATCTAGGATCTCCCCTCCCTACTTTAAGGATCAATATACATTGATCTAGTGATCTCCATTGAAGGTGACATAACTCATATTTTTTATTGTTGGATTTTTTAATTTCCAAGTTCTGATTCAATGATTTTACTTCAATTTATAATGTACTCATTGATTGATAAATTCAAAGACACATGTTTCCTAATTTGTATTAAGTGTTCTATTACACTATTTTATTTAATTCCTTATAAATTTTCCATTGACACTATTTTCTTTTAAGTTATTATAGAAATAATTGAATGTCTACAATATTGATCATTGTCACCATTATTTAATTTTTTCAAATTATGTGTTTTTTGGGTTTATTTTTAAAGTGGTTTGAAATGTTATTTTGGGTTAATTGAGGGATATTTTCATTGATTTTATTTATGAATGAACTCACATCATTTGAATTCAATGAATCGATGTCTTTGTCATTGCAAAATTATTTTTAAATTCCTGAATTTATCAAATAACAATGAATCGTCTTTAAATTATTTTACCCTTATTTTGAAAATTTTTGTTCTTGGGTTATTGGAAATAAATTATTTATTCACTTAGAAAGAGGTTTTAGACCCATTGTTTTGAAATTCATTCAAACCTTTTAAAATTGTAATACTAACTTTAAATGATTTTGGGATGACTTAAACTAAATGATTATTTAAAAGGATAGTTTGGAATTTTAAATGATGAATTGAGAAAATAAAAATTCATTATTACCCTTGTGATTATTACATTATTTATAATAATTCAGAATGAATTGGGGATTGTTTAAACTAATTGTGTGGAATTTTAAAAATGATTTTGGAATATATTAGTGTATTATTAACCTTTTAAATATTGAAATTTTTAAAAGGATTTAGAATGAATCGATAATTGTTTTAAAGAATCATTTAGTATTTTAATGATGATTTATTAATGTAATTGGGTATCATTACCCTTTTAGAAAATATAAAATCTAGAAGTGTTTTAAATCGATATTTGACGTCAAATTGTGAAAACACAGAATTCTATTTAATTGGGGGTTTTTCATGGAATTGATAGGTTTTTTTTGAAAATTAAAATTTTTAATTGAATAATGAAATTTAATTGTGAAATTTAATAGTGAATTTATTTAAAATCACTATTTTTTAAAATGAATTAAAATGGTTTTGATATAAACTATGGGGTTTTATCTATGTGAAAAGGCATATTTTGGATTAAAACCTCATTATTGTTTTAAAAGGAAAATTAGATTATTGAAATAGGGAATGAGATTTAATATTAATTTAAGCGGTATTAAAATTAATTTTCCATCATTGTTTTTTATAAGAGAACATGGAATATTTAAGTATTTACAGAGTTATTTGGGGTGAAACATTATGGTTTACAAAAATATAAAATATCATATCAGTACATCTTTTTCCTTAGGTGACAGTGATGAGTCCTTTTTCCTTCTCTTCAATGGACATATGTATGTACATTTTTATATTCACCTTATTAGAACCCTATATACTAAAACTATCGTACATATTCAGAACATGACCTTGTTACTCAATTTTTTTTGTATTTGGAATATACATATATATGCCACTATGATAAAAACATTATACATGCCTTGATAATATATAAAACCTATTTTAAAAATAAATGGGTTTTTAATCCATTTGTATAGAAATACTTCAAATTAAGAAAATTAAAATTTTTATTTCTTTAAATATGATTTTGTAATGAAAAACATGTCTATTTAAAACAGAATGTTCTTTAATTAGTTGTTAAACCATCTAGAATTGGACTTTCCTTGCAGGCTCCATATATTATTCATATGATCCATGACACTATTGTATTTATTATTAAATATCCTTACATATTATGTTCATATTCTATTCATTTCATTATTACATGACATTATCCTGTAAAATGGTTTTCCAATATTTCCATGAAATTGATTGGCTTTAAAATTGTGAAATTTGATGTTTTACCCGTTTAGTTTATTAAAATATTTTTGAGATTTCAAAAATAAAATATTAAAATAATACTTATACTCTTCCATTTTACCCCTATTTTGTTATATTTGAATTACTATATGATGAAATTTCATAGATTCGATGTTGGAATCATACCATGCACTTTGTCTGATACCCTACATGATCCTTTTGGTATTTTAATCTCATTATTATCATATAGAAGGTGAATTTTCATAAACCATACATTGTGGTTTCATTCAAGGGTTACCAAGTGTGGGTAACCTAGGACATAGTGGTTGGTCATGAAACACTAGGAGATTTATTTTAGTGTTTGTGTACCACATTTAATATTTTATAGTGTTTCCTTTTACTTCATATGTATGTGTTATTTGATATATATATATATATATATATATTGATGTTTCATCATTTTACTATATTATTGTAATAATTTGACGGTATAATAATTGAAATGGTTAGTTTATAATCCCAAAGTTCTTGTCACAATCTTTTGGAGATCAAGAATGTTGTTCAGGTATGTGGTGAATCAGATCGGTAAAAAGTTTTTGGTAATATTGGTTGGTTTATTAGAAATTGCGTCAGATGAAGTATTTCTTTAATGTTAAATACATAACATTGATATCAGTATGTTATATGGGGTGAGTCATGGTATGAAATAAAATAATAATGTTTATGGATTTATGATATAGTTCGTAAGTAGGTGACTGATCATGGCCTAATAATGGTGACACATTACTTACAAGGGATGTTCAGAAATATGTGTTTATTTAGAGTTATTTTTTTATTACAATATATTTTATTTTTATTCTTAATGATATTTACTTTTATTTGTTGAATATATTTTGAGTTTTTTTAACCCAAATGGAAGGATGATCAAAGTAGCACCAGGTTTTCACTATCTGGTAAGTTATAAAGAATTAGAATGGATGATTAAGAAATCCAACCGATAATAGTAATAAGGTTACATTGTGGATTATTATCCCATAAAAAAGTCCTTTTTCAGTTCTATCTTGGTTATAAACAATAAACCTTATCCATTTTATTACAAGTAAGTTCACTTATGTGATATTGGTAATGTGGGTTATTGATTTGGGGGTTTTCATTCCCTTGTTTGGTTGTTTCCAATTCTATCCCTCTTTAAAAAATTTAAATCCTTTCTGAAAAATAAATTTTTAACGTAAAACATGAATTTGTTAAGTACTTTGAGAAATTATTTCACCTACCAAAGAGTGAGTTTTATGAAATATTTTTTTTTTTGGAAAACTAATTATCAAATATTCTTATGTTGTGTAACAAAAAAATGTTTTATGAATAAATTTTTTATAGTGGATAAAAATAAAATTTGTTTTTAGGATTAGAAAATGAGATCAATAATTTTAAAACCATGGAATAAGTTACATGTGATATAAAATGGTTTTTTAATCACTTTTATTTATTTATTACAATATTTATCATTTTTAATGGAATGAGTAATGTTTTATAAATTGTGAAATATTTTTCATTTTTAAATCAATAACATTTTAATAAAAATGTGTTCTAAATTTGGTTAAAATATTATATTTTCTTTTTGTCTATGATTCCGAGTTGGTATTATTGTGTTTTATGATTTCTAAAAATGTCTAAAAATCATTTAAGAAATATATAATTTTGGTCCTATGTTCTGGTCCTCAGGGTAGTTCTTCATGTTTTCCAAATCTTGAATCTCGTGTCAATGAATTTAATAATACTCTATATTGAGTCCTTGGGATAGATACCTTATAACCTTTGAACTCCATCCGTAAATACAATGATTGTCGTCGGCATTCTCATAAAAGCACCGAGAATTTTTAAACAGCCACATAAGTCGCACTATAAGGTTTTAAATGTTGTGTGACTAGAAAGAGAAATTTTTTCATGAATATAATTACATGATTATTGGGACTAAGATGCTTCATGACCTTAGGGTTTTATACATAGGCCTTAGAGTGATGTTTTTGACATAGTGCATGTGCTTTAGGTTATTATATTTTAGATTCCATATATGGTAACTGTTCATCAAGCCATTTGTTTTTGATGTAAAAGTGGAAATTGTTTGTGTTTTTACATCTTTTGGATATTTTATTTTTAGAATCCATTTGTATGTGGAATTTCAAGGATGGTATCCTATGGAACAAGGTTTGGTTCATTTTTATATTAGTGATATAATAATGGATTCCTTCTCTTAATATCTTGTTTTTTTGTTCCTTGATTTATCCCTTGTTTTGACATGATAGATCGAGATCAATTTTGATGTGTTAGATGATATCCTGTATGAGAAATTTTAACCTTACCATATAAATGATATCATGTTTATTCCCTTTCCATTAGGAATTATGTAGTCATTTAAAATTTAATTGGTAATCTAAGACAATGTTGGTTTTTGATAGACCATTCATGTTGTGGTACTGGCATTTTTTTCAATGAGATAATTGAGGTTTGAGGCTTGATTTTAAAAATCCTATATTATTTTTGAGTATATACCCATTCTAAGAATACTAGTTATCAATTTACCTTGATTTTAAAAGTATTATATTTGATGTATATTCTTACTGAGTGGTTGAGGTCTCTTCTTAGGGTCTTAGGGGATGTGGTTTCTTAGGTTACACCGTTTTGGGGAATATTTAAATGGTGGGGAGAATAATGTGAGGTATAAAGTCATTCCCTTTTTTAGGTGTGTGTTGATATAGGTATATTGATCAAGGATTTATGTGCCTTTTTATCCATTTGGAGAATCTCACTTTTGGACCATAGACCATTCCCTCATAAGAAAAGTGAAGAAGTTCTTGTTGTGTCATTTTGTTCATTGTTTTGGACTGGGTGATTTTTGGGGACAAAAAGACCTATGGTCAGGTGGAGATAACTTCTTGTTACACATTTCTATGTGTTTTGACCAAATTATTTGACTACCCAATGATTGGGTATCTTTGTGTGTTTTTTCAATGTTTTTTGGACTTTTTTTATGGTCTATGGGCATGTGCATGTGTTGTGCACAGTTTGAGCGTGGATTGAAAAATTTTTAAACCATGATAATAGGACGTAATATTGATGGCACATGAATTGATAGTGAGTGTATCTAACTCATGAAACACTTCTAGTGGTTATGTTCTGGGTGTATAATTTTTTCGTGGTTAGCACTAACCATGTGAGTTAACATTGGAAACCATGCACACAAAAATTAAAGTTTCAAAAAGTTATATTAAAGACATGAAACCCCATAATCAACCCCAAACATCCCCACCTTGATGAAAATATCATCTTTATGGTTTTTGGAGGCCTATATATCCATTTTTTCTTCCCAAACCTAATCTATTTTTAGATTGAAGTGCCTATCAGTGCGGGAATCATATTTTCATGAGTTATTTTCTTCCTGATCATGGATCTCCCATGTCCTCTTGATTATTTCATCGTACTGGTTTTGAAATCTTTGAGTTTTGTGGAATTATGATTTATTGATGACGAATTATTGATATGGTATCTACTCTCTTTAATTTCAAGGTAAGTATTCTTAAATCTGATAATCACCATTGAAGGCAACACATATCGTATTTCTTGCAGTTGGATTCTTTAATTTTGGTGTTGTTGTTTCTATGATTTTCCATAATTTTTTTAATTAATTATTTCTATATAAATTTATATATACACATTTCCAAATTTATAATATAAGATCAATGAAATTAAAATATTAAAATAATTAAAAATTATTTTTTGGGACATATTATCGTCGAATTGTTTATAGAAATTATTGAATGGAAATAATATTGATCATTCTCACAGTTTTCTGATTTTTTTCAAATTCCATATCTATTTCGATTTATTTAAAAAGTGAATTTAAAGGAACCATTTGTGAAATTGAAGTATTTTTCTAGGCTTTTGATTTACAAAATGATCTTCTTTGATTTTAATTAAATTAATTGAACTATTTTACGTTTTCAAAATAGTTTCAAATGATTGAATTTATTAAATGACTAAGAACTCAATTTAAATTATATTACCAAAATTTTGTAAATTAATGATCTCGGGTTATTATAATAAATTATTTATTGAGATGGAATGAAGTTGTATACCCATGTTTTTAAAATTCATTAATTCATTTTATAATTATAAAACTCTATATAAAGGCTTTTGGGATTCATTAAAATAAATGATTATTTAATTGTCCCATATGGAACTTTTAATTATTAGTTGTTAAAGGATGTGTTTATTATTATCATTGTGAATATTGGATTGTTTAAAAGCATTTGGAATTAATTGAGGATTATTTTAATGTCCTTTTGGTAATTTTAATGATGATTCCTAAAATGCAAGTGGCTATTATTACCATTTTTAAAATTGAATTATTTATCATGATTCGGAATTAATTGAGGATTGTTTTAATGGATCATTTATAATTTTAATAATGATTCATTAAAGAAATTGGTTATGGTTACCATTTTTGAATGTAGATATTATTCGAATGTTTTTAAATTGAATTTTGATGGAAAATTGTTAAAACCCCCAATTCTATTAAATTATGTGGGGTAAGAAATTGAAAGACCTTTTAAGAAAAAATAATTCTTTTAATTAAGTGGTGAAGTTTAATTGTGTAATTAAATTTTTAAATTTAATTTTGAATTGATTTGAAATCACAATTTTTTAAAATGGATTAAAATGGTTTTCATATAAACCATAGGGTATTATCTGTGTGAAAAGGAATATATTATATTAAAAACCCATTACAGTTTTTAAAGGGAAATTTGGAATATTGAAATAGATAATGGGATTTTATTTTATTTTTAGTAATTTTAAAATTATATTTTAATACATTATTTTATATTAGATCTCATGTAATACTTAGTTAGTTAGTGAAAAAAATTGTGGGACACTTTTCAGTTTAAAATGTTTTGAAAAATCATATCAGCACATCTAATTCTTTGGGTTATTATTCAGAACATTTTAATATGAACATTGAATATATTGAATTTATTCTTAATCAAAATTAGAGATTAGGTTCATGTTATTTTATTTTCATGATAACTGATTTTAGATTATAAAATGGTTTTGAAATCATTTTAAGATAATACATGATTTTTAAAGGAGTAACTGTCTAGTTTTACAGGTTTAGTATAATAAATTATTTTTGAATGTTTAAAACTATATTTTAACGTAATTCATAAACACTAACAATTTTACTTCAGTTTTAGTATATTTTAATTAACTTATAAAGTAATTTTTTATAATAATTGGAGGTATCCTACATTGATCTATAGCTAACAAACTTCTTGTAACTTTGAGGGTTTGAAATCATTTATTATCTTGTATCTTGTAATCATACTCATGCATTTCCATTTTGGTTTGTGCTTGTGTGACCAAGGGTGGGTGACATGAGACATGTTGGGTGGTTGTGGAAAACCAAGAGATGGGTTTTAGAGGTTTTATTCAATATTCAATTTTCATAGTTTCTCCTTGTACATGATATATATGAATTGATATATATATATATATATATATTATGATGATTCCATATTGTACTCTCTTATTTTAATATGTTGAGGGAAAAATCATTCCCAATGGTTATTTTTTTAATTCATAGTTTCTTGTCACTGGCCTGTGGATATCAGGAATGCATTCTACATTATCGGATAATTGTCTCAGATATTGGTTTAGATGGTAATCACAAGATATAATATCCGCAAAACATATTGTAAGATAATATGACCATTAAAACATGATATAAATAACTTGAAAAAATTAATTTAAATATTGAATCTGAAAGCATAATATAAAAAAGGATAATAATGGAAATGAAATGATCACATTGATAAAAATTAATGGTGAACTAATGTATCAATTATTACTTTTGGATGACTTATTTTTTTCCAAAATCAATGAAAAAGTTATCTTGGACTTCCAAATCATACTGTTAAGGCCCTGAGTCTTGGAAAGGTCATATTTTGAATAGGCATACCTCAAAATACTCCAACTATTAATGTCATGATACATTTTTATTCGTCAAATGGATGTCCATAAATAGGCCCAATTGCTTCTAATTAACTCCAATGAATTCATATAATGAAGGAAATATTAAGATATAAATTACATAAAGTAATCATCAGTTATAAATAAAAAATCATATTGTAAATAAACTACTATGCATTTTCAATAATTTTCCTATCAATATATTGACTAGTATCAAATGTAAGAACCCCTCAAACTAAAACCATATAAAGTATTGATATATAGTAAAGTAAATAATTTTACCTACCAATAGATGTATGACATCTAAGTGAACACCCTTCAATTAGTGGAATGAACTATCTATAGTTTATAGAGGAATGGATGTATAAGTATAATTATGCATATAAAATAGGATTATTTCATAGGAAAAAGAATATTATGGATAATTTATTATGGTCAAATGAAAATTATAATTTATATTCCTATAATGAATGTGTTTGGTAACATTTGATTAATATACTTGATCATGAATATGTTATATTAAAGGAAAATGAATTTGATGAAAAACACATTTTATGAGTTATAGAAAAATAAACGCTGAAATAATAAACATACTTTTTCATTTTAAATCCTTATGAAAGATATAATTTATAAAAATAGTAGAAAATTATATTCGTTGAGATTCAATTAAAATGTAATGATAACTTGTCATATAAGAATGAAAATGTGGCAGAATGATATGTTCATGTAACAAATTATAAAATGATATAATTTTAACAATTTAATGAAAAATAAAAATACATAAATTGTTTAAAATATAATTAAAACATTAAAATAATGAAATATAGTAGAAAAAGAACATATAATATTAGTAATGATTTCATTAGGGTATTCATAAAAGAATCAAATAAATGTGTATATTCGACATAAAAGGTCCTTGGTGAAAACGAGAAAGTAGGCTATGTTTCCATATAGTTGGTAAATAGTTTGAAAAGGTGTAAGTTGAAATAAAGATATGATATTTAAAATATCATGAATTACCAAAGGAGAATAAAATGGTAGTGATATTACAGACATAATTATTAAAATTACCAATATATATTATGAATCATTATCAATATCAATATGAAAATTGGATTAGTGATAAAACCCTCCTAATATTTGATATATAAGAATCAAAATATCATGAGTGAAATATATTAAGATCACATGAAATTCAAGATACTTTATTAAAGGGATTTAATATAGATGTTAATAAACCATATAATATAAGTCATGGTTCATGTAATCAAACTTGCCTCATGGATTTTCAATTATGATAATGAAATGCATGCACCATTAGAATCATTCAATTCGAAACACCTTGAAGGATTTTAATTGAAATAAAACATTTATATCATGAAAAAGGGGGAGGAACATGATTCAAAATATTAAATTGGAAGAAAATAAATATTATGATTTATGAATCGTGTATAGAAAGGCATGTGTCACTAGAGGTAATAATTTGAGACAAGAAACTATTTCAATAATTCTTGACTACTACTAATGTTGTTGAATATCCTATATAAAAAATACTTCGATAATAATAAAATATTAATGAAAATTATTTAAATATATATTATATTATAGAAAGAATTTATTATTCTTCTCTAAATAAATGTTAGTTTGTTATTGAATATTTTTAATACATGTTTAAGTAATTGTGATAGGTTTGAAATTTATTTAATAGTAATTTTATTCACCACTATTATCAAAATTTTCATCATTCATAGATCATGTAAAATACTATAAACAAATTTATATATACATATATATATTGATATAATTTTATTCCAAGTAAATTTTAGTTATGTTACATAAATATGAAATTAGTGATGATCAATTTTTTTTGTGATTTTTCACAAAAGAACATTGGAATCATAACTAATGGGTTGAATAAAAATGATACAAAAATAGAAATTATATGAAATAATTATATACAAACTATATAATCTATTTATAGAAATTATGTTTAAATATTTTTATTTGATATACATTTTTAAAATTATTGAAGTATGTGGTAAAAAATACCTAAATTAGAACATACCATAATTAAATGATAAATATTAAGTGATTTTTATATATAATGTAACTATACAGGAGGAATACTAAATTTATTTTTTGTTAAATTGGGTGATATATGAAAATTTCAAAGAGTTATTACAGTAATTTAACATGATTTTATGTATTTATAGAGTGATAAGAAAACTATTTTTCTCTTAGAAATGTTTTTTTATAGATGAATTTACCAATTTTTTTATTGATCTTATTTATAATAAGTTGTCTAATTTTTAATTTCATAACAGAAATAATTTATAATAGTACTATTTATCTATTAAAACCATTTTCAAGATTTTTTATTAATGTATATAACGTAACAAATATATATCAATCATTCTATTAAGGTAATTAAATGCATGTGTGCATGGTTGATGATTGGGTTTTCCGTAAAACATGATAAATGTATTGTATTTTTTATAATTTAAGAATAAATATTCTTTTATTCAAATTATAATAATTTATTAAATTCAATATTAATATTATACATGTATATGGGATATGGAAAATAAAACACGATTCTTTCTGTAGGTGTTAGTCTATACAGAAATATGAATTTGTTTTTTCCCTTGATGGGAAAAGAGAAGGAGTAAATAGTTACTTCCATTGAATAAAAAAAATTATTATAAAAAAAATATTAATAATATTATATATAAATTATAGAAATATATTTTTAATTTTAATATATAAATGAAATTTAATTACTGAAAATTAGTGGTCATGTTGGGGACTTGGGTTTCCCTTAGGGGAGTCCATGGAAAATGGAATTAAGATATTATATTCTGACCAGAAACATAACACGGTTAACAAGGATCATAGGGAAATAAATAAGTATATTTGTTCATAAAGACAACTATTTTTATATTCTTATCGATGTGTGGTGAGATTCACAATTTATAAGTTGATTGAATGATTTTTTAAATATTTCATCTTATTATAAAGCGAGGACATGTTTCACATGAAATGTGGTTTATAAAATGAATAATAGTTTAGTGGGGGATGATATATAATATATTATATAATATTTAATCTCTTCTAGACATTTTAATCATGTTTCTATCAGTTTACCATCATAATATTACTTTATTGTTTCTTGTATTACTCTAGTATCTACTTTTGAAAAAGGAGATTATTTATAAGAAAAAAACCAAATTTCACTTAGTACATACTTTTGAGAGAAATATTAAAAATATAAAATCCCATTTATTTGATAAAATTTCAATAATTAATGAAAAATATTTAATATTTTATTATTTAATGCATAAAACCCATTTTTAGACAATGTATTCTTTTATGTTTAAAATGTTGGTATATAAAAAAATTATATTTTAATTTTTTCTATAATAAATAAATATATTTATCAACAAAATCAAAATATATTTTTATTTAAATTATTTTCAAAACATTTTTTTTAATTATTTATAAAAAAAATGAAAAATTACTTCTTCTATTTGAAAATATTTCATATGTTCATAAAATGTAATACATTTTTTATATTAATTAATTATTCTCTATAAATCTAAACATTTAAACTCATTAATCACATTAATGATCAGATATTTTATTTTAAAATCTTGGATGATTTATATATATTATTATAGAGTGATAATATTTATCATATTTCCAAAAACTACAACACTCATGCATGACCTAAAAATCGACTATCATTATAATTTCAAAATATTCATTCTAAAAAAATATTGTAATATTAAATATAATAATAAATAATATTATTTAAAATTAAAATCATAAGACCCTAATGTTAATGTAAACTAAGACCTTAAAAATATAATGAAAACTATTTTCAATGGGAAATAAAATATTAACAATTTCTTACACTCTCTCAATCATACATACTATCAATTATGAAGGAAATATTTTCTAATATATAGTTCATGTAAACAATATATTTTTGTATAAAATATACATATTTATTTCAAAAAACATAAAAATATGATTTTTTATGTTTATATTCTAACACATAAAGTAAACTTATTAAATATATAGTTAAAATAATATTATTTATCAATTTCCTGCCATTGATCATCAAATTTATTTATATATATATTTAACAATACATTGACATTTTCTTTGATCCCCTAAAATATATTCAAACTTTCAATTGTTATATACTATTTCATAGTTATTTTTCAACTAATGTTTTTTAAGGAAGAATCTGAAAACCTTCAGATCAAAAATAAAATATAATTTAATATCTTGTTGTCTATTTCAGCAAACATAAATAAATAGAAACATTATAATTTTAATTAACATGTACTAATGAAATTAATTGTGTGTATCTTGAAGATAATATACATCAATATATATTTTTAAATGAGCTTTATACCTTAATATACTTTGTATAATATAAAAACAAGTATTTTTCAACCATTTTATTATCCTAATTGCTAATTTACCCTACATAATTTGTTTCAATGTTTTCACATTTATCAACACATAATACATATTTTAGTAAATAAAAAATATTTCCCAATATTCTTCTTCCCATATTTTTGTTATATAAGAAATTTAATAATATATCCTTACTATTATTTTTTAATTCAGCACTTCTTAGAATCATTCATTATCTTCATTGGTGTTTTTGGTGGCAGAATAATGTTTACATTATCAATAATATTTAATTATTTCTTATCCAGCATATTTTTAGGATTTCCCATTTCAAATATTATCCCAATAGCATTCATGTTGATATAAAACCATCATTGAATATACAGTCCATTTTTATGTTTGATTATATATAATTCATCCATCAATGAATCGAAAATGTTTTAATGTGATTGATGAAGACAATAATATAATTAATTTTTGAATATTACATGACTAAATGATATAAAAAGTTACTACCCTTATAAATGTTTAAATTATATATCAATTAAATATTTACAACTATTAGATCAATATTGATTTATTTAGGTTGGGATGTCACAAATTCCAAATCCAAATACCATAATATTATAAATCCCCTATATTGGTTTGTTAGTGGAATATTATTAACCATAGAATATTTCATGGCGGTGTCAACCCATATATTAATTTGGGCCTCTTTTTTGTGAACTATGAGATAAATGTGTTAGCACCAGATTATCCATTATAATGTTTATTACACCCAGGTATATATATGACAATATTTTAATATACATGTAGTATCTACATAATGATTTAATTTTTATAAAACGTACACAATCTAAACATTACCAAAACATTGGGGTGTTATCTCATGGTTATAATTATACCTTATATTAATCCATTTAATTTTCATTGTTGTTATCTTCTACTAATATATAAAAATATAAAATGTTTAATATTACTTCAACTAATATAATGAGTTATTTATATTATTTAAAAAATCTTCCACCACATCTTATAAGTCATTGAATAATACCTAACCAATTGCCTAACAAATACTGATATTCATACGAATATTTATACAAACTATAAAAACCCATACACATATTCTATGATACAATGATATTATAAAATACATTATATACTAATTAGATTCAATCTATATATTCTTATACATAAATATCCCATAATTAATTGAAAATAATTTCATTACATAAATTTTTATTATATTTTAGGTTTATAGATTTAAATAATTAGGAAAAATCATTAACAAATAAATCCCTAGACTTTTTCATTTAATGGAAATAACTTCAAATATATATGATACTAATTAATAAGAAATATGTCTTAAATAACTTCCAATCATTCTATAATCAAGTTATTCATGTATATATATTATGTGTAATACATTTCATTATAACATGGGGAAATGTATATATAAGATGGGGGAGATCGAACACTTTGTAAGGGTAAATATAAATGATAATAATCAGTGAATATAATTTATCATAATATGATATTAAAAAATATGGACATTATAGGTAACCCTGAATAATTCTATAAAAATTTTATGTTGAATTATTAATATAACAAAAAATTATATTAGAAATTAAAAGACAACATGGATAATAATAACTAGTCACTGGACCATAAAATACAAACCATTGAAAAACTAATTCCATGCATGAAGACAAGTACTCATGATATTAAACAATAAGGTGATAATGTCCTGGAAATGTTTTGTGGAAATATATTATTTTGGGCTCACATACATTAGAATATCCATCATGAATTTGCTCATTAGAAATATCAATTCATTAAGAGGTTATTTATAATAAGAATGAACCTTTTGAAAATTCTTTCTGAAGTATTAAATATATGAAATAATGAATCATCTATTAAATGAATAAAAAATAATATCTAGTATTCAATAAGTGTATATATCATAATGGAATGTACACTAATTTCTAATTTCTCCTAAATGAAAAAATTTATTTAAATTTTCTAATTAATGTCAAAAACGAACATCATATATTTTAGTGAAATATTTTTTCTTAAATAATTTATCAATTAAATCAATGAATATAATATATTTTTTTTACCCTTCAATAAATGGAAGTAAATATAGAGTTTTGATAGTGGAATTTAAACAAAATGAAAAATTATTCCTATATCATAGGTTGAATTGGAAAAAAAATTTGTGAAGAATATTTTATTTGTTAGAAAATAAATTTACATAATCTATTTAAAATAAGAGGTGGATGATAATAGATGAAAATTTATTCAATAAGTCATAAGATAAGTCAATGTTCAATAACATAGATAAAAACATCTATGTTTTTTAAAATCATCACATGGAAAATAGGAAACAACCATATTATTTTAAAATTATTGAGGTGAAGAATTTTATAAAAATAAAAATAAATAAATTATTATTATAATATATAAAATATTAAGTATAAATTTTCATATAAACTAAACTCGTCATTGGAAAGATGTATTCACGTGAAAAATTCTAAAAAGCTTTTATTTTAACACTTTGATGAAAATACCCCATAAAAAATGATACAAATTTATTTAAAAAATTTAAAAAGTGACACGTAGTGGAAAAGTATTTTATGAAATTATTATATTTATTTTGTTAAAGGTATGGTGGGAAGAATAATTTTTATTTTTAATGAAAAATATATATTTTTCCCAGGATATAGGGTGCCCCTTTACATAGCCCAGAGGCCCAAGACCAAGTGTCCCTAATACAAGGCCTGAAATCCCATTTTTTCCCCAAATGGCCCATCACTAAATAGTATGTCTACATTACATGGGCTGCTACGGTGCCTACTACAGTACTGCCACCACTACAGTTCTTTTATATTGCCTTTGCCTCTACATTTCCATATTCTCATTGGAAAAAAATTATATTATTGATACGGAAATTCAAAAAATTATCTAATGAATATTTAATTGAGAAAAGGAGTTTCTAAAATATAAAAGAAAATAAAGGGGTAGTTTCCACACAATGTGTAGATAACGATCTAATAGTGAAAATTATATATGACGAAGTCATGTAAAATACTATTAATAACCAGATGAGAATAAAATTTTTGTGGTTTTAGAAATAAATGTATACAAATGCCCAAAATGAATTACCTATTGAATTTAATATTAAATTTATAATGGTATTAGCAATGAAACCCTCATTATTTTGTAAACATATGAATGAATAGAGCTTGATATCAAGATCCTAAAATATCACTAAATGGAAGATATTTTCATTAATTAAAATAATGATTCAGTTAGTTAAATTAAAAAAGAAAACTTGGTACACAATATTATTCATGTCTAATAGATTATAATTCCGTACATAGAATCCCTTAGAAATTATAAAAATTCATGTCAATTCCACATAAATAATTGTTTGGAAATGAAAAATTAAATATCATGATTAATGATTGGATTATGATACAAAAAATTAATGGCGATGTAGAAACACCATTTGGAATAAATTACGGTATATAATGAGAAAAATGTCTCAAGGGTGGAAGTTGAGATAAGAATCCATTATAATTATTCATGTCATTCACTAAAGTTAATAAATCATTTATACATGACAATATCTATGTAAAAACATATTTATTATCCTAATTTTTTATACTAACTATTATATAGATTATTATAATTATTCTGTATATGTATATTTGTAAGATATTGTTTATTTTCAATATGAGTTGTTCATAATATCGATTATCATGAAATAAATTCATAATAGAGGTTTTATTCATCATTATTATCCAAAATTTCAAAATACATAAAATATATGAGGTAATGGGAATTAAATTTTATAATTTTTTAAAAATCGATAATTTTCCAATATGCTAGTTTTTTTATGATCTATAAAGACAAAATCAACTATGGATATTCTTCTATAATTTTTCGTAAACATATGTTTTTTATAAAATTATTATTTTAATTACAATTTCACTATTATAAAAATAAATTGAAATTTTTTTTAACTTATTTATTTCATATATTACCAAAAAGTAAATCCCCAAAGTCATCTCTGTTACAATTTTGTACTATGGTTCAAATAGGAGGAAAAACTAACCTAGAGAAGAACATAACATAATTAATGGATTATTATTAAATGGTATATTAATAGAATGGTATAAAATTAATTATTATATAATCCTATAAAATATGGTATATATTTCATAGTCATTTGACAAATTAAATATTTAGGAATCCATGTATGTTTTTTAATGAAAATAATAAATGATACATTATGGGGGTAGTAGCTTATTTACATGTATGAATGCCAATTTTTAATTTCCTAATCAGGGAAGTGGAAAGGTGGTTCTTATTTATTAAAATAACATAATTAATAAAATAATAATATAGATACATATTTAATTATATATTATTTAGAAATATATATATTTTAATTATTTCTTTGAAAAGAAATTAAATTAGAGGGAATTTTACTCTAGTTAAGGAAATATACTTCTGCTTTGGAAGTCTCTTTTGAATTCGATAATTAAATATATACTATTTTTAACAAAATAATATTAGGTATAAATAGGATTATATGTTATGTAATAATGTAATATATTTATGAGGAAACCAAAATTTTTTATGTGGTACTGAAGTAGTGGTGAGAGGCCCATTTAAAAGTTTTGTCAATGAATTTTATTTCAATATTTAAAAATTATCTAAATATAGAGTATACTTATCATGTCAATTTCCTCAGAAAATATATAAAAATTAGTGATTTAATAGATAATTATGGGTATCTCATAAAAAATAAAATATAACTTATTTTAAATAATTTTTATCTTTTCCCATAGGATTTATTACTTTTATATTTGTTGGTTTTTCTATGGCTTGTTTTTTGCTGTGTAAAACTTTTTTATTACAAAAACTAACATTTAACATTTGAAATAATTTATACCTACTAATTCATATTAGGCTAACTATTTTTACATAATTTTTAAATATGTATGAAAATAAATCATTAAATTAGCTCAAATAATGTGTAAAACTCATTTTTACAAAAAAATGTGTATTTAGTTATAAAATTTATTTATAGGATAGAATATCCATTGAATTTGTTTTTTATATGTATATTTATTTATTATAAATATTATATTCCTTGAATAGGCATTTAGAATAAAATTTTTCAAAAAACAATTTTTGTAAAAAATAAATGACAAAAATGAGTTTATTTTGATGAAAATATGAATAAATGCATAATGTATTAAAGAATGTTTTTCAATTTTCTAATAGAACATAAAAGTTAATTTATAATCTAACTAAATATTTCATTGATCTATTAAATTGTTTTAAAAACTCTATATCTTTCTTATATAATTATAATTTTATAAAAATTAATTTGTTTTGTAAAATTAGTATTTTCTGTATTCACATAAAATTAATCTATTTTAGAAAAACTTAAAAATTAATATTAATATAATATCAGAATAATGAGTCTATAAATAAAGCATATTTTTTTAATAAAATTATAAAATTTTAGAATTTATATTAAACCATGTGATTTTATATTATAATTCACTTTATATAGTTAGATTTCTTTGATACATTGTGTTACATGCTAAAATGAGTTTAAACGAACCATGATATACTATTATAATATTTTTATGTGAAATGTATCACCTAAATTTTGGATTAATGTTCATTAATAGGAATAAAAAAATATTTTAGATTTATGAACTACATGTTTATAAAATATATTTATTGGTGATAAATTCATTATAAATAAAAATAATATAATTTAAATTAAAATGGATTCATCTCTAAAATAATTTTTAAATGAATGAAATATTTTCTATATTCAAAAAATAAATAAATAAATAATTCTAAATTATTGTAATAATATTTATATATTTTATATTCTTTCAAATATTAAAAAATTTATATAATATTTTTTATAACAATGGGATAAGAATAAATCGTGGTTTATGCTTGAATTTTATTTTAGAAAAAAATTTCATCATGTTATGTAAATTTAATTTAAAATCTAGTTTTTCTACATTGAGAAATATAATTGTGAAAACATTAGATCATATTCGGAATTAGGAGGACCAAATATTCAAATATGCACCATTAATTTTTTGGCATTATGAATAGTAACTATGGTACAATTTATCACCCTAGAAAAGTTTAAATATGGTTATTAAACATTAATACTAAGATTAAGGTCGTATTTTATAATCTATTTTTATATTGGATGTAGTTATTTTATGCATTATCATCTTAGTCATTATATTCATTTTTTAGCTTACAAGTGTCCTTAAAAATGTCTTATATTATATTTAATGAACAAAATGGTATAAAATCACACTCTCTTAGTTTTAGATATCTATAATGTTTTTATATAGGGATAATAGAATGATATAAATGAATATTAATGTCTATTTTTATAATATTTATTTTACTTTCATGATGGAAATTAATTTTTAATCATTATTAAATATATAATTTCTTTAAATGATAACGGAATATCAATATTGTACTTCTTCTATTATAAAAAATCTAATAAATGGTTTTTAAATATTGAAAGAAATAATATATGAGTTAGTTAAGGTGTTAGATTTATTTTGACAATTATAACATGTGATTAATGTTTAAATTTATTATATCTTAATTTCATATATTTGTTGGTTTAATTAATGTCAAATTAAATGAATATTTCCAAATTTGACATTTTTTAAATTATATAATAATGAATGTTTTATTTTGTGATTCAAAATTATAAAAAATATACATCCTTGTGAATATCATATAAGATAATAAATCATTATTGAACTCTTTATTGGTAACTTTTCCATTTATGATAAAATTCTAAATCATTTATTTGAAAAATAATTGTTACTGAGGTTAAGGTAACAAATAAATAACATTTGGCTTAATAAAAAATGTAATGATAAATATGACAGAAAAACTTATCTAAATTTACTTAAATTTTGTTATGTCAAACCAATATACCTTTCCTTATCATTCATTCACAATTAAAAGCATTGTTCGGGAAAATAAATTTATTTTATTTTAATCATTGATGAAATTCCAAGTGTTTCCTCTCCCTTATATATATATGGGAAGCCCTATTTATATTTCATTATATCTTTTTGACCCATATATATTGACAATACACTATCAAAATACATTCTTATAATCCCTATAAATCAGATAGTAGTCTTGGTATTCAGAAAATTACAAACCTAAGATCTTTTACTGGGGGTGTAAAGGAGTTATTTCAAAGAAGATGGAATCACCTTTACCAGTCTTGTTGTTTTTAAACATTATATAAATATTATAAATTTATGTTACATATCATAAAATAATTATTCATGATTTATCAATGTACATAAATTTTATTAGGTTTGTCAAATCATTATTTTCCACAACTTTTCCAATATAATTGGACGTTAATGTAACACTCTTACATATGAATGGAATACAATCTCCACATATCAATACAATTTATTTTCAACGAAACAATTTCAATGATAGTTTTTATTATGTTTTTATTATTTATATATGATATATATAGAATATTTTTAATTATATTTTTATGATATCACATTTATCGTCTTACCTTACTAACTATTGGAAAACAATAACGTATCTTCTGTGTAGGTGTGGAATACCACCAACATGAAGAAATATGATTTTTTTTTAGATCCATTGATATGGATGGATATAATTTTGTATTTAGTGAATATATTATAGTTATTATATTATATTCATTATAAAAAAGATTATTATTCATTGTTGTTTTTTCGATCCACCAATCCAAATGATAAAGCATTATTTATGCATACATATTGTCTATTGTCTATATAAATGGTAGACCAAATGTTTCTAATTATATATTTTATATGTGATTATAAAAAATTACATAACAATAATACATGTTTTTACATTAATATAATTTTTAGGATGATGTAATCATGATCAATATATAAGGAAGATAAATATGGACCAAAAATTCCCATGATGAATAAATCTTTAATTCCTGGAAATATATTTTTTAGTAATTAAATTCTGATAATTGGGTGTTGAAATATTATTAAGGGAACATACATGACATTATAAAAGCACAAATTTCTATATTAAGTAACTATAAAAAATTTAAATTTGTTATGCATGAGGTTAGAGTTTTTTTATAAATGTATAACTTGAGGTAATAGATTTTCGTCTAAATTATAATTCGATAAGACACATGCCATATAAAAAAAATATTTTAGTTATGTGGTGTATATACATCCCTTTAACCTAATTTATCAATAGTGTTAAGAAAATTATAGTATATAAATTTCCATCAATGTTTCCTTATTTTATGGGACTTATGATTCCTAATGTATCAATGTTAAAAATGTTTTATGTTACAATCTCATTGTTTATTAGGATTATTTATGACCATGCTTAAAATACTAAAATCATTTAGTATACATCTCAATAAAATCAATTCATTAACTATACTAAATTTTTCATTATAATAAATACTTCCCATTTATTATTACCATTTTATAATCTCAAGAGTTTGAAAAAACATTTGTAAGAAAAAATATAATGTATCTATCTCTTTAGTCAAAATTCTATTTTCTTTAGTATAATTATTTTCTAATTAATTTTTAAATAATTTTTTTAATATTATTATATTATTTTTTGAATGATATTTTTACCAATTATTTATACTTTTACAAAAAACCTTTAAAATAAACCTCTTGTGATTTTTTGAATGAGGGGCTTGTTTACTTTATAAAAATTATGAATGGAATGGTTTATTTAAACTAATACATAATTAATGGACTTTACAATAAACCCTATCATTAAATAATATAAATAACACCTTATGTTGTTTGATTTATATTTTATAGGAATGGATTTGCACAATTGTTTTGGGAATTTATATTTTTAGAAATGTGATTTTGAAAGTGTAAAATGTATTTTCCTCTTGAATATTTTATAGATATCTTAATTGTATTTCCATTCATCAAAGGAAACAAATAATTATTTAAATTATTTATTATTTGGGATATGATAAAATACTAAAATCCTTATTAATTATGTAGATTGATTTTATTTATTATGAAAATGTGTTTATATAACATATTCCTTTTCCACAAGTTATTCTATGATGACATGGAGTATTGTTTATGAAACCGATTCATTATATTGAATTTTTATATGATCTATGTTTTATGGCCATATGTAAAAAATATGATTACTTTTAAATATGGTATTGGGGGCCCAAAATTATATAACCCTCAAATACATTAGGTAAGGATTAATATCTCATAAAATAAAAATGACTATAATTTGGAGTGATCCATATTCTCTAGTTCACTCTATCAACTATGATATTCTTGAGAGTAACTACTGAATTTTATAATAGTCTATGGATTGAAACCAATCCACTGTTATATTCTTTACAGTGATCCTCAACTATAATGGAAATTACGTCCTATTTTTACATGTGTGAGGCAAAATTTGGTCTTATGTCTATTTTATGATATAATTACTAGTGTTATTTTAATCTTATATTATTTATGTCTTATAATATAATATTGTTTATTCAATAAATCATGATTTTGATCTAAGTCATTTAGGGTCTGATATAAAAATTGTATACTCTTGTTATCAAACAATAATGATAATTTTATTCTCAACTGGTCAAATATTTCTCACTTTTTTTCCCTTATTACAAATCTGATCTCATCCATTCTTATCTTTTACTTTACATATGTTATTAATAATGGTAGTAATTATGATATGAATATTTTGGGGTATAGTTTTGAATATTTTTATGGGAGATTATGAGGTACACCTAATAGCCAATTGATTATTTATCAATGATTCCAATGATATTAGACTAATATGATTGTGGAATGGAATCCCATATTATGTATTGAATATTCATCTAGAAAGATGTATATATATATATATATATATTAAATTTATAAGTATATATTATTGGAATCCGGGAAATGATAATTTTCAACTGAAAATATTGGTGATAAAACTTCAGTGGTAAAAATGAACAAAATCCTATGATTAATATAACATATTAGTGTTTTTATAATAATCGTGGATGACCTCAATTAAAACTGAGGCATAATAGTTAGGGAAGAAAATTTATTTATTTAAATTTATGTTAGATTAATTTTCATTATCATATGACTTTCCACATTGATTTTTTTTCACACATTGATTTTTTGATGCAGTCTTTCTTGACCGACCAACATGGGACTTCTTTACCGATAGAGGGAAGAACATCCACTACTGCCTCCCACATATATAGGCTAGGGGATGTGAAAATCAAAAAAATGAATAAGTAAATTTGGAGGCCTTCTGCAGATATAATTTTATGAACACATCCAATCATATCTGTGTATAATTGTAGGGGAATAATGATAAAATAGAGAAATCATTATAGTATAAAAAAATCATGTAATAATCCAAATTGAATAAAACATAGTGATTTAAAGTATAAAAAATTATTTTGAAAAAATAAAACCCCACATAGAAATGATGTCCCAATCGAACAAAAACTGAAAAATAAATCCTAAGAGATCATATCTCTAGATCTCCGTGTGAAACCCACTATATGTAGTCAAATTCACTTTGGTATCCCTATGATCCTCAAGAATCAACACCAACCAATCCCTTATCTTCATAATACATGAAATTGGAGGTTAAAAATGATGCATAGTTGATTATATACATACCAAGTAGAACACCCCAAAGAATAGAGGTGGAGAAATATGATACATGATTGAATTTGTTATCTCAACCCAAAGAAAAATGAAAACAAGAAACATAAAATATATACATATATATATATATATATATTAATGTAACATAACCCTTGATGAGAGAGAATGGGGATCTTTATCTCACATCACATATTAAGAAATGCATTTTTCATAGTTCCAAAGGTTTATTATGATTGTCATCATCTTGTGTGTGTCCCTGAAGAAGTCTCAGCGTCGAGGAGACTAGCCTTCCCATTGGCTTTCACAATATATGGGGGCACAATCTCCATGTAGATGACCCACTCCACAATTTTTCATGGGGTTACTACTCTATAGCTTGGGGAACCCCTCCCAACTTTCTCGGTGGTGGGGGTACCACTCATTAGTTAGAGGACACAAGTCATATTCCATCATGTGGTACAAATTTGTAGTTAGGGGACTCACACCAATGTTTTAATAGGGCCCTACTCAATTGAGAGCAGACTAATTCCCTAGTTTTTCATAGAGGAACCACTCTGTAGAATTAGGACCCACAACATAGACTATTTTGGGTTTCCACTCCATAGATAGGGTGTAATATCTCAGAAATTCCATGTAATTTTTTTATTATATAGAATTATTTCGAGACCAAGTGATGAGATGACATGAAATTCCATGGATCGGAGTGCCCATAATGATCCATTGAATATTCTAAGCTTTATATAAATATCATGAGAGATTTTCCTAAACAATTGGAATAACTCTTAAATAGTTTCCCAGGTCACAACTCTATCCAAACCATTGCATTTGGGATGGCAGTTTTACACTTGGGAAACTTATGTTTACATGGTGAAACTCACTAGTGATAAAACCTAAAAGTTACATAAGCCTTAATAAAATAATAAAATAATATATATTAATTTTTAAAATGCATATAACTCAGGAAAATTGACTCATATTAAAAATCCAAGACCATTGATGAGCTCATGAGGGTACTTTCTTTAGAGATAAACTAACATTAGCCGACGCTGGGCGATAGTGGAAGATATTTTTTTGCATTAAAAATAATTAAGCGACAATAATTTTATTGAATAATTCTTATAACTCCTAAATGATAACTCAGATTAAAAATCTGAGTGTGTTGTTGAACTAGTGAAGGCGTGTAACCCATTGGTGGAGCCTGATGTCAACCGGAATGGGTTGAGATTCAATGTTAATTTTTCGAACATTTTTTAAGGAACTTTCAGTCAACATGCGAGAGGGTTTTTCTAAAATTTTAATCAGTTTTTATATTGAAAATTTTGGAGAAACTTTGAAATCGAGAATCTGGGATTCGCCAAGAAATTACATACCATTGACCGGAAAGGGCTGAGATAAGAATAGATTTTTCAAAATTTTGGAGAGAAAAAAATTAAAATTATTTAAATGAATTATTTTATTTCCTTTCACATAGTTGGTTGGCAAACAACAATGCCAAGGAGCAACAAAGAGGTGGTTATGAGGAGAATTAATGGAGGGTCAATAATGGATCATTTTAAAACATGATGTTGTCATCATAATTGCTAATTAAATTTTGATAATTTAATGAGCATCATTAATGGGACCAATGTCGATGCACTTTTTGATTCTTTTAATAATCCAACATGTTAGAGTTTGGGAATTACAAAACATAAGTAAATCTCTAAGGATACATCGGTGAAATCTCTATACAATGAAGAATGAAGAATGATGTGATGAACGTTGGAGGATCAGATCCAGAGGATGGAAAGCAGGGATGAATTCCAATGACCACAGATCAATGACGAATGCCAACGACAGCGGACCGATGATGAACACAAGCAAGAATTCATTGTCTTCAACATGACTTGATGAATAGATCCATAAGAGATGTCAACTTATTGAATCCTTGAGGACAAATTCTTCAGTATTGAACATCAATGAGGTAGGTGTTTTTTTCTTCTTAGTATATGATGATATCTTCCTCATTCATGAAAGTTAACAACTAACACCAATCAACAGACTAACGAATTGATCTGAAAATTGCTCGTTCTAGCATGTTCATTTTTTGTGGGGATGTGATTTGGGGGTTTTCAAGATTTTTGGTTATCATTATTCTTATTCACAGGATTAAACTCTAATACAGAGGGTTTGGGAATACCCGAACAATGTCGGGTCCCTCCGCCATTGATGTTCTTGGTGTGTTATTCGATGTCGATCGGTCAAGTCATCAGCAAGGAAAATTCGAAGGCTTCTTAGTTAAGGAGGAATCATACAGATCATGTGAAACCAAGGGGTTCAAGAAACTGACCTCTAGACCGACTCTGTTGGCCTGCCGAAGGTCCTGCCAGCACCGATGCTGGTGGCGGTGGAGGATGGCGGTGTTCCCGTCGGCATGGTGCAGCATCAGGAGGCTGTAGTAGTCATAGGGTGACACACCACTAGGCGGGAACTGCGAGGAGAGGGTGCCTAGTGTTCTGGCCTCTATGATGCGCTGATCCACGGTCGTTTGAACGTAAAGAAAGGAAGGTCCCTCACATTGGGGGGAAATGGAGGTCGGACACGGCTCAACATCACATCCCAATAACACCCCACTGGTCACACTGTGCGGCTTGGCCGGACCCCTGCCGTTGGGACAAACCAACCCCAACAGGCTGAACTCGTCCCATCTATCTAGACTCGCACCCATCGTGTCGGGTTAGACAACATTGGGCCATTTGGTGACCTGAAGGTTTGGACTCTCGGCCAAACCGGGTCAGGTCCAGGGAGGACCCTAGGGCTTAGCCCAATGGCTAGGCCTGACTAACAGACTCATACTTGAACTAGTTTTGGTTGAGTCTATTAAATGGAAATGTGGTATGTGGGATATCCGGGACGGGTTGGTTGGTTCAGCCTGACCGAGTCGGACCGGGCCTAGATGAACATGTCCCTTATTTACAAAAATACATGTATCTTGAAAACTGTGCATCCTATTGACGAGCCATTAGTGGTGTTGGGACCCTTGTGGTGGATTAGTATATTCGATATACTCCACCTAAGACTTGGAATAGGTTGTAGTATATCCATGTGGGATTGGACATGAAACAATTTTGTCCTTTCTTACTTAATAGAAAACAACATAGAGACCGTGTGTCTGATTGATGTGAAATCTATTGCATTGAGACCCTTACAACCAGTCGATCCTTTTAGAATACTCTATGTGGGTCATTGAGGATGTGGAGTAACATATGATTCCTTGAGGAGAAGATGATTTAGAAATCAATCTTTCTAAGTGATGGAATATAGTGGATAGATGTGACAAAAAGAAAGAATATTGATCCCAAGTGGGGCATCCCATAATGACCCATAGTGAGTCAGAACCTAACGATCTTTTTTTGGTCTGTACCAACATATACTATGTGGTTTAGGACCTAGAGATCCTCTGTGGGTCAGCACCTAGAAATCCTATGTGGGTTATTAACTAGTGACCCTTTGTGAGTCAGCAGCAGAGCCTCTTGGTAGAATAAGATGATCTAGATTTTAGTATAATCATTTTTACATTTGTACATATGTTATACATTTCTTGATCTTTATATTATTCATTCTGATATGTGTTTGATATCATTCTTGGTGGTATTACCTCTGTGGTACTTTTCTATGGTGCTTTCCATCTTGGATTACTGAGAGAACATTGGGGGTCTTATGGTCCCAACTGAGTATTGTTATACACATCCGTTTACGGGCTTCTCCTGGATGTGTTGTGTTTGTGCTGAAAATCAATGTTTCGATAGTGGTACATAGAGGGACCTGACTGAAGGATGATACGATGGTGGACATGGTGTCCTATGACCAGGTGGGGCCCTATAGGACCTGGCGGACATGACATAGTACTTCGGACTCTAGTAGCATCACTACTGTCATAATCATGTGGTATTTTCCACGAATGGTCATCATTGATTCCTTTTGAACATTTAGTTTTCTATGTTTGTTGTGTTTTTATTATGGCCCAGTTATATTCACTATTACATTCAATCAGCCTTGTTTTAGTGGTATTCATGTTTCCCCCTCTCAATGTGTTGGGATGTGGTTGGGTGTGTATGTGTGTACAAGTTTTAAGGGAATACCATCCCATTTGGGTTATTCTTTTCTGGTTCTAGTCACTAGCCCATAGCCTCTAGGAGGTGGGCATGGGGTAGTCATGACACGAGCCCCGGGGGATGGGTTGTGACAATATGGATTCACAGGGTGGTCCGTTCTACTAGTATATCTAAGAGTTCATATTTTAGATGGGCGAAATTTTATTAAGTGTGTTCAGTTCAGCATTTAGTTCGGTGAGTTCAGTGTTGGTGTCGCATCAAACACTTCCATATGCGAGGACCCTGAGTTCTTTTTTCCAACTCAGTACACAAAAAATGGTCACATGTGCTTTGCAAATGTTTTTTCTCAGGTTATGTTTTTCGTAAACTCCCTAGGTATAACTTGTTGACTGTGGTTCATCTTATTTATCTATCAAGATACCTCTATGCAGACAAACAACCATGATTATTGTGTGTGACGATGAGGATGTAACAAATTGTGGTGAGGCTTTGGTATAGGGATTGTGGACCGAGATGTTACTTTAGGGTGTTTTACTTCCAATACCACTACCCATTTTCCAGAATTTCTGACATGATCTACTGGTAGATGACACATATTGACTCCGTGACCTACACGAGTTTTATTGACAGATACACCCCAGGTTCTGAGGAGAGACAAAATCATTAGATGTTATGGGCTAGAATGAGGTGTGGACCGAGTTTCGATGTAGTTGGAGGACAATTATACCAAATGGCTATACTGGTTTTGATTCTTCTACATGGCTCATCAGAGTGATGGTAGGTTTTAGATTATTTTGATCTTAGGATGAGCTGAAATTTCTGTGGACAGAGAGCATGAGATCCTTTCTTAGAGAAGGAGTCCATTTCTATAAAACGATAAGGTGTATGTGTTCCCAAGAGGTTCTATAGGTTTGGTAGGATGACATATCTATATATGATTGTTCATTGAGGCTTACCGACCATTCCAAGTACTCGATGAAATTGATATGACTTGTGCATCGGGGCTCGGTCCTCCAAGCGAGATGTGTTTAGGGACATACGAGCCGACATTATTCTTCTAGTAATTACTACTTATGTTAGGTGATATATATAACCTTTGTGGTATAATTTTCTTTGGATGAGTAGATAAAACCACTGAATGTCAGCATCAGAATGAAGGAAACCGAAATTAGTCCCAATGACTTGGACATGTAAATTGTTTCATGAAGATAATGTGAAAGGTATAGATGAATTTGAAGGGAATAAGGAATTTATGACAATCCGAGAGAGTATTAGGAGGATGTATATAATTTTACATATTAAAATCATGCCCCTAATTTGTTCCCAACTAGGCTTAGGGAGCCGGAGGACAAGGGAAGGGAGTAACTGCATGCGGTCAAGGCGTATGGCCCAAGGGCTCCATGATTGATTCTAGGTACAATTTATGTCTACTACTAGTTATTGTATTAATAGAAATAAGAAAAACATACTCCTTTTCACAAATATTCTTTAATTCTTGAGATTATAGTTAAACTATTGACTAGATCATTACTTCAAGAGATAACTATGAGAGGAGACTCGATTATCACACTTATGTCGATGGGGTGATCAGACCCTTGATGTCAGTGTTTTTGATTGAAACTCAAGGTGGAAGTGTCAATGCCTTATGATTTCAGGCTGGGCATGTACTGTTCATCTGTAGTTCTTGATCAGATAGATTTTTTAGGAAAAAGGATGTGGTGTATTCACAGTATTAAAACGAGTTTTTCATTGATCGACAAAAAGGAAACCCTGGAAGCAATCGATAAACTCATGCATTGGGGGTGAAAGTGATCACTATTTATTCGACAAATCTTACCATCATGGTATCAGGTGTTTTGTTTTTTCAGTTCCCAACAGAAGGTGATTGGTACAAGAATTTCCATTCAATAGATGTTTCAAGTATTTATCTCTCTACCTGGAGAGGGACTTCTTAATCATTATACACACTGATATGGAACTGATATATGTATTGTAATATTGGATTGACTTTGTAGTACTTCATGGGAAGGTATTGTAAGTAGGGGACTTGTAGATGAAGGGATCATTAAGACCTAGTTTTTGGGGTTATGTGTAGATTGCCAAAACATTAACCAAGTGGCCACAGAGAATGAGTACCAACAACTGAAGTGCTAATGAAAACATCAATCAGTTAATGGAGGGTTGGATTTAATAGATGGAATGTTTCCCATATACATTTCAGTAGTTGATAAAGTGATGATGGCTAGAGATCATCTATGAATGTGACTCTGCGATATTCAATACTCATGTGAAGGGGAATGTCGTGGAAGATATGCTCAGTATGAGGTCTAGTTTGTAGCTATTGACTGAAGAGATGGAGCATCTTGTCGTGATGTAGACATTCTTCATGGATGATGATGGATAAGGGTACCTCCAGACTATGAATTTCACTCCTCCACTTCTTCAGATTTTTAGAGATGCACCACTTGGGGATCTTTACTTTGAACCCTAACATGCAGAGATTTCCTCAAGACATGCTTTTAATTGATTTTTTATAGATGGAGATCACATCATAAATTTTCTATGACACACCTTGGTACAAGAGACATTACAAGAGGAGGTGATTAAAGAGTCCCATAATTCCCCTTTGGTGCTTCATCCAGGTGTGGAAAAGTTGTTCGAGGATCTTAGATGTCGGTAATGGTGGTCGGGGTTGAGTAAATCTGGGGAAGATTTCATTTCTCGATTCCTCACATGTATACAAGTGAAGGCCAAGAAACAGGATCCAACATTCTTGAACAAACCACTTGAGGTACCAGAGTGGAAGTGGGATGGTATCTCAATGGACACCATGGTGAGATTGACACACATGTCTAGGATCCACGATTCTATCTGGGTGATTGGGGATTGACTCATCAAGTCATCTCACTTCCTACCCTTCTGGGAGAAGGGTTTGATAGAGGATTTGGGATGACTCTACATCCAGGAGATAGTTTGGCTTCATGGGGTGCCTTCAAATATCGTCTTAGACTGTTATGTACACATTACATTCTGGTTGTGGAAGGGGTTGTAGGAGGTGTTTCAAAGTCTACAATTCTTGAGTAAGGCTTTTTATCTGTAGACGTATGGTCCGATGAAGTGGACCATATATGACTTGGAGGACATGCTTCATGCATGTGTCCTAGTTTTTTGTCACAATTGGGAGGACCAATTACCAATGATGATTATCGTGTACAACAATAAATATCACTCCACCATTGGAAAGGATCTATCAGAAGCCTTTTATGGGTAGCCTTACAGATCACCATTATCCTGGATAGACCCAGGGAAGTTAGAACTCATGGGTCCAAAGATGGTATGAACTAAAACCAAGAAGGTGAAAATCGTCCATTAGTGGATAAGGACTGCACATAGTAGGCAGAATTTTTATTTTCATTAGAGACACGGACCCTTTGATTTATAGGATAGCGATCATTTATTCCTTCATGTCTCCTCCATTTAGGGATAGAGTGATTTGGCTGGGCAGAATGCTATCTCCAAGGTTAATTGGAAATTTTCATATCCTGAGTAGATTTTGAGAGGATTCATATCGCATAGCTCTTCCCCCACAGATTCACCAGTCACAAAAGGTTTTCACATGTCACAGTAGATGAGATACAAGGATGATTTTTCTCCCGTCATCGACTGGGGTGAGATTGACATTGATGAAAGGGAGATGTTTATGGAGTTCTTAGTAGAGATAGAGGATTGACATGTGAGGATCCTATAAGTGTGGTCGATTCCAATGGTCCATGTTCACTAGAAGTACATAAATATTCAAAAGAGCACATCTGATTGGGGGCAAAAATTTGTGCATAGTACCCCCATCTATTTGATAAGTTTTGTTTTAACTTTTTGGGATTTAAATACCTAAGGTGATCAGAATTTAATATCATAGAGATTCCATGTATTGTTTTTATTATATGGAATTATTTCGAGACCAATCACTGAGACGAAGTGTGATTCTGAGGTCCAGAGTTCTCAGAATGACCTTTTGAAAATTGTCCTTTTTTAAATAGCATGGGGTAGATGTTTTCTATAAAAAGATGAATAATTCTTAAGTTGGTGCCCATATCCAAAGTCAGAGATCACCTTTAAATTTGGGATGATGGGTTTAATCTAAGAGTGGCATAAGTTTAGTCAACGTAGCCCTGCTAGGAGAAAACATTAAAGTAGCACAACTATACATAATATAATTAAATAAATTTATTATATTATTTAAATGACTATAACAAATTAATGGTGACTCATATTAAAAATCTATGACCATAAATAATCTTCTTTGAGTGTTCCTTCCTTAGCCAGATTGTAACATTGGATGGCGTTGGCCACTGGTTGAATTCAATTTTTGGCTATACAAATTTATTTATGAAACAATTTTTTTATTGTAAAATGCCTATAAATCCTAAACGATAACTCATATTAAAATACCAAGAGTATTATTGAGCTGATGAGGGTGTTTTTTTCTTAGGTAGAGCCTTACCTTGACCGGCGCGGGCCAGGGGTGGTAGTTAATTATTGAACTTTTTTAAGGTGCGTACAGTAAATGTGCAAGCTATTTCTTATAACGTACGAATAGGTTCTATGATATGTATGTAATTATGTATTCCTATTATAAAACAAAGAATATTGGATATACACATTAAATACACAAATGATGAAAAATCCCAATAATGATGGTATATTACATTTTTAATCTAACTGTTAATCAGCTCCAATGATGTATATGATATTCAATTTACTATATCCAAAACAACTAACTCTTATTATGAAATCATGGTATCCGTTTTAGAAACATATGAAGTGTTATATTTCTCCCAACCATATATGTTATAAAATATTTAAATTGGAACTAGTTCACATTACTTAGTACCACAAAATCTCAAATCCTTAATGAAATAGTAATATAATACAATCCTTATTCCCTCAATAATTAATATAACATTTAAATAATTAATACAATAATCAAATGACATAGTTATATAATAAAAATATCATAACACTAATCATTCCTCTTATCCTCTAGTAGAATCTAAACCTGATTATTATCCAATAGCTTCATTTGGGATATACTCTGATGATTGGGAGATTGATTTGTGTTCTATCCCAACTCTTTGCAGATGAAGCATTGGACATTTGAAACATTTTTCTTACCATTGTAATCACGAACATGGTTTCAATTTTCTCCACACTAAATACATTCTCCCACTCCCATAAAGAATTTACCAAGATGATTCTTTCCTAGTTATCACATGTTAGAAAATCCTTATTTCCCTTCCTTAATTTATCCATATTTTTCTCGGCCATCCCCTTCTTCTCTATCTTCCCTTAAAAGTAATATGACTCATAGAATTCATTACTTATCTTATTAACAAATGATAAAATTTATTCATATTATGATAATACGTTGGAGACTGTATCCCTAATAAATTACGGCTTAAGAACATGAAAGAAATGATCATTCTTACTCTTTGGATCAAGCGTATTGATGGAGTTCTCATTAATTCTACTAAGATCCATTTATAAATGACAACATACACTAGGATAGATCATGTCATAATGTATAATACAAAAACTAGAAAAATTCGCAACAATGATTGAATATTTTCACACAACTTGTCTCATAATCATAAAAAAATTTCCCTTCTGGCATATTTTCTCATAAATGCTTCAAAATGGTTAGTAAATAAAATGTGATTTATCATAAGAATATCTCACGAAATTGTCAAATCAGGTGCACAATAAGAACCATTGTCGTGTACTAGGTTTACCATTGTCAGGTTCTGTAATGCCCCGACCCCAGAAGCCTAGAGTCGATGCATTATTACATATAATTTTCATGATCACAAAAGCTAATGTCCCAAATGACCGATTAGTTTAGTAGTCATATAAGTACTAGATACATTCATAAGGTTTACATTACATCATAAAATATAAAACTAAACCAACATTGTTTCCATAGAAAACACTAAGATCCCATAGACTATCCTTGTAGGTCAGTCATAATATACATCTTCTCATCCAGGGAAAAATAATACATAGAAAGGGTTGAGCTTAGATGCTCAGTAAGGATAAAAATATAGAGGAAAATTCATAAATAAGCATAATAATTTAAGGCAACGTATAGAACCAAATCAAAATCCTTTTCCACATAAACATCACTATAATATGGATAATATAAATCAAAATATTTCCATTTACCTACTCACATGGATATTCCACTAGTCAAATAATCACATGAAATAGCAATAACCACTTCCTTAATGATGGAATGCATAATGCCAAATTTTGATAACCACATAGTCAAGGCCTTGTGCCAAGACTATAAATAAGATTTTGTCAAGGCCTTTTTCCAAGACACTAGTTTGTCTCATGAGACCTACTGATTCATCAAAGATCTATTGTGGGGTCCACCCATCACTTTCTAAGTCCAATGCATTCCTCATATGAAAAGGATTAAACATAACATAAACATTTGTATTAAATTAGCATAAAAATGTAAATACATTATCCATAATCCATGAATGGTATGAAATAACACATCCATAGTCAAACATATCACAAAACCATTAATACAATATGAATGTTTTGTATCATAATAAATCAACATTAAAAAAATCCATCAAATGATGTTAACATAGATGAAATCAAAACTTTTTTAGAGAAATATCTCTTTCTATATTGAAATAATTCAATGGTCACGTAATTATAAAATAAAACATTTATATTTTAAAATAATTTTATAAGATTTTAAGGGACGCTTCGACGATGTTATAATGGGGGAAAATAGCAGCTCCTGCTGTATATGTTAAAAAACATTTTTAACATAATTTGGTGGAAAATGTCATAAAGTACCCTGTTTGGAAAATGAATAAATGATTTCATTCAAACCATTTTATAAAAACTCAAACAAGGGGATAAATGACTTTAACCCATAGTCTATTAAATAGTAAAAATGTTTTAGAAGTCATTTTATTGAGAAAAATGGATATGGATGATAATGTGGCCCCAGTAGATACTTACATAAAATTAACCTCGGATTATAAAGGAATTGTGAAATTAACCATTACCTTGTACTTTTCCTTGGTTGAGGGTAAGTTAACCTCCTGTATAATCGTAAAATAATTGTTATTAAATTATACAAGAATCATATCCATTAATATGATATTATATATGATCATTTAACATTTCTTTGTTAATATTATCGTCGTTTCGGGTGTTATCTAATTCATTTTCAATTGAATACTTTGTTACGTATGTAATTTTTTTATCTATAGGATGTATCTTATTCATATTTACAATGTTATTAATTATTTTAACATTATGATTAATCATAAAATTAAAATTATTCTTTAATGGATACGATGGGGAATGAATCTCATCGCGTTCGTGGAGAAGGCAATCCATGCATACGTACATGCAGCAATAATATATAATTGGATGTTATATCATATATACAGAATCACTATAATGTTATATTTATTATTTACATAAATTAAACATCATTATTATTCCAATCCAAATAATAATATATTGAATCACAATTACACCATGACGTGGATACGGTAAGTCGTACGTTCGAACGTATGGTGACATGTCATTCAAAGGTTGGATAGAATAATGAATATGGTTGTACCATATTTATAAAAAAATCACAGTATATATAATATACTAGATTTAATTTTTTATAATGGATATAACAAAGAAAGAGAAAGTGGAATATGAATGGAATTTGAGAGGGGTGATTAAATATTTACCTATTCTTCAGATTCTTCCTTTAGATTTGATCAAAAGGGTCCCATAGGATAGCTTTATGACTAAAGGAAGGACCCTAAGATGAAGGGAGGATAATTGAGTGGGTATTAGGGTAGGGTTTGGCTAATCCAAAAGGCATTGAAGTTGTGAATTATAGAGAAGGGGATGCCCTTTTATAAGAGAGGTGAGGGGAACTTTAGGATGAGCTAGAAATAATGTTTTATAATAAAGTCATTTTAGGTTTCTATTGGCTCAAGAATGAATTTTTTAAAGTATAAGGTGAGGATGGGTCGAAAACCACTCAAAAAATAGGTTTTATACTTGTATGGGTCACTATATTTACCTTATCGTTTACATTTAATTCATAGTTAAATAGTTTGACATTTACCATACATATTTGTATTTTTATATTATATGGTTAATAAACATACTATACACTTAAAAGAGATCCCTAAGTGGTTAATTAATGATACAACTATCATTATATAAGTCATTTTCCTAAACATTTAATTTTTAGTGTTATTATATCAACTAATAATATTGTATTTGTTTTAAAAACTCATTTATGTCAATTTTAAAAATATTTATTAATTGATTTTTTAAGGTCTAACAACACTATTACTTCGAACTAAATACATTTAATAAACCCTAACATATCATATTTACCTATAATTTTTTTATGGCATAAAAAATTTCAAATTATATTTTCATTAATATTTATTATATCATTTATTTGATTCATAAATTAATAATGAAAATACAACATCATTATTCTGTCATATATAAATATATTTATATTATGACCAAAAATTAAAAATAAAATATCCAGAGGTATGAAATATGTTTACCTTTATAATGAATATTTATAGTCGAATAGATCAACTATATAACCTCGTATAAAAATTGTTTTATTAAAATATAGTTTCTTATGTTATTTTTGTCTTTACATTAGATTATTTAATATAAAATGTCATTATCACTCACAGGAGGCTCCATGTGGTCTCAAAATCGACCCAAGGATGCACATGGTCGATAATATATTATTCAATAGGGTTAGGACAAGTGTTTGGGTAATTTAATTTTTTTATAATTTTATTTTGTAACCTGATTTACTGGATTTACCCCTTTAACCATGACATATAACATATTTACTAAAGTAAATATTCCTAATGTCTAAAAATAAAAGATACCTATTTAAAGAATTTGTACCTCCTGATTCCAAATATGGGATCCATTTTTCAAAATTCAAAAAACATAAGTGGTAGAAATGAATTTAAAATTAATTCCCGTTTTCAAAACCAAGCGTATTTTTTAAGAAATAATTACTATCAAAAGATTGACACTTGTTAATATCTAATTTAAATGTGAAATTACATATAATGACCTAAATTTTATTAATTGATAAAAATATAATCTAATTTTACTTCTAAAACATTAAAATGCATAATTTATTACTATTAATTATTTCAATTAAAAATTTTGTTTTTAATTTAAATTTTCTAATTTTCATTATTCATCAAAATATGAAAGTTATCAAAAAAGTACCAAAAATTCACACTTTTCTAAATTCAATATTATGAATCAAAAAATAAATTCCATTTTTAAGATAAAGTTTATTAAATTTTAAAAAGTGGGTATTAATATTCATAACGGCTCGTTTGATTGGTTGTGGTGTGTTAGAACTCAAAGTTGTATATAACACACACTATTATATTATTAAAAGAGAAGCATACCATGGAAGCTTGAGGTGGTACATTATCCCATCCTTCAAATAATATCAACCTCTAAATTTCTAGAGTGTTACTATGTAAAAAGACTTGGTTGTTTCTTTATCATGATTTCCTCGAGTTCCCACGTTTCCTCTTCTATCTTATAGTTTCTCCATAGAACATTTACCAGATGAGTCGTCCAGTTTCTCAGCACTTGTTCTCTTGTATCAAGAACCATGATAGGCTCTTTTCAATAAGATAGACCTAGTTCCAGTTCTAATTCCTCATAGGTGAGTACCTGTGTTGGGTCAGGCACGTATTTTCTCCACAGTGATACATGGAAGACATCGTGAACTTTGGAGATACATGGCGTCATTGCCAAATGGTAAGCTACAACCCCAATTCAATCTACAATTTTGAATGGTTTGATGTACTTGGGACACAATTTTCCCTTCTTACCGAAACATATAACACCGTTCAATGGATATACCTTCATGAAAACATGATCTCTTACCTAAAATTCCAAATCCTTCCTTCGATTATCGGCATAGCTCTTCTACATACATTGAGCTGATTTTATGCAGGTTTGGATTACCTTCACTTTTTCCATCATTTCATCCAAAAGTTCTGGGTCTATGTGTTTTCATTCACCAACATCATCCCAATAGGTTGGTGTCTGACATCTCTTTCTATATAACTACTTATATGGTGCCATCTGAATACATGAAAGGAAGCTATTATTATTGGAAAATTATACAAGATGTAAATATTGTTCCCATATACCTTGAAAGTCACATGAAAAGGATATAAAAAATCATATAAGTTGTGAATAGTCTATTCTGATTGTCCATTAGTTTGACGGTGGTAGGCAGTGCTCAAACGAAATTCATTATCCAGGGCTTTCTGATAATTTTTGCAGAATCTTGATGTAAAATGTGGATCACAAAAAAAAATTGATAGTGGTACTCCTTGAAGTCTCACAACTTCATTAATATATGGTCTTTCTAGACCACCAAGTGGTAAATCTTATCTTATAGCAAGAAAATGTGCTGAAAAGGTTATATGCTCAACAATAACCAAAACTGCATCGTTTCTTCTAGGAGTCTTTGGTAGTCCAATGATAAAGTCCATTATAATATCATTTCACACAACACCTATTTCTGCCTCAAATTGGTGTCCTGATGCCAAAAAAAATTATATCATTCCTATAGTAAAAATTATGTTTGAAACTCTACTTTAGTGTCATAATTATGTTCTAGGACATCAACTAATGTTTATTCACAATTTTCATAGAAACTTTTCACACAAAATATATAATATTTAATTTTTAGGGGTCAAATAAATTTTGGAGAAAGATGATAGAGCAGGGGGAGGAAAGAGAGAACTCTAAACATGACGAGTAAAAAATTGTCTAGAAGACTGCTTCGGGATTATATCCTTCTTGAGGAAGGAGTACAGAATATGATGGATGAATATTTGATTCATAAATATATTTTGTTATTTGCGTCCTTGAATGTAGACATGTCCATGAACCATAAATATGATGCCATGAAATGAAATTTTTTGGCTATAGTGATGGATTCATCTGGCACACCATTCACTGATATTGAATCTCCTCCTCATAGGAGAGTTATCAAGAACGGGAAAGTGGCAGTTGTCTCAGAGAACCATTATTCAATGGATGAAAAGATAAATTTGTGGAAATTTTTAATTATTGCACAAATATGGACCCTGAATGGTAAGAAATAATAGAAATTCAGAGAAATAACTAAAAAAATTTAATTTTTATGGGGATTTGATGAGTGGAGGATGACTTCTATGGGGAGAATATATTATCATGTTGTCTTAACCACATATGAGTGTAAGCATCATTCGTGGATCATGTGGTCAATCTCCCTAAAACTTCTCTTCCTATGAATACAAAATGAGACAGAAACATTGATCACACTAATGTTCAGAACACACATGCACAACATTATATATGTATATATAATCTTAATTGGTTATATTGGCATCCATATATCCTAAAGGATATTAATTCTTATGTGGGGAACACAATAAGATTGGATAAAAAATAGGCAATCCACTATTTAGACACAATGCCAGAGTTTTAGTGGAGGTTGATATGTCTGCTACCATAGTTGAAATAGTTCATTTAAAAAAAAGAGATGAAAGCATAAGATTAAATATTTATTACACAAGGAATCCCATGTCCAGTTCTGTTTGTAGGTACTTTTGACATCTTCTTTGGGATTGCAACTAGGGTAAATAATGTAGTTTTTTCTAGTTTAAAGGACATGAAAATGATTCTTGTCGAAGGAGGAAAGGGAATAATATAGACCCTGTGATCTTGAAGGAGATTTATATCTCTGGCTAGCCTAAGAATGGGGATGAGGTGCAACCATTTTCTTTGAGGGAGTTTGGATATCATGTTAATAATATGGGGTTCAGTTACTGGCAATATTCTAGGCACCACTAAGGATCCCAACGAACTCTCCAATTGACCCCACCTTGATGTTACAGAATCTGAACCGATCCATGAAATACCTTAGCCTACTGCAACTAGTCCTGGATAGACAGGTTGTCCAGACCTGCCTCATCCTGTGGTGCTGAAGGAAGGTTTCTCTTTCTCCAGTTATGTGCATTGGGAGGATTGTTCTCCAGCCCTATCACTTGAAGAGCTTGTTGTCAATCCCTTGCTTGATAGAAATGGGACCACTCTCCAACCTATAGTTTTCAGTTCAGTAGGGTCAACTGATATTTCCTAGATTTTTGATAAAGAGGCATCCAATTCTACGTTTTTACATATTCTACACTCTTCACCTAGTTCTATACAAGGGATAGATGGACCATCTGGGGTCTCTAGATTTATGTCCCTATCATTGAGTATTCCTTTTTGAATGTTCCTCATGCCAAGGTGTCCCGAATGGTTGGTTCCATAAAAGACATTTCTGAGCTCCCACCGGCCAGTAATAAGTTCACCACACTTTGTGGGACATTTTCTATAATGAGCCTCATGATTCCAACACCCCTGAACAAGCTATAAACCATGTCTAGGGTCAGATTTGTCCTAAACCAATTGATAAAACCACGTTGGCTACATCATTTGTGAAAAAATGTTGAGAAGGTATAATGACCCAACCTTTTCATACATTACCATTACATCATTTTAAAGATAAACAATATAATATTATTACACTTATATGATCCAATGGTTTAGTGTTTTGGGAAAACTAGGACCATGCATAGCAATTACAACATCAATTATAAACATTTATTCAATTTCTTCTTCTCTATATTCTTATTGGAACTTGTCCTCTCCATAGTACATGTAGCCACCTGAAGATATACATCATGACGGGGGATCCAGAATCCCAGTATGAGGATAGATAAGAATCGTATAGCATGGGGTGAGCATAATCATAACATGGGAAAACGATCATGAATATTAGGGGAAGCATAAATACAAGACTTGAAATGTGGCAATGAATAAAAATGAAACATCATGTCTTAATGGTTAACTACCACACATATTTGTTAACCAAGATATAATCTTGTTAACAAATAATTCCACATTTACTCATGAGATTTATCACTTTAACCAATGCATTAGAGTGTTGTATAATTCCAGGCACACCCATCAAATTTAAACATTCACATTGCATTATATAATTCTGGGCGCACCCATCACATCATAACCTTATCATTTATCATGCATGTCACAATGAACATATCGCATAAAGGAACATAACTAACCAATGAAAAGGAATTGGATTCATATCATATGAACACATTCATAAAATATGGTTTCCCAAAAAGAAAAGGGGGAATAACATACTTGATACAAGAACCGTAAATCTTGAATGAGAAGTAAAAGGTGTGTTCATGAAAGAAGAGTTCTTTTGGAAAACATTTTGTTTGACATAATCAATATTAGTAAACATGTATATCCCAGAATAGGAGTGAAAATTATGAAGAAATGATTTTTTTGGAGTAACCATATACAAAATGATGTGAAAGTGTGAGAACCCGAAGGAAGAATTTTGGGGTCGATAATTTCCCCTTACCTTGTATCTGAATGCTTCCTTTTCATTAATGTCCTGTATAATGATATTATATTAATTATTTAGAAATCCAAAACCATTTTTAGATAAATATGGTTCATAATGGTTTCATTATATGATTTTATGCGCCTTTGGGTGAGTTATATATTTTAAAAATATTATTCAGGAATGTTTGTTTTTATAGTTTTCTTGAGTGGTTCACTTGTATTCTTAAATTGAAGTTTGGGTAGAACAAGGGTAAACATCCAGAATGATATAACATTTCATTAATGATATTACAGTAGTTTGGAAAATCTTGTAATAAATTATATTAGATCCATGTGGATGAATCATTAGATAATAATTAAATGAAAATTATTTTGGTTAAATAGAGCGATTTTTCCATCATAATGAACTTATTTTATTTTATCACTAGAACACTGGTCATGAGATAGTTCCCAAACATTAAATAGGTGATATTACAAATAACATGTTCTGGTTCAACCATAAAAATGGTTTCATGACTAGATATGAAGTTATAAATGGAAGAAGAAAGCATGTCATTCTTGAAGGTGAAAAATTAACACATCACGAAAAACGTTCTCTTTAATAAAATAAAAGGAAGAGGGAAAGGGGAATGGATGATATAATATCCCATTAGTATTATAAAATTTCAGTAGATGTATAATACTTGAGTTACTATACAATTTAGATGAATATTGGTGGTGAGAGATCAAGAAATGAACTTTAACTTGAAAGGAAATTAAAGGATAAGAGGGAGAGAAATTACCTCTTAAATATTCCTCATGAGATCCTCCTTAATGAAGCTAGGCTTTGTCTTTTTGATGAGACCCGCAGCTCTTGAACGTGGGAGAGGGGCTAGAGAAGAGTATTGGGTAGAGTTTAGAGAAGTCTTGGAGCTTGGGAGGTGTGAGGAAATGTGGGTGTGAAGGATGGATTTTATATTAGAGGGTAGAGGGGTTTCCTTAATATAAAATTAATTAGTTTATTAATTTCCCCTAAGACAAGTAATAGTGAGTCTTGAATGATCAAGAATAGTAATTTATCATGTGATCCCTAACCAAGTGGTCTTATATCACCAGAACATTACACATGAATCTATAATTAGCTTATGTAGCTTATTTTTGTAAATTAAGGTATTTCACTATTCATAAAAAATTATTTTTGTTTTAATAGAACTCCCAAAAATCAAGTTGAACAAAACCATGTATGTCAGATTTTCGAAAGTCATAACATATAAGTGAAAAAATTATGACTAAATGTCACTTATCACTTAGTAGATTATTAGGTTGTGTTTTCATGTGATTTTATGACATAATTATAAGAAGAAAATTTCCATTGAAAAATTTTGGGTCATTACATTCTTCCCCCCTTAAGAAATTTTTCCCCCGAAATTCCACTTTACACAAACAGGTGAGGGTACTTCTCCATTATTTCCTCTTCTTGTTCCCAAGTTGCATCCTCAATCTTATGTTTCCTCCACAACACTTTGACAAGATGTGATGTCTTGTTGCGTAGAACCTTATCTCTCTGATCCAGTATCATTACTGGCTGATCCTCATAGGAGAGATCATCCTCCATCTGCACCACCTATGTGTTTAGTACATGTGAGGGGTCTGGTATGTAATTCTTCAATAGTGATACATGAAGCACATCATGAACAAGATCCATATTCAGTGGAAGTTCAAGACGATAGGCATGACTTATATGCAGTCAAGGATCTCGAAGGGGACAATATACCTTGTGCTTAGCTTCCCTTTCTTCCCGAATTGCATGACTACCTTCCATGGAGATATTTGAAGGAAGACTTTATCTCCCACGTCAAACACCAAGTCCCTTCGACGGTTGTCAAAATAGCTCTTTTTCCGACATTGAGAAGATTTAATATGTCTTTAGATGACACAAACCTTCTCTGTCATCTCTTGAACATGATCGGGTCCAAGTAGCTTTCTTTCTCCAACTTCATCCCAACAGGTTGGAGTTCTACATCACTTTACATACAGAGCTTTATATGGATCCATCTGAATACTCGAGTGGACGATATTGTTGAATGAGAACTCAACCAATGGTAGATGATGTCCGCATCCACCTTTGAATTCTAGAGAGCATGCTCTTATCATATCTTCAAGTGTCTGAATAGTTCTTTCAGACTGGCCATCATTTTGGGTGTGATAGGTCATGATGAAATTTAATTCAGTACTCAAAGTATCTTGAAGGATCCTCCATAATTTCGATGTGAACCTTGGGTCCCGGTCAGAGACAATTTATTGTGGAACACCATGCATTTTCACCACTTCCTTCACACATATCATTGCAAGTTGTTCAAGTGAGAGGTCTTCTCGAATAACGATAAAATTTGCAGTCTTGGTGAGTTGGTCCACCACAACCCATGTCAAATTATTGACATACCATGCACCTTGATATATATTCTGCAATTTCCTTATGCATGTTATCCCACCAGAAGTGTTCTCGGTGGTCATCATACATCTTGGTACTCCCAAGTTGGATAGAGAATATTGAGCTATGTGCATTATCCAATAAATCCTTCTTTATGCCAGGTGATGAAGGCACACAATTCCATGTTCCAAACTAAATAACACTATTATCGTTGATACAGAACTTTGGAAGCTTCCCTTCCTTTACTGCATTCACCCTCTTTTGTATCTCCACATCATCCCTTTGTGCTTCATTAATCTTCTCTTGGATGAATGGTTGTGAAATCATTTGGGAAAGGTAGGATGTATCCCATACCCTTATGATTTCCAAATCTATTCTTTTCATATCCAATAAGATAGGGTCTTTTTCAATCTGCAACATGGATAGAGTAGCAGATTATTTTATACTTAGTGTATTACCTACCTTGTTCTCCATTCTAGGATGATAGTGAATAGAAAAATCGTAATCCTTTATTAGCTCTAACCATATCTGTTGACGCATGTTGAGATTCTTTTATGTGAATATATACTTTAGGCTCTTGTGGTCGGTGTATATGTCAAGCTTCTCGACATAAAGGTAGTTTTGTCATATTTTCAAGGAAAAATCACGGATGCCAGCTCTAGATCATGCACTGGTTAGTTCTTCTCATGGATCTTCATCCTTTGTGAGGCGTATGTTACAACATTATCATTATGCATGATTACACAACCCATGACTTTCTTTGAAGAATCACTATATATCACAAATAATTATCCACTTTTCGGTAGTGAGAGTACATGTATAGTGATCAGTCATCTCTTTAGCTCCTTGAATCATCCCTCACATTCTTCTCTCCAAACATACTTTACCCCATTCTCTATTAACATAGTTAGCGGGCTTGACAATCGTGAGAATATTATCATAGAACGACAGCAGTACCCGACTAATCCAAGAAAACTATGGAACACAATGACACTTGAGGGACTGGGACATTCTTCAATCACCTTTTTCTTTGAAGGATACACATAAATCCCCTCAATTGAGATCACATGTCCCAAGAACGTGACTTGCTTCATCCAAAAGTCACCATTGCTGATGTTGGCGTACAACTTCTCCTTTCTTAATGTTTCTAACTCTAGTATTATATGTTCTTCATATTCCTCCTTATTCTTAGAGATGATGAGAATATCATCAATAATCACTACCACGAATTTATATAGGTAATGTCTAAAGACTCTATTCATCAAATACTTGAATATTTTAGGGGAATTTGTAATTCCAAAGTGCATCACCAACAACTCATTGTGCACATACCATATACGGAAGGAAGTCTTTTGAATATCATCCTTCTTCACCTTTACCTGATGATATCCAGAATGAAGATCCACCTTTGAGAAGTAATGATCTCTACTTAACTGATCGAGAAAGTTTTCAATCCTTGTAAGATGATACTTTTTCATTATGTTGATCTTGTTGAGTTTCCGATAATCGATACACAGACGCATTATTCCATCTGTCTTCTTCACAAAGAGCTCTGGTGCACCCCAAGGTGATGTGCTAGGGCGTATTAACCCTTCGTCTAGATGCTCTTGTAGCTACTTCGTTATCTCCAACAGTTCAATTGGATCCATCCTATAGGGACACTTTTTGATAGGAGTAGCTCCGTGTATGAGTTCAATTGAGAACTCTACCTCAAGATCCTGGGGAATTCCGGGTAACTCTTCAGGAAATACATTGCCATATTCCCTTACAATGGGCATTTCCTCAAGGTTGGATCTTTCATTCGAATCAATCATTTGGACAAGTTATTCTTCTTCATAGGAAATCAACTCCCAGACCATTGAAGGATTTTTCAAAGGAGATTCATAGTCATCCTTGCATTTGTAGAGGAGCATGGGATGGTTCAGAATATGAAATGATATTTCCTTTTCCTAATAGTTGATTTGTGCTATATATAACAAGAGCCAATCCATTCCCATTATCACATCAAATTATACCAAGGGATGTATTACGATATTTTCCGGAATAATATTCCCACAAACGCCAATAGGGGAAGAGTCAAACACATTGGTTGAAATGATTCAACCACATGGTGTTTTTATAGATATCTCTACATCAAGGCTTCATGGATTTGATTATCTAGTTCTAGAAAACATGCAAGATATAAAGTAATGCATAGAACCCGAATCAAATAATACTTTTTCCATTCTTGAGTTAATAAGAAGTCTACCTTGTACGACTTCATTATCTGGATCCACATTCATAGTAGTGATGGAATAAGAATTCTTGTGTTCCTTTCTCTTTTGTGGCTGATGGCACTGATTACCCTCGAGATCTCGAGGTTTAGTGCACTGGTTTTCATAGTGAACTAGATCCCTACAGTTCTAGCATTGAACCATGAGTTCTTCTCTCCTTTCATTAGAAACATTATCTTTTCTTTTCATGTCTTTTTGACACTCTTGAGCATGGTGTCCTTCTTTCCCACACATGAATCATTTCCTCGTCCCTTTTAGGTAGTTCCTATGGTGAAAATTTCCACATTTTTGGCATGTGGGTCATTTAGTTTTCTTCCCACCTTTATCATTAGTTCCACCGGCTTGAAAATTCATCCTCTGTTTCATATCTCCATAACCATTGGGCCATTCTCAAAACTCCATCTTCACATTGAGAGCACGCTGAACAAATTATTCATAACTCCCAAAGTCTTGAATTGGATGATACTTTAGAAGGTGTGTTTTTGGTCCACTAAAGAATCTAGCAATTTTTCTATCATTATTGATAACAAAAATAGAAGCGTACCTTACAAGCCTTGTGAAATTTGCTTCATTGGTTGTGACAGATTCTCCTTCGTTTTTCATGAGCTCTAGGAATTCTCTCTCCTTATTTGTACGAAGAGTTCATGGGAAATTCATATTAAGAATAATTAGCTTAAATTCTTCCCATTCTACATCTTCAATTTCTTCTCGTGGCGTGGTGTTCTTAATCAAATCCCACCATTGATTAGCTTCTCCATCCAGACGATAAACGGCTAGGGTCACCTTCTCCATCTCAGAATAGTGAAGAACAAAAAAAATATACTCCAAGGAGTTGACCCACTATTCCACAACTAGTGTATTGGAAGATCCACAAAACGTCAGTGGTCATTGCCGCATAAAACATTAGATAGCAAGTTTCTCCTTCTTTGGTGAAGGAGGATGTTCCCCATTATTATGGTTATAGTTCATAACCTGATATAATTGGGTAAGCATCGCCAGGATGTTCTCCTCTCCAAAGTACATATATCCACCTGAGGATATACAAAAAAAGGGGTGAGTTATAAGCCTAGTAAGAGGATAGATAATAATAGTATACCATGGGGTGAGGATAATCATAACATGGGAAAAACATCATGAATATGAGAGAAAGAATAAATACAAGACTTCAAATGTGGCAATGCATAAAAATGAAACATCATGTCTTAATGGTTATCTACTAAACATATTTCTGAACCAAGATAGCATCTTGTTCACACATAATTTAACATTTACTCATTAGATTCATCCCTTTACCCAATGCATTGGAGCACTATATAATTCTTGTTGCACCCATCACATAACAAAAATTCTCATTGCGCTATATAATTCCGAGCGCACCCATCACATCATAACATTATCATTTATCATGCATGACAAAATGAACATATAGCATAAAAACAATAACCCAATAAAAGGAATGGGATTCATCTCATAAAAAAAAATTCATAAACTATGGGTTCCTAATCGAAATGGGGGAATATCATACATGATACAAGAACTGTAAATCTTGAATGAGAAGTAAAAGTTATGTTCTTGAAAGAAGAGTTATTTTGGACAAACTTTTTTTGACATAAACAATTGTGGTAAAAATGTATATCCTAGAAAAGTAGATACAATGATGAAAAAATAATTTTTTTGGAGTAACCATATCAAAAATGGAGTAAAAGAGGGAGAACTCGAAGGACAGATTTTGGGTTCAAGAATTTCTCCTTACATTGTATCTGAAAGCTAGTTTCTCTTTAACAGACTGTATAATTAAATTATATTCTTTAATTAGTAATACAGATACCTTTTTACATTAATATAGTTAATTATGGTTTCATTAGATGATTTTATGCACATTTGGATGACTTATACAGTTTAAAAACATTATTTGGAAATTTTTGTTATTATGGTTTTCCAGAGTGGTTCAATTGTATTCTTAAATTGATGTTTGGGTAGAACATGGGTAAACATATAGAACTGAAATTACATGTCATTATTGATATTAGTGGAGTTTTTATGATATTTTAATTAATTATATTAGATCCATGTGGATAAATCATTAGATATGAATTAAATGATGATTGTTTGGGTTAATTAGAGAGATTTTTTGATCATAATGAACTTGTTTTATTTTATCACTAGAACTATGGTCATAAGATAGTTTGAGAACATTAAATAAGAGTTAATCCATATAACATGTTTTGTTCAACCATAAAAATGGTTTCATGACTAGATATGAAGGTAGAAATTGAAGAAAAAATCTTGTCGTTCTTGAAGGTGAAAAATTAACACCTCACGAACAACGTTCTCTTTAATAAAATAAAAGAATGTGGGAAAGGGGAATGGATGAAATAATATCCCATTAGCATAATAAAATTTTAGTATATGTACAATAATAGATATTCAATAAAACATAGATGAATATAATTGGGGAGAGATCAAGAACTGAACTTGAACATGAAAGGAAATTAAAGGAGAAGAGGTAGAGAAGTAACCTCTTAAACCTTCCTCTTGAGATCCTCCTTAAGGAAGCTAGGCATAGTCTTTTAACGAGACCAGCATCTCCTGAACAGGGGATAGGGGATAAGGACAAGGTTTTTGCAGAGTTTGGAGAAGGCATGGAGCTTGAGAGGTGTAAGGAAATGTGGGTGTGTTGGGTGCTGGGACCCAGTTGGATGGATAAGGAAGTATGAAAAGTTTGCTGATACAGAGTGTTGTCTTTTATTCTCAAAATTCAAAATCAATTTCCTTTGTGTAGAACATGAAAACCAGACGATGATTTTATTATATTTATTTCTCATATATAATAAGTGAGAAGAACTTGTGATTAAATCCTTATGATGGAATGGGGGAGAAATGATGATGCCAGTCATATACAGTTTTTATTGGAAGGAGTGATACTGCTGGAGGATAGGGATATTTCTGTACTTCCCATTGTAACTTTGACGATGCTAGATCTAGTCTTTCAAAATATAGATATCATGATAGTGTAATTCATGATAAAAGTATAAGAACGGTTATGGGATGTAGTGAAGAGAGAAAATTACAAAGAAATGGACAATCAGGGGGCTGTAGAAAAGCACAGTTTAAGGTGGCGATGTTTTCTTGTGTTTGCCAAATTTAAGGGCCTAAAAATCGGGAGATGAAGATGTCTTTTTGGTAGTGGATGGATCTTGAATGATTGAAGATGGTTTAGATTTTTGCATTCAAGTCATGATTCAAGGGCAGAATATCGAAAAATGATAAAGGCATGGAGTGGGTGGAAATTTAAGCAAGTTGCGCACAAAAATAAAGTGGTGCACGCAATAAATGCAGGTTGCGCGAAATATTTGCGGGAGGTGCGGAATTTCAGAAGGATGCGCGAAAAAATGAAGGTCACGCGAAATAGTAGCAGGATGTGTCAAAAATCAGTGGGATGCGCGAAATGTAGAGTGGTGCACGAAATAGAGGAATGAATTTTTCGCACAAAAGTTGCTTTCATATCAGAAGTTCGAAAATTGGAAAAGGCATACGGTGTGCAAAAAAGTGGAGCATTAAGCGAAATGTGAAGTTGGGTGAAAGATTTTTTACGTGCATGAAGAGGGTTTTATGGGCGGATTGGATGTTTTCACGTCAGGTCAAAAATGCCTATAAATATGAGGCTAACCCTTCTCATTTGTTAATGCTCGACACTTAGAAAAAATACCAAGCTCTGGTGTGCATAAATTATACGCTATGTGAGTAGCGTGAAAAGAAAGAAGTTTACGCAAAAAGAGGACAGTTGTGCGAAATGAAATAAGTTGCGCGAAAAAGTTTTTCGCGCCAAAAAACGAATTTTTACGCGCAAGGCATTTGAATTGCATGCAAGGTATCCTAAAGGCTACGTGAAAAATTTGATGTCTGCACACATATTCTATTGTGCGTATGGGACTTATTACCAGCTTCTTGGTAGTAAAGTGAAGATATGTACTTCAAGGAATACATCTATTCAATTGTTGAGAAGAACTTAGATACTATATTTCTCTATTTGTGCTAAAAGGGTGCACACACACTTGCATATTGTTTTCCATGTGCTACATGAGTGTAAGGGTATATCCTACTAATTTTATTCCACATCAAAGTATAGTTTTCTATTGGATTGTGTGGTACTGGATTATTTTTGTACCATACCAAGGACATAGCTACTCTTGTTGATTAGTCAACCTTATAAATCTTGTGTTCCTGTGGTCGTGTGTGTTTAGCAGATAAGAAAATCTTTAAGAGGAGGCGAAGTTTGTTTCAATTTGAAGGAATCATAAAAAGAAAAATATATCACTGATTCACCCCCTCCCCCTCTTAGTGATACTTTTATCTTGACTGGGAACTTCAATGGGTGGCTTTTATAGTGGAGGGGAGAGGGGTTTCCTTAATATAAAATTCATTAGTTTATTAATTTCCCCCAAGACAATGAATAGTGAGTATTGAATAACCAAAAATAGTAATTTTATCTTGTCATCCTGATCCTAGTGGGCTTACATCAGCAGAACATCACACATGACTCTATAATTAGCTTATTTAGCTTATTTTTGTAAATTACTATATTTCACTCTTCATCAAAAATTGTTTTTGTTTTAATAGACTCTAAAAATCATCTTAAACACAACTATGTATGTCAGATTTTCTAAAGTCGAGACATATAAGTGAAAAACTTATGTTTAAAGGACACTTATCACTTAGTAGTTCATTATTCTGTGTTTTTATCTGATTTTATGACATAATTATAAGAAGAAAAATTCCTCTGAAAAACATTGTGTAGTTATAGAATTCTCAAGTAAAATTAAGGGAAATGGAAAAATGTCAGGGTCATAGTGATGTGGCATATGGAAGGGGTCCATTGAAACTGAGCAAACCTACTCCCCAATGATGGTTATCTACTAGGATTTTTAAGGGCTTGGAAACCCCCCAACACCTAAGGCCCTCATATATTTTCTTATGGAAGACAAACTAATGATCATTGGAATTTCAAAGCCTAATATGATCTTCCAGAAGTGGATGTATTTAAATGTTCCTATTTGGGATACATTTTTTCTTACAACCTCCATGATTCATGCATGAACCATCATTGGGTCTTTAGGAAAAATATCCTATGCATATATTTAGTTAGTTCCAAGCAGTAATGCATCTCAGTTTTCCTTAATGATCTGGGTTTTAGAAAATTGGTTACACGTGTATATGTGAAGACATCATACATAAAATGAATGGTGTTATGTAATTAGATCATGGAGATATCTGAGTCTCTATGTCATAAATGGATGCCCTTTGGGGAATTTAAAACAGTTCTATGGCCTATTGGGAAAACTGGAATGGGCATCAACCGAGTTGCCTATGCTAATTTCTCCTCTTGCATTGTAAAATGTACTCTGGTGGTAGTTCCAATTGTTGGTGATACATTCTCATAGAGCATATATACTCTAAATGGGATACAAGCTAGCATGCCTGATTGATGTTTGTTATATGGATGATATGAATGACTTCACTAGTATATCAGGACATGCATTTCCCAAACACCACTCTGACCATAATCTGATGAATGTGGAAATGACCATTCCAACATCAAGGTCACATCCCAAACCCTTTTGCTTTCATAAAGGATGGATCACTACTCTATGGTGTAGGAAGATTATTATACATGCCTGGAAAAAGGATTTTTAGGGAATCAAATTTCATATATTTATATAGATGCTACGGAATTTAAAAAACATCTAAAGTACTAGAGAAGGATATAATTGTTTAACCTATACTGTGAGAATAATATTATAAATAATTACGTGAAAGAATTCAAATTAGTAAAATGAACAATAATTGACCTTATAGGGTCTAAATTATGGTTATTACAACACTTGATGGCCTGCTAAATTTAAATGATAGGCTTAGACAAAAAAATTTAATGTCTAATGGATGGATGATGGTGATAGAAACTCATGGTTTTTTCAAAGGCTGCATAAGGAAATGAAATTTCGGGTAGGACTAAAGGCCATTAGTGTTAATGGGTATCTCGACCCCTCATAAATTGAAATTTCTAGTGTAGTGGTGCATTATTTTGGAAATCTCTATTTTGAAGATGGTATTGATGGAACCTATAAAATGGTTGAAACCACTTTCCCTTGTATTGAATAGAATCAGAATCATCTCCTCATGATGGTCCCCTTGGAGGAAGAGTTTAAGGAGGCATTATTCTCTGTTAACCTAGAAATTACTAATAGACCAGATGAGTTCTCGAACTATTTTTTTCATTTTATTGGGATTTTCATCAAGATGAAATGGGTGATGAAGTTATGGTGTTTTTTATGTGTTCATCTCTCCCTCATGGATTCACCTAGATTTTAATTTTTCTTATTCATAAGAAAGATAATGAATTTGATGTCAGATAATTCTATCCAATATTTATTAGGAACAATATTCCCATTGATTTTAGCAGGATTTTGGTGAATATGATGGGTCAGATTATTAATGTCTCTATTAACCCTAATCAGTTTGGGTTTGTTCCAGGTCAAATTATTCAAAAACAATTAATTACTACTTCTAAAGGTTTCAATTCATTGAAATGAACCTCATAAAAATGGATATTTTCCCTCCAGATTGACATATCTAATGCTTTTGAATCTATCCAATTGATCATTCTTTTTTTATGTCCTTAAGAGCTATGGTTTTTACAGTGACTCTATTATGTTTAATTCAACCCTTTTCACCTTTGCACGATTGTCTGTTCTGGTTAATTTTTCTCTATGGGGCTATATCCCATGGACTAGTGTTTTTTATCAAGGGGACCCACTCGTAGGGTTTGTGTTTTCTCTTTCTGGGGATTATAGGTAAAGATTTTTCATTGAGCTCACTAATCATGGGATTTATAAAAAAGTGCAAAATGGTCCGAATAATATTATCCCCTCTCACTTTCTATATGTTGATGATATTGTCTTGTTTGAGAAGCCCTGAAAGAGCCCTATTGTTCCTGTTAATGGTTTCTATAACAACTATGAATTAATTGCTGTATAGGTCATTAGTTGGGGTAGGTTCCTTATAATGTTTGGAAATGGTCTCACTATTGGGAAACCAAATAAAATTTATAGAACACTTGGTATTAGTAAGGGATGTATTACCTTTACATAAAGTATGGTACCTTTTTTCTGAGAAATATCAAATTCTACTGCCTGGTGAATATGTATTCAGGAGTCATCAATAAGCTTTCAAGATGGAAGAGAATGACAATTTTATAGGCTCAGAGGGTTTGCCTCATCCACTCAGTCATTACTTATAAGCTTGTTTATTCATTTTGTCTTTTTCAATGATCTAAAATTATGTCGAATGATCATCAACATATGGTTAGAAACTTCTTATGGGCATGCTCAGTGCATGAGATGAAACTCAAAGTGGCTAATTGGAGGGACTGTATTAATCCTTTTAAAATGGGAGGTCTGGGAGTCAAGGACCTCAAAACATTCAAAGTTTTATTGATTAACAAGTTTACATGGAACCTCCTATCTTTTTGTGAATCCTCAATATATTTTTTGTCCTAAAGGATTAAACAATGGTTGTATAGTGGCAATCCACGTTATCTTCTATCCTCTATCTCAGCCTCTATTCAGCACTCCTTCCATGACATCATGTATCATTCGAAGTGGCTGGTTAATATAGAATTCATGCTTAATAGCTAGAAAATATCATGGCTGGACAACCCTTTTGATATCACTACTATCCACTCGACTATGGCTTAGATGACTATGGTAGACACAATGATCCATTCTATTGCTCTTGGTGATATTCATTCTCATTATGTTGTGCTGGAAATCCTGAATTATGTTTGTATGGATAAGGATACTTTGATCTAGAAGCCGTATTGACATGTTTAATTCAACACCAAACAATATTATAATTTGAACATGGTGGTCTCTCACAGACCACCCATGTGGATACTTCTATTAAATTCACCTTTTTATCAACTATATATAATGGTTTTTATTTGGATGCCCTGAAGAAACTGACTCCCAACACATGATTAGCTATAGAAAGTGGGGCACCATCTTGGCTCTGCCTGCCCCTATGTATATGTGCAGCTTAATATGTCCAACACCTCTTCCTTGAATATTTTAATGAAAAATAAATATAGATATAAATTGGTTATTTTTTATGTTTTTATCTCCTTCGATGATGGAATATTGATGAGCTCATGTCACAACTCTATGAATATGGGAAGAGTGTACAAGTGCACAATATACTCATTGTAGCTGCTGAATCAGCAATTCACATTATCTGGTCTGCATGAAACCAGGTGATCATCAAGAGTCAACATTCATGTTTTGATACAGATTCTCTTTCCATACATTGGGATATTTATGTTGTTGCTGCTACTATTCAATCTGGCATGATGCAAAACACTATTGAAGACCAGTAGAATCTGTGGTTTTTTGTTATCGAAGGAAAACTGAAGCATCCACTTGAATTCAGTATTGTCAAATGGATTTCATTGATCCCTCTTGGCATTAATGTATTCATTGATGGTGCTGATTTTGGAACAACTAAACCTTCAGGATGTAGAGGTTTTTTCACACATATCGTGATTTTATCAAAGGTTTCTTTCGCAACATTATTTTACAAGGTACTCCCTATGTAGATGAACGTTGGGGTGTTATCAATGCCATCAAATTTGTTGCTTATCATAATTGATCACATTATGGATTGAATCGGACTCACAACATGATGCGAAGGATTTTGTAAAACATACTAGAGATTTTACATGGATACTCCTTCCTCATTTGATCGCTTGTCATACTCAGGATAGTCTCCTTCAGATCTTTATATCTTATATTTACAGGGAGGAAAAGCATATCGTTGATGACGTCTCAATGTGGGAAATTGTGGAGTTATGCACAATGTGGTCATTCATGATTCCTGCTTTTTTGTGTTAGCATGGTCGAGGATGATATGTAGGGCGTGACATATTCCCTCTCTTGTATAACCCCCTTTAATGACTACATTTTTTCTAAGATACATTATATTTAATAAATTTATGGCTGGATTTCTCGGACCATGGTATATCATGGTATATGGATTATTTATAATAAATGTTCTTCAAGACTCCATGTTACCAATAAATCTAAGACGACCTAGAACCCTTCATAATTTTATTTCATATAAACACTAAAATAATTAAATATTATGGAAGGAGATCGTACAATATCACCACCATCAATTATTTTCAAGATGAATAGAAATAGTAAAAAAATTGAAAAAAACATAGATTTAACGAGGGCGTCCCATAAAATAAAGCTATCAAGATGGTTTCTGTGTTTTAAACACCCACACAGACAAAGTGAATCCATATTCCCACAAAGTGTTTCTCTAGTCAAATATATAACAACTTATGGTACCTAAAAAAAGAAAACTCCTCACATATATCCCATATCAACAAAAGTCAACATCAATTAATAAGCCATTCATAGATCACATCACCTCAAAAAGTTGTAAAAACCCATGAACATGGTCCAATTACAGTCACATTGCCATGTAGTACACCAACATGATAAACAAAGACATTATCCATAGATAATATTCATCAATCTATAAATTACTTATGATGTTTAAAAACTATCATCATCTACCCATGGATGAACTACACCCACAGTATCCATCTGTAGCAATAACTCTATGCCCAGGAATGATATCACCCCTAGTTATGAACAGTATAGTAGTGACATGAATGTTCACCCATACATATAAAACAATAGTGATGCACTAGTTGTGTAGTAAACTTTTACCACAAAAACATCAAAACAAGTATTATGTTTTCTTAAAAAATAATGATTCTCTATAAATTACACAACCACCCAACTCCTAGTTTTACTCTTTTGGGAAAAAATCCTATAGTGTACCTATTCAAGAATCATAATGGGTGTCATTATAAATCTTCAATAACAAGAGGTACTCCCCATATTCAAATAACCATTCAAGAAAATTTCAAATGTAAATCATGTCACATGAGACCTCAGGAACGATATCCCCAAATTTTTCATCCCTACTACATTGAAAATTTGGTGGATGGTAACTTTTAATTGAAGATACATTGCACCAACCTCACCCATACCATCCAACTATCAATGAATTAATAAATATTCAACATTCCTCAATAATAATAGATAGAAACCACATGTTTATCATTTGATTCTACAAAAAATCCCTTAGTTGGATCCAAAGATAGCATTTCCAAAACCACTACAAGATAAACTATCACTCCCATCTATAAGAATATATACGATATGAAATAGAATTCTTCAAAAATGTATTGACATTAGGATAAATTTCTTTAAAACTGGTACTTTATGAACATGTCTATAATTTATATTCATTTGTCTCATATATTACTCTTATGATGAGCACATGAGGGTACAAATAATAAAGACTATCAGTTACTGATCCAAAACTATTTAAGGATCTATTTCTCATGTCCCACATCTGCACTATGTCTAATAAATCATTTTATGTACAATTATCTAAGTGAACCTCTATCCCATGAAGCTCACTTGGATCCAAATGATATGATACTAAACATATCAAGAAAATATGAACATTCTAGTATATATAGAAGTCCAACTCTGAGGGGTGAGTTAAACTAAAAAAAATTAACATGAAGACATCCCCAAATAAACTACTATAAGAAACTAAAATCTCATACCTTCCGCTAATATGAGGGTTATACTTGGGTGATTAAATTTGTATGTATCTTCCCTCTCATGAGCTCATCCATCTTTTCTTGGGATCACTCTAATATTTAAGAGGGAGCCTCCAACCCAAAATCCTCGAACTCTACCAAACCCACTTGAAGTAAACATATGATTATGGATTGTATGAAATAGATCCATATTAAATAAACACATAAAAGGTTCCCAAAAATTATAAATAAATAGTATATTTCACTATATAAACATTATATTTTGGTCACAATTCTGATAGGAGTGAATAATTTTTGTCCCCTATATTGGAGAATCTAATCATAGTGGATAAAAAAGACCCACCTAATATCTTTAAGACATGAATATGGTCTACACTCTAGGAAATGTGGCTCTTGACTCAATGATAACAATTTTTGGGGTGGTAATGACCCTTGAAATACCTCCAACCAATCTTGAGCCTCCATGATAGAATACCATTCTTCATAATGGTAATCATTCCTCATACTCTGTGTTTAACCTAACCAGTGTCTACTCCGAAACCTATAAAGAATAACCTTCCATGAACTTAAAAGTCAAAGAGACTCATCCACAAGGCCTTAAAATAATATTCTAAGTGCTTTAATGAATTTCCCGCATGGTTTTTATATCAAATATTAATAAATAATCTCATTGGGGAAGCATCCTCCATTCTCATGATTCCAATGATATGTTAAGAATCACACTCACATGGCTCTATCGACACACTTCATCACCCTAGACAATCCATGAAATATATGTAGAAAAAAAATAATGCATCCTATAATTGTATCTAATAATATTACTAAAAAACTATAAGTGATAGAGATAATAAATAAATTAATCCTCTAATCCTCTAATTTATAGGCCTCTGTGGGTTAAAACAACCATCTCACCAAAACTATTTCTCCTTAACCCTATCATTGTACTCCATGGGTGGTGGGATATTATATGAAACCTTCATCCATTTGCTCCCACTCTCGTCACTCTTTTGTGATGTACAACTACTTGAAAAACTTTATGATCTTGTCATTGTAATATCCTTATCAGTCAATTTGACAGTCTCCCTCTTATAATCAAAGTGGGTCATACAATATAATGTGATATTTCCTCATCATTCACATGTGAAAAACTGACTCTCTTAATGGTGAATATAACTAATCTATTATCATTCTGTCATGGACCCTCATTCCTCAGAATATATAATATTGAATCTCACACACATAGTTCCCTAAGAATTTCATTAGCTACCAACTATTGAGTTCCCAACTACAATGTGAAGATCTCCATCATTTAATTTCTACTCATACAACATGATCAATATTACCATGGTATACTCAAACACCCATGTATGGGTGGGAAAGCATAGATATATCAATGAATCCTTAATATCCTGATGTAATCCACACTCAAAGTTTATTTGATGGGAAAATTTACCTAAAACCATATCAGAATAGTATCATTAATGTTTATTGATCATTTTGAGTAATATACCATGGTCTATCTATCTTACCAATGAATTAAAAGATATTGGATATGCATAGATTAAAATGTGACTGGATGAAACTCTTCCCTTTATATCATCTAAAAAAATAAATATGTGTGTGTCATCTCTTTGTGGGCATGTGTTATATGACTCCACCACCAATTAATGAATCCATGAAGAATACTCACTAGTTGGACTACTATATAATCAATATGTGTTCTTATAATGTGGAAAATAGAAAACGGCTTTAATAAAATAATCTATTTCCTTAGGGTTTGGATATTCATAGTGCCTTTTATGTATCATCCTTTGAAACTCATGCATCTTACATAGCATGATTGCATCGTTGGCTTGTACCTCAAGGTGTAAATTCTTTTCAAAATGTGGTAAATTGACTGGAAAACCACACAGAGTTATTACCTCTCGTGAAGACCTCTACACAATATAATCATTAATAAGAAGATTATCATCACAATCCCATTGTGGATCTGTGGTTGGATTCCATTATGGTGTCATCCATAAATACAATCCCTAACCACATCCAATGATTATTTCTTCATATCTGAATCAATTATTAAATGGAAAAACCATCCTATTCCTTTGAAGTGCATGTGAAAATGTTTTACTTTAACTATTTCCCACATGATTAGAATCAACAATAAGGTTATCAGAGTCAGTTTGAATGAGTATGTCCTCCACCACACCAAAATGGGTGTCCATTGATTGAAATAAACACACTAATCACATTAAAAATTACCCCATAGAACCCAAAACTATCCACAAGAGAGAGAAATCGTAACTCTGGTCCATTGGAATGTCCTCCTTTGATACCATAGTCACAACCCAACACACTAGGGACCACTTGGTCAGAGAGGAGTTGTGTGTGACTACTATATCATTACTCTAATAGGACCATGGTGGGGACCTGTGATGGTTAGTCATATCACACACATGGGAGGAAATGACCTGTTGTATGTGTATACACAAACAAATCCATCTCTATAAACAAATTCATACATAATATTATTATTGATAACAAATTAAATTAAAAAATATATCACGAAATTATAGAATATAATAATAATTGGAATTGTGAAAAGTGTGACATTCAAGTGCACTAGAAACTGAAAAAAAACATCAATCCTATCTATGCTCCTCTTTCATAGGGTCCTCCTTCAAATATATCATAAAACATATCATTTCAATATGAAATCACATGTATGAGAAGTGAATATTTAGGGTAGTGTATGATGATACATAATAGGTTCCCTAAAAACCCATAATAAGGTGAGAAACTAGATGTCAATTGTTAACTCTCCCCCGTTGTGGAGGAGAATAACAAATATGGAGAGAGGGAGGACATGAATCAACATCATGAACATTACATGACTATAGATGGATATAAAAATCATATCCACATGTCATTACAATCATGATATTTGATATGACAACATGGATTACTAATCAAAACCAAGATATACATAGTTTAGACTATGAGTCTCAAGGTCTTGAATATAATGCCAATAGCAGGATTCTACTTGAGGATTAAGGATAACATATGTCCAAATAATATAATTCCACATTAAATTATTTACAAGATATAACTCAACTAATATATCTCACTCATGGGGTTTTATTAAGTGGACTCTACTTCCTTTACATCTCTGATGTTGTACAAACAATGGAACATGATTTTTGGGAATCACCATAAAAATATTCATCGTGTAACCCAACCAATCATTATAACCACACAGGGGTTTCTACCCATCCTAGATGGGGGACTACACTAGACCTAATTGAATCTAAAAATTTGAAGTCACATAGAAAGGATATCACATGTAGGACTGTTATGAGACACAAAAAACCAATTTGGAACTTTGAAAATCATAACGCACATATAGGTGATCACACAAATGACTACTGTGGAATGAAAAAACACAAAATGGGAATAACAAAGTCGATACAAGGTTATGGGATACTTGATTGATAAGTGGAAAATACTAAAAACCCAATACGACTGTATCATTTATATAGAGGATCGTATGTATGATGAAATCACTAACCATACTAGAACCATCAAATATGTAGTTGATCAATGCCGAAATATATGGGTCACACTGATACCACAATCCCCACATAGTAGAGAAGATGTGATAAAGGATAATTCCCCAGTATCATGGAGGGATAAATGAACTATATCATAACTCATAAATTCATGGGGATCACAATACATTATTGAGGACATAATAATATATAGTACCATCTTAATAATTGATCATGGGTACAAAACAACTAATATTGATCAATGTGGATCAAAAAATATCTTACAAGAATCACATCACATTTAATATATCACCCCAATCCCATGGTCACCATCACATCCCTCAAAATAATATAATCTAGATAGGATACTTGATGGACTATATCAAAGTCATAAAAATAGTGATGCACTAGGGAAAATTATTCGAGGGGAGTACTAGGTGTGTAGCTAAAGTACATGGTGTCTCTCTCGAAACTAACCCTTGGCTGTGTCTACTATCATTACTAGTCATGTATAATGTGAATGAAAAATGTTTTACTATTTTCATATGGAATATAACCATGTAAAAACCCTTGTGCATTCCATTACATATCCACATCCTGGCTAGACATGCCATTATACATGACATGTACCATTGGTATACAGTGGGTTACACATTCCCTAACATAATTATGTGTCCTTGGTCATACCATTATATAATATCTCATGGTGGTTTACCACATATCATTACCATGTACATTAACATGTCTTCTATACCATGAACCAGATGGATCAATCCTTGTAAAACTACACAACCATTCCCCCATACTTATCATGATTTCCCATGTCTTCCTCCATTCAAACGAAGCTCACTACATGGGGTATATTTCTAGTAAAAATCATATAGTCCACAAAATATAAAATGTCGTGAATTGTAAGAATGCATTGTTCATGTTCTTCTACTAAGAACTGTGTGACTAGGAATTAATTAAGCTCCACGCAAAACCCCTTGATTGAAACCTGAAAAACTCATATCAACCCCATGGGATCATCCTTAGCCATAATATTTAACTAAACCGAAAAATAATGAATAAAATGGATTAGGTCACAAATCCCTTTAATTGATCTAACTCATGGTAAAAATATGATGCTTCAGGTCAAACTTTATGTCCCCATGGTTCTACACCATGATCGGGTGATGAACTACAACAAAACTTTGGTCATAAATATCATCCATGTCTTATTTCATCCTAGTTCTTATTTTATATAAGAGAGAGTACATTCCCTATATCCTACATATACAGTAATCCAAATAGGGGGTGGATATTAATTTTTTATATTTAATTGTAAAACAATCAATTCACACCATACAAATTAGCACATTTAACCAAACGACCGACACCAACTAACATTATGTTACAGTAGGGGTAAACTATGTGTTCTTAACTCCACCCTGGAATAAAATTTATTATCTAATAATCCATTCTTGAGTAATTCCAAATTCCCATGAAATTATGTGTTCATGATTTAATATATTAAATACCATTAATATATCTACATTGAGGAATTTCTGGACCTAAAATTCTACATTTTATGGGTTCATAACTTTGAAATATTTCTATAACTATTTTAATGTTATAAAAGAAAATACCATGTGTATATATAATTTTTTAATGATATTTTAATTTTATTTATATTTACAAAAGGAAATAAACCTTGATTTCAAATATTCTATTTTGGCGTTTCGATCCAAGGTTATCATTCCTGTTAATTATCTTGATGGTTTTTTTGGATGATATGATGTTTAGGAAACCTAATCTTTATCCATGGGTATTTCAATAATTTAATGATGAATTGTTCATGAAAATAATTTTTTCTTGTTTTATTTTATTATAGAATATCGAAGAAAACAATTTTTGTTAAGGGATTATTATATGGTGTATGTTTTATCATATTGTGGCACACCTATGTTTGATTTACATTATGTGACAGTTGAGTTGGAATTATATAGTCCTCAATTTCAGTGGGTAATTATTAATATATCATGAGATGATAGTGAATATAATAGGGAGTGAACCAAGTTTAGTAAGTGGATTCTTCCACTATAATACTCTTCAGTGTGATCGTTGACTATTATTATGGTTTTTGGGGTGTGCTCAATCAATTATGATTGTATTTTCAGTGATCATAGACTAATATGTAGATGATTTTCCTTGTTAATGTGTATACCAAAATCAAATTTATTATTCCATTGATATTATCTAATGAAACATGATGTTATACTTTTACATAATTAATGTCTTATGAATATCCAATATTTATTTTATGACTCATGATTATGATCAATGATATATAGGGTATTATTTTAAAATATTACAATCATGTGATCATCAATATATTAAAAATTTTCTATAACAGTACATACATGAACACATTTTTTTACACTTTTTTCTCCCATGGTTATGATGAGATATATTAATTATAATAAGTCTAAGAAAGGTGCTTGTTATGATGATTTTCTTGTGAGATGAGGATGTACATTTACGATCTTGTTTTATATGTATACTTGTGTCCACAGATACGGGAACAATATAAATCTATCATTGATCATTATATTATGAATTCAATATTATCTGAAATTATTTAATATCCATTAGTGAAAAATATTTATACCTATATTTTACCATTTATATACAAAAATATAATGAATTCTATTTTTATAGGCAAGTAATTTTTTTTGAAAAATAATAACTATTCATATTCATATTTATTATTACATAATTATAATATTTGTGTTAATATATTAATAATACAAAAAATATATTTTATCCATAATTGATTAGGTTTCTTAAAAAATACATATATATATAATTTTTATAAATGTTATATTCTAACGAATAAATGAATCATATTTTTTATTTATCCACATTTAAAATTTTAATAATCCCAAAACATTTTAAGTAAACATTATTTTATTTATACAATTTTATGTAACAAATTTAAATATATCTTTACGCATCAACTCTAAAACTACATTTTTACATTTATAAAATTTTTTAATTTTATTTTTTATTATAGTGATTATTGTAAAGAAAACAATCAAAAAAATGTTTCAATGGATAATATAAATTATAATATAAAGGTATTACATTTACTTATTTATTTAAGGTCACTAACATATTTTACACTTTCCCATGGTGACGTATTTGGACCTTGGTAACATATTTTTATGAATAAAAAATTACATTGGTACTTATTTTTGGATTGGTGATTTATATTATGATATCCCTATAATAGGATTTAATTTATAGAATTGATAATAAATTTAAAATTATAAAATTAATATAGAAAATATCTTTTTCAAATAATTTGTTTGTAATCATAACATGAAAATATTATATTACATATCAAGTGAAATTCAATAAATATATGTAAAATAATGTCAAAGAATTCATTATCAAAATAATATGTTAGATCATAAAATTATGAATAGGCATTGAAAAGGGAGACTTGTTTTAATAAAAATATCATTGTATCATAACATATAATTTCATGACATTAATGAACATCATAACATTTCAAGGGAAAAAGGCCATAGAATGATCATTATAAAAAAAAAAAAATTTACTATGGACAAATATTTTTAACCATAATCATTATCCATGGATTCATGACATATGAGTGAGATATATCATCACAATGTAGCACATGTAAAATAACAAGAAATCATAAAATTTTGAATAATCCAAATCGTACCCAGACCTTATATTTTGTTGAAACAATATATTTTCTTTGTAGTATTTTGTGAGAAGACCCAATCCTGATCACACATTATGTTATAAAAAAACTAATAATTTCAGTGCATAACACCATCATTCCATAGAATATAAATAATTTAATAATGAAATTTGGGAATATATTATACATATACATATAATAAATTGATAAACCCTAAATATCTCTCCCACATTAGAAAAATCATACATCATGTCAGGAAAACTTCAAATATTGAAAATGGAAGTTAGGTTGTTTCCAAATAGTACAACATAATGAGACACAATGAATATATAAGTTGAAAACCAAAATTAAATCTCCAAAAAGAAAAATAAAATAATTTATATGATTATCATGAACATTAATCTATTATATGTATATCATTTTATAATAAATAGAAATTTACAAGTAAAATAATTTTAATAAGTATTTTTTAATTACGATTGAAATTAAAATGAAATACCTTACATAAAAATCTATTTATTGTAATAAAAATTAGATAATTAAATAACATAATTTTAAATTAATTAAAATTATTTCTTCATAAACAATTATTTTCATGTTAAGAATGTGTTATTGATATATAAATTTATAAATATGTTGATTAAAAGCTATGAATCTGTTAATTTATTATGTTAATCATTATATAAAAAATTATGGAATTATAAATTTATATTAGATTAAAAATAATTTATGAAGAATAATATCGTATAATTAAAATGTATTTAAAAGATCAAGAAATTCATCATGTAGAAAAAATAAAAAAAATTAGATTAAATTTACTCATTAGTAATAAATTTATAAAATTAGATTTATGGAAATCATTTATGACATTACTTTAAAACCATTTTATTTTGTTAATATTTCAATATTAAATTACCATAAAATTCACTGATTTAATTATAAAATCATTCATATTGAGATTTAAATATTATAGACTAAAAAGTAAATAATATTATCAATTATGGGAAATATTCCTAGAAGCCTAATATTTTTTAAATAAATATATACATGAATAATAAACGTTTGAAAAGAAGATTCTATTTACCATAGATTATGATAAAATACAATATTAGATATATTTGTTAATAAATAAATAAATCTTAGAATAGCCTATTCTAAAAATATATTTTATGAAATAATGATTAGAACCCTTGTTCAATGAATCCACTATGGAAAATTCAAAATTAGTCAGATGCTCACTGAATAATTATATAATAATTATAAACACAAAAAACATAACTTTTATATCCTTATTAAACATCATTAAAATTTATGTTACTTAATTATACTAATTTATTTCATATATATAACGTATATAGAGTTAATATTGGTCATCGATATTAGTTATTTTAAATATTCCTAGACTTTTTTAGTGTATCAATTTCACATATCATAACACTGTCATAATTTTATCATATTTATAAAATTTTTGTACCAATATTATATGTTACATATTTATTTATGATGTTCCAGTTACATTCAGATGCTATTTTTGTTATGATTATCTAATAGAAATCTTTAATATAATTTTTTTGATTGTTTTAATGGATAAAAGATTATAGATAAATACTAACGTAAATATTTATTTGACATTTCAAAAAATGATAAAATGAAATTATTTACATATTTCAATAATATTATAGAGTTAAATATGACTCTGTAACCTTCCATGATAAACATATATTTCATCATTAATTTTATTTGGTTTTTTGATATAATGAATAGATAAGTATGTGTATTATGTGATTCTGTAAAAATCACATTATTAAATAATTATAATAATACATTTTAGATGTTATTACTAAAATAAATCAGAATTGTGAAATATTGGATGATAATGATATTTGAAGAATAATCACATTAATTTAATTCAATCAAATAAAAAGCAATATCTTCTATTTCAAATCATCTTTTTTAATAGATTCTGAGATATTACTATGGATTAAATGGTTCCCAAAAAAGAGATAATTTTTAGGGAATAAAATATGGATGATTGGATATTAGAACTAAACTTTTGGTTTTTTTATTTGATTTTGTGGTATAGATTTTCTATTGTAAAATAGAGGAGTGAGATTTTATTAAATACATATTACATAATATAAAAAGGAATGTAATATTCAAGGAATTGGATCGATATTTTAAAAATAATGTAATAATAATTATGGCATATTGAAAAGTAACTCACCCACCCATATATATATATATATATATATATATATATATATATATATTTGTTATGATACATTGGGTCTTTACACCTTGAGTTAACTCCATTACCTTATTTTAGATTTTATCATGGTGACAATGTTTTATAGAGGAAAACTATTTTCTCCTGAAAAAATAATTCGATGTAATTAATAAATATAAAAAATGTGATTATAAAAATTCAATTCATCATATTTAATTATATTTATAATTTAGTGAAAAAATAATTTTTAATATTAAAATGAAAAAGAAGAAAATTAGTTTTTAAACAACTTATTTTTAGGCATAAAATGAATGCATACTTAATCAATTCTAAGTAAAAAAAATAAAATCAATGTTTATTTTCATGTTCATAAAAACTATAAATATATTTCATTAAAATTATAAATTAATAAATATCTATTTAGTTTAATATAATAAAAAACATAATATATATAAAAATAAAAATCGTTAAAAAGTATGTATTCTAATAGTAAATGATTTTAATCCAAATTTTTTCTAAATAACATTTTATAATAATTAAACAATAATAACTTTATTTTTCAAAATAATAACTCATTTAAATTAAAAATGAAATAATAAAAACATATTTGTTTACATTAATTATTACATGTTTAAATAATCCTTATATATACAAACACACACCTCTATTATTCTTTATAAGATCTATGGGTAAGATAATAAATGGTGGCAGTCATAGGTTGTGATTCTAGTACCATGGATCTAAATTTATTGCATCACCTTGTACTTCTCCTTTATATTACTTTTTCTGAACTCTGACATCTTGAATATATTCATGGGATTTTTCTACAGAATACACTATTAATGATACCTCTATTTTATGTTCAGGAAAAATAAGCCTCAATGGATTATTCCCACTACTTTATTAATTTATTCTCATTTATTTGAGGATTCTGTAATGGTGATACATCTAATTATTCGAATTAATTAGATGGATATGTCTTAAAAATTACAAATAATTTTTTATGTTTATCTCATTAATATATTAATGTTCATTTAATTAATCAATGACTATTACAAAAGGGAATAATCATAGAAATTTTATTCGAAGGGAACATCAAACTCAAATAAATTGTTTTTAAATTTCCAATTTCCATTTGTAAATATAGAAAAAAAATTATAACTATTTAATGTGTGGATAATTTGTAGTAATATTTTGATGAAATAATTTTATTTTAGATATATATGTATCTAATATTAAATGACAAAAAATAATTTTTATTTAGGAATGTGCATTAATTTTAATGATGTTATATTTATAATATATTACGTATGTAAAATATAATCTTATAATGCTTAGGTAATATAAATTAGTATTGATGATGGGTTTTATTAGATTTAGTGATTTATTTATGATATATAATTTGACCCAAGTTAAATGAAACTATGAAAAACAAAATGTATCAAATGATAAAATTATGTCTTTATAGAATATGAAATCACATGGTTAGATATTCTTATAGTTATTTACCCAAATTATCCTATGATATTATTTAATATTTCACATTTAAACTCGTTTTGATTTTTTCTAGATGTAATATAAACATTTATAACAACATGTGTGAATGATAATAATCTGATTTTCCATGCATACATCCAAACAATATAAGATATAATGTAGAAAATCACATAGTGACACTCACGCAACCATTTCTCCATATATTTAATAACACAAACAATGTAAAAATGTACAAATTCCCATAGAAGGAACATATTATATTTTTTAAATAATGAAAAATATCCTCTGAATATTGGTGTGGTTTCTGATCCACTGGCTGTTGAGAAAAATATTAGAAAATAGAAAATATTTTTTTCATTCTATATAGATTATTACATTTAATTGTTTTTATTTCCATTATTAGTTAGAAATAGATTTTTTTCTAATAGTGGTCCCTTATTTAAATCATGATACAAAATTATCATTTTGATTATATGGAAGTGTAAGTGTTTATAAAAATAGTCCTCACAAAATATTTTCCCAAAAATTATTATAATAAAATATAAGATGTTTTCTGGGAGTTAAAACCTTAGTAGTATGAATAAGTTGGTAAAAATGAATCAAATATACTGAGACTTTTATGGTATACCTCTAATTTTAATATTGATAATAAAAATAAGATTCAATGTTTCTTTAGTTCCCTAAATCTATGTATTATTAATGAAATCATTATTAGTGACTTTTGTTTATAAAAATAAATTTATTAGTGTTCTTCTAAGATAGAAATGTTAAAAAAATAATTATTCTCACATATTTAGATACTATAATATTAAAAGGGTATTTTATGAAACCAATATTGATATATTCCATAAAATAATGAGAATTGAACAATATAAATTCCAATAATATTGAAGGAGGTGGTCAATAAATTTTCCCAATGGATCAGGAATTGAATTTTAATGTGTTAAATTAGGAACCCCCATAATATAAAAATAGAAGAAGCATCAATAGGGGAATTTTAATAAAATTGGAGAATATGATCCATACTAATGATATAACCACAGTTCAATGCTTTTAATTCATAGTGTTTTACAATTATGAATTTGAATTAGCCAATATAAGGGATAATAATTATTATAGACATAAATATATCTAATAAGGGAATACATAATATATTATTGAATCACTACCACCAAAGTGGTTAACTATATTTATAAGGTGAAAGGTACACTTATTATACCATCATGAACTAAATATTAATTATTTGATTCCACTTATTAAATTTCTTTAATATTATCGATGTTTAGTAAGAATGATTATCCATTACTCCAGACATTGGATATTGAATTAATATCGAAAACACATAATGATATATTGATTTCATATAATATTTATAGATCATATGACCAAGGCATGGGAGAAGATAGTTTGTTAAAATCATGTTCTTTTTCAAATTAATGTATTTTATCTGGCACTAATCCTGGATTATATCAACCTACAATGTTCTTTTAATAATTCATAACATATATAAATATCAATTCATATAAAAAAAATATTTTTATAAAATATAAAATAAAGTGTAATGATAGGCTCCCTTTGGAAATGAATTAACTAATGTGGGACTTGATGCCAAATAATTATGGATAATTTTTATAAATGAGTTCATAATAATTCCATTTTGATGAAGATTCAATTATGTAGAAATATGTGGTTGTATTTGTAAATAAATTATATGGTCTTGCCTATAAAGGGGAGGATTCATTTTTTACTAAACACATTCATGGTTTTATAAATATATTAAAGTGTTCCTGAGGAATGGATCATATTATATAGGAATAATTAAAGAATTAATATTTATTTTTTGGATTTTATTGTATCACACTTATGTACTTCTACAGATTGTTCACATGTCTCCTTTCTCATGGAGAATACTTCGTATGAAATTATTTTCCTTTATAATTGTGAAAATAATTTTATTTATGATAAATAAAAATTATCCTCTCCAATATATTCTCGATTTATTGGATAAAAAAGTTATTTAATATTATTAATAGTGTGTCATCAATTGATATAAAATTAATTATTTATATGGGGAGAATTTATACATAAAATATTTATCGGTAAAAGATATAGATACATTAAATTCATATAGATTACATTTAGAGATAGAAATACCTCAACAATGTTGAAGGATATATTAAATATATTCATTTGAGATTACCTTGAAATATTTTAGGGTATTGTTTAATAATTATATAATAATATATACTAATAATAAGTAATATCATAATAAAACATTAGTGATTTTGATAGATATCTTATGAAAGGATAAATTTTAAGAAATAATCATAAAAAGTGAATTTTCAAAATAAAAAGAATCATTCATATGGTATGTATCCCTATGATAGGGTATATTAGTGTATCACTCGACGATAGTGCTTATAGAATTATAGATCATTCCAAACATTATAATAGAGATCAATTATTTTAATAGATTGGATATACACTATCAAAATTATACTTTATTTTTTAATGATTTTCAAATCCAATAACCTTGTGAACTGAAAAGTTCATATAGTTCTTCAAGATGGAAAATTAATTTACAATATCAAGGAACAAATGAAAAAAAATTCAATAAAAATGTACATTCATTACCTTATAGTGAGAAATATTTTGTTTTTTATATCGATCCTTCATGGAAGGGCATGCTAGTTTTCATTATTCCAAATAAAAATGTCATATATTTAGACTCAAAAAAATGATAATAAAACATGAAAAATTATTTGACTCAATATCTGGAGATATATTTTTTCATTTTTTTATAAATGATTTACCAATATTATCAATACAATATCAATATTATATATTAACTAATAACAATAGATTAATGTGTATAGTAATGAATAATGATTTTAACAAACCTAATATTTTGTAGTATTTATCAAGGATTGTTACTTTTTTATACATTTCCATGTCGAGATATATGTGATGGTGGGTAATTTACAATGGAGAAAAAACAATGGAATAATATTTTTTTGGGTATTCAACTTGACCAAAATATTATGTATATTCACATAATATATATTGTAACAATATATTTACCACGATGGAGGAATGGGATAAATGAGGGTAATAAAAGAAAAAATTACTAACACCGGTAGAAGATCGGACCAACCATACTAATCCATTTTGTTTTAATCTCTAGTCCTACACATCGAATCATCATTTTAATATAATGAATTATTCTAATCAGAAGAAACAGGTGCGAGTCAAGGATGAATCGTGTCCTATATCTTTTACTGAATTTATGGTGGGCACTTTTTTATTTCCAAACAGTCATATCATGAATTAGATCATCAAGAAGTTCACCACTACGCATGTTTCATCTTCAGTTCAGAGAATTGTGGAATGTTTACATTTGTGAAACCACTCGTTCATTAGAATAGTTTCATTTCCATTAGGAATGAAACTTTGGTATTTGATTAATATTATCTCACAGTTCGATTTGATTTGTGGTTTTTTTATTTTATGTGTGTATCTTTGGGTTTGGATTTCTCTAAATACATTACAATATTGAGGATTCGAAGGGTTTCACTTGGAGTTTTGGTTCAGTTATCCTATGGTTGGGAATACATTATGTTCTATAATGGAACATATGATACAACCTAAATGAATTCGAAGATACCTTTTCATAGTTATAGATCAAAATTTATTGACTATATTAGTTGATGTAGAATTTAAAGATACTATTTGACATCACTTCTACAAATAGTATCCCAATTCGAATGTATTTGGAAACTAAAAAACATATTTTATGTCAGTTTTCTAGAATATTGGTATGTGATTATTTAATTTCATCACTATTTGATAAGGTAGTATTTTCTTCCCTCACAAATATATTTGTTTAGGAATATTCAATGAAAAATTACACATTTTGGAGAGGGTAGTTATCCAGATTGGAACACAAGATCTAGTTGTATATGGAATGTTTTTGGGTTATATGTCATCTAAAGGGTAATGATTTATCACAATTAAAATGTAAGGAGGATATTGAATCAACCAAAAACGTTTCAAGATATGATAAAAATAAATATACTAATAATGATACACATGATATGATGCCAAATACCTTTGATGAAACTTATGTCTGAACACCACTCCATGTTTCTAGTGATATTCCAAAAAATATGTGACGTACTTCTAGCCCAAACATTTGATATTATCCTTATATTTCTTCCAAAGTTCCTCTCTACTATGCTAGTAAATTATAGGCCACCCTGAGTTGATTGGGAAGATGATAATTATTTGGATGATATGGGAACCTCATATAAATAAATCTTAACACAAAGGATGAATTAAGCGATGTTTGGTGATGCCTTAGATGATAGACCACTAGAAAGAGAATCTAGTACACATACAAAGGTAGATTAATTTATTTTGAAATATCAAATTAATGTCTACATAATATTTCAAAAAAAGAAAATCCAACTTGTTGTTTTTACCATAACAAAATATAAATAAAAGGTCCTTTATACCAAGGACAACTCCTCCACTCCAATTTATAGTGTTGGTGAGATTTTTATTTCTTGTCATCCTGGAATGTCAAAAGATCCATCTTCCATGATGTGGGATGGAGTTTCTAAAGGTACATGTCATCGATATCATCTCACCTGTAATTTACTAAATACAAGGAAAGTCCCAACAATTTCATTGACTCGAAAGGTTGGCCATGTTAATGAACCATACGATTAGAATAATGTCTTGAATCCTAGACTAAATCTAATTGTTATACGTGATTATCATTCACATGAATATATATCAAAGGTAATGGATACATCCTGCAAATGAAATGTTGTATTGGGTATTTGATCTGCGGAAAGAAATATACTTGAAAAATAATCTCATACTCTGGACTCCAGCAGCCTTAATTATCATATTAGTAAATTTAAATGGGATTGGTTCTATATATACCTTTGAAATTTATCCAATGTATTCATGTTTCTTCTTCTATGGTATCTGAACCCACGTAAGGACCCCCTACTCTAGAATCTGGTTTACAAAAACACATGCAGCTCTATGTGTAACTACATGGGAAAAATGAATTTTTGGTTAATTCTTGAATTTGTTCTGATGTTGGGGCATATCATTAATAACCATAATGATGTTGTGGACCTAGTAAAAGGCATATAATATTAAATTCAGATGTGAAAAAGTTATTTTATTTTATCGAACTCTTCTTAAATACATACTACTCTTAGATATGATGACAATAGGATAAGATATATGTTTCAATGGTGGAAAGCATAAAGACTCGTGTTATGGATCTTCTTTTGGATGTCCATGATGGCCCATGGATCGACGCCAATACATGTAGAAGGGTATGGAATCTTCATGGAAGATGTGGACACCTTCCACATCAAAAAAGGAGCACCAACACTTGGGTGGGTTAGAGACATCATTCTTTTTATAGTAATCATTTTCGGTTTTGTCTCTATCTGTTACTTTTTATCAGCAAATAACGAGTCCATCTATTCTTGAATAATTAAAAAATATGTAAATCGTACAAGACATAACAAAATAAAACCATCAAAACATGACTTCTCTGTAATATTTCAATATAAATATCAAGTAGTCCTAGAAAAAAAATATGATTATATAATGAAGGTAAATAAATTATAATATCCTATCTTGATATATGTGGAGTTATAATATTTGGATTGTAGATAGGGGTCTCATAAATACCACAACTAATTAAGAATTTTTTAGGCGCATATATTATCCTTCCTTATTAAATAATGATTATGATTCATCATTGTAGATATTAGGAATCATATCTATGGGTAAAACGAAGTAATATATTATAGAGTGTAAATATAAATACATTGATTACTAATAATTAAATGTTTAACTTCATTATCAAAGGAGATAGATGAATTATTTCCTACTATTTTATAAAAATGAATGAACATCACCAACTGTTTCATAATATATCATCCTAAGAATTATAAGAGACATAATTCAATATTTATAGTTCTAGATTGAAATTAAAAATCAGCAAAACTATTTTTATTTAGATGATTTCTCAGTTGATAAATGTTCCATGTTATATATAAAATAAGTTTACATGTTACATGAATAAAAAAATCATCTGTATCTGATTGAGACTATAGTGTAATATAAAAATTCATGAGAATAGAGCAATAAGAATTGGACATATAAATATTCATTATCAATTCAAATAATCTCTAACTAATGATTCTTTAAAAAATGTACTAATCAAAAAGTGGATGATACAGAATGATCATTATCTATAAAATTCTTATGAAGTGTGGACAAACATCTTTATCTGGTTGAATAATCATATAATAAATTTTTTTCTCAATCATATAAATTTTACAATATGAATATCTATATAGGAAGAGGTATATAAATCATGAATCTTTGTATTCGATTACATAGGGATATATATTAGCACATGCAATTGTTCAAGAAGTAAAATAAATTATTTAAAAAATTCAATAATATATAAAAGTAGAAATAAATTTAAAGAATATCTATGTTGATAATCAATAATGAGACTCTACAATTGAAATAAATGTCATTATATTACTATAAAACATCAACCATAATAGGTTTACATGCATTAGGTTGAGGGTAAATGTCTTCCCTAAATTCACCAGTCCCTTCAAGATAAGGATTCATTTATAGACTGTAGATTATCCCTTTGCACTCCCATGATATATATTATAGTATTATGATATATTCAAATTTTATATTTTTTGAATTTATATAATATATCCATCCAATTTTTTGAACTCATATGATATACAATTAGGGATGGATATATCTTATGAAAAATAACCTATAGATATCATAAAATGTCTAGATAATGTGTTATGAAATAACACCGCTGATCTAGTCAACAAAATATAAAAAAATTATAAGTTTAATGAAGTAATGCCGTAACAATAATGTGTCAAGTGACAAAAAGTAACATCATTGTTTTCATTTGTGTAATAAAATTTAATGAAAAATTCATTTAGGGTGTTTTTATTGTAACATATAAAACATAAAATACATAATTTATTTTAATGTTATAATTGTTTTTATTTTATGAAAAAATAAAAAAAATTCATTTTACTTATTTTAAAACTGTGTTATATTATAATAATATATGAAATACTTCATAATATGTTTAAATGAAACATAATTCAATTTTTTTGAAAAGTAATAAAACCAAAATTTAGTAAAATTAAAAAAGGAATGATATTTTGATCATCTTAATATTACTAAAAGACCACACCACTAAAAATACTATATAAGTTATTAAAATTTTATAAAGATGAAAATAAAAAATATAATAAAAAAATTATAATTATATTTGAAATTTTGAAGAATTCATTAACGTTATATATAATAGTTCTATATTAATTTAGTTATTATAATGTCATTCGGCTTAGCAGCTGGGAATATGCCCATGTCTGGGCCTTCGGGCCACCAATTTTGTCCCTGAGTCCTGTAAGGCCATCGGGCCACCCAGGCCTTCAGGTCAGTAAGGCCTTTGGGCCACCTCAAGGCCAGCAGGCCACCTTAAATGCAGATGCATACCAGACAACCTACAAAGAACAAGCTCTATAATGAGTATGAACAAGGAGCATTGACCACTGTAAAAGGTAAACGGATTGCAAGAATGAGAGGGTATAGAACCTGCCATCAGGAAAAGACTGTACATGCACAGAAATCTCTAGCCGAATAACCATGCGAAGGTGGAGAGCTGATTTCACGATGAAGATGCCGGGGAGGAGCAGTTCCAAGTAGTTAGTCTGGGTTGTATGCAATGTCTGAAGCCTACTGGCAATGAATTTTTCTAAGGCCTACGGTCTATGTAATACTTACGCTTATGGGCCTTGTAAGGGTTCCACCTCACCCCTTGAATGGTGGATTATCAAACCCAATAATAAATGAAGGCCTTCGGGCCACTAGATGAGGCAATAAGATCAATGCTACTCGTATCACCACACATGAGTGTGATAATTTATTATCTCAGACATAGGTTTCATGCATCGGTCTTAATGAATTTTTAATATAGTAATTTATTTGATATTATCATTTATTTATTAATTTAAAAAATGATACATATATTTTTTTTATGAAATATAATTTACACATTTTCAATTTCAATAAAATTTAATATTATTGAAGGAATTTAATTTATGTTGATTTTAATACCTATGAATTGATAAGAATTAAATAATTTTTATTACATAAATAATAATTTTTCTTGTACTATGAATTAAATATTTTAATTTATTCTAATGAGTTGATTTAATATATTTTATGTATTATAATAATGTAAATAAATCACTACTACAGAATCATTGTAATGAATCTTATTTAAAGCATATTACTTATAATTAATTAACATTTGTCTATATTTTTATTAAATTTTTTGGAAATGGAATAAAATAATTCCATAAAATTAATTTTTTAAAAAATGGTTTACTTAAATGGTATGAGTTCAAATATTAAATTTAATTTATATTTTCATAAGAAATTAGATAAAAAATTGTGTCCAAAATAGTATTAGCACATTTAAACCATGTAAAAGGGTACATGTTGTAAATTGAGTTAAAAAACAATCCAGGAAAATAATTAAACCTGGAACAAAGACATAAAAACAAATAAAAATGAGTTGGGTGAAATTTTTATATATAAAAGGCAAGAAATCATCGTATAATTATTTTTTATGAGAATCATTATCAAATATCTCACCAACATTCGCATACCCAACACTCTTAACAACCATGTGATTCCTTTGTTACCCACCCCGACCATAATATTTCAAATATATATCCCTATATTTCAATGATAAAATAAATTTTAAATTTCAGACAAAAATAATAATAATTTCAACATATTATCTCTTTAATATTTAAATATTTTTATCCCATAAATCCTTCTTAGATATTAATAAAAACTGGTCACAATAAAGTGGCCCAAATCATTCATTTATATGGCATTTGTTACAATGAAATAATGATTTTATATATATAACTATTGTGTTCCTAATTTCATCTATTTAATATATTGTCTTCACTTTTAATAATTATTTCTCCCCACTCCAATTCTGTCCATTTAATACATTATTATTCTATAAAAGTCATATTTTTATAATGTAACCATATTTTTATACTCATTCATTTTTTATAACATGTATTTCATTAGACTTGTAAATCCATCTAAAATAATGAAGTATTACCATTATCATGAGGATTGAATAAGATTACATAAATTATAATAATACAATTTAATGATAATTTTTTAATTTCCACTTAATTATGGAATGGTATATGTATTATTAAATTAAATCAAAAAATATATATTTTATTTAATATTGATAAAAAATATTTCATCCCCTCAAAATATTTCCACATCATTAAAAAAATTATTATTGTAAAAAATTACATAATCATCAAAAAATGATACCTCCAAGATGATTTTGGATGTCAAAAATATATAATAAATTGTCTTTAACTGGAATATCTATTCCAAAAAATAAAGTATAAAAACACATAAATAAACAATTCAATATTTATTTTTTTTAAAATTCTAACAACATGGGTAACAAGAAATTATAATTTACAAGTATTAACTAAAATAAATATGAATATTTTTCTTATACAGAAGAATATAAAATTAATTTTATTATATAAGAGGTTATAATTTTTCTAAACAAATATGAAACCAAGGAAAGGTTATTATTTACTGAATTTAAACTTATTTAGGTCCAAAAAAATCTTCGTTGACTATGTTATAAAATGTATTTTATATTATTCTATATATCTATATTGTAAGGGATTTTCTCTTTCTGTTAGATAAATTATATTTTTCAGTCAACATCATATAGTTTTGTTTAATTTTTTCAACAAAATAATATAATTTTATTCTGAATTAATCAAATAATGTATATTTTCTTTTACTCATTCCTATCGGTATTATTTATTTTTATATATTTTTATATTATTATAATGAAAAAAATATATTTATTTTTCTCAATATATTTTTCTTTATCACTTTGTAATGATAAATATTATTACTCTTTAATATTTTGGTTTTAAAAAAAACAAAACAAAAAAGAGATATTACCTTTCAATTTAATATATTTTCAATCCTCTACTCCCTATTTCATTATATAATATATATTTCATTAAAATATTATTTTTTAATCAACTCTTTTAAAATAATTTGTTTTTGAAGTCCTTCTACCACAATTTAATAAATAATTTTTTTATTGTTACATTTTTTCATCCTTTTTTACTAAAATAAATATTTTTTGGGGAAAATATTTTTATTATGATTTCATATCAATTGTTCTCTCCATATAATAAATTATATATCTATGATGGGGTAATATTTTTGATATACGTGAAATTTCACTTCTCATATACTACTTTTTAGAGATCTCATTTTTTATGTCAACAAATCTAATTATTAAAAATGTTTCCGATGATTCTTTTTTATAATATTATATAACCCATATATAATTTGGGTTTTTTATGATTATATCTATGATTAATTTAATGTGGAATAAATATTCATGTTGTATCATAATGTGTCTATAATATCTGAATTATCCCCCAAATACATTAGTTAAAAAATTTATATCTCTTTTCAAAATGATGTAATTCGAAAACAATATTTCTATTATACTAATTCAAATGTTTTTTTCTTGGGCATGATTATAGTTATATTTTGAACAAAAATTAATATGGGAATTATTTCATTAAATTTTTCACATATATATACTCATGATAATGTAATGTAACCTGTATTTTCCAATTCTTATGCTTCATTCACATTTTTATGTATATGACCATATTCTACATACATATCATTAACATTGGACATTATTTTCACATTTTATGGAATATTATGTCTTCTTCATTCATGATTCATCACTGTGGTTATATGCCCTTATATTATGCCTTATAGGGAAGAATTATGATTCAACGTTCTCTTCAACAAGATATTGTTTCCATATTCTAGTTTTCTCATAACCATGCTATCAATACCATTATGGGTTAATGATATATTTTTAATTTACATATAATTTGAGTGAAATCATTCTTATGTTCCCCATTTTCCAATGGAATAAATCATTCGATTATGCTTAGAATGATGTATGTTTTGGTTAATATTATGAAATATGAAAAAACAATAATTAGTAATAATAAATTTATGTAACCATTATCTAAATATTATAAACAATTAAGTTCATTTATTTTTAGTATATTTTAAAATATATAAAGTATAATTCTACTAATAAATGTAAAATATAAGTGTTTTATATACATGTTGTATCTGTATCTCTTCATTATATGATTTATTGATGGTTCACAACAACCAATGGGTTCCCCCCTTCACTACATTCCCATGATCATTTTATCATTAATGGGGAAATATATATAATTAAATGAAAAAAATATAACCATTTCATTACATAAATATAATGTAAAATGTTACCATTAATTTCTATCTATTTCAATTTCACTGACTAGTTTTTGAAATATTCATAATTAGTAGTATCACATTTCTATGAGATATCTTGAAAATTAGGCCTTATAATTTTTTTTCATGCTATTTGAATAGATTCTATGATCTCATAAATATTACTCTCTTTTATATATATTGTATTTATCAAATAAATATATATAACAATAATTCCTGGTATTATTTTGTTATATATTTATTTCATACATTAGTTGACTACATCTGTTAAGTAATTATTTTACCTATATTTAATGAAATTCTTTTTATCAATTCCTATGAAAATTATACACCAAATTATATATTCAAAATTAATACGATTTTAAATTACATAAATAAATATTTAAAATAGAAAAAAAATTCTTCATTTGTTTCACATATATCCCTCATAATAGAATGGATATTCAAAAAATAAATAAAATATTCCTAACTCATATTCTTTATAGAGTAATAACTATAATCACAAAATAACACAAAGTTTTATTGAGTTCTTAAATCCAATATTATAACTCCATATACCCCACTATCATTCCTCATCTAGACCAAATAATCATTTCAAGCTTCAAAATTTATATCTTTTTTATGAACATGTTTTTAAAATAATATTAAAAAGATATATTTTAATACTCTATTACGGAATGATGAACCCATTACAGTATTCATAATAAATTTCATATAATTATATTCAATCACTAAAATAAATATCATTTTGGAATATAGATTTATTTTTACTTATGAATTTCAAATTTATTATCATGTAATCCATTGTGCATTCTCAAACAAATCCAGGGAGAAGATGATAATCTTATGTGAACCCCCATTCATTATATTAATTAATAGATTTGAAATATCATATTTATTCAAATTTGTATTAATATATAAAACTAACTATTTATTCATATATTATCCCCTTAGTTCATTCTATATTTATTCATATATATGATGAGGGAAATGTTTTATAATACAATTCATTGTTATACACATTATAGATTAATATAATATTTTGGAACATTTTCATAGATTTCACCCTGATGGGGTTAGGGGTGAAATGGTGAATAAAAGATCAAAATAATTCTTAATTGATTATATATCATATTATGTCCACTTGAGGAACACATCAATCTCTCTTTCTTGTATTTATTAAAGAGTAAATACATTAGTCAATGAAACATATTATTTATACATTGTTCATCCATATAGTGATACATCAATGTATGATGAACGATAATATCTCTCTTTGAACAAATCACTCTAAAATATCATTTATTATATTATTAAAATTTTTGAGTATTAAAAACAAAACTCCTAGTTTTATAACATGGACATTTATAAATCTAATCCATAAAATAGAACTCACATACCAATATGATATGAAATTTTTACTAAATTTTTTTGATATATATATATATATATATTTACCAATGATGGGTTTTTTAATTCACTATAATTGATTCAATATTACAGATATATATTTTAACTCAACGATCAGCCTATTATTCAACTAATACCATCTAAATGATATCTATAAATCCATAAAACATTCAAAAGATATATATAATTTTACTCCTGTCTTACACTTATATTTTTATTAGTCTTTAATGAAATTAGAAAATATATTCTACCTAAATAACTGTTTGGATTATTATACTCTCCGTCCATTGAATAATGTACTTAATACCTTAAATAAAAAACATGAAACAACATATTGATTGATGGTTATAAATTCTATAATTTTCCAAATGTGTTGTGATGTGTTTTTTGGTATATTATATCATGTACTGAAATTGAATTCTTAAAGGTATTGTGCATAATCCATTATCATTTTCCATTCATCATATTGAGATTCACAATCATTTCCACATGTAGTAATCCATTATCAATTTTATTATCTATGAAATATCATTCATAATCAGCATTCTCTTGTCTTTGTGGAAAATAAGTAATGAACTATATCGATGTACTTTCCTTTATACCCATAGTGGACATCTAGTGGCCCATATGATGAAACAATATCGATTTTAGCCTCATTCATTTGTATTCACTTGACATAAATATGAATCTTGATAATAGTGTCATATAAAAAAAATGATACATAAAAATTTGAATTTTTACCCCAAGACAGTAAATACAATAACTTTTTCCTTTACAAATTTTATTTTTTTCTTACGACATCTCTAGCTAAGAAATAACGTTTTCTGAAAACACCACACCAATTTTGGGAAACCTCCCTTCTCACTAGTAAACATCACATGAATCATGTGGATAAAAAGATTATATTCCTTTTGAATTTTAATTTCATATTAAAAAACTATGAATAACTCATTCCATTGACCTCCCATGAAGCATCCATCATGAAACAGTTCATCAAACTCAATAGAAAAACAATTAGGGGTAATTTATTCAAATAATTAACTCGTTTTTGTTAATTGAAACCACTCCAAAATGTCCAATAATTGTTTAATCATCCACCAAATCTACCACAATGAATATTTGTACCAATACGCCACAAATAAAATGTTGGATCAAGTGATCTATCCTTACTACGAGTAAAAGTAATTTAATTAAAATCTCTTCATGACCACATACTTTTAATTCGTACAATAACTACACATATCACCCGAATTCTTTTAGGGATGGAGTATCTCACTTTTCTATTAACCACATTTCTAAAACTACTTGACATTTCTCCCCCATAATTAATGAACCCAAGTAGATCATTTTTTTAAGAATTCCACAATATATCATGCAAATTCCCAAAATTATAGTTTACAAAACAATCCATGACCATGAAAAAAACTATGGTGAATAAGGGTTCCATCATGTGAAAAATAAAATAGAGGTTTATGGATAGACTCCAAAATCAATGTGATTTACTTAAATTTCCACATCAATTATAGACATATTAATTATTACCATGATTATCTTATGAGTTGAAACATACTAGAATTTTATGGGATGTTTGTAAAATATCATAATATAGATGTTCAGATTTTTTCCCTCTGGTTTGAAATATGTGGTTCCTTGAATAGTATTCTAGAACATAATATCTTCTTCCTTGTTATCTATTTATCCCAAAAACGCCCTTATTCACCCACATGACAATATTTTCATCGTTATTAATGATTAATAGATTGAGTTTCATGATATAGACTCTCTTCAAGGATCAATTTACAAAATGTTGATTTGACAACCATTTGGAACAATATTAATCCCTTAATCACCACAATATCCTTAAATAATATTATATTCTAAAAAAACCAGAATAAAAAATAATCAAACACATAAATCCATTAAATTTATTAATATACTTACTATATAGGTAATGTCTATTTCAACATATCCTTTACACATCGATTTAATTTAATTATGAATACGAATTTATATTAATGAAATTATAATTTTGTGGCCATATAATTACTTCCCATGTATTTTTCCTTTTTTTATAGATCATCAAGAATATATTGGACATAATTTTATTCCGTATAATAATTTTTAAATGAATTTTACCCACCAAATTCAATATATAAACTGATCTATGTGGCTTAATTCTTCTGGATCTAGTGGGGGATGAAGGATCACCAACAATGTTTTCATTTGTGATAACAATTCCATTTAATAATAAATCCAAATTAAAATAATTATTTTTATTATACATCATTATATGTATTAAAATTACATATAAAACCTCATATCTTCCCCATATAATACACATATTCATTTATTTGATATTCAGAAAATGATATTTTCCATGTGAAACATTCAAACAAGAAATTGATATTTTTTAATGATTTATTATGACATACATCATTTCAAAAAAAAAACATTACATTCAATCACATTTCTATTAATTCTATATATTCCCTGGTATACTATACTATTTTTTTAATATCAATGAATAATTATTTTGGTTCTATGAGCTTCAAATATTTTATTATTTTTTCACTTTTAAATGTAAAAAACAATTCCAAAAAAGTATTTAAGAGTATGATTCTTTCAATTACTAAATTTATCTACTGTTTCTTAATTACTATGATTTAATAAAGCACAATAAATGTTTTAAACCACTACATATACAATTATTATTAAATATTTTCTAATAATATTTTTTGAATTTGCATAGTCTTTGATATGCCATTGATAATGTTATTTTTTATTTCAACACAGCCATTTTTTTTATTTATTATAAAAAATGATAAATGGGTTTGAAATTCATGTTCATAAATCTATTCTTCCATTTGATTGTTCATAAATTATATTCCATTTTCAGTGATTTTTTTTAATTATCAAAGAGAAAATATTATTATCATTTAAATATAATCAAGTGACAATATTAAATTCTTCAAATTTGTGAAATATAACCATCAATCATGTAATTTTATTATAGTTTTTAATAATATTGGAATATTACATTCTACGTTCAATGTTATTGGGTGTGGTTATCCCAAAGACAACCACATGGATATGAATAATATTTTTTTGATGACCGTCACTTATTCGTCATATATATCATTCAAAAAATATTCCCCTTTTCAATAAATATCACATTTGTGACTAAATAAAATATAGAATTTTGGATTTCATAAGATACATTATATTTCACCATATAATCCAGGATGATTATCTCAGGTGACCAGGTCATTTATATCAGAGTTCGCTTTCATCATCACTAGAAATTATATGGAAACACTATTAATCAATAAGTCAATAATTTTATTTTTTTATATTCTATGAATAATGAATGAACCTTATTCATATAGAATAGTGAATACATTATTTTTCAACTCTATAACATTACCCTAGTCACATATTTATCTAATACTAAGAGTATTCCTATTGATTCCATTAAACCAAGAGGACATCTACTGAATTGTGATCACTACATCCCACATTATATTTCATGGATAATAATTTCCTAAGGAAAACATCATTTAATTAATGCACAACACCAATATCATTATATATTATTCCAATGATGAGGACTTCATTTCCAGTCATGTATGATATATATATATTCTTTCCAATATCAAAATAAATTTTTTTCCCATTAAGGAAACTTGAGATACATTATCCTTCCCAGACCATATTCTCTTCAACCAATATTTTCGGTCTACCTCTATAGATAATGAATAAAAATGTTTATATTTTCCCTCTAATAAAACATATTCATATTTAAAAAATGAGGACCTATTTTATACATTTAATTCCTTATATAAAAACTAAAACAAATTTTCCCACCCTTTTAAATAAAATTTCGAATGGTTTTCATTATTATTGATTTAAATTATATATATTAATTCCCAAAACCTTCCCAAAAGAAGAAACATCGAATTAATGTAGAGAGTAAATTAAAATCCTACATTTAGGTTTTTATGATAATTGCTCATGATTATACATCATTGAAATATATATCATTGGTTAGGTTAAGTCCCATATTTAATCATTAATAATATTTTATTTTTTGAATCTTATTCTTAATGTGAATTTTAACAATGTTTCTATGATATATGTTTTATAGATCAACATTCATTGTATGTGTTCATGTTATAGGTGCATAACCAACTATGGATATATTCACAAGGATATTATTCTTCATAAAATTGTTTTGATTTTTATTGAAATAATTTAGTTCATTAATTGAAATGAGTTCCTTAGTGAACTCCATGGATGAATTTACAGCCTTGTGAAGCAAAATTTTCATTGATATAGCTGATTCCATAATTGGTGTGAGAATATTTTCATGATGAAAAAATTTTGTTAACATTAATTGACTTCTAATTTATATATTAAGTCATATTTTATTGATATTTATCTGATTAAAAACATCATCAATTATTCAATGTTATACTTAAAATTTAATTCTCAATAGAACTTCATTTTATTAACATACTTTTTTTTCCATATTTATGATTTTGGATTTAATATTTTTATTATAGAAAGTATTATACATACTTTTTTTATGAAGTTTAGATTCCTAATAAACTACCCAATAATGTTTTCTATGGTTTCTCCAAATATCATTTTCTTTAAAGGATACCTTTAGTTCAACCTAATGATAAACCATAATACTTATATCATATTAATTTTCACTAAAAACTTCTTATCTAAAATATCATAGTGCATATTTATCTTGATTATTACAATAATAAACTTATTCCACTTTGATTTTATACGAATTTATATTTAATTATGAATGAATGTATCTATATATTGAAAAAACACCCCTTTTCAACATAAAATTTTTATTATCCTTTGGAAATTTTGTGGGCTATAATGTCATATGAATCCAAATCTCTTCACATATGATATTTGAAAGAAGATCATTTATTTTAAACCTCCCTTATCCTAATATAATGAAAAATAAGATAAATGAAACAATCACATAAATTTTATCTTCATCCAAAACATCCTTCACTACATGATGTTTAATAGTTATATAATCCAGTTCATTAGAGTTTTATGTCCCCCATGGACTCATTGTCTTCATTTATCATCTAATATATAGTATGAATATTAAACATTATTTAAAAAATGATTTCCATAAAGCCTTTTTAATCTAAAAAATATACATTTCATTGAACTGAAGAGGATATATACTCATGATTTTATTTAAAATGTTATCATCTTTGATATACACAGAATGATGGTTCATATCATCAACATGAGTTTTTACTAGATAGAAAAATAAATCAATGATATCAAATCAGATCATTCTCATTTACCCATTATTGTACCATAATACATGAAATCATGAACCATTAAATCATATACATAAATATTCAAATGTTTTCTCACATGGCAATAGAATTTTTTAAATACATTTCCATTTTGTAAATAGGATTAGAAAGACCACCCTGTTTGGTATTAATAGACATTGAATATACAACACATTCTCTATGAACATTCTTTAATAAAGTCAAAATTTTTATTATTAAAAAATATCATAAATGGAAGAAAAATAAACATTCATCCCAAATATCCAAAATACTGTTTCATTTTGATCTTTAAAATTTGAAAATTAATTCCATCAATGATAATAACACTTTTTGGGATGTAAATTATTTATATGGATTTAAGAAATAGATAATGTAGCCTAAAAATTATTCATTTAAATAAACATAATTGATATTGTGGTTGTGCAGTAATCACTAAATAAAAGATAAACTCTTCCAAAAAATCATGCTTTTAGCACTCCAACCAACCCTCATATTTTACTAATATGAAAATTTATAAATCTCAAAAATCTCATGGGTTTGCGAAGTAACTTATCCATATGATTCAACCTTCATCTTGAAGAATTTTTTTATAAATATAAATCAATTAAAGTGTTTTTTATTAAATTTTTTTCCAAACATATAATAAGATGTTTGAACTTTTAGATCACCCTATATATCAAATTTAAATTTATAGATGAAATTTACAATTACCAATTACATTATTGAGATATAAACAATGTTAATTCACTCTTCATCTTCTGTTTATATGATCCTTCGCAACCATGGTCATATCATGTTCTTAAATAACCACATCAAATTCAATTCCATATATTGAATGAATTTGAGAACTTATGTACTCAAATAAATAACATTAAACAACCTATTTTTTAACAGTTACAAAAAAGAAAATTTACCAATGTTTTTGCAATTAATTTATTTTAATCATCTCAAATGGGTGAAAAAATAGATTTCACCATGGTGTGGACTAAAAACTTTTGAAATTTTCACTTCAACATAATGAGCTCTATGACCATGCATCCTTCCATAACAAATTTTGAATTGTTTTTTTTATGATACATGGATGATTGTACTCCATGTTTTTCATAGTCGAATACTTAGATATCAATGCGATTCTCAACACACATAGTAGACTCCTCGTGTCTAATTGAAGAAACCAATCACTACTATACTATGTGGAATAGTTTGGACTTGCTAATGATATCCTCTTTCAAATATTTCCATTTTATATATAACAATATATCAACCATGGATTCACCACTATTAAATTTTACAGATAAATTGTCCAATTTCTTCCAAGATGAAAAACACCATTTGTGTGGATCCCTATCACTGAAAATTTTGGATTTCCAAATTTTTTATAGACCCAATCATTATTAAAAAACATACACTCCCATTTTTAGGAAACATTATTTCTCATAGGTAGACATCAGAATCAACAATGGGATTCAAGTATTTTTATCCAAGCTATTTTTATGTCTATCATCACCAAAAATTAGAAACCATTTCCATCAATTTCCCATGATTTATTATTCCTTAGAAATATGAACAAAAAAACCAAAAAAACATGTAATGGATTTTTAATAACATAACATTATCAATTGAGATAAATCTTAAATATTTTCTATTATTTTACAAAAATTTTAAATTTTTAAGATGAATATACTTTATAAATTTGATTCCAATCATATAAAATACAAATCAATATTCAAATAAAATATATTACTTGAAAGAGTCTTAAAATTATGATAATAAAGCACCTTAAATAAATGGAATCTATAATCCTTTTGTATTTTCACTACCTCTTATAAAAAGTAATACTTTTAAAAAATAGAGACTTTATAAATTATAATTTTTTTATAATCCATAAAATATAAAGGATTCATATATTACATATTAAAAAATATCATTTATCAGCGTTTTATCCATTACATTTTATTTTTTTTGGAAAAATCATAGTAAACCTCAAAAAATCACAAAGAATATAAAAGTATCTATTTTTAAAACATTCCAATCTCACGTTCTTGATTACTCTAGAAGCATCATTAGATCTGCTTCTAAAATAACTATGTTACTTCAAAACAAATATCAATTTAATTTTTTTTATTGTTTCCCATTTTAAAATGGGTTGATAGGTAACCTTACATGGATTATAATCCTAGAGGAATATAAGACACAAACCTTAACTGAATAGTGAAATTATTTTACAGAATATAATTGACCCTCTCTATTATATATAACAAATAATTAGCTTCCAAACTAATTATAGTGCCTAATGAGAAATTTCCCACATTAAGATACATGTTTTTTGGAATCAATGGATGATATCAGAACCTTTTTATCATATAATATAGAATCCCATAAAATTTTATATTGGTTCTCAAAACCATCTGGATCTATACTAGTGGAAATCACGGTTGGAATCAAAACCCTAATAAGAACAAAAACACAACTGTATTGAATCAAATTTTACATGTATTGTTTTTGGATATTGTATCTATCGTTTTCAATACTATGCACTGATATGGAATGTGATTCCAAGGCCTGGTGTGCCTCGAATATATGATTTAAATACATTAAATAGAATGTGAATGCATAATTCCTAAAAACATGGTGGAGATTTTAAATGTGGGCCTAGATCATAATTTCAAGGGAACAGTGGAGTTCAGTTCATGGGTTTTTCCATAGGCATGACAAAACTTTTGTTTGTGTCGGGTGTTGGTAGAAAATTTATAGTGGGCATAAAAAATTTCATAATTATTTACAATTATATTATTAATCAACTAACACAATGACCTACATTAATATATAAGAATATGGTTATAAAGAAATTATGGGGTTAGTTGTATGATCATGGATCCATTGGAGAGAGAGTTGGAGGATATCTCTCATATAAATTAAAATTATATCATGGATATTATATCAATGTACAAAAAAATCAAATGACCTCAACAATAATCGTGGAAAAACTCAATTAATCATTATTGATCCATTACAATCGATGTAGAATCTTTTTAGGTTTTATTTAATTCCATGTTCATAATTATTATGATGAACACATATCAATCAAAAATTATATTGAACCATACAGTGTGTGTATTGTGGTATGTGTTTAATTTAGGAATTTATTTTGGAGAATGATAATTCGAATTTAAATTGTCATCTACTCAATTATTCATAAAATGGAAATAAAATTAATTCAATATTAACATAGACCAATGTTTATTTATCTTTATTGTTGTTTTTCATTTATTCCTCGATTCTTTGTTCATCACAGACGCTCTTCATTTTCATGATAGTTCGACATATTCCAAGGAATTGATAATTTCAAACCCATTTAATTGCATAATTATATGATTTTTCATATCCGAGATTAGAATGAAATGATGGTGGTGTGATGGTTGAATTATTGTAGGACCATTTGGTTTTCATACCTGATTTTACATTCCTCGATGTGCATTGATGAACAAATTTTGATGGTGATTTATTAATGGATTTAATGGATGAATAATGATTTATGTCCAGGATGAGTGTTGGATGTTGTGGTTCCATGATTTTATTAGCACTATGTTCACCGGATCGAATGTTATTGGTGTAACAGACCATGCTTCCATGGTATGTTTCACTTTGAATAATACAATAGCTTGTGTTGCAAGCAACTTTGAGTTCAAACACACCACAACCAATCTAACTAGCTGTTACGAATATTAATACCCACTTTTTAATATTTTATAAATTTTATCTTCCAAAATGGACATCATTTTGAGATTTGGAATATCAAAATTAGCTTAGGGTAAATTTTTGGTATTTTTTATAAACATTCAATTTTTGATGAATAGTGAAAAACACTGCTTTATTTTTTAAGACTGTCTTTTCAATTAAATATTTTATTATTTTATTTAAATTTATTTTAGGTCAAAATATATACATAATACCTATATATGTTCAAGATAATTAATTGGAGTTATTTTATAATAAGTTTATATATATATAATTTTTTCGTACTTTTTACCATCTTTTACCCATCTCTAAGGAGAATTTCCAAATTTGTATAAAACAATAGTTTACTACTTCTGTGAGTTGAATTTCAAAAACCTGAGAGACACTATTAATATTAGTATGTATAATTTGTTTCAATAAGATGAAAATAATTTTTGGTGAATAGTATTTTTGACTTTTATTTACCATAGTTAAAAGTAAATAGGGTATTTAATGGTAAAAATCATATTATAAATACATAATACATGTCCTATTTCTATTGGATAAGTCGAATTTTACCAAAAACAACAAATTGAATAAAATATTATCCCTTCGGCCCACGTGGATTAGATTAGGACATTTATTATTATTTTATTTTAAGAAGAGTTATAAGAATTAATATCAATGTTTATTAACTAAACCATTTTTTATATAAAGTCATACATAAGATAAATTCAACTTTAAATTATCTTTATAAATATTCAATGATTTCCTACATAATGGTATTTTATTTATAATTTTTTGACCTTAAATAATTAAATTTATTTTTGACACAATGATGATACAGTAATTACATTATTAATTAATTATTAAAATAATTGATATTATAAATGTCCAAATAAAACTTATTTGAGACTTTTAATGGATCAAAATAATTATTTAGGTTAATAAGACATGTTATGGTTGATTAAATGAATTTTATTCAAAGTAATAATTCAATTATGAATTAAAAAATTACAAAATACTGTCAAAATTGACATAAAAGTGTTTTTAAAACAAATATTATATTATTAATTGATATTCTTCTACATAATTTATAATATTCAGAAAAAGGTATTAAATATTATTATATTTTTCATTAATGAACCAATTTATGTTCTCTTTGGAGTGTATAGTATGTTTATTAACCATATTATGTAAAAATACAAAGAGACATGGTAAAGGTCAAACTCTTTCACTAAGAGTTAAATCTAAAAGACAAGGTTAATATAGTGACCCAAACCTATATAAAACCTATTGGTTGAGTGGTTTTAGACCCATACCAAACCTACCCTTTATATAAATAATTTTCGAACCATTAATAACTGAAAATTATTTTATTATAAATAATGATTCAATCTTTTCCGAAGGTTCCCCTCACCCCTCTTATAAAATGGCACCTCACCTTTTCTCAAATTCACACCACAAAGCCATTTTTCTTGGCCATCCCTAGCCCAAATATACTCTTAACCATCCTCCCTTCATTGTAGATTTCTTCCTTTAGTCTGAAAGACAACCTAATGATCCCATTTGATCAAATCAAAAGGATGAACCCGAAGAAGAGGTAAATATTTCATCACATCTTGCATGTTCCTTTCTTCGTCCACTTCCACTTTATTTATTGTTTCCATTATAAAATAATAACAAAATTATCTTATAGATACTTTTATTATATTATAAAAATAGTAAAACTATATTCATTATTCTATCCATCCTATAAAAGTCAAAGTGACCATATGCCCGTACGTACGGATTACCGTCTCCACGTCTTGGTGTTATTTGTTATTGAAATTTTTAATTATTTGGATGGGTATAATAAAGAGTATAATAAATTTGAATAATAAATAAAACATGATAATTATTATTTATAGATTATATAATAGCAAATTATATATTATTTTAAAATCAAAATAATGATATTGTTGCTTGTGCTTACGTACAGATTACCGTCTCCACGAACGTGATGAGATCCATTCACCAACGTAATCATTAAAGAATAATTTTAAATTTCTTATTAAAAATAATGTTTAAGAACAAAATATAATTCTATATATGATTCAAATATATCATATCCATAAAAAACATGTCGTACATAACCAAGAATATAAAGGAAAACGAATCATTTAAACCCCCAAAACGATGAAGCCACTGAAATATCATTAAAAAAAGAAATTTTAAAAGACCATATATGATATCATATTTATGTTTATAGTTCTTGTATAGTTTACTACCAATGATTTTACTATTAAACATGACGTTAACTTACCCTCGACCAAGGAAAACTACAATGAAAGGGTTTATTTCACAGTCCCTTTACTATCTGAGGTTGTTTTTATGTATGTATCTACTGGGACCTCTTTATCATCCACATCTGTGTTTTCTTAAAAACGTAATTCCAAACATTTTTACTATTTAATATACTATTGGTAAATTAATTTATTAATTTATTTGACTATATATGTTTTGAAATGAATCATTATATCGTTTACCAAACATGGTACTTTTTGACATTTTCGTCAAAATAATGGTAAGAATGACTTTTTTAACTTATACGGCGGGTGTGACTATTTTTCGCCATTTTATCATCATCAAATCTTCCCATAAAAGTTTATAATAATATTTTCAAATTTAATGTTTCGTTATATAATTATTTTTCTTTTAAATGATTTCAAAATTAAAAGTGTTATTTTTTCTAAAAAAAAGTTTTCATTTCATCTATGTCAACATCCTATGATGTATTTTAAGCTAGTATGAAGGTGATTTATTATGATAAAAAACATCAATATTGTATTTATGGATATGTGATATGATTGACTGTGGATGTGTTATTTTTACACAATTATTGGTTTATGGATAACGTATATACATTTTGTATGATAGTTTTAATATGAATGTTTATGTTATGTTTAAACCAATTAATATGAGGAATGAATTGGCCTTATTAAGTGACCGTTGGAGCCCACTATAGCTTCCTGATGCATCGGTAGGTCTTAGGAGACAAACTAGTGTCTTGGCACAAGACCTTCACAGATTCTTATTTTTAGTCTTAGCATAAGGCCTTGACTATGTGGTTATATAGTATACCATTATGCATTCCATCATTATGAAAGTGGCTATTGTTATTGCATGTGATTATTCGAATAGTAGAATGTACATGTGAATATGTAAACGTCAAGATTTCATTTTATCTATACCATATTATGCTTAATTTCTAGTTTAAAAATATTTTTTTATACTTATACATTTCCTTAATTTTTTATGTTTATTTATGAAAGACTCGTCTATGTTTTTATCCTCAGTGGTCATCTGAGCTAAAACCTTTCTATGTGTTATTTTTACCAGGATGCAAAATGTATATTATGACTGACCTGTAGCGATAGTCTAGGGGATATGAGTGTGTCCTATGGAGACTATGTTGTTGTAGTTCTTCGTTTTATAATGTAATTTAAAACCTATGAACGTGTCTAGTATTTCCAAGGCTACTAAACGAATCGGTCTTTCTGGACATGATCTTTTGTGATCATGCCAATGTTATGTAATAATTCCCCAACACTGGGTCACTAGGGTCGGGTCACTAAAGTTGGTTATAGATTATGTTTAGTACAAACATTGGATGCGGGATTTATAAATACTCCGATTTTATAGCATTATCCTAATATATACATTGAGGATTAGTATATAATAACATTCTTTAAATTTGGTATTGTTTGGATTTTGTGAGTATTACAAGAAATACATCCATGTATGGATATGAGAAGGTAGAGGTGGCTCTAGCACATATGCACCTAGGGGTAAAACTGGAAAACACCGCTTTGTGCTTGACTCGAACGAGAACTTGTGCACAACAACGGGCCTTACTACACTATTAGTTACCACACTCTCGAAAGATATTCTTAAAAGAAATTTAATTTTTTTAGAACCCATTCTGATGGGTTTTTGAGGATATACTTTCTCAATGAAAAATGTTTTATGATTATGGATTATATACATAAATTGTTCAATTTATGTTATCTATTTTACAAGTTTGGAATTCTGTATTGTGATTCATAAACTAATCAAGTGTATTCCATTATTTAGAAATGACACCAAGTGGAACGAATGGAATCCATATCAATGAACAAAATCCATGTAGGTATTCTTACTTACTCAGGATAATTATAGTGGAGCTGGTGATGCAACTGGTGCTGATCATCTTATCACCATACTAGGACAACTCACTATGGTTATGAATAAAATCCATAACCATATTAAGCACCTTGATCCATAATGTGGAAGATCAATGTTAGACCAATTCATGAGGAAACAACCACAATCATTAAATGGGTCTATAAATCCATTTGTAGCCGAGCATTGTACAATTTTCGTAGTGAAAATATTCCACCCTTTGTGGAGTAGCGAAAGGGAAAAAGTTGTCATGGCAGTTTATCACCTTAAAGAAGATGAAGATCAATGGTGGTTATTGATTCAAAAAAAATCGAAGATAATGAAGTATCAAATATGTAATAGTTAGAGTTTAAAAATATTTTCATAGAAAAATATTTTCATCGTGATCATTGACCGAATATGGAAATGCAATTTTTGTGTTTAATACAAAAGGAGGATGAGAATATCGCAAAATACTAGGATAACATTACAAGGATATGAAGGCATGTTGCAGATTATATACGCAACCCATGAAGTATGATCGATCATTTCTGTGATGGGTTATGACCATTTCTCCATTGAGCATTAGAATCACAATCTTTCACGTCGTATAAAGATATTAAATCATTTTCTATAAAGAAAGAAAAATAAGTATCTAAGTCCTATGAATTTAATGAACTATAGGAGATTAATAGATCTGCTATAAAATATGGAAATGGAAATAAGGGGATGAAGCGAAAAGTTGAATAACCATCCTGTGGTAAATTTGGGAAGAAATGCCCGGGTACATGCCTGAAGGGAATGTGAGACTATTACAAGTGTGTTGAAAAAGGTCACTAAGATCATGATTGCAACAGGAATAAAGAAGCTGCCAATGTTGAAGGATACAATTGTAGATAAAGGTGGATTTATTCAAATGAATGTACTAATATCAAAGTAAACTTACCTTAGAAAATTCCAAGGGATCAAGGCCATGCTTACGCTATCACAATTACTAAGGTTGAAGATCCAAAAGACATGGTGCCTGATAAATTAATGGTTTCCTCATGTTTAGAAAATGGTTTATTTTATTCTAGATCATTGCATTGTTTTATAACTTCCCAATTTTCTATGAAATTTAGATATTTTCAATTTGATTTATCACGGGAGTTTTCAATCATAACACCTAAGGGATGTATCATTGTAGCAATGTTTTGTGAGTCAATTCCCATTAGGGCATATAACTGTTCATTATCAGATGATCTCATCGTCATGCCCATGATTGAATATGATATAATCCTTGAAATGGTTTGGCATTTATACCATGATGCGAAAATGAATGTTAAAAATAAGGAGGTTACAATTCTCGAAGATGACAAGAAGTAACTTATCTTTAGAGTAGAAATGTCCCCACCTAATTCATATATAGATCCAACCCCCTGTTGCTCAACTAAATTCAATTACTTGGGAGAAATAGAATAAAATAATTATGGCTGAGGAATGGAATATTCAAATAGAGGACATAACTATTGTGTAAGAATATGTTGATATGTTTCTGGGTGATTTACCTGGACATCCTCGAGAACAAAAAATTGAGTTTTCCATTGATTTAATTCTTGGTTCAAGGCAACATATCGAAGAACCCTTATAGAATGGCCATTGTGCAATTAGTGGAAATAAAGAAACAATAAGAGGAATTGAGTAACAAGGGGTTTATTTTCCCTAGTTTTTCTCCATGGAGAGCTCATATTTTTTTTTATTAACAAGAAAGATGGATATATGAGGTTATGCATTAACATCAGGGGAATCAATGCTATAACTGTAATGAACAAGTATCACCTAACTCACATTTATAATTTATTCAAACAACAACATGGGGCTCAATATTTTTCAAATATTGACCTTAGATCTAGATATTGTCAGTTGGGTGTGAAAAAGGAACACATTCCAAAAACAACATTTTGAACTAGGTACGATCATTACAAGTATACAATACTGCCTTTTGGATTGTCTAATTAACCCTATGTCTTTATGGATATAATGAATATAGTTTTCAAGAAATATCCCGATGACTTATTAGTGGTATTTATAGATGATATCCTGTTATACTGAAAATTCTATAAAGATCGTGAAAATAACTTGCGCATCATTCTAAAGACTCTAAGAAGAAATGAATTATATTGGAAAGTTAGGATGTGTGAATTCCGGCATTAGCAAATTTATGTTCAAGGCCATATGGTCTCTATGGATGGAATCTTTATTGATCCTTCAATGACTACGGCAATCCAAGAATGGCTAGAAACAAAAAATATAAATGAGGTGTGTAGTTTTATTTTATTACCAGTTTATTATCGACATTTCGTCCATAATTTTTCGCAGTTGGAAACCCCATTAACAACTACCACATGTAAAGGGGTTACATTTTCTGGAAAAAATAATGTGATGAATGTTTTGAAGTACTTAAGAGAATATTATTCAATGCTCTTATCATGACTCTACCATTAGGGAATTATGGGTTTTTTATTTATAATGATGCTTCGATGAAATGAATTGGTTGAATCCTTATGCAGAATGATAGATTTATTTCAAATGTATCACAACAGATTAAAATTAATTAGAAAAACTATCCTACTCATGATCTTGAGTTATCAGCTATAATTTTTTTTTGAAGATATGGATACATTATCTCTATGGTGAAAAATGGGAGATATACACCGATCAAAAGAGATTGATTTATATTGTCTCATAGAATGAACTCAACATGGGGCAAAGGATATGGTATGAACTACTCATGTATTATGATTTCAATATAAACTACCTCCTGTGGAAGGAAAATAAGGTGGCATATTCTTTGAGCAGAAATGAGCATGGAGTTTTGAAAAAGATGATAATTGTAAGGGATCCTATTTTCATGGACCTAGTAAAGATGGGTAAGGGAATAACCATGGAAGGTCAAACAAAAGTTATTTTTCAAATGGTTTTCAAACCATCTTTACAAGAATTGATAAAAAGTTCTCATATTGATGATGAGGAGTTTCAAAAGATAATTAATGCTATTAATGATAGGAGATTGAGTGACTTAATATATGAATATGGGATTTCGAAATTCGGGAAGAGACATTGTGTTCCCTATTTTCCTGATCTAAAAATAGAATTGTTGAATGATGATCATAGCTCATGTTTCTCTATACACCATGGTAGAACTAAGATTTGTAGAGATTTGAGGGATCATTTTTGGTGAGACAACATGAAGAGGGAGATTGTTGATCTTGTGTCAAGATGTTTGGTTGGTTAACAAGTGAAAGCCGGAAGGCAATCTCATATAGTAGTCATGAAACCACTTCCCTTACCTAAGTGAAAATGGGATAATATTACTATTTACATTTTCATGGGGCTACCAAAGAAACCTAGAAGGAATTATTCCATATAGGTAATTGTTGATCATCTTACCAATTTAGCACATTTTAATTCTATAAGAGATGATTTTCCACTTGAACGTCTAGAAAGACTATATATTAATAATGTTACAAGTCTTCATGGAGCACTCTAATCGATTTTTTTTTACCATGATCCCCATTTTACATTAAGATTATGGAAAATTCTTCAGAAATCCCTGGATACTGAACTTCATTTGAGAACTGCCTACCACCCTCAAAATGATGGACAATCCAAACAGACAATTCAATCCTTATAAGACATGTTGAGATCTTTCTCATCTGACATTAAAGGTACGTGGGATCAATATATACCTCTAGTATAATTTTACTATAACAATATCTTCCATTCAAGTATTCAAGTGGAACCATATTTAGCATTATATGGCAAGAGATGTCGCAGACCAACTTGATGAGATAATGTTGGTGAAAGAAAACTCATAGGCCCAGAACGTGTTGAGGAAACAATGGAAAAGGTTATGGTTATACACACCCACAACAAAGAAGAACCAAGTAAACAGATGAACTATGCAGATAAATGAAGAAAGGATTTTTAATTTCAGGTAAGAGATCATGTTTTCTTAAATTTATATCCATGGAAGGGAGTTATACGATTCGGTAAGAAGAGGAAACTATATCCCATGTACATCAGACCTTTCGATATTCTAGAATGAATTTGGGCTGTAGCTTTCCGGTTGGAAATTCCGCCAAGTCTCTCCAATGATACAGATGTGTTCCACGTATCACAGTTGAGAAAATATATGCCTGACCCAACGCATGTACTAACCTTTGAGGAAATGGAACTGCAAATTGTTCTATCATATTGTGAAGAGCCTATCAAAATTCTTGATACTAGAGAACAAGTACTGAGAAACCAGATCAATCGTCTTGTAAATGTTCTATGGTGAAATCGTAAGATGGAAGAGGCAACTTAGTAACCCGAGGAACATATGATGAAGAACCACCTGATTCGTTTTATGCCAAAATGTTCGTGAAATTTCATGGATTAAATCATTTTAATGCGGTAAGAATGTAACACTCTAATATTCCATGGTACGTTTCCCTTTGAAAAATACAACAGCTTGTGTTGTACACAAATTCGAGTTAAAAAAAAACATCGCCTATAAAACTAGCAGTTATGAAAAGTAATACCCACATTTTGAAAATTTATAAATTTTATCTCTCAAAATGGAAGTCATTTTTTGATTTGGAATTTCGAATTTATCTTATGGTGAATTTTTGGTACTTTTATGAAATCATTCAGCATTTGATAAATAGTGAAAAACACTATGTTATTATTTAAAATCAACTTTTTAATTAAATATATAATTATTTTATATAAATATAATTTAGGTCAAAATAGATACATAATGCCTATATATGTCCAACGTAATTCATTAGAGTCATTTTATAATAAGTTTATATATATAATTTTATCGACCTTTTTAACGTCTTTGTCCCACCTCCTATGAGAATTTCCAAATTTGTATAAAACATAATTTTACCGATTTTGTGAGTTGAATTTCAAAAATCTTAGAGACACAGCTGATATTAGTAAGTAATATGTGGTTCAATAAGATGAAAATAATTTTTTGTGAATAGTAACATTTGACTTTTATTTACCACAGTTAAAATTAAATAAAGTAATTAATGGTAAAATTGATATTATAATTACCCTAAATTATGTCTTAATTATATTTTATAAGTATAATTCGACCAAAAAAACCTTAAGAGTAAAATATTATCCTTTAGTTCCACTTGTATAAGATTAGGACATTTATTATTATTTTATTTAAAATAGAGTTAAACAAGTTAAAATCAATGTTTAATAACTAAAACATTTTTCATATAGAGTTATATATAAAATAATATAAACTATAAATATTAATTATAAAGATAATATTATTTCATAAATAATGGTATTTCATTCAAAAAAATTAGACATTAAAATATTAAATTTATTTATGTCACAATGATGATGCAGTAATTTCATTATTAATTAATGATTAAAATAACGGATATTATAAATATCCAAATAAATAAAATTAATGAGTTTTAATTAATAACACTAATTTTTTATTTTAATATGACATTTTAGTGTTGATTAAATAAATTTAGTTTGAAGTGATAATGATGTTATGAATTTAACAAAAACAAACTTCCAAATAGTGTCAAAATTTACATAAAATAGTTTTTAAATCAAATATAATATTATTAATTGATTTTCTAAACCTAAAAATACATTTCTCAGCCAAAGGGATTAAATAATATTATATATGTCATTAATTAACCACATGAGGTTCCTTTGGAAGTTTATTGTATGTTTATTAACCATATAATATAAAAATACAAAGAGACATGGTAAATGCCAAACTATTTAACTAAGAGTTAAATCTAAATAATATGTTTAAAATGTTGACAGAAACCTGTCTAAAACCAATTGGTTTAGTTTTTGTATACCTATACCTACCTTATTTTTTATTTAAATCATTTTGGAGCAATTAAAAACAGAAAAATATTTTATTATAAAATAATATTTCAATCTTTTTCTATGTTTCACATCACCCCTCTTATAAAAGGGCACTTCTCCTTATCTCAAATTCACACCTTCAAATCCATTTGACTCAACCAAACACAACCCAAATATACTATCACCTATACTAACTTAATCATAGAGGCCTTCCTTTAGTTATAAATCCTAATTAAGGATCAATTTTGATAAAATCAACATGAAGAACATGAAGAAGAGGTAAATATTTCATCACATATTTCAAGTTCATTTATTTCCTCCACTTCCTCATTTTTTTTGTTTCCATTATTAAATAATAACTCTAGTATCATCTATATACTGTGATGTTATTATGAATCTGGAACTACCATATTCATTACTCTGTCCATCCTATAAATGAAAAATTCACCATATGTGCATACCTACAGATTACTATCTCCACATTGTGGTGTAATTTGTTATTCAAATACTTATTCATTTGGATGTATATAATAATGAGTATAAAAGATATAAATAATAAGTATAAAATTATAATTATTATGTATATATGATATACAATCCAATTATATATTAATTTAATATCAAAATAATTATATTGTCGCTCGTGAGTACGTACGGGTTACCGTCTCCATGAACGTGATGAGATTCATTCCCCATCTTAATCATTCAAGAATAAATTTCATTTTGTGATTAAAAATAATTTTTAAGAACATAATAAAATTCTTTATATGAATCAAATACATACTATCCATAACAATATTGGATAACATAACCAATCATATAAACAAAAATGAATTAGTTAAACACCTGAAACGATGATACTACTGAAATATCATTAAAAAAGAAATATTAGAAGATCATATATTATATCATATTTATGTGTATAGTTAATTTATAATTTAATAATAATGATTTAACTATTACACATTATGTTATCTTATCCACGACAAAAAAAAAGTATAATGTAAGGGTTAATTTCACAATCTCTTTATTATCCAATGTTGATTTTACGTTTTTATCTACTAGGACATCTTTATCATCCACATCTCCATTTTCTAAAAACATAAATTCAAATCATTTTTAATACTTACTATAATATGGGTTAAATTCATTAATAACCTTATTTGACCGTATATGTTTTGAAAGAAATCATTCCATTTTTTTAAACAAGTTACATTATTACCTTTTCGACAAAATTAAGGTAAGAATGTATTTTTTTAACATATATGGTGGGTGTGGCTATTTTCCCCCGTTATATCTTCATCAAATCATCCCATAGTAGCTTATAAAAAGATTTTCAAAATATTTATTTCCATTTATAATTATATGAATTTTAAATAATTTCAAAATAAAAAGCGATATTTCTCAAAAAAAGTTTTCATTTCATTTATGCCAACATCCTTTGAGAGATTTTAAGCTTCTTTGAAGTTCATTTATTATGTTACAAAACATCTATATTGTATTGATACAAAACATTCAATCTCATCATTTTTTAAATAATTTCTTGCTGCTCATTGTATTGGTAGGTCTCATGAGAACATCTAGTGTCTTGGCACAAGGCCTTGAAAAAATCTTATTTGTAGTCTTGGCACAAGGCCTTGACTATGTGGTTATGAAGTCCAGTATTATGCATTCATCATTATGAATGTGGATATTGATATTTCATATGATTATTCGACTAGTAGAATGTCCATTTTAATAAGTAAATTAAATTATTTGATTTTATCTTTTCCATATTATGCTGAATTTCATGCTTAAAAGGCTTTTTTTAGTCTTATACATTGCCTCAAATGTATATGCTTATTTTTTAATGTTTCTGCAATATTGTTATCTTTACTATGTATCTGAGCTCACCATTTTCTATGTTGTTTTCCTAGGGTGCGAAAATTATTTTATGAATGACATGTACAGATAGTCTAAGGGATACGAGTGCGGCCTATGGAGACTATTTTTTTTAGTTTGTCATTTTATAATGTAATTAAAAACATAGGAATGAGTCTAGTGTTTCCAAGGCTACAAAACTAATCGGTAATTCGAGTCTTGATCTTTTGTGGTCATTCTAATGTTATGTAAAAATGCACCGACTCTATGTAACTAGTGTTTGGGAATTACAATAGGACATGAAATAGATATGGATTACACCTAAATAATTATCAAGTTTTCTACACTACAATGGTTACAACTCACAACAATATGCCATGTGGGACCCTCTTAGTGATAACTAGAATTTTAAATGTAAGATATAGATCACAAGGTGTGTGGTCCCCTTTGGTGAGATCATCTTTTAACTCATGTAATACACATACAAAATATTGAGTACATGGGAATAGGTGTACACCCACATGGAAATGACTTTCCCATGTGTACATGGGAAAACCTGGGTAATAGTATACTAGAAATGTAAACAACTATCCGACATTCAATGAACTATTGCAAAACACAGGCCTGGGAAACATGATATTTAATTGGGCATGAACCAGGGTTAATTTGACAACCCATTTACACATAATACATTCAATTTACACCTACACACATTTCTTTGAGTTGTTTTACTTTTTATCCAGGACATATTTAATTATGGTTTGTTCTAAATGTTAATTTACTGAAGGGTTAGTATATAACCACCTCATTGTTTACTTCCAATGAGATTAAATGAGGTTCATTTCATATCAGATAGACCTCATCAGTTTTACCAATCTCAGTAGTGTGTTCTCCTAATGAGTTACTTGTGAAAATTCAAGCTCAAATCCTAGGATGGATTTATGGTTGTGAATTAACCTTAGACTACAAGTCTCTGTTGAGTATATCTGGATATCCTAGTTATATTTTTCATAGACATGTACACATGTTGATATAATTGAATTCTTTTATTTTATTCTTTCTGGTTTCAAGGTGTCCTACTAGATATTTTTGTCATCATCCATACATGGGATTTTACTGCATGATCCATTTCTTATGCAGATGACCGACCTTTTTGATAGATTCCTAGATAGATGAGGACCAAATGGTTCTCAATGAGAACAGATAGTCATGGTTGTGTTCCTATAATATCTTCATAGCATTCCCTTTCTTTCATTATATTTTTTCCATGTTTTCATACACTTGTGGTGGAGGGGGTTGTATTTGGACTTAATTACTACCCTTTACATCTTATCATACTCTACTTGTGAGATATAGATGCATTCATGCATGTTTTTTTAGTTTTTTATCTTTAAGTTTATAATTTTATATTATTAGAGATGTGTCCATGAATATAAATACATAGCTTAAGGACTCTAATGTTAGAGATATTTATACTTGGTGGCAGTCTCTTTCCCATAATGTATTAAAGGTGGGCTTGGCGGGTCATAAAACGAGCCCCTTTGGAATGTGTCATGGTATAAAAGTATTATAGTTGTCAGTTTTACCATAATAATAGATTCTATGAGATTGTTTTGGGGAAGCACTGTTAAAAGTTTCGAGTTTGGACTTCAGGACAAGGACATCAATGATGGTTTTGTGAATTTTGTATCCATAAAAAAGGACTCTAATAACCTACATTTTGACTTAGTTCATGGGAAAATTGGTTGTATGGAAAAAACATATATGAATCATATATGGATGGTTTTGGGATTCCATGTCCTTATTCAATTAGTTTTCTTGATATAATCATTTACCGTGTTACATATTGATTAATTTCAAGATGTCTTTAAGAAAAATTCCATCTAGGATTCAATATAATGATTATTGAGGATGATACCCTAAGGGATTAGGGGTTTCTAGAAGGACTATTTTTAAAGGTGATAACTCAAGGTGGTGCATCAGCTATACCACCAAAAATATTGTAGGACCAAATACTCATATTACCAACAGATAAGATGTACATGCTGAGTGCACGCCATAATTTTCAGCAAAAGAGACCCTGAAAGATCTTAGGTGATCCCAACACACATGTGGTTGAGGAGTATCTAATTGAAGTTAATTGGGTTATAAATCTTTTCAGGACGCCTACATATTATAAGGTGGTTCTAGTAGTGGTCTTTCTACATGGATCAGTGTGATGAGTGTTGGGTTTGGGGACATATTATTATGAGTAGGAGACTATATCAGGGTTAGATATTTTATGTCTCATTATAGAGGAGTTATATACAACTAATATATGTATGTATGACCCATAATACTATGAAACTCTAGGAGGGAATGATGATAGTATACGATTATTCATCATGGTAAACCAACCACTCAAGGTACTCAATGGATATTGATTATGGCATATTCAACATAGCACCAACCATCGACAAAGGGATGCCTAAACATATATGATCTATTATTATAAATCTATGAATTACTTTGTATATTATGGTTCTATAGTGATAATTGGTGGTTGTGAGTTTCTAGGATGAGTAGACACATCCATTGGTTGGAATTAGTAGGCATGCAGGAGTAGAGACCGCAAATATTGTGAGACAACATTAGTACCAAGGACCCTCATGTGTGATATTTTTTATGATGAAGTCCAATGACAGATGAAATATGGTTTAGAACTCTCTATTTGATTCCATTCATCATAATAAGAGATGATGCGACATATCAGGTGGTGGGGAACATCATGCCTAATATTATATGTTAATCCTTACGAATGTTGGGGAAACAATGGATGGGTGAGTAAAGTAGAGATAGGGGAAAGATTAGGTATTTTTAGATGGAATTATACATGATATAGGTGATGGGAGAGAATCCAGTGGTGGATGAAATATTAAAATATTACCTCCAAGACCACCAAGTGGTCCATGATACATTTATAGTGCTGGATGACAGAGATGGGGACATCTGTTTGTGGTCAAAGCCTATGACCCAAAGGATCCTAGATTAATTAATGTTACTATTTATGTATTTTATACCTCATATGTATTATTGATAGGCACATGTTCATGAAATTCTTTTCCTTCAACATATATTGTTCGAGGATTAGAAATTTGTGTTTGTCCCATTGGTCGAACCTTACTTTTTGTGATAACCACTAGAGATGACTCAACAGTCAAACAATTGTGATGATAGTGTGACATACATGTGGATAAGATAGTTTCTATTGTAATCTTTTTGTATCATCGATGAGGCCTTATGATGTCATATTTTGTATGGACATGTCATCCATAGTCCATTCCCTAATTTACTATTTCAGGTGAATGATGTGGTCTGTCCACATTGAAAGAATCAAGTTCTCCTTTTTCAGTGAATATAATCCCAGACAGTATAGGATGGATATATGTACAGGATGTTGAATCTGATTACTTATTACTTGGATAGCATGGCCTTTTGGGTAGTTTATTTTTTATGTTCTCAATTTCTTATAGTTGTAGAGGTGTACAAATTCATCACCCCTGATGATTTTCAAGGTTTAAATGGCCATCCAGATATCGAATACTTCATTAATATACACCATAGGATGGAACTGATATCTACTCCATGGAATTTTATGGATCCCATAGATCCTTTTAATTTGAAGGTGATGTAGGACGATCTTTAAATAAATGGATCTGTTAGACCAAGTGTCTCATGCTTTCCAGCCCCAGTTTAATTTTCCAAGAAGTCATATGGGGGTTGAGAATATTTGTAGACTACCTACAATTAAACCAATTTAATATGAGAAGTATTATCCAATAACAAGGAACTATGGATTATTTGATTAGTTTATATGGTCTTGAGGGTTCTCAAAGGTTTACATCAGGTTATCTATTACCGGTTTAGATTATGGGATGATGATATACAGAAAATGTAATTCATAAGTCTCAATAGTTACAATGAGTTTTTTTTATTCACTTATGCATGAAAAATTCTTCAATAGTGTTTATGTGAATCATGAAATAGATAATTCATCATTTATTATACTAGGTTTGGGTAGTATTCATCAATGAAATGCTTCAATACTCAAATATTGAGGAGGAGAACATGATACAACTATGGATGGTTTTTGATGTACTCTAATAGAACCATATTTAAAGAGATATATTTAGGTCATATTTTTGTATTAAGGAAGTCCACTTTACGTGAAATGTTATGTAAATAGATGGAGTGGAAGAAGAACCAATGAAGGTTGAGGTTATGAAATCTTGGGAGGCTCCCAAGAGAGTGACGAGGTTGTATGATTAATTGGATTAAAAGAATATTACTGAATATTCATACCTGATTCGTCTGAGTTATTAGATCCCATGAGAGATTTCACCAAAAAATTGAAGGACATTCATGTGGAATGATAATATCCAGAATGATTTTCAATAGTTTATGAAGAGATTGTGGAGTGATCCCTTACTAAGATTTCCAAAGGATTGTTTCAATATTGTAGTGTTAACTGGGCTTGGATGTGTTAAGATGATGATGCATGAGATGATTGTATATGGTTCATGTTTGTTGATCAAACTATTGAATAACTACATAACCCACAATCATGTGTTTGTAGAGGTAGAAATTAAAGTAAATATGTAAGAACACTACCAGATAAGTAAGAACGTTATGATCTATTCTGATCACAAGACTCTAATGTATACAATCTATTAGAAGGATAATACATTAATACACAAGAGATTTCTATTGTTTCTCTAGGATTATAATTTAAAAATAATATATGATCATGTCAAGGGGATCATGAGATAATATTTTGATATAAGGGGATCTGGTTCACAACTATTTTAAAAGAGAATAGCTAGTTAGACACATTTTAGTTATCCCTTAAGGATGTATATAGATCATCTTACTTACAGTTGATGGTTTTCACTCGTCATTTTTTATAGTTATTTATGGAGGAAAATCCTAGGGAAGATGGTTCTGTGATCTTACGGACTCAGATAACCACTATAATTTCTTATGATGGATTTTATGAATGTGGGGAACATATCATTATTTTTTTACCATACACGATTATACCAATGGAATTTTAGGAGGATTTTCTGAGTGTGTTTCCTATATATCCATTAATAATACATCCAGGTGTATTAATGATATACCAAAATTTTCAAAATTAGTTTTTCTGTTAGGTATGATGAACTGAGTTATAGAGATTGTTTCTTTTTTCATTACTTCTCATCATTTGAAGGCTATCCATCAAAATCTAGTTGGGTTTATCAAATGCTTGAGTAACTATAATGGAATTGGGATGTGATTTTATGGACTACATAATAGGATTAATATGCATGTCCCTAGGGAATTGTATCATCTTGGTGGTCATAGAAAAAATAACTGGAAAAATTCATATCTATTTCAGAGAAGGGTTTAGTAGAGTGATTGAGACAGCTCTATGTAGAGAGATAAGTGGACTCCCATAGTTCCCTTGAAATTTATATATCACAGTGATGGAGATTTAATGGTGGTAGCAGCAGTTGAGTGGAATGTGTTTTATACTAGATAACACATTATTTAGTTATTAACGAAAAGAAAATTTATGGTAAATTTTTAGTGGATTTTAGGATCGAAACATTTTTTTAGTGATGTTTAGAAGGGGAGATTCCATTATTTTCAATGTGATATGGCCATAAGATTGATGGGTGGAGGTATGGGAAAATGAAAAAAATTCTGGATATGTTATTATAGAATTTTCCACATTACAGAGTGTATAAATGTGAGCCAACTTCAATGTGAGTCCCTACATGTGGTGTCAAGAATTTCCAGATGAGGAAAAGTATCACATAGTGATTGAACTTTTCCCATGGCGTGTGTACCCCTTTGGTGATCTCGACGTGTAACACAGAGGGTAAACAGACACATCATGGAGTACATGGGTAGATGAAATGAAATGTACTCCCACAAAGACTTGTATTAGTCTACCATACATTGACATAACCTTGTACTAGTAACATAGTTTAGTACATGGTCATTTGAAACACTGTGTATTATTGCATGGTTACAGATATGGGACACAAGGCATTTACACGAGCAGTACCCATGGTAAAAGAGACACAACTTGTACCTATATTACATTTTCTGAACTCCAAATAAAATTCATGGATATTTCTTAATATTTATAATAGAAAAAACTTATTAGGGTATGTTCCTCAGATAAATTTAGTTAAGGGATATTATGGAATCACCACCTACACATAGGGTAATGATCCCATCATTAGGAATCCTTAGATAGAGTTTTTTGAATCCTTCTTTAATTATTGGTTTGAGATCCTTTATTCATCTTAATAACATATGTGGAGTTCATGTAATCATCATGGAAACACAATGTGGGAACCTAACATATATGTAGATGTTTAATCAAAGATGATTTGTGATTATTCACCCATGGTATTGGGAGTGATCCTCATCTATGCATCATATCTCTTCAGACTATTAGTGTGTAGTCCCTATGATTAGACCTGATGATCATACAACTTGAACAAATGTTTTATGTGTTATTAGACTCATGATTGTGTCTCAAAACATGGTATTTGTGGAGCATTAGAGATATAATAATATAATGGAATTACAGTCATGAATTACCTTTAGAATGGATGTCTTTGTGAGGTATATATGGATATTCTTATTATATGTCTTGTAGATATATACTTTTTTTAGAGCTAATTGAATTCTATTTTGTGTGTTTTGTGATTTTAGGGTGACTTAAGGGGTATTTAAATACTCAACCCTACACAGGATTTTCACACACTTGTTGTGTCAGGTGCAAAAAATTGAATGTCTGCCAGACAATTATAAAGACTAGTACTACACAATTCTTATTGAGATCATACATAGTGATGTGTCTTAATATTGAATCATGAAAATAGTTTCATTCGTTCTTTATAGGACAGAAATGTTTTCAGCCTATTTGTGTTGGGAACTATTTGGAAATGTTTACTATTAATTACTTTATATCACACTCAAGTGGTGGGTTTTATATGTATATGTGAATAGGTGTTTAGTTTAATTATAAATATATCAGTATTTGATAGGCTTTAATATGTTTGTGTGTACATGTACATACAATAAGGCCTCCATTTTGGTGATATTTATATTTGGTTTTAGTCACCATCCACTTGCCTAATGTAGGAAGGATTGATGATATGTGACATTGCCTCTTTGAGATAGATCATAACAACCTCATTATGACAGGGTGGGATCACCACATATCCTAAATGCTACCCATGCTCCCCAATATCACCTAAAAGTGATCCTTACACATTGTAAAAATACACCACCATCATCGAATACCACCACCAATTATTTCTCATCTATTGCATGTGATACCATGATGATTACACAGAGGATTCCCCACTAAACCCACGAGAATTATGCCACTACCACTGAATCCCTCCTCTACTGAGAATTTGATAAACCTTCTACCATGGGAATGATCCACCAATGAGCCTCATCCCCTCTCGATGTTGAGCCCACCATGCACCTCCACATATCAAATTCCAAATCATGGGGCCTCATGATACATTTTCTGACCTAGTTACATATAAATAAACTTCTCTAACAATATCTACATTAGTTCTAGAATATTTACTTCCAAAAAGCATTTAGAATATCCACTTCTAGAAAAAAAATTGGATTCAACTTCATATCTATAAAAACAAAGCATCTAAAATTTCTTGTTTATTTTCATCCCATTATTTTCAAGAAATCTAAAAAAAATTACCTTAATTGATAATAAATCCAACGCAAACCCCAACCCTCAATTGGATGATAACAATATTCCCCTTTATAAATATATATCCATTAATATAATGGATTGAATAAAAATTCAATTATTCCTAATGATTCCTACATGATGATTTAGGTATAGAGTATTCATGGCTTCATTATACTCTTGAATCAAACAAGACTTTAAATACAACGAAAATAATTCTTTTCAAATCAATATATATGGATTCATTGATAAAATAAATTTACATCATGATAATGTGATGTTATACCCATATCCCTTATTACTCTCATCAATATATAATTATTTCAAACAATATAAGATCCAATCTTAGATATCTCTTCATAAATATTTGGGGAGACACATGATAAATATTTTTTTGAACCTAAAAGTACCAAATCATACAATTTTTTTATACAATTTATTGAGTTACTGATATGGGATAATACAAATGTTTTTATTAAATTATTTTCATTCTTCCTAAGTAGTGATATTTTTAATAAACATTATGTCTCTTTTTGTAATGTGGTCATTTTGGAAAATTACATTTGTAACTCTCCAACATATTCAATACACTTCAAAACACAAGTAATATCCACATATTCTATCTCATATTATCCACTAATAATCAAAATTTGTATTTTAATTTAATGTTATGTGTCTTATTGAATTATGGATACACTATAAATTTTATAAATAATATCACATTCCTTTTAGAAATGAGAAATTAAATAAAAACCTATAAGAGTTTCTATATTACAAATTATTTTACAGATAATTAATTAATCTAGCTATATGAATGATATATATTTTACTCACATAATTTCGTTAGAATAAATAACTTAGACCATCAATTAAAATATCTATAAAATCATTAATGATTTTAACCACACATTTAAGAAACCATTAATTAATAAATGATAACTTGCATAATGTGCGAATCATATCATATTTATCTTTTAAACCCCTTATATATATAAATATTATTCCATATTATGAAGAAAAGTTCTCCATTCATATGTTATGTGTCATTCCATGGATGATAGGGGAACTAACTATTAGATATTTGTATCCAAAATATTTTGATTTTATCAAATTCATAACCACATATAGTATTGATATTTAGTAAGGTAGTATTGTATCAATAAAAACTATTGATGTCAACAGTGAAATTAAATGAAATTAATTTTTATATTTTTTTTTTGATAAAAATATATAAATAATGATTGTTATATTTATTGTTTATAATCAATAAATACGTTATATTATATCTACTTTGTATGATGATAATTTATAATCTTAATTGTTTCACAAAATATTTAAATTTATACCATTTTGAAAGTAATTTATTATTAATTTTATTGTTATTCTTAATCTCATGTACATGTTGTTTCAAATTATCTATGATATCACACTCAATTTTCAAATAATCATCTATCATAATAATGTATGTCACATTATCATTTTTTATCAATTTATATGACAACAAGATGGATCATATATCTATAATGTCAAGAAAAAAAATAAAAAATGATATAGGGATGGATTATGTGGACAGTGGATAACATCCATTCCCTCTTGATGGGTAATATATTTATTTGTTATATGCCTCCCCTTTTCAATTTCTATTTTATTTGTAATTCACTATTAAAATTTTAGTTATTTCAAATGAATATAACATATCTTTACTTCCCATGGTATTTTTCTATCCAAAATTGAAATTTTTCTTCATTGCGTACCCTTAGTGAGTATGATATATTTACGCTTCACAAATTTTAAATTTATTTACTAATCATTATTTTTTAGATATTATCCGATATTTAAATCAATATGTTTTATAAGAAAAAATATTTTAGGAAACATATATTAAATGATTAGAATTGGAATTTAGATTATATTTCAAAATATTATATGTTTATTTTTATGAATTCATTTCTAAAATAATATATTTTGAAATCATATTCAAACCTAATTCTTCATGATATTATGAATGAACTATCCAACAAAATATATTTCATTAATCAATATATCTTTTTTTAAATATCAGTTTTTCTCAACAATAATTTCCATATATTGGTTATCTCCAAAAAAATTCCTCCAATAATGTTATATTTTATTTCAACATGGATTTTGTGTGTTAATATTAATTTCATCTATGTCCACCCTTAGTAGGGATCTAATGATTTAATCAATGTTTGAAAATATGATGTAGTGTATAAAATATTTTATCATAATGTGATAACATTTCTTAATAGTATTCTGTTTATTTTAACTATATATATCACCTAGTGTTACTCAATTATTGTAATTTATTCCCATATGAAGGTGGTTATCAAAAACAACACATTTCCCAATAAAAAATTTCACATATATTTAGACCATTGATGATACGTTATTATATAATATTTTATTTAATTGTCATCTTCTCGATATAATTAAAAAACAATAATCATGATTGTTATGATCCATTGGTAACATTACATAATTGTATCCTTCTAGTGAGAGACTTTTCTTCAATGTTATTTATGAAATTTATTCCCACCTCTCAATTCCATTTTAAAGCATTATATCCTTACAATAAATATTGAATACATAGGATTGATGTTTTTTTTTAATTTGAGGTTATCAAAACATTCATCAAGTTTTGGGGTCTTCTCATCCTAATTCTCTAATTTAGAAACCATCTCCTTTAACAATGAGTTATCTTATATAAAATAATTTATATTTTCTTCATGTTGTTTCATCATTTATTTAATGAATGGTTATAAATACTTATCTACAATCATTTCATCAAACCTCAGTTTTATGTTCTTATTATAAGTCACTATGATAATTAAACATTCAAATAATTTTCTTATTTATCCACTGAAAAATAGTAAATGTTTTCCCAACTATTGATTTATCAAATCCAATGTTGCAATCAATTCAACCCCTTAATTCATAAAATCCATTAAACATTGATTTATTATAAGGTAATGTTAATTTTAATTAGAGTCAAGGATATGTTTCATCCATTATAAATCCATCCTACCAATTTCTGTGGACTAAGAATCAATATTTTTTCAAATCATTATCTATAAAATAACTCACTTCATAAAGATTTTTTGTTTTTAAAAGTCAATATTTAGAACTCGGTCATCAATACCATGAGACTTAATATCCCATAGTAAAATAATGTTTTTTTTAAAATTGAATATCATATTAATCCTCCAATGTATATAATTACCACACCTATTTATTTAATTAGGTATCTTTATCATCAATATATCCAACATCACTTAAAAAAACAGGATCCTTGTATAATCATAAATTTTAATTGAAGGAATTTATATATGAATAGATATATTCATATATAACATTACATTGAATGTTAATAAATTATTATTTTTAATTAATTCTATTCATACAAATAATTTCCTTTTTTCTGTAATCCCATTACAGTTTTGTTTCATCGTATTGTTTTAGTTTCCCCTATCAATAAATAGTGTAAGTGTACAAAAACACCAAAATAAAATTACAAATGATATCAATTTAAAAGATATCCGAAAAATATACCAATAATATAATTCATCATTAGAAACAAACATGAATATTTAGTAATACATAACTTTATAGGGGGAAATCATGGGTTGAAACATGTAATAATTAAAACCCCATAATCTTTATACATTCACTAGACTAGTATATATTGACCCCATTGTTATTAAATTCATATACATTTTAGTATTTTTGTTATAATCATTTTTTATCTAACATTTTATTATCCCTTGCTCAAATTTGAAAAATAAATAATAATCCTTATCTAAAAAATTATATATTTTAAAAGGTTATTAAAGAATAAATAATGACATAATCATTCCTCTTGGTTCAAGAAAAATTGTATAATCAAAAAAGTTTATGATAGAAATTTAAAAATATACTAATATTATATGATATCATTATTTGTTTCCTAGTTTAGTTTATGTCACTACTAAACCTTGGGTCACTATCCTTTACATGTTTTTAGATTGTATACTACATTATGAGGGTAACCCTTTAATATTATATCAATTTCACAACTTTATGAAATGAAAATTTCTTTCATTATATTCAATAAATTATCAACATTATAGTAGATATAACTTATGTAAATAGGGTCTCATTGATCCCTACATTCATCACTTTCATCCATTGCCTGTAAATATATTTTATTAGTAAGGTAAATTTTTATGATTTATTGTGGAAAATATGACTTCTTATTTTTTGCGAATCTCTTCAAATATAGAGAACACATTCGATAATATTCCACTATTAATTATATTATTCAACTCTCAAAAAATAAAATATATAAATATTTTTATCAAATATTTTTCTTTTTTTAATGCTTTTATTGGATTTTATCATATAGAGATACATATTTCTTTGTAATTACAAAAGATCATTTTCCCTATTCTATAATTATTTCTCCTCAATTCCCATTAATTCACTATGAATATTATATGGGATTCAATCAAATTTTTCACTTTTAAATACGATTAAATTCCATTATTTAAATTAATAATTTTCTTTCTTATATGATAGTAATTTCAAAATCTAGAAAATAGATGGCCCTTTTTTTGTACTATGTATCAATTGTTATCATGTTAATGATACTCAAAAAATATAGAAAAATCAAATATAATATTTTTCACCCATTATCATCTACATAGAATAAGAGTTAAATTTATAAAATTTAATTTTTTTCATTAACATTGTTATATCTTCATTCCTTGTATTATAATGGGATTTATTTTTTAATAAATAGATTAAACAATATTTCATGATTATTTTATTTCACACCTCATTTCTCAGGGAATGGTGCTATATTTATATTCTACATGAGTAGCATATTTTAATTTAATAAAAAATTTCCCATAAACATCATCTCTCAATATGGGTTAATCTCATATATATTTAGAATCACAATATTTAATCTCACAAAAAACTTTTCTCATTCGTATGATTTTCTCAATAAATCATTATAATATCATACGATATTATGTTCATTATATTTTTATTTAGTGTCAAAATATCAATGATAATCACATGGGATATTTTTATTCCACCCCATTATAGATAATTCAAATGAAATTATTTCTTATATGAATTGTTCCAACATAAATTTAATATTATACAACAAGATAGTTTCTCCAGATTGGCATAATATTCCCCTATGAGGTTACTATTAAAAATAATAACATAATTCATGAACATTTAAATTTTTACATATCATGGGATTAAATATTCCATTTATATTTATTCAATATACTAATATAATTACCCATATATATTCCAGGGTCTCCTTGTCGTTGTGTTTTACCTTGGTGAAAATAGAAGCACAATGAGAGTTTTGTGTTGCAGTGTGATAAAATTCTTCATTTTATTATATAAGAATAAAACATATCCTTATGTTGGTATTGATAAAATAAATATAATGTTTATTCATAAATAAATATAATAAAATAATGAGTATAAGAACACTAAAATTAATTATTTTACCTGTAAATAGATATTATAAAAAATAAATATCAGAGAAGAAGTGATATATAGATTTAATACTACTTAGGTATTCATTATTTAAAATATTAGAAGGATGTACCTACTACACCAACATAAATTACTTATTCCACACCACCACTCACGAAATTCAAGAGGCATAAAATTGTTAGTGTCGATACATAGGTCAATAAAATAATGTATCATAATGAAATTCAATATCAAAGAGAATGGTTGTTCTATAAGATTCTATTTACATATAAATTTCATACTTAATGTTACTCAGAGAGGATTATATCTTCAAACTTGGATATTAAATTTATCATTCATTGAAAACATAAATTATTTAATACAAATATACCTAGATATTAATTTTCATATATTCCAAATAACATTTTAATCTTATTATTATCTATTCTCGATGTGGTCATTTTCTATATATATTAGATTTAATATAGTAGAGTATGTATGAATTAATAATTTTAATTTCATTAATTATATAACATATAGATTTATTCAACCTCAAATATAATATTTGATATATTTACTATTAAATATCAACATTTCAATTAATATTTAGTTTGCTGAAGAAGATTAACTGATCAACAAAATTCTATGAGAAATCCTTATTCATAATTTTGTTTCAATATAAAAAGATCCATATCTCATGGATTATTATCTCGTTCTAAAGTGTGATTAGTCACTATTGTGATATTTTTTTCAATTGGAAAAATTTATTTACTATGTAACACATCCTAATTGTGTGATTTACTATATACATAAAAATTATCATAACTGTTGAATTGAAAAAATCAGAGTCTCTATATTATAATAGATTCATGATGTCTAGAATAAATCCTCTCTATCAAGGATTTTACATGGTCTATATTAACATGGGTTAGTGTCTTCTAGAATTTTAAATTTTTTATATAATCCAAATTAAGTTAACAAATACATAACTTGATAGGGACATGCAGATTCATGCTCATTGTTTCTTCATTAAAAAAATGAACAAAACATATTTTTTTTGTCTGATCACATATCCTTTGGCATAGACTATAATTGTGAAATAAATATTTACGAATTAATTCAATTAAGGATTACATTATTAAAGTCTATATGAAAAAATTTTGAAAAATCCATTTTACTCCTACAATTCTTCATGAATCTATTATATCCCATTTGTTTTAGATCATCTTAATTAACCCATACATAAAATATTCCTATAATTTGTTTTCTACTTCAAATTTTTTTTACACTTAATTGGGTTTCCCCAAACCTACACACCAGGATTTCGTAATTAAAATATATTGTTTATACAATATTTAATAACTAATTGAGAAAAACAAATAAATAATATTTAAATTTTAATAATTTTAACTTACATCTTACAATAATATCTTATTATACTGAATATAATATTTAATGTATTTGAGGACTAACTGCATAATAGAAATATTCTATAATACGTTTAAACATTCCCCACAATAGTACCACACACAACATCCCACAATAATATTCATAGGATATACTCGTAACTATAACATGTGGAATGGAAACATAAGAAATAGTTGGGATCAAATTATCATTATGGTTAAAATTCATAAAAATTAAAATAATTATATGATAATTATCATGGGAGAAAACATGAGAAATGGATAAATAACTCATTAAAAAGAACATAAAAATATCAATTTTTCTAGTTTTATTTAAAGAGAGAAATTTCATATGAAATTAAAAATTATATACATTGGAAAAATTGATTGAGATAATATTCTTCATCCATGAAGAAAAATCATATTCATATAACATAAAAATATATCTTTCCATTGAATCGCAGAAAAACACGGTATTTTTTCACAATCATAACAATAAGATATCACGACATAGTGGTTTGGACATCAAAATCATATGACCCATTAAATAGACTCTCATGAACTTCTTCTTTTGGAGATTAATTACATTCAATAAATTTTCTTTATTTTCTATAATCTATTTGATGATTTATTGGTAACTAAAAATATCAGAATTCAAGATTCATAAAGAAAATATAGAGAATATTATTTTAAAATTTAAAAACAATATTCAAAAAAATACATGAATCCAAAAAATAAATCACAACTCTATCGTATCACCAACAAACCACCTATTATCTTAACATCCTAAGATGTGAGCCACCTCCAAAATCATGTTATGTCAATTCAGGTCCATATCACTAACCACACCATCGGCCCCATCATCAAATAACTATAATCTTCATCTCATCATTTTTATTGACAACATCTATGTACAACACCATTGCTAAAAACATACCATTATCTAATGAGAGATCAAAAAATTATATCCATCATCAAAACAAGTTCACCAACGAGAACAACACTTAAAAATCCAACATTTCCATCATAGATACAGCAAAACATAAAAAAAATTAAAAAAATAATACCAATTGTTGAAGCAGCTGGACAAACATTAATAACAATAATCCCAATAGTGAACCAATGAGAGATATTTATCTACCATGAAAGAATCCTACTAGAACACCATCATCCTCTTGAAATTAAAATATCAAGAAACATTGGAAATCATGGTGATTTTTTGACTATGATATGCCTGGTGGAATTCTATAGAATCGAAATAGTACATAGCCCACTATGGAATCAAAATATTTTCAATGAATGTCTCCATTACCACCAAACCCTACCTTTTGAAACACCACTATGTAAAAAAACTAATCCACCACAATAATCGGGTAACATAATGGAATACAGAACTATAATTACCTGAAATCAGCATCATTCTCATGGAAGAAACATTGAATCCATACACAACTGTAAAACCACAATAACCTTCCATATAAGAATAATCTATACTACAAAACATTTTCCACAAAACTATTACCACAAAAACATGATGAATTGAAATTTATAAACAGAGAATTGAAATATATCACCAAAAACATTACACACCTTTGAATTTAAAATCCCAATTAATTGATATAAATCAATAAGACAACGTAGAAAACCACATTGGAAAAAAATTTAGACCTTCCAATATAACAACCCAAAACAACACCAAAAATAAATTTTTCTTAACAAAAATGGTTTACTGCATGTAGGGTTATATGATAAGGGAGCGGATGAGTACGATTGCTGATGAATATTTTCTGGAGACATTAAATATATATAAATGGAACCTAAAAACATGAATCTTGGATGCGAGTGGAAGAGGAACGTCAATAAATTACCATTATTAAGAATGGGAAAAATAAAAACAAAAGAAAATATCTATCCATTAAATTAAATAAAAAACCGCACATGATTCCAACAACAATAAATTTCCAAATCTCTATTATTTTATCATGTTAATCGATTTGGTTATTATTCCAAATGGTTCTTATAGCAAGAGTGACATTCCTAATGGACGAGTCCCTTGAATTAGTAATGAATACAAACATCTATAATAAATATGGTAAGGGGGAATGAATTAGAAAAGGAAGTATAAGAACAATAAGTCGATGAAAAAAAGGGAAAACAATTTGATATTGAGAAAAATTATAGAGAATCATGTCTTACTGTGAAGGATGTGATGAAAGAGAGGGAGCAGAAAAAATTGGATGTATTCCTTTTTTGAGGATAAAAACCGGAGACCTAGATAGTGGGAAGGCATCCTGATTTATTGTGATCCATTTTGACTCTATAATAATAAAATATTCTCTTATTACAATTTAGTATCATAAATCATGTTTTATATTTTACATATGTATCATAACTCATGTCCCATTATTGAATAGAGTGTTATTATTCAAGAACAATTATTAGCACATGGGATAAAAATCTATAACCAATTCAATAAAGAGAGATATATGACCCTTAATTTCTGGACAATAATTACCATTAATACATTTGTTTTCCATTATTTGTTGAAAAATATAATATATAATACATAACTTAGATACCATTTGTATGATTTATAGGTTTTAGAAATAAAATAATAGAATATAATGCAAGACATCCATGATTGATATTTTATTATTCTGTAAAAATGTATATACATTGTCTTAATAATAATTAATTAAATTATCATGGATTAAAAAAAATTGTGATCACTAGATAAATCACATTGAAAATGAGAGAAATAAATAATTTTTTTCTTAATTTCTTCAAATCACTTTAAAAATGATCTCTTTAAATTGAAATAGTTTTCACATTATAAAAAACACTTATTAAAACTAATTAAAATGTGAATGTAGACAAAAGTTTTCATAATATATACATATCTCAAAAAAATGATTTTTAAGAAACCAATAGACTAAATAAATCATTCGTTTTGACACAAGACCTCCAAATCCCTATTAAAATTTAAAAAATCATTAAAATAATAAATAATTAACTTTTGAAAAATATATTAAAATAAATATTTTTCCTAAAGTATCTATAGGTAATTTCATTTTCAATTCCATTTTAAAACATTTAAATGAATGTTTATAGAAAAAAATTCAAGGACGCAAATATAAGCATTATAAATGTATTTTTAGAAAATATTGTTACCATACCGATATAAAAATGAATTAAAGACCTGCATTAAAAATATTTTTGAAATTAGTGAAGAAATACTTTTGAAGACAAAAAAAATTTAAATCAATTATCAATAATTGATCCTTGAATGGTATATAATGGGGTTTAGATTAAATTTTTTGTATAAGTAAAATTATATAAACATTACAATATAACTAATTAACAATTTAAATTAATTTTCATAAAACATAAACCATAAAATTAGATAATGAAAAATTATTTTCATATGCGAATTATAGATGATTAAATTTTACCTGATAAAAAAATTATTGGGTTTACCAATATAAATTAATAATTCTCCTAGAGAGGAAAATATGATCATAATGTGGGAACCTCCATTAAAAATGTTCTGAATTAATCTCAATGAAGATATAAATAATGAGGATTATATTGATGATTATAAAATATTTCAATGAAAATTGTAAATATTGTTATATAGAAAAACAATATACAATGGAATAAAATAATATTTTGGAATCAACCCTTATACGAAGATTTAAGATCATTAATTATCATTATAACCAATCAAATGGAATTGAGCCATTAAATTGCTTTACTATTTTGGTATATTTTTAATTGAAATTAAAGAAAAGATATATTATGATATGGATGTAAAATAAATTAATTTAATTTAGCATAATGTTAGAAATAATTCAATGGAAAATATAATGTACATAAAAGTATATATGTAGTGGATATGAATCATATTAAAATGAATTAAAATTGAGAAGAGGAACCTCTTATGTTAAATACTATATAGTTAAAATGAATTATAACCTCATTTATAAAAAATATAATAATATTAATAACAAAATTGCATATATTATTCATGTATATAATCATTAATTAAAATAATTTTTTATTATTTATTGAAAATAAATTTTGATAATTTTGTATAGTCATCTTAAGATATTAATATATTTGATAGTTTGTATACTACAAGATTCATAATGGTGGTGTAAATTCATATAGATAAATCAAAATTCCAAAATATTGATATTAATACAATAAATAAAATTAATGTTTTATAATTATTTATAATTTTTAAATTTTATTCAAAGATAGTTTTTTCAAAATTAATTAACATTGAATTGAAGAAAAGTTTGTTTTTTGAAAGTTTTCATTAAATTTTTTTTATTTTAAATAATATTTTAATATTTATATATCATTAAATAACCTAAAATAAATATTTATTTTATCATTAATATGAAATAATAAAAATATATATGTTCCCAATTTTGATCTAGGATACAAATTTATTACATTATTCATTTTTGGTGTTAAGGATAACTAAACAAGAACATGATATAATTTAATGGACATTATTTTTATGAAATTTATTTATTTGAAAATATAAAACTTATAAATAAATATAATTAAATTATTTATAATTTCATATGGATTTAAATAAGAATCTAATATTATTTTACAACATAAATTAATATTTTCAATAATTTTTTTTACTATCATATACACGGTTGTCTACACATACACAAGAGTGAGACATTAAATTTTCATCGAGTGGGAGGAAAATAGTGAATGTATTAATATTTAGGAAGAATAATAATTTAATATATTCCATATTAATATTTTACACACACTTTTATTACTTTCATTTTGTGGAGGTGACTATAAATCCACCATATTATTCATGGTCGTAGTAGTTCGCACGATAACATGATGATATCCTTATTTTTTATAAATAGACGAATATATAAAATGAATATTCCATTAATATAATAAAATTTATGTATATTATTATTAATTATTTTATCCTAATTTACCAGATATTATAGGTTTTTTAGGTTAGAATATGTATGGAATTAAGATTGTTTGGTGGAGAAAATTACCTCTCATTTTTTATGTTCTCCATTTGGGTAACATAATATGGATGCTTAGCTTGGTCTATTGGAAATAATATAGATCCTATGACATGGGGATATTGTTTAGAAGAGAATATACCATTTTATAATTTTATATGAGAATTATTAATGTGTCGAGAAATGTAGTCGATGTGATTTTATTTTATATGTGAATAATAGAATTTTTTAAAAATACATTAAATTTTCAATGATGGTAGTAAAATTTCATAATGTAAATTGATCCAATAATGGTAAACAATATATCTTTGGGTTAGATAATTAATATCAAGTCTCAAACGTTAATTTTTATAGATTTCATAATCATGTTTCAAGTCTATTACTACTATATTTTTACATTTTTTAATTTTTAGTTTTTAGCTTCATAACTATTGTTTATCTGTGTGTTTTTTAACCAGGAAAGTCCCTCTAGAAGCAATATTATGACCATTTATTAAGAAGAAAGAAAAAAGTACAATAGAGAAACGAATGGGGGAAAACAACAAAAAAACACTCAACTGCCAAAAACAAGTCTAGAGATCATAATAAGACATATCATTTCCATAATCTGAGTCTCCAGCAGTCTCCCACTAAGATTGAGACATCTCCCAATTGAAGATTTTTAAGATATATGCATCAAAATTCCTTGACACCTTACACGATGTTCTAGTAGACACATTTCTAGGAACATTAGAGTAATCCTTACGTGGTCTCCTCTTAGAATGGAGACCCTCACTCTCAGGAGAATTTGGCTTACCACATAAGATTGCATCCTTGTAAGAGGCATGAAAACCACTGCTCGAGAACCTAACTAGTGTACCAGCTTTCTCCTATTCATCCGCAGAAAATAATCCCCATTTCTCATGTAATTAAGATACCCGAAAAATATTCTATATTTCTTGTTAACAATAAACAAGTTGTTTCACATCAATCTGATTGGAGACATCAACCTAGGATGTATTAGGGGTCACTAATCTTGGGGTCCGTATATGGGTGTCCTCAACTGGAGTAACCTCTTTAACCAAATCAAGGCAAGTGTTAGAGAGGACACTATGATCCTTCTTTGGAGATACATCGATACTCAAAACTCTCCCAGTATCATAAAATGGATCATTAAGTTAATCACCATCATGAGCAATAGACTTTAGCAACGTCGAGTCCTTCACCTTCGACTTTCAATGATAGAGGGTTGCTAAATGACCATTCACCCCGCATTCCTTGCAAGAAACATTCTTCCAACATAGCTCTAATGAGTTTCCAACAACCATACGTACATCGTAAAAAAGGATATAAAAAAATATTTTATATTCTACTAAAAATACAAGGTAACCACTTTTACCAAAATTGTATTTTCATTACCTAATTGAGGATCTATAAAGTTTATTTAATTTTTTAATACCAAAAAATTATATTTTATATAAAATACATTTATATATAAGAAAACAGTTTTGTGGAGAAATATTATATTCACTATTATGTCTTATTAATATTATATAACATGAATTACCAGTTTTATGTGTGATAATATAACTATATATATTTATATATTAAAAAATCATATAAAAATAATCATTTTAAAAAATCAATGTAATTTTTTATACTAAAATTACACAATATTAATGAAATTTCATTAATAATTCCCAATACATCATTATCATAGTCATTAACATTAAAAATACTAATAAATAATTATACATAAAATTTAAAATAGCCATATTACATAATATGAATTTTTTTAAAAAGGTTGGGGCCAAAACCTCAATTTATTATTAAAGAAAAGACCACATTAGTTGGGGTAGAGGAAGACCCATTAAATAGCCCAAAGGACCAAGGCCAAGTGGCCTGAATACAAGGATTGAAAGCCCATTTTTGGGCACAAAGGACCCCTTGGTGAATAGTACTAGTACAGTACTCGTGCTGCTATAGTACCTCCTATTGTACCACCTCCGCTATAGTTCCTATTACATTACCTCCACTGCTACAATGGCTCTACTGCTACAGTATGCTATAATGCCCCTGCTACAGTACTACTACAGTACCCCTGAAAATTCGCCCCTGCCCATATTTGATTCTGTGTCTTTTGGATTCCAAATAGGACATTATACCACTGGGGTACATGTTCTTTGGCGTATTACATAATATGAATATATTTATCTATAATGTGAAATAATTCTTCTATTTTTCATTTCTACATGTTATTAAAATTAATTTTTTAATATAATTCAATGATAGTTGTTTCTCTTGAGTTAAATATTACATAATATTCTTAAATTTTAACCACGAGCCTTATATATTAAACATATTACTTCTAAATGATATATTTTATAGAAAATTATTTTATTTATAGTGAAGAAATTCAAAAACATTAATATAATTCTTTTAGAATGAAAATATCCTAAATGTGATGATATTACCAAAATTATTATTTTTTCCATGTTCACATAATAGTAATTTTTTAAAATATCAAAAACTCATCATATGATAATTATAGTATGATGATTTTGAATAAATATCTTTATTATAAAAATTTAAATTTTATAATTTTATAATTCATCATTTATATGAATATAAATATATAAAATATGATAATAATTATTGAAAAATTCTTTATTCAATATATTATGTGTTTACAATACTATTATGTATACATTAAAAATATTTTGAAATGTTTTTATTTACAAGATGTTTTATTATTCTTAATTTTAATAAAAAGATTAATATAATATGTTGTGTCTTATATTAATTTGTTTTTTATATAAAAAATATAAGTAACTAAATATTTTTTACAGAAGTGACATATATTTTAAATATTGGATTATTACATTCTCCCAGCTAAATAAATTGTATCTTTATAAATTTAATTACCTTTAATTAATTAAAGTGTCTAAGATACCCATAAGAATCTCAATATATATTTTCTTTAGAGAAATCATCCTCATAATCATATATAGTAGGTGAAATGTTATTTCCAATATAATATTCATGTATTGTTATTTTTATTTATCTTGATCATATATTCCTTATATTCATCCTTAGTATTTTATTGATTATTATAGTCACATAGCCATTTTATATTACTTTTTATGATGATATTTAAAAATTATAATATCTCATAAATTCTCATGATAATATAAAATAAAATTCAATATAATATATACAATAAATTTCAACAGAAAATACTAAGATGTATTCTATTGGGAAACAATAATTTTTAATTATGTTAGGTTCAATTAAACTACCAAAACAATGTATGAACCCATAGAATAGTAAGTTTAATCTATATAGCCTATTGTTATAGTACAATTTGGTTATATAAAAATACACAATGTATTTTATCAATTTCAATAAAATAGTTCATAAGGATCATATGATCTACCAAAATATTTCTCAAATGATTTTCTAAAAAGGAGTGTAAACCTAGTCCCACTATTTATTCACCTTGTGAAGATTGATTTTATACTCAACTTGAATTTTTACAGTTATTATAATTAGGTATATCGAAACTATATTCATTTATTACATCTTGTATACATCTAGGGATGTAATGATATGAAAACCATATACTCCAAATTTCCCAAATATCCTCGATTTAACCGTTACATAGTATCATACTTCATGTATTGACTAATGTTCAGGAATCATATTCCCAAATGTACCTAAACACATTCTTATAAATACTAAAATTTAATCATATTCTATATGAGGCTCCCTAGACATCCACTATATGGTCCACAGGTATAAAATTTTACATTTCAAACTATTGTGGATACTAAGTAAGATATACCAAGAAATAATTTTCATTGTTTTATATCATTTATATATGTTGAACTGTACATATCAAAATAATCATATATTTTCACGAAGGAATGTGTTAGTGTATTTCTAGATTAGTGACATAATATATTTATTTTATAATAATTCTGAACATTGATACTTAATTGAACCACAATAGACCGCCTCAAGATCCCTCAAATGTTATACTCATATTCATAACATTAGAAATTGAAACATAATAAGTGGGTGAGATTTAATGCTCATTATTGGAATAAAACATCAACAACTCATCAAGGGAAAGACCATAACTGCATATTTAAATATGATTAGATAATTATTATACTATTAAAAATGACATTTAATTTCAATTTATATAGACAAGTCATGATAAAATTCCATTTCTCCTCATATGAAAAAAACGTACAATTTAAATTGACTAAGAGATAATTAATATTATCCATCGATAATTACATTTGAATTTAAAAAAAATTTACATTCTATTTGAAGATAGAATAACATGGAACATTTGAAAAAAATAAATTTATAATAAATAATTACATAGGGGTTCAAGTACCGCAATCATGTAACCAAATATATAGTATCACATGAATTAATTATTTCAACCAATTACTATGTATATTTATATAATTTTTGGACCATTGGTGACACAATTATCACAAAACGGGGTCTATTAATGACTTTAATATCTTGATTTATATCCCATTATTTATTTTATTTCATAACTCATGTCATGTTATTTTATAATTAGATATAAAAACATAACAATTGATTTTTTTCTTTGAGATTTGGGAAACTACTCTATATAATAATAACAAATATCGATTTGTATTTATATAATGAGAATATGAAATCATTCATAAATCAAGAATCACATTTTTAACTCCATGAAAATGGATGGGTTCAATGAAAAACAAATATATCATATACCATAATCGATCAATATAATTAATATTTGTGGTTACATAAAATTATTTTGTCTGTAACAAAAGTAAAATTAATGATGATGGCATATATGAACACTTGATATTACATTCATGTATATCATATGTTACTTTATTCTACAATTTTAGTACCACCATGTCTCTATTGGTTTTAGTCCATTGATAAAGAATATTAGCGTGTCTGTGATGTTGGTGTCTTGCATACCTGAACCTGTATCTATTATGCTATAGGTTGTCGACCGGCTTACATAAGTGTGAAAAATATAATCTTATGAACTAAAAAGTTTCTAAAATATTCATTTTTATGTAATGGATAATATTTGGGACACCAGTTATTACACAATTAATCAGGCAGTAGCTACTCCATTACTATATTAGCCCTTGTCCCACTATTAGGGAATTATTAGCCATCATGTTGAGTCAATCAAGGATTAAAATGTATGGATAATATAACATTTTTCCACTGAAAACGATGTTTAATTTCTTAATCAAGAACCTATATACAAGTTAATGTTATTTCAAACATAGTAAATATTAGTGTATTTCTTTATCATCCCCAATATAAAATCATAAATGTTCAATATGACGATCGATGAATTCCTCCCCTCTTTATATATCTAAATATGATTTGGTATTGGATCTTCTTTGTTATTGAACAATTATTTCATTCCACTATTGATCAAGCATTACAATTATAGGAATTTTATGGATCCATGTTTGTAATCAATTTTTTGATCTGTCATTAAATTGGGTGGAATGTTCTTGATATCTAATACTCATTGATTGTTGATTGAGAATTTTGGTGGTATGTAACTCTTTTAACATTATTTTTATCGATTCTTATAATTTGGAGATAAAAGGTTATGAATATAATGTATAATTTAATCCCTTGATCCCATGCTACATTAGTTAACCTTATTATGTGGATTCTTTATATGGGTTGATGTTCAATGTGTTGAGAGGAATGAGGTATCGTGAATTGAATTTATCTTATGAACATTTATTTATCTATATATGAATGTTTATTCTATTTGTTTGTAAATCTTTGTCTATAATTTTTTATATTAAATATGTCTTTAATTTTTTAATAGCAAGAAATTGTGAAATAAATTTGTTTTTGGGACATATGTGATTACATATTTCTTTATATGGTGTTGTCAATTAAGAAGGATTTAATTAATGGTTTATATTGTATCAAATATGAATTTACTATTGAATTTTTCTAATATTTTAATAGTGTTGATGATCTATGGTGAAGTATGGATTCATTTTTATTGATGAAATTTAATCAACATTGCCTATTATACTGGGGCCATGTGTTCACAAGGATTCTTAATTTTTAGTAATTATTTAGTCTATAGAGATAACACTTACCCCCTAATCATGTTCCATTTTGTTAATATACACATTAGGTGGTATACTAATTTTGAAATCCCAAAAAGGATCAATCCTAACCTAGAACTATGGTATTTTCCAATAGAAATTTTTACCTGTTTTCATCCTTGAAATTTGTATTGGAAAATTTCATCTAAATTATTTAAAAATTGGGTTATTATTATGTTATGAAAACAATGAAAAGATGTGTTTCCCACATTTAATTTTTTTTTGTTATATTCAACTCATTATATACCATTAATGACTCCAGAAAAATTTGTAAATACCTAGACCCCTATAGCTTATTTTTTGGGCGTTAATTTTTTAAATTCAAACTAGATATATAGAATAACATCATGAATGATTAAATAGTTTAATAGTCATGGATGATTATACCCACACAAAATTCAAATATTACAATTGAAAATAAAATATAAAATATTGAATTCCCTTTGATGAAATTATTGATACCTTTAAAATATCCTATAAATCAATCATAATACACTTCCAAACATCTTGAGGAAATGAAACCTAAGAAAGGAATGAGCTATAATAAATAATATCAATATGCATATAAAAGGATCAATCATAAAAAATATGGCATAATAAATATTTCAACTAATTAAATGAAACAAATCCTATTTAAACATTACATGGAACACGATGAATAATATTGTAGTAATAAATTTTGTTCATGATAGTCTGATATAAGCAATCACATATGCTTGAAACATATGAATTTATTTTCTAACTAATATAATAACAAAATAGACATAAATTAATATTCTCATCATGAGGGAATGTGTGATGTTAGAAATAAAAAATGTACTAAAAAAGAATCCTTATATCATATCATATAAATATATATACATGGTTAAGGCACCTATAAAATAGCCAAGGTAGTTTTCATCTTGAGACCAACCAATTCATCCATGTACTACATCGAAAACCTCACGTCATTTTATAAGTCCAATGCATTCTTAATAATAAAGTGGATACAAATAATCAATGTGATCATTAATTTTGAACAAAATGATACAATATTTTAATAACTTTTCCATTCAATATATATAATATAAAAAAGTGTTTTTTGAAAACAAGCATTTTGAAATTAAGACATTTCACAATTAGTAATAATTTTATGAAACAATCCCAATTACTTTGGATAATTGTATCAAAATAGTGTATCCTAGTATTAGATATTCATAAATAATTTTAAGATATAAAAATTATGGTATAATTATTTTATATTACTAATAAATAATGGGCTAAAATGCGGTTTGTTTCTATTGAATAAAGGAAGTATAGTAAAAATTTCATTAAATCCATTCTTGTGGAAAATATACATTTAAAATTTAAAATTACTTTTAAATATGTAACATTTCTAGAACATAAGGACAAACATTTCATTAAAACATGATAAAAATAAAATGGAATCTTGAAAACAAATTTTTATGATTTTTTGAAATTATATTTATTTAGTATCAACAAATAAATCATTCATTTCCCATTTTTTAATAATAAAAAGATGTTTATAATTCTCGAAACAAAAGAAACATTTCTTTCAAAATAATTATTATTAATCATAATAATGTGTAAAAATATAATTTATATATAATTTTTATTATGTAAAATTCATGTTTTTAAAATCAATTTCTCAGATGATATTTATAAAAAAGTAAAACGTCTTTTGACCAAAGAGATAATTTTATTCGGCATTTTCTAAAAATAAAATTATTAAATTTTCTAAGTGCATAAGATAATAAAATAGATCTATTACATGATGATTTCAGGAATACATAAAATATAAGATAATAAATTAGTTTTTCTATTGTAATTTTAATATTTTATGCTAAGGGAATGGTAGACATAAACAATCCTGAATAATGATGTGATTGTGAAATAAACAATTACCTAAATGGGTGCTTTTGAATTGTGATAGTCAAGAACATCTTTAAATGAATCGAATCCATTAAATAATATGATGATAAATATATTACTGGTATATAATATCAAATTCATAGTATATACATCAAAAAATAGGTCGTGAATATTGAATATGTCTCATGGAAGTTAATCCGAGACAAGAAACCCTATCCTCATGTTTGATTTCCTTCATACATTTATGAACATCATATATATTAAATATAAATTTCATACAAATGAATTTATCTATGATAATCATATTTATTATACCATATAAAATTTTCATCTAACTTTTTATAACTTACATATTGTTAATTCAATATATAAAACACTATTCTCAGTGATAAATAATTCATTTTTTCACATTTTATTTTGTATGATAGTTAAAGTCCTTATACATTAACAACTATTAATTATACATAGAATATTATCCATCATATAAATATCATATATTTTAATTATATAACTATATATAATAGATTTTCAAGGCTATAGGGATAAAAATGGTATACACCTAATATATAGACATTAGGGTGTTTATGTTCTAGAATATTATTTTCTCTATTTTTTAAATAGAACCAAATATAAGAAAATATTATTTCTCATTTATGAATTCATTATTATATAATATATATCTTATATATTTTTTAATATATCTTTATTACAATCCATTTCAATTTAAAATGATATTATTTTCACATCGCTTCATAGTGGAGATAATCAACACATACATAATAGAGACCTTAGTGCTTCCATATATATTGGAAGGTATGACGGTGGATGAAATATTTTAATTATATAAGTTTAATTACATAATTAAATAATTATATATAAATTAAACCCATATTTGTATCCATATTTGAGAGTTTGTGATGAAAAAAAGTTGCATTTGTTTGTGAGGGGGTAGTCTGTCGTCCACACAACCAATTATGTTGTTTCCCATTTGATGGAAGAGGACATGGATATTTGATTTTATAGTAACAGAATAACATCTAATAATATGGGAGATATTATTGATATTAAATTATCCTATTTTATGGTCATTTTTAAGAGTTTAATAGATAAATTAGGTGAAATCTCAAGGCTAAGAACTATACTTATTCTTGATACAACCACAATATGTTTATATTTAATGTCATCCTAGAATGGTTCTATCATCAAATGGTGGATGTTAAGACATGTGAAGGGATATATGTAAGTTATTTGGGAGGATATTTTAAAACATTAAATCTTCGAATGTATGATGATGTTAGTAAAGTGGGGTTTTTATAAGTGGGGGACAAATCAATTTTTTAGTATGAATAAATTGTACAGATGTTTTCATAAGGTTAAAATGAAAAAAACCATAATGTTGATGAGAAAGAGTTTTATAGTGAATTTTTTTTCATAAGGATAAAATGATTCTATATTAAAAAATAACAAATAGTTGATTAAAAGAAAATAAATGCGATAAAAATGATATATTTGAAGTATTTTTACTTTTCATGAAATTAATAATATATATATTTTTAGATTATTTAGATTTAATAAATGTTTTGATAAAAAATATAGATTTCTACTATCTATAGAAAAGTAATCATTTCAGAAAAGATTGAAAAAATAACTATAAGATAAATTTGAAATGATGATTGAAAAAATGAAATTTATTGTCAAGAAATAATTTGGTATAGTGGGAAATATATGTGTTAACATATGTGAAAAAAATGACAAAACACTATTTTTAGAAACAATTTTCAGAAATAACATTTAGTTTTCTTTCAATGGATTCTCATTTTTACATTTAAAAAGTTTATAACCAATAGAATTATATATTTAAATAACATGTGTTATTCTCATAATTTATATAGTTCTATTTATAACAACAAATTTAATTTATATGTATCATTTATATAATATTTTATTGTTCTTCTAGACTAATTATTGCACGTATAGAAAACTATAGAATATAATTTTTTAAAAATCATTATTGGAATCATTTTCATCAAACTAAATTTATATTTCCCTTGAAATTTTATTGTGATCAATGTGACATCCCACCCCACACCAATTGTCATTATTATAGGAAGTTGTGGTACCAATCCATACATGACATACCCAATATAGCAGATGCTAGAAATAAATGTCAAGAGCCTTGTAAATAGTTGAGATATAGTTTTCCCTATAAATATAAAAACACATGCTAAAGTATCCATAAAAATGAAAACCTACATATGATTCACGAGTACTTAAATAAGTAAAAATACTAATCAAAACGTAAAACCAATATCAGATAACATACAGAATCAATGTGATATAACCAAAGGAACTAATAGTATACAATAATCAAAGCCACTGAAAACACTGATCAACACCTAAAATATTTTCCAGGATCCAAATACACATTCAAATCCCATGTTATCATTATTAATAACTAAATAACTAATATAAAATTACCTTACCAATGTATTGATATATAATATCAACAATCACACCATAGTTACCAAGCAGGAGGAGAGTAAACAACATTGTAGTATTTCCCCAATTACATTCCAAATCACACCACAAGGTTAAAACATAATTGAATTATTATATATAATAGGTTAAATGAAATTATTTTATTTTTGTATCCATTAAAAATAGTTTTACATGGAATTAAATAAAACAATCATTTAAATTCATTGTTCAATGAATACATAAAAAATAAATTAACTGATTTCATAATTTTTGTTTTGTCTTATAATTTTGATGTCCACACACATCCAAAACACACAAAGACAAGAGATTGGTGTTACCATTGTCAATGGATCTTCACACCCATATTGAATTCCTTTGATTATTGTACTTCATTTCCAATATACATCACATAAAACACCTTCCCAACCAGTATGCCCAAAACGTGACAACCCATTTAAATATAATAATTTTTTCCTCCCAAATAATTTAAAAAATTACTATAATTAGATTTTTGAAATTTTCCCACAGGTATCAACATGATTCCTCCACCCATAATTGTGGATATATCCATTACATTCACAATTTCCCTATTTAATATCCATTTATAATTTTATATTCATAGGATGTCAGTATTTGAGTGAATATCTGGACTCATCCACTATTTAAAAATGAATTATTTTTAAGAGAAACTTGTATAAACATCTGGTGAAAAGACAACTATATTCATAAAATTTTCCTCATATCTATAATCTTTAGGTTATATATATTCAAAAATATGAATTTTTTTTTCTATAAATACTAAAGGTTTGAGGATAGAATTGTTTTTTAAAAAACTCATAAAAATCCTCCCAAGTATTTCCTTTGTCTGGTTATCCCTGAACATGTAAATGTAACCATTGGAATGAAATATCTTCTAGAATATACATTTTCTAAAAACATTATATCACCACTTCTTCCAGGGTAATTGAAGTTTTGATTTATCTAATTTAGACACATTTCTTCTTTTTTGCAGTTCTGAATCAATGTGTATGATTTGTAGATTCTTCTTTTAGAAATTAAATGAGTGATCCACATTCCATAGTTTATACATTATATTCCCTATATTAATTACCAAAAATTTATTGACATTACTTTGAAACAACTATTGGTTCACCTTTTTCATAGGTGAAAAACATTCTCAACAGCTTCTTCTATATTGTTTATTTCGTTCCAAATCAGTTCCATCAATGATAAACAATAAATAACTCAATTTTTTATCACTATCTGGAATCTAAAGTTTATCACTATCTAGAATCTAAAGCATTAATAATTTAAAAATTACCATATCCCCATTTTAAAAACAAATATATAATGAAATTAATCATATTCCTCTTTTAAACCATTTTCAAAAATTTCACAATTATTTTTAAAAATCATACCATTCTACACTATTTTAAAAAAATCAACCTTTTTTTATAAAATAATAAATAATTGATCAAAATAAATTATAAACTCCTAGTTATATTTATTTACTACCAAAAAGTTATATTTTTTATCATCAGTAATACTCATTAATATTAGACATTAACTCCTGGAAGTGTCTTAAAAATGTAACGTGCCAAATCTCCCTTGTATATTGATATTTAGAACAAATATTTTAGATACACCATTTTCATCTCTACATTTAATGTTTTGACAATAATACTCCACTATAACATTCTTATAGATAGACTATATCTAACACCATATCAAGGATCAAACAAGATAATACCATTTGTAACATCCCCCATCCCCCATTGGCTTCGGAACTGGTGGGTGCTACTATTACTGAAGTGACATCTATAATAAAATAAAGGATAAAAATAAATTCCAAGGGACACATCAAATATTTGGTTGCTAATTTTATATTTAAAGATAATAAAACCAATATTAGGTATAAGTAAACAAAAAATACTCTAGAAGATGCATGAGTTCATTTTCATGAAAATTTGTAACCAAAAAAGTAAATATCAATGATCAAGAAGAATTAATTTGAAACAAAAATTGGCCTATTGGTGAAATAAAAATAATAATCCAATTTATATAACTAGAAACTAACAAAATAAATGAATCTCCTTATACACATGCTGGAAAAAGTTATCAACAAGAATGACTATAAAACATGGATACATATCCATTTTTTCTGGATATAAAACTTCTAGAAACGCACCATAGTGCCCATGGAAGAGGTTATTATAAAAATTAGTAGGATTTAAGATTTAATTACTAACTAATTCCACTAGGTTATAACATGTTATAATATTAAAATAAATTATTTGAAAACTAATTTAATTTTGATTATATCCAATCTATATAGTTTCCCAAGGGAAATAATCATAAAATCCTAAAATCCCATTATTAATGGAATAAATAAAAAATTATGATAACAAATTTCTTAACTTGAGGACTAGAATTTTCTAACCAGGTCAAAAGATATCCTCAACCCACACATAACAAATCTTGGTGTTACTATTGATGGTGGAAATTCATGTTCAAACTCCATCAGTCTGATTGTGGTACTTCATTACCATTATCTATCCTATTCACCTCATACCCAACAATTATGACCAAATAACATCATCCAATTTTTATAAAATAATTTCTTCCCTTATATGTAATTTCATAAAATCATATACATACAAAAAAACATAATATTAAAATCACCATTTTAAAATTATAATAAATGGATTTTCCCAAAAAATTCATCCAATCTCCATGATTTCCAAAAACATAATTCAAATAAAAATTTCCATAATGTCACACCATCCATACAAAACAATTATATGTAATATAATCCACCTAAAATCAAAACAATATATTTTAAAAAATATTAAATGGCATAGAAGGAAGATACCTCTGAAACATAAGTGAATATGCAGAATGAAAAAAGAACATTAAAATCTAGATTGAACCTCATAAAACCTTATGTATATATCATTATTATCAACAAAAAGAATTATATCCTATTAATATTAAATTTTTTAAAAAATTCATTATTCTATCACCAATGGACTATATATGTGATTCTAGTAGAGATGAGAAAAATAAATCAAAGGAAAATTTTGAATAATGAGTTGTTACCATCATATCTAGGATGCCCACAAACATGATTTCACATAGGATTCACTCTATGATCAATTCTCCTACAAAAAACTCTAAACATATCCAAAACAATTTATGTACATAATATAGACAAATAAATGTACAGGGAATTAAAAAAATATAACTAATCTTCCTCATCAAAAGTAGGAAATGGAGGTATGTTGGACATCTAATGTAACACAAGACTATGTTTCTGTCTAGGAAATCAATTATTGAACATGAAATACGAACATGGATTGAATAGAAAAATAATTATGGAGATATATAGAGATAATTGTTTATAAGAATTTAAAGGATTAAGGGAATGTTAATGAACAATTTTCCTTAAAATTATGAGGGGTGAAAAAAATCCATTCATCAGAATGAAGGTATAGGATTACATTTTTATTTCAAAATTAATTTCAAATTTTGGATGAATTCAATTAGAATATATAAAATGAATTATATAAACATATATGAAAACTATAATATCATCCATTAATAAATTTCCACTATAATATCATATTTTTTACAAAATGATTAGTACTGAAGGATATGTTCTCTAGTCTGATTCATTAAATTTAACTTTTAATAGAATATATGATCCAAAAAAAATAAAAATCCATTCCTCAGGTCTCATAGTATTTGAAAAATTCAAAAAGGGTATCAAAAAATATTTAATATGTATAAATTTAAGTAAAATAAAAAATATCCCTAATTCTGAACTCAATCCATTTCAGAAATAGTTTATCTTATGAATCCACAAAAATATGTCTGACCAAATTCTGTGTTTCAAAATATATCACTATATCACTAAATTTACAAAATCACCATAAAACGTGACTCTACAAAAAATAAATTGTATCTCATAATACTACATACCAACTATTTGAATTCCTTTATCATCATAAAATCAAATTAAAACCATACATGACTCATAAAAATATTTTTCTCCTTATTGTATAAATAAAATATCAGATTATCAAATATATTCTATAATTTTAGAAATGTAGTAAAAAAATTTATAAAACAACAATTCACTAACCAGTTTTAAGGACATAAATACTATATCATTGATATTATTTTACCATTATTATCTAAATATATGTGACATTATAATGGTTAATATTCATCTATCATGTGTTTTCCAATAATATCAATGTTACTCTAAATCAAATTTATTGGTTAATGGTACTATTCATCATATTTTTTCATATAAATTAGGAAAAATTTCTATAGGAAAATAATTATATGTTTCATGATTCTTATATTGAAATTTTCATTGATAAAATACGTGCAAAACATTATTCTTGAATAAAAAACAAGAACATTATTCCATCCACTTTGTTTGTGTTAATAGAATAACATTGACCATGAACACTTATCTTATTTAGATGTATAATCCAATGTATCATGGGTAATTTGTGTAATTAATTGCCAAAATTATTTTAGTAGAATCCATGTGTATTAGTGGTTTATTTATTAACCATTAATTCACATGTGTGATTAAACTTATCTTAATACATGAGGCAAACTCATGTTACCTTTGAGAATGTTCCATGGTGTTTAAATATTTTTTTACGACCTCCTCGGTCTATTTCTTGGTAAAATTCTTGAGTTTTTGGTGTTATGGGTGGCTACTGTTGCTCATTTCATGAGTTTTCCAAAATTATGGTATTTCCATCGGTATGACAGGGCATCGGTAGGTCATGGCGTCAGTATTTCAGGGCACCAGTAGATCATAGATTTAGTATGTTGAAAATTGGTTGGTCTTGCATTTGTAGCTTGGGTCGGTAGCTCATTTCGGAAGCTCACGTTGGGTGCTCAGTGTCGATGACTTAGCCATGGATGTGTGAGTGTCGGTGAGTGGTTTTAGTGGGTTACTCTAGTGACTAACTATTGATGACTCATTTCAGTGAATCGTGATAGTGACTCACTTTTGTGATTCCGGAATCAATGACTCAATAACGGTGACTTGTGTCAGTGACTCACCCATCAGTGAGTAATTTCCAGTTTTCCCCAGTTTTTTCATTTTTCTTCTTTTTGGTTAATTTTACTTTAAATGAGTTACCTATATTTTCTAAGAATTTTTAAAGGATTTTTAAAGCATATAAATTATATACATAACATCATAGCACTCCCAAGACATTAAAATAGGTATCCCATGTAATCATTACCAAAATAAATATTTAATTGCCTTTGAAACAATCTCCCTTAAATTAATATAGGAAATATATTTTCTAATAAGAGATATTATCTTCATAGTGTGTTTTATTTTACCTTCATTCAACTGAAACCTTTATTTCTAGTGGAGTGGCATCTATGCTAGATCTGTATATTTAGTTTTCATTAGAGTATTTCCTGATACTCATGTAACCCATATTTTGGAAAAAGGTAGAGTCTTCGATCATATGTTCGTCGAGGTAGAATCTACTTTGTCTTTCATTTAATTTTGTATCATGTGATGTTGGTGTGCTGATTTATTCTTATGGGTGTGGCTGAAACCATTTTAACAATGATAATTGGGGGATGGTATGGTGCTGCTAGGGTTTGGTTATTTTATCAGTCGTCTTTGATCCTTGTTGTGAATCAAATGGGTAATATCCTTCTAAAAATCATTATCCTTGGTGTAATTTGATTCTAAACCTATGTCCTGAATACTCATTGTTAATATTCTGTTGAGCAGTTACGCACATGAAAATTTTATTAATCATGTATTTATAGTTGATTAAATTGATTCCCATGGATCAAAATAGTTCATTGATAAGAGCTAAATTATGAATTTCGAATTAAATAGTAATATTGGGAAAATCATAATACACTCTATATAATTACTGCGGTTGTGTGCTATGTATGGTTTTGTTCCATTATAGTTCCTAATGTGGGCTGTATTGTGTTGTGGTTGGAAGCATAATTGTGGGTGTATGTGAGATCATTGGGGTTGGATATGTGGTTATGGTGCGGTATGTCTGAACAGAAGGGTTGCGGCTTTTGTGACTGTCACTGTGGGTTTCATGTATGGGGTGGAACTATAGGTGTAATGTAATACCAAGTTAAAAGGTTTTTGATTGTGGAATGGATGAACTTATTTTGTAGTAATACCACATCTGGGTTGTGTTATGGTTGGTGGTAATGATCTATTCATGCGGTGGGACTTCAAGGTAGATTAGTTTTGTTTTTTTAAAGATGTGGTATTTTTCATGAAGTGGGGTTATTGAGGATAGTTTGGGAGGGATAATTTTTCTGAAGGTTCATGTTACCTAAGGTGGGAATTTCCCCCTGAGTTTGTAGGTTATTTTTTGATTTTTCTGTGGGTTATCATTTTACTTGTAGTGTTCTGGGTTAGGTAGTTTCATGGATAGGGATGGAATAAATAAATAAAATAATTATATAATGCAGAGTTATCAATTCATAAATGAATTGGTTGATGTTTTGAATTACGTTTGTGGATGGATGTTTGTTTATTCATTAAAGGTGGCAGAAAGGACAATTTTGTGTGGCCTAGTTGTTTGTTTTTCAAACCCATTGGTTGTATTGAGTGTTTATTATATATATATATGTGTGTGTGTTTGTGTGTGTGTGTTTGTGTGTGTGTGTATTTCCTTGTTATTTCTATACGAACTCAACCCACGTAGATAATTACACACTGAAAACCCCCATTGTTGTGGGAGATGGTGTCTGTTATGATAATATCAGTGGGAGGATGGATGGCAGATCATTGCCCCTTATATTTTCCTTGTTATTAGTATTATTTTTCCTAGACTATTTGAGATTTTTGTGGTGTGGTTGTGAGGACCAAGTGTCTACATGCGAGTTGTGTTTCCCATGTGTCTTCGGGATAGTAAATGTTGTACATTCCCAGGTGTCTTCGTTGTGAAGTTGTGGTTTGGTAGTCAATGTGTCTATGGGAAGGACGAGACACAATACATGTATTAGGTGTGTGCGGTTAGGTTGTGATATTCTGGATTATGGAATATACTAGTAGCATTAGGGTGTTCACCATTAGGGGTGAGAAGTTAACTGTTGGGAAGTGGTGTGTGGTACACTTTCATCCATGTCTTTACCACATTAATTTACATGGATTTCTTTGTTTGGTGAGTGTCTCATAGTGAGGTTATATGGATAACATACCATGATAGGTGCTTTTTATTTTTTTATCGTGGGGGGATTTTTCTTCTTTTACACTTATACAGATGATACATTGGATTTACCTACTGAGTATGCATCTATTCACACCCTACACAGATAAAATTATAATCTAGTTTCTAAGGAGATTATGTGGACCATTCTTGAACTTACTTTCTTGGTCATTGAGGATAGTTGTTGTGTGGCTTCATAGTTTTTATATTGGAATTTAGTTTGAGCATTTTCATTATATTTTAAGTAATTTTACATTAAACGATCATGAGGATGTATTTTGGATTATATTATATATATGTGTGTGTGTGTGTGTGTGTATAACGGAGTTATTTCATGGTTGTTATTTCTTATCTTATGATATTGGTTACAATGAAAAGGACGATGAATCTAATTTATATGATATTATTATACCCTTGGTGTGGGTCACCACCTGGGGTATACTATAGGCAGGACTCATGGGTTATTATCTATTTTTCTTCATTAATAATGATGGACATAGTTCTTTTCCATTTCTCGCCTCATCTTGATTAAATAACATTATGATAGAATGGTATTAAAGGATATGGTTGAGAGATATGATGGAGTTTGGAGTGAGGAACAGTGAGGATTGAATTGGATGGTAGCGAAGAAGCTTTAGAAAATCATGGTGCATGGAATAGTCTGGGGGAGATAGGCTAGGACATGGGAGGTTCACTCCCATGATCCGATGCAAGGACATCGAGCTTACCGAATGACCATGTGAGGATAAATCTTTTTTGGGGAAGAGACCCTAAGAAATTACTTGCATCATGCTAACTTGTGTTAGTGTTTTTTTAGTTTTTTAGGAAATTAAAATAAAAAATTAGTTTAAAATAATATTAAACAAAATTACTTATTACTTATTCTTTGGAGTTCCATGTTTACATTTCATATATGGATCCTAGTCATTTCCCACGAGTGGTTCAGGAATTAGAGACTCAATTGGACAATCCATCAGATTGAAATAGGGTTGACCTAGTTGTGTAATACGAAGAGTGGAAAAATATGTTTCATGATATCCTGCAGGAGACATTGTTACAGTAAAAAGGTAGTGTTTTAGATACAATAATAGATATTTTCCTTGAGAATTCGGTGATCTCTTTTAGCTTGATCGTGGCTTTTATGGGTTATTGGTTTCCATTAGCAGTTATTCAGATGAGTAGGGTTGATTTTAAGTGGTGGATTACCTTCCTGGCCGAGAGGAAATAGACCTATATTTATTGGATGGATTTTGATAAGAAGTTCTTCTTGAAATTCCTTTCATTGAACATGGTGTCGTAGAATGTACAAGATCTACCCCCCTCCAATACTGAAGTATGTTTTTACGAGTACAAAAGATCATGTTCAAGGATCTACTTTAATTTTCCCGCAATATCATTCAGGATGTGTTTTCTCTATCAAGACACTTAGAGTAGGAAATTTTTCGTCCCTTCTAGTACACAATTACTCCCTTCACCTTACCTAAAAATCTATATGTACAAAATAAGAATGAGTTAGCTATGATAATTCCCTCAGGAGAAGGTATAACATGAGACTAGAGACAACAATGTCCTATAAAGGGAATGTCTACTTATAGTAGGTATCAGGTGCTATAGACTTCATTGTTTTTCCCAGGGGGTATCCCACCTCAAGCGTTTTAGTTTCGGCCTTCTGGTCCTAGAAATTTTCCCAGAAGCCTGAGACAAAGGAGTTTCTCTTGTAGAGGTCATGGAAACCTTAAGATTAAGTTCATATTTAATGATCTTTATGGTGGAGGTGGGTAGGTTTAGCGCCTGCCTCAGCAGTAGTTTCTGACTCTGACATTTCAACAACAGGGAAAGTAGGCTTTTTCTACACCAAGGGGAGACAGAGAAGGCGATGGCTAACCATAGGTAATTCCTTAGATACAATGACCCATACATGGTTGAGGAGGTTGTCAAAAACATATGGGAATAAGATTTGGGTGTTGTTTGTTGGATACCATGGAGGAAATAGTTCTAGCGGGGTGAGAGATTGTTCAAGTTATGAATAGTATGTTCAATACTCATTCTTATGCTTTGTTTGATTTGATAGATTCCCACTCCTTCATTTCACCTTTTCTATCACATTTTATGGGTCTATAAATAGAGAGACATTCTATTAATCTTGTGTTGAGCACAATGGTATAATGTCCAACCCATTTTTATGATATTTTCAAAGGATGTAGACTAATGTTGGAGATGCATTAGTCCAAAGGTGATATCTTCTGACTATAGATGCCACGATAGGTTGTCATCCTTAGCATTGATAGGTTATTTCCCAATTCATGTTTTCATCAGCTTCATTTGGAGGAGAGTCTTGTTTTCATACATGGATGGACAATGTGTGGATTTCAGTGGAGATCATAGTTGTCTAATGGGATGTCGGTGTGTGGATCATTATTATTATTTTGTGACCCAGCAATTTATGGAATGATTGGATTATGATATGTGGGGTGTTACCTATGTCTTTTTGCATTTCATGCCTTTTTTTCAAGGAGGTTGTGACTTTACCCCCTCAATGTGACATTTTTATTTGGATATACATTCATCATGGTGCTTCTCTGATTTTGATGGTTCCATATCGTATGGCACCTTCTGAGTTGTGGGAGAAATGGATTTAGATTAATGATTTGATGAAGAAGGGACTTATCCGGACCAATGTGTCCCCATGGGGTGCTTCAATCTTTTTTGAAAAGAAAGAAGGTTGTGGTTTGGGGTTTTTAATAGACTACAGAAAGATGAAACATGTAAAGATGAAGAATCATTACCCTCTCATAAGGATAGATGATGTTTTTGACTAGCTATGAAGATAAAGTTGGTTACCAATTATTAATATGTGGTATGGATATCACTAGTTGAGGGTGAAGAATGATGATATCCGGAAGACAACGTTCAGGTTTAGGTATGAGCACTTCGAGTACATGGTCATGTCGTTGGGTTTTATGAAAAAACTAGATGTGTTAACTAAGATTATGAAATTTATATTACATTTGTTCCTAAACTGGTTCACCATCATAGTCATTGATGAAATCTTGATCTACTCCATGATAGATGAGGAACATACAGATGGTCTCAGAACTATTTTTGTGGTTCTTCAATGAAACATCCTCTATTGGATGTTATACAACTGTATGATTTGGATATGGAGGGTACACACCCATGGAAATGTGGATTCTTAGAAGGGTGTGGAATTGAACCATTCGAAGGTGGATGGTGTTGTTTCTTGGGAAGCACCTGAGAATGTGGCATAGGATCATAGTTTTCTCAGTATGGTAGGATATTACCAGATATTTCTACCTGATTTCTCTCATGTAGAAGCTCTCTTTATGTCTATGACTATGAAAGGCCACGGTTTTGTGTGGAGAGAGAAGTGTGAGGTGGTGTTCGACTATCTGAAGGGTAATTTGGTTTGTTCTTTATTTACCTAGTTTACATAGGAGGGTGTAATATTCATGGAGTATTCCAATGCTTCCTGCCTAGAATAACATTGTGTGTTCATGTTGTAGTGAGTAGTGACCACTTATGGGTCAAGATAGTTACATTACAATTAATATAACTATGATACCCATGAAAATGATCTATCATCATTCATGTAAATTTGGATGTTATCATAGAAATACCGCATTGGAATGAACAATATGTTATTCAGATATCAGAAAAGCTTGAGGTATATCTTTCACCAATGAGACCGGAATTTTCAGAAGCAGTGGTGGATGCAGTTTCAACTGGATTTTCACAATAAAATATCATATACATTATGAAAGGGGATTTTTTTGGACTATGATATGTGCAACAAGTCAAAGAGGGAGGATGTTTAGGATTCTGTGAATAATTGTAGGGTGATAGAGGACTTTGCTTCAATGAACATAGATGCATCAATGGATGGTAGCAGATTTTGTCTTTATCATATGATGGTACAATCATCTATGTGGAAGAGAGTTTATGTGTCTCAATGGGGAGACTCAAAGGAATATGAGATTTGTGATCCTGTTAACTATGGTGATGCTCTAGATGGGTGGTCATAGTATGGTCAGAATTAGATGTTGTTCTCGGAGATGTTGTTTGTTATAGTTGTGATGTGAGAAGTAGTTCTCCATGAGTTTTATAGCTCACCCATAGTGGTACACCTAAGAGTTTCCACAATGTAGCAGAAATTGAGAGAGATGTTTTGGTGTACCGGGATGTCACGAAGTTCATGGAAAAGTTCATGGTGTTCCATCATGTGATGGTTAAGCACCATGTTCAATGTGGGTTTTTGTTTCGCATAGATATTCTCATGTTAATGTGGGATTAAATATCAATGGATTTCACCAAATGATTCTGTTTTCTCTGGGAGGATGCCATTTTATTTGGGTATTATTGGATAGACTGATGAAATCATCTCCCTTCATTGGAATTGTTGAGTCAAGCACATTATATTCCATATCAAAGACGTATGTTGATGAGGTGGTGTGGATACATGGTTTTCTAAGATCAATCCTATCAGATCAGAATATGTGATTTACCTCAAGAGTATGGAGGGGATTACAACATGACTATGGCAGTATGTTACACCTCATCCCTACTTTTAACCCTCAGACAGATGGGCATACAGAGATGACTATTCAAATGTTGTAAGTTATATAATGAGAAATCGTCTTGGATTTTGGTTGGTATTGGGTGCGGCATTATCCATATGTAGATTATCCTTACAATAAGAACACCCACTCGACCATTTTCATAGTTCAGTTTTATGATTTTATTGGAAGATCATGTCATTCCCCTTTTTGATTGATAGAAGTGGGGGAGCAAGCTTTTCATGAATTAAACATGGTGCAATGGAATATATTGAAGGAGAAATGTATTTATGAGAGGATAGGGCAGCATAGGACCAGAATACGTCATGTTTTGATAATAGTAGGAGGCCTTTGGACTTCAATTATGGGGACCATGTGTTCTTTAATGATTCCACTCAACATGGGAAGCATATGATTGACAGAGGCAGAAAGATGTCTCCCATGTTGATCAGACCCTTTAGCGTGTTGTGTAATATTGGGGAGATGCCATACCAGTTGGAATTTCCAACGTTGTTGGAGAAGATTCATGATGTCGTTCAAGTCTCCTAAATTCTTCAATATCTATATGATGAATCCAATTTCATTTACTGGGGAGAGATGGATATCGAGGATGACTTAACATTCATGGAGTGACTACTAGAGATCCAAAATCATCAGAAGATGGTGTTTCATGTATGGACCATTCCTTTAGTTCATGCTTTCTGGAGGCAATGTGTCCATGTGGATAATACATGGGAATGAGAGATACATATGTTTTCCCAGAACCTGGAGTTGTATTGAATTTTACATGTGTCTTTTTCTTTGTGTTGCAGTTCGTGATCTTTTTATGTGATAAGATCTATTTCATCCATGTTTCTTAATGTTTTTGGTTAATTCCTATCATGTGAAAAGGTGGATACTCGATTTCTAATCTAGAAGAATTAATTGAGATGTGATTAAACCCATGCTGGTGATTTTGTGCCTCCTAGAGATGATAGTGTCTTGACATGGATGAATAAATTCCCTAATACATGTGTCCAGAAATATGGTGACTTTGTTGAGTATATTTTGAATATTTGGGTTAGAAGATGTTGGAGGAGGAGTTCATGGATGTTGAGGTTTCACTCCAGCTTCCGAACAACATTGGGTGGATTATCTTTGAAAGCTATCATACCTAGCGGTTGTTCAGACCCCTACTTCTTATTTGTTTGGTTCTTAATTCATGAGGCAAAGAATAGTCTGGGAGGTACTTGATTTAATGTCTTTGACTACCATGGTCCATTAAAAAGTCAAAAAACTATGTTTTCAATGTTCTAGGAGAAAATGGTAGCTCCATTCATGTTTTTTTCTAAAATTATAGTTTTTTCATTGGTATGTCCGTGAATCAGTTGTCAATGACATAGGTACGTCAAGGAAAAAGTAGGTTAAGAATCAGTAAGTTAGTTATTGGTAGATCACGTCGGTAAAAAATTCCAGGGTCTCAACATCGGTAGGATGGGCATTGGTGAGAGGTGTCGGTTGTTCGCATTGGTGACTCGCTGTTGATGGTTCATGCCGAGGACTCATTTCGGTGAGTTGAGACAGTGAATCTCATTAGTGTGTAAGGAATTAGTGACTCACTATTAGTGACTTATGTTGGTGTATTTCCCATCAGTTAGTCATTCCCAGTTTTCCGAGTTTCTTCCAGTGTTTCAGTTCTTCCCCGTTACATTTTATTTGATTTTAAATGACATAAAAATCTTGTTTGAGAAGTTTTAAAGGTGTTTCAAAGGATATTGATGATATACATAATATCATGGTTCTAATAGGACATTGAAATATCCAGACAACATAATCTTGAGCATTATACAACATTAGTCCCCTTTTAAATTGTATCCCTTATGTTGATATTGGATATTTCTCTTCTATACTGAGATCTTCTCTTCCCATTGTGTTCAATTTTCTCTTTATTTTACCATAACATTTCTTCCAGGAGGATTGCAATATATGCTACAGATGTGGATCTATTTTTCCAGGGATTCCTTCTAGAAACTCGTGAACCCAATGTTTTTTGTTAAAGGAGGAGTTTCTAATATTCTTCTTATTACTGTAGGAATATAGTATAATTATTTTTCATTTAATAATTCTGGTTTTAATTTAATGTGATGAATTCAATAAGTTATATGATATTTTAATATTATTAGGTTCTATGGGATATAATTTGAGTTTTGAAATTGATTTCACAATGGTTGATTCAACATTTTCTATACTCACTAGAATGGCGGTGTTGTTCTTATGGAACTCAATGTGGTATGAATTATTAAATGAACTGTGTGGAATTTGTCTTCAGCCCCAATTCTAACAGTACTATATGGTTGGCATAGATTTTTGGTTTCCTGTGGAACATAAGTTATAGGCTTATATTATACCATTACAAAAGATAATCATTTTATGTATTATGTATTAAATCATTTTTGACCTCATGGGTTGATTTATCCATATAGAAATTTGGAACAAGAAACTGTTTTCATCCCTTAATCTTTTGTGTCATTATCGTTTTGGGGATTTTTTTCATTTACATAGGCCATAATGGTTTTGGATATATATTTTCTCAAAAAATTTAGATCATTTGATAGTAATGATTGGTATAATTAATATAGCCATAAATTTTTAAACTTTTACATTTCCCAGAAATGGATAATGTGTTTGTTTAAACTCTTAGTTAGATTTTATCATATCAATATGTGAATGTATCATACTGAAGATGGATATTGGAAGTAATTTTTCTCAAAATCACTTTGGAGTAAAGGAGAAAAACTCCAGTATTCTTATATAATGTCTTCATTTTACATCACCTCACAATTATATAATTCTCCAATGGTAGTGCCTTGTAATTTTTTAAAAGACCAGTTATTATTTATATAGTGTATAGTTCATTAGTGAAGAGCCTTTATATATGAATGGTAATGTATTCTTTCGAAATTGATATATTTTATTATAAACTTTTAAAATATATTTTTAGGGAATATTTCACCGTACTTTGTGGTTTTACATGCTTGATCCACAATGATGTTTTATGACATGGGGCATTGAATTTGGTGTCCATGTATGAAATGATACATAAATGACTATATATCATAGTGCTACAAATAAAAATAGATTGTTGATAAGAACTAAAATTCCTATTGTATGATTCAAACACCTCAATTTACATTGTGTAAGTTAAATTAAATAAAAAATATTTCCATTTTTATATTCTAAATGGCTCCACGTAAGAATAATACAATTTTGGTTGTGATGGATCAGTTAAAAAAATGATATAATTTCATTTAGATTTGTGAAACCACCAAACTTTAGTACATAGGGAAAGATTATGATTACTATATTGTTTTGTTGAATGGGAATATGTTGGAAAAAATCTTCAACAATAACCCTTTCATATTCTCTCAATTTTGGAATGGACATTGAGAAGTTTTGGGAAATTAGGTCAAGTTGAGAGAAACATGTCATCCCCACATAAATTGATGGACAAAAGGGATATTCAAAATATTAAAGATATATATTGTTACAACATAATATAAATTGGATATTCTTGAGAAATACATTGAGGATGGTTTATTTTTTTGATAATAATAATTAAAAATTACTGATTATGAGGGATCCTTTTGAAGAATTATATAGCCAACACTCCAATTCAACTCATCATTAGTATAAAGATGGAGATTAATATTTTATATGATTGATCATGGATGGGGAAATTGAATAAAATATAATGTTTATTACTTAGTTATTGGTGATAGATAAGTGCTGGTATAGGTCGTATGGGGATCATCTTCGTCATGCCATAGAGATTCGAGTTAGCGACAAGGTGTTCTTAAATGTATCACCATTCTTTGGTCTCCAATATCTCAGGGCATAAGGGAATCCCAATAATACGTATCAATGGCCTTTTTATGTTATTAAATAAAATATAATGATGGATTATGTCTTTGATTTACCACAATAATTGACTTATATCCATAATTCAATCCATGTTTAACTACTCAATACATATCATCCTAACATGTCTCTTATTTTCAATTCAAATTCAAATTATTTAGAAGCTAATATGTATATTTTTTTCAAATCATTTCATATTATTATTTCCCACGCGATGGGTTTTTTTGGGATATCAATTTTTTGTATCCAAGTTATTTGGCTTAATGGTTATTATTTTTAATATATATAGGAGATGGTGTCCTTGATAAAAGGGGAATAACATCACCACATTGTGGGTAATCCTTCTCAAATATTTCTTTCTATGGGAACAAATAAAAATATAAAGGATAATTTTAACATACAACTATTTAATTTATTTATAATCATTCCATTAATTCAATTACATCTTATATTAAAAATTAAATGTTGTTACAAGTTTTTTTAGTATATTTATAGGGGTTAAGGATCTATCATGTAGAATAATTGTTCTTTATAACTAAATCTATAGTAAATAGTGATCCTGTAAGGCTATATATATATTTGGGAGGGCCACTATATAGCTTATGTGCTGGTCAACAACTTCTATATTTCAACAGAAGCCAATTTCAATCAGATATTACCACTATAAATATCATCAGTAAAGATGTTATTATCTTTTTATGAAACATAAAAACATTTTTTATTCATTAATCAACATATCAATATTAAAAATTGATCCATTATAAATTTAAGTATATTACTTTTTTTATATAAATCTCCCAAAATGAAATTTTAGTGAACTTATGTACCCATTGATGTTGTGATCCTATATTGATATAAAAATATATGTTTTGGTCTTCTATCCCAATATTTTTCATCTCTATCATTATTCTAATATTGGATCGATTGCGAAAACAATGGGATGTTATGGGATATATGTTTTTGATCATTTTATTCTTATCTCCATCATATAATTAAAGTGTTTTATATTGATCTTCATTCTTTTAGAATGTTGATCTATAATTTTGTTAGTAATAAATGCATTTAAATTTTCAATAAATTTATTATTTTATGATTTTTTTCATAATTTCTTTTTTATGGTTCACTATCCATCCATTTATTATTTTTTTCACTACAGATTCTGGTTTCTTCATGAGGGTTAATTTTTGCAGTTATTCAAGGTAGGTTGTTTGATGAATTGGATTTAACTTACAATACATTTTTAGTAGCTACTATTAATTGGTTATAAAAATAATTAGAGGAAAAATTTTATGGATTCTTTTTAAAAATTTATTTCATAAAGGTTTTAATGGAATCAATTGTGATATATGGGTATATTTGGGGTTTTTTGATAGTTGACTCATCGATTTTATGTTTCTTGTAAAAATTTATATAAATAGTTTTTAATATAGTTTATAAGATGAAAATACATTTTAATGTTATTTATATGTTTTAAAATGATTCATTTATATCATGGGATGTCAAAAATAAATTTAATTGTCCTACTACAGCTTAGTGGTTGACCTGGGTCATCTCACTTGAAGAGTCTCCCAGGTTTTTCACAAAAATATTTTGTATCATCTAGAGAATTTATTTTTGTTATTTTGATAATTTATAAATGTAGTAAAAAATACTTTTTCTATTTTTAATATTGAAAAAATTGACATGAAATATAATAATTTCATATTTTATACCAACATGATATTTTAGACAAAATGGGTTAAGGAAGAAAACCCTTGGTCTTAGGTTTGATTTTTGGTTCAATCATTATTATCCATTTTTTAGGATTTATTTTAGAATGATAATCCAATCATTAAATCCCATTTTGAATCACAATTATTTATTTATAAATGGTGGTATATCAGAAAATTCTGATGAACTCCCAATTCTATCTCCATTAATCATGGTTGATGACACTCCTTAATCTAGAAGGTTTAATCTTCTAGGACCCATCTCTATTGATATTGTTCCATCAACTAATTAGTACAACTACAACATGTGATGAAATTACCAATGAATATATGGAAAATTGATTAGGTAATAGAACATGATTTTATTAAGTAGAATGTCATTGGGGGAAGTTAAATATCAAGGACATTCTCCTCACCGATGCATGATAGTCAATTTTATCTACAATCATAATAGAACTTTTTTTTTCAAAATCCAAAACGTAATGACCACACCCCAGGTCAAGCCTCGAAGCCAGCCTCTCATTTCCCAGTGATATTGAAAAATGGTGAAGTGAATGTAAGAGGACGTTAATAAATTCAATAAAATGATTTAAATTTTAAATTAAAAATAATGGGGGTGATAGAATAAAAGAATAAAATAAAATAATATTCTGGATGAGGGAGTGAGAAACAAACTAAAATAGGTGGAATAAAATAAACAAATATATAAAATAAAATATATAAAATATTAATAATTAAAGAATAATATTAAAATAATAATAATAAATATAAAATGATTTGTAACTATTATTTATATTATTACTAATTTTAGTAATACCAGATATGATATTTAGAATAATGATATTAATAATAATAATAATAATATTATGAAAACTGTTATGAGTATAATAATTTTTTTATTATTAGATGATGAAGAAAATGATGATGGGTGTAACCCAATTTCAGAAAAATCCATTAGTAAATTTATATAATAATAGTAAAAAACCATTTAATTATGAAAAATAAAACAAAATTTAAATAAAAAAATCATTAAAATATAAGAATAAAAACATGGGAGAAGATAAAAGGATGGTATAATACTCCATGGAGGTTTCCTTGGTGGTGTTTACTGATGGTTTTACATGGAGTCAAGGATCCATTATATAGGTAAGGGGTTGTTTCTTGACCATAATCGGATTTAAAGATCCATCAAATCTACAAGGAGTTATTTGTGGATTTAAATCACCTCAATACCCATGATGAATGCATATTATATATAGAAGTAATGTGGAATGAAATTAATTGATCAAAAAATATTAATCCATCTTCATTGCGGATGAATTCAAAAAGGGATCCTTGTTGAGGTTGTAGTGGTGGGAATCGGGCCAATGGAAAAGCAATGGTGGCCCATGGATCAGGAATAGTATTAGATAACGAGGATTTTAGTGGGATGTTCTATGCGACAAGATGTAATAATAAAGGTGGACAAGCATTTTAGAATGGTAGGGATTTTGTTATAGCATGTATAAATTGGAACTCAATGGAGGCGGAGCACCTAGTGATGAATTTTATTTTCATCCAATGAATCAATACAGTGGTGGCATGTGGGATACATACATATAGTGTGATCATGAGGTGGATGAATGTTACTCCCTGACCGCAGTTACCTAGAGTTGGTGCGTTATTAAGTAACATTTTCATGATCACAAAAGATCATGTCTCGAAAGACCGATTAGGTTAGTAGCCTTGGAAACACTAGATACATTCATAAATGTTACATTGCATCATAAAGTGAAAAACTACGACAACATCTTGTCTTCATATCCCCTCATACTATCCCTGCAGGTCATTCATAATATACTTCTTCACATCCTGGAAAAATTAAAACATTGGAAGGGGAGAGATTAGATGCTCAGTAAGGATAACAATATAGCGGATGATTTCATAAATAAACATAAAAATTTATGGCAATGTATAACTAAAACAAAATCCTTTTAAAATTGAACATCAGCATAATATGGAAAAAGTAAAAGGGAAAAATTACATTTACTTATTCACATGGATATTCTACTGGTCGAATAATCACATGAAATATCAATAACCACTTTTATAATGATGGAATGCATAATTCCAGACTATCATAACCACGTTTCTAAGGCTTCGTTCTAAGACTACAAATAATATTTTGTCAAGGCCTCATGCCAAGACAGTAGTTTGTCTCAAGAGACTGACCGATGCATCGAGGACCTATAGCGGGCTCCACCCGTTACTTATTAAGTCCAATGCATTCCTCATATGAACAGATTTAAACATATCATAAACCATAACATTCACATATAATATAAAATATGCATAAAGGAAACATAAACATTTCCATATTTAAATCACAAGATATCAATACAACTTATTGATATAAAAAACACTTTCAAACCCATTTTCAATACCTAAATAAAAAAAATTAACACTTTGAATTTATTTTTCATTTAAAAATAGTTATGGCTTGTAAAGGAAGCCGAAACTGAAATAATGATCACGACGGTGGAGAAGTCGTTGTCACCGCATATATATGACAAAAAAACATTCCTTTTTTTCATTTACTAAAATGCTTCTAATAAAAATATTTCTTTTGAATAAACATAAAATTCATAGGGGTTTATACACAGTATAAAAGAATGTTGTGTATAAAAAAAATATTCCTCAATGAAAGGAGATTGAGACGAAGTCCTTAAAAAGATAATTTTTTTAAATAAAATAGATCTATTATGTGTATCCACTATAAGTACATATTAATAAAGTATAAATACAAGATAGGACACAATACTATTATGACATTATTTGAAATTAGAATATTAACCCAAATAATGGAAATTGGGTTAAGATGTTCCCATACCTCGTGTCCGACTTGACTCGACCGATCATTAACATCGTGAATAATAAACTAGAGTTAATTTATAATTTCTTAAGAACCTTTTTCATGTTCATTATTCGTTTTATATCACTTATTACCATGTTATGAACATTATGTAATAATTTATGTTAATAACGGTAGTTTTTTCGATCTTTGGTACTTGATTAAAAAATAAACATCTTATAATAACATGTTGTTCATGTTGTAAAATATCCATTATATACAGAATTATATTCATGATGTAGATATCATATATAGAATATATTTTCAGTATATACATTAATTCATAATATTACGTAACATTTAGAGGTAGGAAATGAAATGCACCGTTCATGGAGACGGTAAGCCGTACGTACGCATGAACGCTACTTTCATTTCTATTTCATATTTAATCGAATGAAATCATAATGATATAAATGTGTATTATAATTCCAGTATAATATCATATATAATATCATTTATCCCATCCATTATACTTCCCACATATGGCATTAGTGATTCAAATCACTTTGAGGGGGCGGTAGTCAGCACTTCCTAAAATGAAATTATCGTGTTTACTGATAATTGAAATCATAAAGGTATGCCATAAATGAAAAATAAAGAAGAATAAGGAAAACATAAAAATAATATATATCATATATAAATATAGTGACGTCTTAATGGCCACCATGAGAGGTGTTAAAATAAGATTGAACAATCATCGTTTCGTGAGGCAGTAATTCACCACCCACAGAAACAGTATGTTCATTAACAAATAGATAAATGTGTGTGTAAGTGTAAATCCAATCCTTTTCATAACAACATCCTATTATAATTAATATACTGGTTTTTTTACAAAATAAAGGAATAAAAATATTTTACGGGGTTGGAGAAGCAAAATAAAACAAAACAATATAAGAGAAGACATTACCTTTAAATCGGGTAACTCCCCTCGGTTTGAACCAAAATGGTTTCTTGAAGTGCTTTCTGCCTAAGGTAAGGATTATAGGATGAAGGGTGGAATTCTAAGAGAGTATTTGGGCAGAGGTTGTCCGAGAAAAATGGCTTTGATAGTGTGAGTATGGTGGTAGAGTTGGGGGCCTTTTATAAGAGGAGAGGAGGGGCACTCTTAGAAATTTATGAAATGTTACATTATTATGAAGTGATTATCAGATTTCAAAGGTCCCACAATTATATATATCAAGCATAAGGTGATAAGGGTAAGAAATATAATCATATAATAGGTTTTTGACAAGTTTATGTCTTATATTTTAAATTATCTTTTCATTTTATATAAATCGTTAATTAATGAGGTAATCGCTGCATCATCATGGTGTTATAAAACAATTAATTTATTTAATGTCTAAAAATTATAAAACAAATACCATGATGTAGGAAATATTTTTATCTTTCCAATGAATATTTATAGTCGATAATTTAACTTATATAACCCCATGTAATAATTGTTTTAGTAAAACAACACATGTTTGTGACAGTTTTATTTTTACTTTAAATAAGATGTTATTAATGTCATTTTCATACCAAAGTGGCTCCATGGGGTCCCCAATTTGACCCATAGATTTTCATGGTCGGCCATGACTCTCCCAATAAGGTTAGGACAAGTGTCAAGATATTTTCATATTTTTATAATATCATTTTTACCTTAAATTTCACTAATTACCTTTAATCGTGATTAATAAAACATAAAAGTTACTATTATGAAAAAAATTATTTTAATCCCATTGAACCACATTTTACTTCCTAATCATAACCATTTATGTCAAATTTTTGATAATCAAATCACAGAAGAGTTAATTATTCCTTTACACGAAAAATTTGTTTTTAAACTACCACTTAGTGGTTTCACTATTCATCAAAAATTGAAGTTTTTCAGAAAAATACCAAAAATTCACCCTAAGATATAATTTTTATTATTAATTCAAAAATGGTGTATATTTTAAAAAATTTCAAACATATAATTTGAATTAATTGATTTTATAATTAATTCCCATTGTCAAAACAAATAGCCTGTTTTTAAGAAACAATATCAATTAAAAGATTGAAAATTGTTTATGTCTAATTTCAAAGTGAAATTAATTTTAATGACCACCATTGGATAAAATGGTAAAAATTATATTATAATTATAAATTAAAACCACTAAATTGTATAATTTATCACTATTAATTATTATGATTAAAAAATTTGTTTTAAATTAAAATTTAGTAATTTTCACTATTCATCAAAATATAAAAGTTATCCGAAAAATTCAAAAATTTCACCCTATGCTAAATTCATTATTCTAAATCCAAAAATGAAGTCCATTTTGAAAGATAAAATTTATAAAATTTCAAAAAGTAAATATTATTATTCATAACGGCTATATTGATTGGTTGTGGTGTGTGTTAGAACTCGAAGTTGCGTACAACACACGCTACTATATTCTTCAAAGAGAAGCATACCGTGGAAGGTTGGGGTGTTACATTATACCCTCCTTTAATAAATTGCATCCTCACAATTTTAAAATTTTCATTTAAAATAAAATGTTGAAAATATAAAATATCTTTGTGGAAACCCCACATTAGAAATAGGGATAATAAAAATATAACATTAAAAAATATAAAGAGAAGTACAATGGTCACCCGAGATAGACCATACTAGGATTCTATGAAAATATGGATATGGAGGAGAAAAAAACCATCAAGGTCTGATGGAGAGTTGTAGAAAACGGGATTAGGAGATAGTCTAACAACAAGAAAATCACAAACTTGTGATTGGTTAAATGATCATTGATTCCCCAGTATGAAAAGTTAACCGAAAACGTTTTTGTTTTAAGTTACCTTTCATAAAGATGAGGAATTTATTTAGGAGATTTACTAAGAACATAAGGAAATATACATATTTTTCATGTAGACTTTCATTCTTTAATAAATGTTTACCACAAATCCATCTTTCACTCAAAAAGATAATAGAACTCAAAAATATTATATTTATCCTAATCCTACCAGGTTCCAAATATTAACACATACCATTTAGATTAGGAAAAATATTTCGTAATAACCAGGGTCTTCCTATAGTCTACTGTTAGGTAATAAAGGCATGTCACACTATGGTTGTGGGTTTGATTCCTACACCTTTGTCCGACGCGACGGGTTATCCCCCAACCTGATGGGTGTCCTTTTCCTAAATCTATAGTATTATAATATTCCAAAAATAATCTTCATAAATCTTTTAACCATAAACAATAATATAAAAATTTCAACTTATTCCATTACAACCTTTATAGTTATCAAAAAATACCTCTTTCCAGACTTTCTCAAAAAGGTCTCTAAATTCCAAAATCAATTGTATCATTAAATTCTTAAAACAAAATAAAGTTTCTCTTATTATCACATAAAAAAATATGATTGAATTCATCATATTAAAACTATAATGAAAACAAAAAGTACTACAGTACAATATTTATATATATCACATTATTCTTATAACCATAATATAGTTCTTGAGTCCAAATACACAAATACAATAATTATTCCACTTCAACTGTAGTAACAGCATAAGATTGGCCTTGATCCCTTGGTCTTTTCTAAGGTAAGTTTACTTGGCTCTTGGAGCATTCATTTTCATAATTCCACATTTCTCTACAATTATAGCATCCAACATTGATAGCCTCTTTCATTCCCTTACAATCACAAGCCTGAGGAACTTTTTCTCCACATTTGTAAAAAAATCTCATTCTCTTTAGGCAAGTACCAGGGTGATTCTTCCCATAATTATCACATAATGGAAAATCCTTCTTTCCCCTTCTCTATTTATCTATCTCTTGTTCCACTGTTCTCTTATTCTATTTCTTTAATTTGTTATCATAAGACTTAGAGAATTCCTTTTTTGTCTTGATAGCACATGAGACAATATCTTTATACGACGAGAAGGATTGTGATACTAAAGCTCGATGAAGAAATGGTTTTAAACCATCAAAGAAATGATCAATCTTAATTCTTGGGTTACGTATATAATCTGCAGCATGCCTCGCTAACCTTGTAAAGTTAGCCTCATACTTTGAGATATTCTCATCCTCCTTTTGTCTCAGACTTAGAAATTGCCTTTCCATATCATCTCGATGTTCACGAGGAAAGTATTTTTTCTAAGAAAAAGTCTTTGAACTCCCTCCATTTAATATTAGATACTTCTTCATCTTCGTTCGTGTTTTGAATCAATGACCACCATTGATCAGTATATCCAGTGAGGCAGTAAACTGCCATGATAACTTTTTACCTTTCATTACTCCCCAAGGCATGGAATATTTTCTCTAGGGAACATATCCATTGCTCAGATACTAATGGATTTGTACTCCCATTGATTGTTGGTGGTTTCTGCCTCATGAAGCGATGTAAAATTGATCCTCCACGCTGCAGATCAGGGTGCTCCATACAAGTAAGGATATTAATCATAACCTAAGTGAGTTTTCCCAGTATGGTTATAAGTTGATCATCACTAGTTGTATCTCTAGATCCACTATAATTATCTTGAGTAGGAGTGAAATCCCTACATGGAGTGCGTGCATTGATACGGTTTCCATTCCTTCCACTAGGCGCCATTTCTAAAGAATGTCATAAACTAGATTAGTTTATGAATCGAAATACATAATTTCATACTTGTAAAACACTTAACATAAATTGAACAGTTTATGGATATAATCTATAAACATAAAAATATTTTTCTTTGATGAAATATATACTCATAAACCCTTCATAATTCTTTCTAAGGAAAATGATAATTATCCTAAGCATATCTCCCAGGAGTGTCGTAACCAAGAGTGCAGCAAGGACCGTTGTCATGCACCAGTTCCCGTTCGAGTTTAGCTCAAAGCGGTGTTTTCGGGTTTTACCCCTTGGTACATTTGTGCCAGATCCGCCTCTACCTTCCCGTATCCAGAGAGGGATGTATTTCTCGGAAAACTCACAAAATCTCTATAATACCATAATTCTAGTAAGTTCTTCTATAGTAATCCTCATAGTCTATCTTTGGCTATGTTCTCTAATAAGATTTTATCTAAATATAGCTTCCAAGGTTAGTACTAAACTGCCTATGATACCAACTGTAACGCCCCAACCCCAGTTACCCGGAGTCAGTGCATTATTACATAACATTGGTATGATCACAAAAGATCAAGTCACGAAAGACCAATTAGTTTAGTAGCCTTGGAAATACTAGATACATTCATAAATGTTACATTACATCATAAAGTGAAAAACTACAACAACATCTTGTCTTCATATCCCCTCATACTATCCCTGCAGGTCATTCATAATATACTTCTTCACACCCTGGAAAAATTAAAACATTGGAAGGGGTGAGCTCAGATGCTCAGTAAGGATAACAATATAGCGAAAGCTTTTATAAATCAACATAAAAATTTACGGCAATGTATAACTAAAACAAAAGCCTTTTAAAATTGATCTTTAGCATAATATGGAAAAATTAAAATTAAATAATTCCATTTACTTATTCACATGGATATTCTACTGGTCGAATAATAACCTGAAATATCAATAACCACTTTCATAATGATGGAATGCATAATTCCAGACTATCATAACCACGTAGCAAAGGCCTCATGCCAAGACTACAAATAAGATTTTGTCAAGACCTCGTGCCAAGGCACTAGTTAGTTTCATGAGACCTACCGATGCATCGAGGATAAATAGTGGGCTCCACCCGTCACTTATTAATTCCAATGCATTCCTCATATGAACAGGTTGAAACATATCATAAACCATAACATAATTAAATAACATAAAACATGCATAAAGGAAGCATAAAATTTCCACATTTCAATCAAAAGATATCAATACAAGACATTGATATAATAAAAAAACAATTTGAAAACCATTTTCAATACCAAAATAAAAAAAAATTAAGAATTTGTATTTATTTTTCATTTAAAAAAAGTTATGGCTTGTAGAGGAAGCCGAAACTCAAATAATGGTCATGGCGATGAAGAAGTCGTTGTCGCTACATACGTACGACAAAAAAAATTCCTTTTTGTCGTTTAGTAAAATGCTTCGTATAAAAAGATTCCTTTTGAATAAACATAAAAGTCAAAGGGTTTTATACACATTATAAAATAAAGTTGTGTATAAAACAAAATATGCCTCAATGAAAGGAGATTGAGACGAAGTCCTTAAAGAGTTCATTTTTTAAATAAAATAGATCTATTATGTTTATCCACTATAAGTACATATAAATAAAGTAAAATACCAGATAGGACATAATAATATTATGACATAATTTGAAAGTAGGAGATTATCCCAAAGAACAGAAAATGGGTTAAGAAGTTCCCTTTCCTCATGTCTGATATGACTTGACCGTTCTTTAACCTCATGAATAATAAACTAGAGTTAATTTATAATTTTTTAAGAACGTTTATCAAATTTATTATTCCTTTTATATCACTTTTTACCATGTTATGAACATTATGTAATTATTTATGTTAATAATGGTCATTTTTTCGATCTTTGGTACTTGAGTCAAAAATAAACTTCTTATAATTAAAATTTGTTCATGTGGTAAAATATCCCTTATATCCATACTTATATTCATTATTTAGATATCATATATATAATATATGTCCAATATATACATTCATTCATAATATTACGTAACATTTAGAGGTAGGAAATGAAATGCACCGTTCATGGAGATGGTAAGCCGTACGTACGCATGAACGCTACTTTCATTTCTATTTCGTATTTAATTGAATGAAATAATAATGATATAAAGGTGTATTATAATTCCAGTATAATATAATATAAAATATCATTTACCAAATCCTTTATACTTCCCACATATGGCATTAACGATTAAAATCACTTCGAGGGGGCGGTAGTCCGCAATTCCTAAAATGAAATTATCGCGTTTACTCATAATGGAAATCATAATGGTCTAACATAAATGGAAAATAGAGAAGCATAAGGAAAACATAAACATAATATATATTATATATAAATATAGTGACATCTTAATGGCCACCATGAGAGGTGTTAAAAGAAGATTAAACAAGCATCGTTTTGTGAGGCAGTAATTCACCACCCACAGAAACTGTATGTTCCTTTACCATTAGATGAAGGTGCGTGTAATTGTAAATCAAATCCTTCTCATAACAACATACTAGTATAATGAATATACTAGTGTTGTTACAGAAGAATGTAATAAAAATATTTTAGGGGGTTGGAGAATCAAAATAAAACAAAACAACATAAGAGAAGACATTACATTTAAATCGGGTAACTCCCCTTGGTTTGAACCAAAATGGTTTCTTGAAGAGATTTCTCCCTAAGTTAAGGCTTCTAGGATTAAGGGAGTAATTTTGAGAGAGTATTTGGGCAGAGGATGGCCGAGCCCAATGTCTTTAATAGTGTGAGTAAGGTGGTAAAGGTGGGGTACTTTTATAAGAGGAGAGGAGGGGAACTCTTGGAAAGTCCTCAAATGTTACATTATTATGAAGTGCTTTTCGGATTTAAAAGGACCCACAATTACTAAGGTGATAAGGGTTCTAAATATACTCATAAAATAGGTTTTTGACAAGTGTATGACTTATATTTTACATTATATTTTCATTTTATTTAAATTGTCAATTGATAAGGTGATCACTGCATCATCATGGTGTTATAAAAAATTTAATTTATTTAATATCTAAAAATTATAAAACAAATACCATGATGTAAAAAATCTTTTTATCTTTCCAATTAATATTTATAGTCGAAAAATTAACTTATATAACTTCATGTAATAATTGTTTTAGTAAAACAACACATGTTTGTGACAGTTTTATTTTTACTTTAAATAAAAAGTTATTAATGACATTTTCTTACCCAAGTGGCTCCATGGAGTCCCCAAGTTGACCCATGGATTTTATTGGTCAGCCATGACTCACCCAATAATGTTAGGACAAGTTTCAATATATTTTCATATTTTTCTAATATCATTTTTACCTTAAATTGAACTAATTACATTTAATTGCGATTAATAAAACATAAAAATTATTATTCACCCAAAAATTATTTTAATCCCATTGAACCACATTTTACTTCCTAATGATAACTATGTATGTTGGATTTTTAAAAATCAAATCACAGAAATGGAAATGTTTCATTTACATGAAAAATTTGTTTTTAAACTACAACTTAGTGGTTTCATTATTCATCAAAAATTGATGTTTTTCAGAAAAATACCAAAAATTCACCCTAAGATATAATTGATATTCTGAATTAAAAAATGGTGTTTATTTTAAAAAATTATAAACATATAAGTTTCATTAGTTAATTTTATAATTAATTCCCGTTTTCAAAACAAATAGCATGTTTTTAAGAAACAATATCAATCAAAAGATTGACAATTGTTTATGTCCAGTTTCAAAGTGAAATTAATTCTAACAACCACCATTGGATAAAATGGTAAAATTATATTCTAATTATATTTTAAAACCACTCAACAGTATAATTTATCACTATTAATTATTTTGATTAAAAAATTTGTTTTTAATTAAAATTTAGTAATTTTCAATATTTATCAAAATATAAAAGTTATCTGAAAAATTCCAAAATTTCACCCTAGGCTAAATTCGATATTCCGAATCAAAAAATGAAGTCCATTTTGAAAGATAAAATTTATATAATTTCAAAAAGTAGGCATTACTATTCATAACAGCTACATTGATTGGTTGTGGTGTGTGTTAGAACTCGAAGTTGCATACAACACACACTACTGTATTATTCAAAGAGAAGCGTACCATGGAAGTGTGGGGTGTTAAAATGAATATGGTGGAAACATGAATGTGGTGGTTACATGCATGAATTATTGAATTTGTGTGGTGGTAGTGATTGGTGAGCGATGGATCATGCATGGGATGGTGCGATCCTACAAACCTATTATTTAGAAAAATAATTAAAACTATTAAAATGATTCCCAAAACATAATAATGATGTAAAATTAATTTAAAAATACCAACAAATTTAAACTTTTATTAAAATTATTGTTATTTATATCATCATAAAATCACACATTTAATAAAAACATTTAATATCAAGGGTTTTAACATTGAAAATCGCTAAAATAATATACAAAATTGGAAAAATATTTCATGTTATTTTGGCCTATTAAATATCCCAACACTTAAACCATTTTCATCCTCATGCGTAAAATCTCTACAAGAATTTAAATATGGATCTACTGCCTATCAATCATTAAATTTCAATGTGATAAAATACAAATATTTTTAATTTAAAATAAAAATTCAAAAATTCAAATAAAATATGAATTCGATTTCTCTTTTTTTCCATGAATTAGAAATTTTATTCATTTTACTTTTCCCATTTGAAAAATGATGTACCTTCTCATTTCATTCATTAAATATCCTTAATTAATTATTATTTAACACTCAAAATCATGATATACCTCACATGAATCTTTTCAATCAACTGTCATGATAGAACTCATGTACATTTATGCTCAAATCATGAGATCATGATCATTATACATATTCATGTGTACGAACTAATATTTACAGTTTGTAAATATAAAAAAGAACATAAAATCGGGATGACTGGAAATAAATGTTCAAATGGATCTAAAGATTTCGTTGGGAATGAATTTATGTTAAAACCCAATGATCAAGGTGGTGGATTATCTATTAATGTATAAAGCATGATATTGAATGTAAATGATTAATGAAATTATCCTCTTCAATTTATATCAACATTAAATGCCACAAATCATCCAATGTAAAGATTATGTTTAATTTGAGAATAATGAATGATTTCTCCGCCTATTGAATATAAATTTTATTATTTTAATAACTGTTTTTCCATTTTAAAGAACCTTTAACGTCTTCCTTTAAAAAAAATATGATTTGAATAAACCTCACAACCACCGCATAACCACGCATGATAACAATAACATGTATAGTAATTGTGAATTTTCCTTCACCCAAATAACAACATGTTTCCTCATTTTTTTTATTTTTTTCATTATCATATTTTTTATATTCAAGAGTCAAAAAACAATAAATTATAATGAATGGTTCTACAATATTTTAAAATTCCCACAATAATCACCCCCACAGTTAATCCTTACATTGATAGTCATCTTCTTTAATGTGATTCCCTCTACCCCCCACACTTCATCGTTAAAATATCATGCTATTACTAGAAATATAATTGAATTAGAGATAAATGGGGTCCAATATGGCTCATTCCTAATAAATTCATTCATTTCTATATTGTATCATGATGGATTAATATAAATATGGTATTTTAAGTATAAGTTTGTTTTCAATGGATTCCCAAATCATTTTAATTGTGTTTTTGTATTGTTAAAAATTTGAAGATATTAATCTCATATTATAGTAGGTTGTGTGTCCAGAGATCGGTCAATAAATATACTCAATAATATAATAGATGTACCTATAAAAAAATCACTTTATTAAAGGGACATATGATTCATGACAACAAGTCAAGGCATGATTTCCCATAATAAATAAATTCCTATGAATTTTTGGAAATCAAATATTGAATAATGGTTGTGAAATTTTGTTTACATGAATTAGTTAATTAATTGAAATCATGATTCTTTATTTTAATATTCATGTTTCACATTAAAAATGTTATTCTCCATTTTTCAAACTCAAACTTAATAAAATTGAAATCTAAAATATGGAATCATAGGATTCTTATGACACTCTGGTTTCCTATTTTATTCACATTGACCATTATTTTTGTTTTCTCAAGGATTTTTCTCATTAACGCTCAAAACATGATTTGACCAAAATATAAGAACATTAAATGTTTAAAATATTAAAATTTTCCCAAATTTGAAAAAGAATCATACTCATGTTATATCAATATTTGATACTAACTTCTACCATCATGAACCTATAAACTAAAATAACATAATTAATCATATAGATCATGTCATTAAAGCTAAAATATATATAGGTGAGTGGGTTTTATTTTTAACTAAATCCAAATAAATGATTCTAAAATATAAATTCCTATAAATAATATAAATATAAATCATGGAATTATCTGTAATGTGGGCCCTGAATTTTTAAATCCCCCGGTGGTATGTACCAGATATTATACAATGTTTTATGATGGTCTGTGAGTCTTTGAATTTAACCGCCGAAAGTGGATTTTTCTAGATTCCACATCTTTTTTATTTATTAATGATCAATGAATATAGTATTAAAGATCCTCACACTTCTAAGTTTGAAATATCGTGCATGGAAGTTGTAGGATAGAGTAGGTATCACAATTCTTCTTGGATGCTACTAGTGATACTTCATTTATTGTTTACTTCACATGAAATGAATGATGTAAGGGGAATTAAATTGGTATATTTATTTGAATGAACATATAATAATTAAAAGCAACTCTCTCCCCTTTCATAAAAGCATCCTCTTTCATAATTTCCTCTGGCATAACAACATGGATATATTCATGATTACAATCATCAAATGTATGATCATGAAAATAAAAGAGCTCCAAGTGTTCCTCAAGATGTGTATATATATTTTCATATTTATTCTAATGTAAATAAAATTATTTTCTGATTTTTTATAATCAAAACAATAATTATTTACACACATTTCATATCAAATAATTTCAGAATACTTAGTGTAATATAAATGTTAAAATCCTTGAGTTTATTCTGTTTTAATCAAGGCCTCATTGGTATGTACCACATGGAGTATGTTAGTTGTGGATGATGTAAGGTAGTCCAAAAAACTATATTTTCACTATAAATTCCACCAATTGGGTGGTAAATTCCATCACTAATATTGTATCTTCTTATATGCTATGTTTTAGGAGATCAAGAGGATCCTCACATTCATTCAAGAAGCCAAGATATTATTGGTGATCCCCAACATGTATCTCAACATGAATGTCTTCCTCCATTTCCACTTCAGGTATAAAAATTTTATCATCTTGTATTTCATTATCATACATAGGTTCATGTTCTTCTAATTATTCTAGAAATTATGACATTATCAAAACAAATTTTCCTTAAATACATTGAACTTATTCATGAAGATCTTGAATATCATACATTAATATCAGTTTTCCCAGTTTCTCTAGGAAAGATCGTAGTAAAAATTCATAAAAAATTGTTGGGAGGAATCTAGGAGTACTCTTCTTTTGTCTTGTCTTATTATTCATAGAATACAGTGAAGTACTCCTAGATTTAAATGATTTATCTTTGCAATCCTTCAACTACTAGTTTCTCAAGAGTCACATTGAGATCTTGTATGAGGTACTTGATTTCTTTATCCTTGAAAATTTGGTGTCATTATACCCTAAGCACTATATATTATTATCTAACAACAACTTTTGTAGACGACATGACTTCTTCGATATTATCTTGCACTTGAGAATATTAATTGGTCCAAAAATTGAAAAAAATCACATGAAAACATCATGGATTTTTTTTAAAAAAATGTATATGAAAGATATCTATGATGTGTATATAGAAAAATAAAATTAATAACTAATTGTTTCCCTATAATATATTCTAGTTTTGATACACTCCAATCATGGGGCCTAGAAAAAAACATTTTTTTTCTAGTTCGACATAGTGAATCACCTTGATTATCTCACTTGAGGAGCCGCTTGGTCTGTTGAACAACTTATTCTAAATCACATAATATTTTTTCCATTTTTTATTAATTTATGATATAAGTTATAAATATTATCTGTGGAATTATATATATATAATATTCACATTAATAATAATAATTTATAATTTTATACTAACACATAATTATAAATAGAATGGGTAAAGGAATACCAAACATGGTCTTGTGTTGGGTTTTTGTTTTATTAATATATTTCTTTAATTCGTTTGATTTTTATTTGGTACTAATAACTTGAAATCTCATTTTTTTAACTATTATTCATTATTTAAAAATTATGGAATATCATTGAATGCCTATGAACTCTCAATTCAACCTCCTTCTTTATTCTATGTTGTTGACAACCCTTATTATTGGATGTTTTATCTACAATGACAAAGCTCTATCATTGATATTTCTTTAATTGATCATTTCTAATCATACATGTTATGATCTAACTAATTAAGAAAAGGAAATGTTAGTAGATAAACTCATTGGTAAATATTGAGTTTCATGTCCTTATGGGAAGTCACCACAGAAGAGAAATACACCTCAACCATGCTAGCTACTAATTTCTATCTACAATCATAAAATAAAATTTATGGATAATTAAAGAACCCATTAACCTCTCCCAGAGCCAAGCCTCATGGTTTTCCACTCATTTAAGAGTGTAAGAGACCATCATGGTGGATTAAATGGAAGAGTAATTGAAGAAATAGAATAAAATGAAACAATAAATAAATTAAAATGAATGGTGGTGGGATTATAAGGGATTAATTTGAAAATATTATTTGGTATGAGGGATAGAGAAATAGAAATAAAATATAATAAAAATAAGAAAATTATAAAATAAATAAAGCTAGCTAATTAAATAATATCTAATTAATAAATAATTTTACTATAAAAATAATAAAAAATATTATTATAATTATTATTACTATTAATAATAATAATAATACTTTTAATTCTATTAATAATAATATTATTAATTATAACATTAATACTAATGATTTTAATAGTAATAGTAATTATTATTATTAATTTTATTAATTTTATTATAATAATTAAATGTAATAGAAGAATATAGGAGGAACAAAATTTTTACAAAATTAAAGAATTTATTTGTTTAAAACAAAATAAAATTACAATATAAAATGGAAAACTAGAAAAAAATTAAATAAAAGAATGAAATATAAAATATCAAGATGGAGGATAAGAGAAAATAGAAGAGCCAGACAACAACCTTATTGGAGTTCTCTTTGGTGTTGTTGTCTCAGGGTTTGGGAAGGAGGTAATTCCGTTTTATATAGTAAAGCGGGAGTGTATTAGCCATAATGGAATTAAATGGACCCTAAAATTAGGGAGAAGATCATAGGGGATTTAAATCACTTCATGTCAGGTGACAAATAATGATTTTGTATGGATTTAATAATGAATTAAATCCCCTGATTAAATTTTTTTATTCATTCATAATCATAGAAGAATTGATGTAGGAGTCCTTAGTGAGGTGGTTGTGGGGATGTGTTGATTACTGGAAAAGTATTGGTGTTTAGAAGTTCTTCATAAGTGAAAAAAATGTCATTCATTGGGGGTTGTTCCTTGTGGTAGGTAGTAAAAATAGAGGTGGAAAAATTTTGAGAATAGAAGGGTATTGTTGACTATATTCATGATGTGGTGCTCTATGGAGGGAGAGAGTTTATGGGTATATTGGAAGTGGTTTCCAGTAATACCTTGTTGAAGTTCCATGGGGGCTACATGCATGGGGTGTCTTTATGTGGTGGGTACATATAGTCCATGTACAGATGTGGTGGTTCATTCATGGGGTGGCGGGGAGAAGCGAGGAGTGGTGCATCTATAGGGTTGCAGTAAGCGACAATGCATTCTTGTTGTAGAGGAGAGATGCACATAGCAATGCATGCATGGGGTGGTGGAAAGTTGTGAGTGATGATGCATACATGTGGTGGCACTGAGTGGTGACTTGCGGTGCATGCATGTGGTGATGGTGAGTGGTGAGCATCAGTTTATTCATGGGTTGGCACCGAGTGGCATGTGGTGGTGCTTTCCTGGTGTAGCAGTGAGTGGTGATTAGTGGTGTATGCATGTGGTAGAGGGGAGTGGGGAGCGGTCATGCATTCTTTTTGTGGTGGCAAGCGGTGAGCTACGGTGCATCCATGTGTTGGTGATGAGCATACATGACTATTTTTATACAAAAATCAATAAAAGATTATGAAAGGTTCCTAATCATTATTAGGATTTCAAAGTAATTTCAAAATATTACACAAACATTATTTTACATTTCATAAAACCATTTCGACTCATAACATCATAAAATCATACATTTAATTAAAAAATTGCAATAATGTGTATTTAAATTAAAAACCCCCAAAAATGATGGAAATTCAAATATATAACATTTCATATAATTAAGGATTGTCATGAATATTTATTATAGTTTAAGAGGTCGGTATCCATCCCCAAAAATGAACTCACACCCCCTATGGTTATTTTACTAGTGTAATAAGTTCCCATTATTATATAATATATTTCATGTAGCCACAATGAGGAGTTAAATTACAGCCCATTGGCCTATTCAACTTGGTAAATTTTCACAAAACATGGTTTACTAATAATGAAATTTGTGTGGGGATCCACACTATACAAGAACTAATTTTACGAAATAAGAATCGTTAAAAGTTCTTGTCCTTGAAATGTGTTTTTGAAATTTGCATAGAAATTAATTCAAAATCGGTCTTATTGGTATATAATACAATATATTATAACCGGATAATTTTTATGTTTACATTGAACACTATAAAATTTCATCTCATGCATTATAATTATTCATGTGATGATTTTTTTTATAAATTTTTTTTATGAATACATTTTTTAAATAAAAATTTTTATTGTTTTTTCTAACACCCTAATTCACTATTTGATGTACAAATTTCATATAAAATATTTTTTAGGAAATTTCAAGGAAAATTAGGGTGTTGGAAGGATTTTTATTTTATTGGGTGTTGGATTATAGAGGTGGTGACATGTAACAAAGATATTGATTTTTCTATTTTTTTCATGGTTTTAGATTTGGTTTTTTATACTTCTTCATCCCATACGTTGATACCTTCATTATTATTCATAAGTATTGGAATAATAATATTTCAATTATACATTTCATACTGTTTACATGATTTTATAGAAAAAAATTCCTATTTTTTCGAAGCCCCAAAACATTGAACCAAATAATAGATATTTGGAACACCCTTAAGAACATTTATGACTAGTTCAGGTTTTTTGGATAGTTGGGTAACCACGAATGGTTAGTGAAAACTAAGATAAAAATTATTTTTTTTCTAGTTGATAAATCATAGAAAAATGAGGGAAATATTTTTTTTAATGTCTTCAGAACTCCTTAAAAATGTTTTAATATGAATTACATAGATCAAAAATAATAAAAACTCATTTTAAAAAATTTTATCATCAATAAAAACTCAATAATAGAATGTCATTAAAAAAAGTTTTATATAATATATAAACACCAATGAAATTATTCATATACACAATACACTTCAAAATCCTTTTAAAATAATGACCTCCATTTGAAAATATATAATTAAAATCGAAAAAATATAAGAATAAATCCTTTTATTTTATAAATAACCATTAGTTGAAGTATGATTGAAAACCATTTTAAAACATGGAAGTTAATCTCCAAAAAGATTTATATATATAAAAATGAAATTATGGAGGAGTTCACAAAATATTGTTACCATTAATGTAAAAGAAGTTGTTTTGGGTTACATTAAAAGAGAATTTTCAAAAAAATTATGTGGAATTTTCTAAAAACAAATTCATTGAAACATGATCTTCAATTATAATGAAATAAATTTATATAGTGATTTTTACAAGAATCATTTAGTTAATGATAACCCATATGTTATTGAAAAAAATATAATCACTTCAACATATTTTTTCTGAAAACCAATATCATAAAATGGTATTATAAAACTAATTTTATGAAATTTTGAAATAAAAATTTAAATTTCAGAAGATATAATACATAATAAGAAATACATGTATAAATATTAAATCTAGTGGGAGAGGAAAACTTGGCCAAGTATGTGAAACTTTTTTTAATGACAATTCCAATTATTCTCACAATGATATACTTTTTGAGGAAGAAGTTAATTGAGGTGAATTTATTGAATTAAAAAAATATTTCCCAAAGAAGAATATAAGGTACCATAAAATAAAATCTTATTTAAGAATAAATCATTACTAGAATAAATGAGTTCAATAAAAATAATTATAACTTAATTAAGTTATTTTTATTAACAAATAACCTTAGAAAATATGTATCTTTCGAATTTTAATAATACGAATGAAAAAAATGGGATTTTAATTTTTAAATCCATTTAATTTAAGGAAACATATGCACAAATTAATTAAATCTATTATATATACCTCACATAAAAAAATTATAAAACTAACATCTCAATAATAATAATTGATATGTAAAACCAATTTAATAAAATCATTCGTAGTTGAAAAATGAACATATATAATGTATATAAAAAAAACAATCTTTATATCCTATTTCAAAAGCTCATTCATATATATAGAATTACATTATAATTGTTCATCTAAATAATATTTTTTAGGTGTATTATACATTCATCATCAGTTGTGATTAACTTTGGTTTTTTTCTTAGAAATACTTTCTTAATGGAAGTGTTGAATATTACTTATCAATTAAATGATCATTATTATGATATAAATATTAGTAATATAATATATTTTTATAATTATTTATAATATTAAAATTTCATTCAATAATATATATAATTACTATTTATGAAAATATATTTAGTGACCAACTTGTTTTAAGCAACATTTCAGAAACTATGTTGATTTAATTACAAATATTTAAAAACAAATATATTTATTTTATAATATTAATCCAAACATGTTTCTAAAATTAAATTCAAATAAAATAATTATGTATATTTATGTAGTCATATTTGATAGAATTTTATAACCCAGATCGTGTAGGCGGGCAAGCCAACTTAAATAAAAATCATATTCATAGAGATTTTATGGTTAAAAAAGGGATTATTTTGGTATAAAGTCATTTTCATAGAATTTTAATGATATCATTTTTATGTTTTTATGATTTTTGTTTTGCTTATAAATGTTTCTACGAATAATAAATGAATAAACAACATAGTGAAATTAATCACTTTTTTGGAGAGAGTATTCCACAGATATAGAAGGAAAACACAATCATTTACAATAGATCGAGAGAAAGATACATAATGATTTAAAATTTAGATATCATATTAACATTATAAATACAATTTTAGAATATTCAATAGTCCTTTTTAGATATAAATTATAGTTTGTAATGACATACATAGAGGAGGGGATCCACAATTACACACGAGGGTATATTATTCTATCAAATGGTTTTGGAGGAAGGAATAAAATAGATTTTAAATTATTACTGTAATATTTTTATATTATTAACACTAATATCATCTTAATTACATGGTTATAGTGGTTTCAGGTGTGTATATTAAGGAAAAAAATAATATATCTTAGTTAAAAACAATACTGATCCCTTTAGATGTTCTCCCTTAGGTAACACCTCACAGATCTATAGAATGGTCGTCTAAAAAGGAAATTAATTCTATGTATGGAGTTGAGTGACTAATATTGGAAAGGGTTAATTTTTTTGAGTTATGGATTTGAAATGTGGTGGAAATGGTTTCCTATTATATGGGAAAATCATATTTTCTAAATACCCAATACATTATCAGCGATGTAATACCATTATTCAATGGTCAATCACTCACAAATTGATAAGTAATTAATTTTTTCGAGAAATAATGTTGATTTATCCTCTATATAAAAATTTAATTATCACACCATGAACCAGAATGAATTTAATTTAATTATGTAAATAATTATTTGAATAATTTAATTTTCATTGATGTTTGGGTTTCCTATTTTTATGTTTTTATACTTTTAAAGAGAATATTTTTGTAGTGTGGTTTCAAAATGTATGTAAATAAACATTAAAAATAGAATTTAATTTTATATTTCACATATCTATTTTCAAGGGTATGCACATGGTTTTTCCAAATATACGACCAAATCATGAGCACAACATAGTGTTCCCATTGAATGATACAGTGTTGGTATACTATTTGGTACCTCCGTCACAATATCCGTGTCAAAATATATAGCCTTCAATCATTTATTTACCTACTTTAAAATAAACAAATTAAATAAAAATTTATTTTTTTCTCTATCTTTATCTTGATCATGTGATCAACTGATAGTCCCCCTCCTTTAATATGACATATTCCCCCACTTCTCCTCTTTATTTGATTAAAAATAAATGTGTTTCTATATTTTACCTCTTATTTTTAGTAATATTCCTCTTAATACTCCAATCTGTTTTTATTTTTTTTTGTAGTTTGGTTAAGTCTCATTTAACTAATCTTGGAATGACACAGTACAAATAATACATGGATCCTAATTATGAAATGATATAGTTTTAGTTAAAAGTAAACATGTATTATTATTATAACATTCATCTAATTTATATTACTGTGTTTATATTATATCTGATAATTCTATGTATGTTTTCCCTTTTTTAGTTTATAAATTCTAAATATATTGATTTTAATTCATTTATAATTATATTTTTATTTCAAAATAAATTTATTATTATTTATTTTGGGATTTTCAAATAAAAAATAGATTTCAGAATTTTTTTTAAATACCTATGAAAAATTCCATTATGATAATGGTTTTAATTCTATTTTTCTTTTACTATAACCAACACATAGAAGTTGAATTATCCAAATGGACCTCATAAATAAATCTATTTACATTAAAAGGGATTCTTATATCATCAATGTGGAATCCCAATTCATTCCTAAATATTTTCTTTTCATTCATTTTAATTATTAAAATTACATGTAATACTATGATATTTAATGATTGGTTTTGAATATAATAAGTGAAATATTTTCCATATGTCCTTTTTGGTGTCTAATTATTGTGACTAAATAAATTGGTAGACACACACACACACACACACAGAGATAGAGAAATATATATATATATATATGAATGAATACCAATTAATATGGAATATTTTTAATTAGTTAAACAAGTGAAAAAATATGTGTTTAATTGTATATGGGAATAACAAGATAGAAGCATAGATCAATTAAAAATTAATCTAAAACAAAATTTATTTCACTGGTTCATTAATGAATTTATAGTTGGAATTTTGAAGGCCTAGTATGTGTATTTTAAATTTCAAATTATTTTCTTGAATGGTGTTTTAAATAATTAATTGCAATTTTAGATTATTTTCTATGTATTTTATAAGTATCAACGATGTATAAATTCATTTATTTAAATTGATATTTTAAAATTTTCAAATAATAATAATGATTATTTATGAATATAAATGTCTTTTCATGTGTTCTTCAATGTCCATTTTTAGAATACATCTGATATAATTATAAATGTTAACAACGCATGGGTGGATTTGTATCTAAGAGTGATGTATAATTTAACTACCCGTTCATTTCACACCGCAACAAATAAATATATAGTATTTGTTACTTTTCATGGTTTCGTAGAAGGGCATCACAGCACCACAAATAAATACATTCACTTCTTAATGGTTGGTTGGATATGGATGCATAGACAGACATCACTATTACACTATCCTATATAATTTTATTCATAGTGTTTAGTGTTCAAATAATATTTATGATGGATGAGATCATTACTGGAATTTAGAATCTAGAGGTAATACTAACCATATACGAACAATGGATTCCACATAAGTTTCATTTTAATGAAATTAAAATTTTAGGGGTATATTTTATAATTTTTATCAATGCTTAAAATATATCTCCTTCTTTATTATAGAAAATTATAATATGTTTTTTAATTGTTTTAAAATAATATAGATTATATGGTTTGAATGTCTCTAATTTTAATTGTTAAAAATTCATTATAAAATGGATTTTTGTAAAATTGATTTTGAAGTAATTTTTAATTGGGGGGGTTTCAATATGAAAATTATAGAATGAGTAAATGTTTTCAATGTGATTATTTAAATTTTTTTTAAAATTAAATTAATATTATTATTATTAAAGAGTGGACATTGGATTTTCCTAAAAATTAATTTATCCTTAATAATATATTTTAAATCATTAAAGAAATATTTTATTTTAATTTATGGAATTCATGAGGTATGGATGGTTGTGGCCTACTAATTAATTTTATATGAATCCCTATTTCATTTTATTTTTCTTTTTAGTTTATAATTCTATCTACTCTTAGATCATTGAATTATTTGGTGGATTCTTGTTAGTATTATTTAATTTTGATTACCATGTCAACCATTTGTTATTTTTTTATTTGTTTAGATACCCCATTATCCATTCATAGAATATATTCATAATTGTTCCAAATATAGGAGTCATTCATTAATTTTAGTTTTGGCTATGGGTGGATTATACATTTTATATGGGGATCAGAAAAAAAATCAAAGAGGAAATATGTGAGGGTATTAGATTGTGAGATGTGAGTAAATTATTTCATTTTTATCTATATTTTTATTTATTTTATCTTATTTTATTTTTAACAGATGTCAATCATATAGATGGATCATTCTTTATTTCTGGGAGAATTTTTTTGTACTATATTTTACAGGGATAATTTTCCTATTTAATATTATTTAATACCAATGTACTTGTCACTATCCTAGGGTGATTTGGAAAATGACACAAGGATGTTGTGGTATAGGTTGAATATCAAATAGATTGAAATCATAGTGTGGTTTACTAAAAATAGTATCATACTATGGAAACATAAATGTCCCAATATTTCAAAAAATTTAATTATTTAGAATATGTTGATGTTGGATGATATGATTGTATAGGAATATGATGATTTCACGGGTGTTTTTCCAATCAAAATCACCTGTGATGAAATGATTGATTTTATAGGATGTAAGGAATTGAGATTAGAAATTATTATTTACAGTGATTATCATTGATGAATTTATATTTCGAAATAAGTCATCATAAACCACAAGGGTCCTTTATGGATTTCATGTAGTTTTCGTCATTCGGATGCAAATAGGGTAAAACTAAAGCCTTAGTATTTTTCACTTCTTGAAAACCCATGTGAAAGCTATGTATACCTTATAATTGTGCCCATAGTGTTATTAGAATGATTGGAACATAGTCCTTCAATCTTCATAGTATACCCTTGCACAATAATTTTTTGCACATGATTTTTCATTCTTGGGTTCTCATTGCATATACATTTTTTGGTATTAGGTAAATGTAATTTTTCTTTATTTCAATGATGTTTTGAAATGGAATTACATTTAAAATGGAACGAGTGGGTTTTGAAGTTGAAAATGTTAATTTTCATTCAAATATATTTAAATTATGATAGTGTTCGAATATTCATGATGTAATTCCATGTTTTCATATATATTGTGGAATTTAGTAAATTAAAATTTACTTTAATGGTAAAATCCAGAAAAATGAAATAGTTTTTTAAAGATGAGATACAATAGAGGCGTAGAGTTTTATAGAAAAAAATTTCAAAAAATAACATTTAGTTATTTAAAAATTATTTAATTTTTTTAACTATGTTTTTGATGTTTCATGGAATTTAATTATAGAGTTTTAAAGATTATTTATTATGAATAAAATTTTTCATAATTATAGTGTAAGAATAAAAAAAATTTGGTTGGGTATTAGGATTAAAATATAAAAATATAGATTTTAATGATTACTTTTAAAAAATATATTTCTAAATTTTACTTCGTTTTTTATATATTTATATTTTTATTGCTGATTTTTATGTATGTATAGAAATATTTTTTACAATGATGAGTTTGGTATCCCTTTGGGGTTTTTGTTTCTTATTGTTTAATTATTCCTCCATAGAATAGGTCATTTGTTATGAGTCATTATTTTTTTAATATAATTTTTCATAATCAATTGATTGTTGATCTATTCATTGATTGATAATATATATATATATATGTGACCACAAGTTTTTATTTATAGATATTGTTGTTCCACGATACTCAATTGAATAATTATTTGGGATATAATAAAAGAGAATTTATTTATTAAGAGTTTTGGTGGGATCTATTTTTAGTTTACTAGACAAATGAAACCCTCATTGATGGTTTTAGTTTACTATGATGGTTGAAATAGTATTTTATTTTACACAAGGTCAAGTGTTATATTTACTATTTGAGAGATATAACTTTTTTTTATTCAGTATTGAGTTCTTATGTTACCCAAAAATTATTATCGACTTTCAGTTGCATGGCTTGTCATATTTGAAGAGGCATGCTAATTATTAATTCAAAATTCTCAATATTCATGTACAATATTGTGGTGATGTGTGTGTTGGGGTTCATTTTATTATTATAATATTAAATGAGTTCATTCCTAATTCATTTTTCATTCAAATTCATTTAGTATATCTATTTTTGATTAATCTCTAACTTGTTTGAAAAATGAATCATGTCTTCATTTTAGGATTTTTTTTAATTGATTAAAATATTAAATATCTATTTATAGTAAGTCCCTTTTCAGACATATTAGTAATATTTTATGATTTTTTGGTTTATATATAATTTATTTTATTTTATGTTCTTTTCCAATTAATTGATCCAATGAAACCCATAAATGAGGGGCACAATGGGTCATCAATCCTAGATTATTTACTTAGATTATATGAGTAAGTGGTTTAAATTTTTGATAATAATATGATTTTTGTTATGGGGATTATTTTACTATGACTTTATGGTATATTATTAAAATGGAATATAGCTCTTGTCGAAGTTCTTCTATTAATTACATCTGATTGACTTCTTTGGATTTTTTTGTCTCAGTGACATTCATGGTGTAAAATGTTTTATAGTTTGTATATTTATAAAAACCATTAATATATATTATATATTTATGTATTTATTTAATTATTTATCATTGAATTTCCAGTGTTATATTTTTTAAACCATTATTTTATTTAAAAGAATCATCGTGTCCTATGGTTGGAAGACAACTAGTTCTAAGAGTGTTTTAACCATTTGATTGGGGTTTACAGTATAAATGTCCATCATTAAATGTTGTTAAATGAATTTTGAAACAATCTTTCCATCCAATATGGAAGTCCTTTTTTTATTTTTCAATGTTACGTGGTTGGTACATATTTTGAAATTGTGAACCAAAACTGTGTGAGTCTCCCAAACCACTAAATGGTTGTTTATCCAATTTTACCAATAATCAGTTAAAAACAATAATTTTTTCCTTGTTTCACATTTTATATATATAATAATCCATGTAGATATCCCCCAATGATGTGCAACTTTATCCTCTCTTACCCATTTTATTTTTTTTCTTCACTATGTGATTCTCATTATCATATTAAGGGGATACGTCTCTTATTGATCCTATTTCTTCCTTTTGTTGTTCTAATTTGATATTGTATTGTCTCTATTCTCTTATATAATGTATACAATCCTGGTCCTTTATTACTTCAAATTATTAATTTTTTTTGGATTTCTTTCTTTAGATGTTCATTTTATTTTTGAAATGTTCAACACCTTATTTTGGTAGGGTTTTGATTATATTATCATGTTACATGTAGGGTTATCTTTGTTTCATATCATTATTTTTATAACATCTGATTGATTTAATTATTAAAATATTTTATATTAGTCGAATATATTAATATAACTTTTTATGTTATTTCCAAATAAAAATTCCCATTTTAATTTTTTTAATAAAAAACAATGATTCATTCTATTTTGATATTAAGATTAAATCAGTTTTACTATTTTGTTTCACATGTTATATTTGATGAGATTCATGTATCTCCCTTAAAAATAAATCATGTGACAATAAAAGAACTTTTTGGTCAATTAATGTGAATTCTATTGGAAGTAATAAATTATTAATTGCAATTAGTTATAATATTATGAAATTATACGTATTACTATAGTATTTCAAGAGTGGTTTTCAATAAAATATATGTGGTTTTCTACCAACTATTTTTAGGTATCCTGTGGTTAGGAATATATGAACTATAATATATATATATATATACATAAATGTGAATGAAAAATCAAGGAAATATTTTAATGAAATATATAATAGAAATATAAATGTTTTTATTATTTCTAGTAATGATAATATGTAAAAAATAATTTTAAATTAGATGTCAATAATAATTTTATAATAATACCTATATAAATATTTCAAAAGTGAACAGTGAATCCCATAATGGTATGTTTTATTTATCATATTCTGTTTATAAAGGATTTTGTATATATGTTCATAGTGGGATTAATTTTATGATTTTTAATTATCTATTGGGTTTTTATAATTTTTTACTTTTATTTTATAAATGAATGGATTAAATAAAGATTATGGTATTTTTGAAATGAAATTAAAATTTATAGATTATTGAAATGACATATCTTGATAAAATAACCAATATTTGGAAACGGGTTAAGAGCATATGAATCTGGTCATCTAAAATTTAATGGTTGTCTTTGCCTCCCTTTTATTTAATTCCACAAAGAATCACATATACATGGGTGATGATTATATAGTTTTGTATGGATAACACCACACTAATAGTGTTATAATTGTACAAATTAGTTATTTACTAGATGTGGTGTCATGGTATGATGTCACCAGGCCACTAAGACATGATATTTCTTTATACTAGTTAGTCTGCACATTGGATTTCTGATCGATGAGATCATGAGTTGATACGATGAACTAGAGATCCCACTAAGATTATATCACCTTTCGATCTTCCAAATAGTGAATGTTTATCCCACAGATATATTAATGATATATACCCCCATTTATTTTTTATATACCTTATCCTTTATATTATAAATTTTTTAAACTTTTAATTAATTTTATTTTAAAATAGATATTTTTTCATTATATGCCTCTATTTCTTATTTATAGGTTAGAAATTTTATATAATATGTATATTTATAAAATGGAAATGAATGTGGATTTAAAAGGAAATTTGTTTTATCAGATTGAATGGGAAAATTAAATTTTTTTCAAAGAGATTATTTTCAATTTAAATGTAAAAGGTATGGAATCTTAATATTGTTAACGTTGTGATAATAGATTTAATTAAAATGAAAAATATATTTCAATAATATTTTTACCATATAAATAAATAAATATTTAATTAATTGTTATATATTTTGAGGGATGGGTTGTGTACTACTATGTTTTTTTATGATTTTTTATATTTTATTTCAGTTTCAAGATTTGGTTCTATATTAGACCAGTCAAAGTGAATTGAATAATTTGAGAGATTGAGGTATGTATTATCTACATTTGATAATCACAAAATCCATTGGTGACTTTTAAATGATTATCTAGGAATTGAATTTTCCATTCATTTAATATCCTTCTAACTATGAAACTTAAATGATTTCTTATGTACATTTAGTTTGTATATGTGTGGATTTTACTATTTAAATAAAGGATAAATAAAGTCATCAGATCTAAAACATGTCAAGATATTTTAAGGTTAGATGATAGTTTATATTTTATTTTTCAAGATATAATTATTTTCTGATTCATATTTAATTTATATTGTACAACCCACTTATAGATGGGTGACAAATATTTTCAGGAGCAAATATTTTTGTGAATTGAATATAATTTATTTGATAAATTATTATTACTAACTAGATCTACTGATTTGTTAATAGTTTCCACATTACTTTGATTGGGAATGTGTCATGGTGATATCGCCGAATCAGTCAAATAGGCAATGGATGGATGAATCAGGATGATTCATGTAACACACCTATGTTTTAAACATGATTCATGTTTTTTACAAAAATATTAACCTGTTTTACAATTTTGGTTTTCATATTGGTAACATTTTCCTTTCATTCAATTAATTATAATTTTATTATTCATATATGGTAACAACAAAAAATTGATGTTGAAATCCTAAATTTATTCTCTATATAATCAAATTTAGATTAATATATAGGAAAATTACATTGAAATTAATTATTTTAATAATGATAAAATAGTTCTGTAAAAATATCTTTATCTTGACCTTTGAGTTCTTCATATATTGAGAAATTTCGTAAAATCAAAATTCATTAAAATACATTATTATTTATGTCTAAACATTATATCAATTTAAATAAAAAATTATAAAAATAATTTATATTTATTAACATTTGAATAAATTTATAAAATATATCATTTAATGTAAAACATTCATCATTATCATCATTGTTAACTATAATATTACAAATGATATTTTTATAACTAAAAATGAAATTTATCTTCATATATAATATATAAATATTTGTAAATAACATATTATCCATTATTCTATATTTTATTTCAATAGTTGATGAAAAAAATTATTTGTATATAAGCGAATATAAGTTGTATTAATAAAATAATATTTCGTAGGATTCCAAAACATTAATCATGGGAATTATAAATTCATTATTTTGTTATAAAATTATTTATATAATTTTATAAGTATAAAATTTTTTTAAAAAAATATTTTGGATACCATTAACTTATTGAATAATTATTATATTGTCATTAAGGTCATGATATTATAAAAACAATATTTTTCAACATCCACAATAAAATTAGTTATTTGAAAAAATATAAAAATAATCACTCTATGATAATTTTTACATAAGAATTTAAAATTTTATTCTTGTTCTAAATTAATAATATTTTATCATTTTAGAAGTTATCTACAAATATAAAATAAAATATATGATGAAATTTTTATTTTAGTGAAGAATTTCTATAACAACCCTACCTTTTATTACACACTAAAACATGATTTATTATGTAAACATTAAATTAAGAAAACTCTAATGATCGAGAGGCCTAGTATCATGGAAAAATATGAATATTACATGAAAATATATAAGATTAAACACAATATATTTATTAAATACATATTTTACATGACCACAACATTCCTTGGTACGTAGCATTTCATGGGTAAACCTAAGGACTTCCATAAGAAAAGAGTGAGCTATAAAGCTTAGTAATAGTGTAAACAACGAAAAACATGAAGAATATAGTACATGCTAGGAAATATGAAGATCAATAGATGATAAGATAAATATGAAGATAGAGTCATGATATATCATGATTATCATAATATTTAAATATTAAAACATCATTTAATAGGAAAAATCATGATCTAAGGCTCTTTACACATGGAGCATGTGTAAAACCTAATTTCCCTTGTTTTATCATGATTAAACCCTCATTATAGTTAAATAATCATGAGGAAACCCTTATATAACTTGATATATCATGATATTAATTATTTCTTAATGTATTGGATATCTATTAGGTATCATCCTTTATAAGCATTTCATTTCATGCATAAGTCGGCCACATGGATCATACATCACACATTAATTAAACATCATAATTTATTCCACGAATAAGAGATGTTGAATATATAAATATAATTCCTCAATCGTCAAGTACACGTGAATAATGGTGAATAAACATGATATATAAATGGGTTTTGTATTCACTTATACTGTGATTTTTCATGGAAAATTTTGGTGTAACTTCATTAGCATAACGATGTCAAATAAAAATCGTAAAATGGGTTGATGGGAGAGAAAGGGTTATCTCATCATTTACACTTAAAATGTAATGTAAGGGGGTCATGGAACCTAATATCCCAACGTAAGTAATGGATTTTAGATTCATAATATAATATAATTATGTGAATGTAAATTAGAAGTGAGAAATTATTTAGAAATTTTTGGAATGGTAACAGATGTACATGGGAAACATTAATGAGAGATAAAGGGGTATCTCATTATTAAAACATAAGGAGGGATGTATGGTGGAAGTGAAAAATAAACCCTTACTCATTTAATTTAAAATAAATGGGTATAAAAACATAAAAACAAATTGGACAAAAATAATAAAGAATAATTCCATTACATGGAACTTTGATCTCAGAGGATTGTGGAGTGCCTTGAGATAATATTATAGGGATTGTAGGGAATATTAGGATAATTATAAATAGAAGAGGGAATATTAGAGATTTGAAACAATGATTTTTTGTTGAAGACTAGTGGGAGCATGGGTGGTTTTATATAAGAAAATATAAGGGAAGTCATTAATATTTCACAAACCTAGTTTTTGGAATCTATATAATTAAATAATTAATAATAGAGACAAAACAATATATTTAGACCATGGTTCATACCAAAGGGGAGTGGAATAAATTATTTTATAAGGCCAATGGTATAACTTCTTAAAATATTAGTCTTGCTTATGTGGAGATGAGTCACACTCTAAAAAAATCATTTTTAAATGTTAAATTTTTTTATATGTTTAGGAGAGTGCAATGAGGCACCATAAAATTAATCAAACAAATATAAAATTGCATTATATAAAAGGTAAAAAAATTTGGACAAATATACCATTTACAGTGTTTTATTACCTAACTATTGGTTCATTATTATGGTATAAAACACATTGTGGATTTAATTGGTATTTGTTTTTTTAAAAAAATTTGTCTGAATAAAGAAATTGTGGAAAACTAATCATTAGATAATTTCAACATCCTGAATTAACAATATTATTCCTTTTATCTATTTACATTTTTAAATATTTCAAATTTTAATTTTGAAATAAAAACTGACATTTATTGAAATTTCATTGGATTTGACAAAAATAGTTTCGAAAACATAATAACAATTTCAATGGAATTCATAAAACATTATACAATAATGTATATTTAATAAAATTATTTTCAGTAATAATATTTTATTAAAATATTATTTAATTGAAAAATCATTTAATTCATCAAAATAGATTTCGTATTTGTATATTAACTAAAAATATTATTGGTTCTTTAAATCCCATTTATAATTTAACAATAATAAAATGAATGAATATTTTTTATACAAATAATAATGCACATAATCATATTTCAGGGGTCTTGTTACATAATCCATTATAGAACCCCATAAGACCTGTGGTTAAGGTGTGCAATGGTGACAAACTCTTGGGGCGGCTCAGATAACAATGCTTGGGTGGTATTCTCTATTATCTTTCACTTATTTCGTAGGTGGTTCCATTCAAGATTAACGTGTTGATGTTCGGCTTGGGCATGGTCTATATTAAATCCTAGTGATGCTACCTCCTTCATGAGCTCCTAAAATGGGCTTCTTTTAGCACAATTCTATTGGATGAGGCCATTTCATTCTTTTTCTATGTAAATTATATTTTTTAAAGCATTATATTTCTAATAATTATATGATCACTATTCAATGATTATATTAGCAATAGTAACAACTCATAAAAGTTTTTTAATGTCCTAAAACATAAAACTAAGATTCAAGATATATGTTATATAACCATTTTACATAATAAGAATTTTAATTAGATTATGATAAATTTTCATTAATAATTTTTTTGGTTGTTACAATATTCCCCCCTTATGAAATTTTGACAGTGATGTTTCCTTTTCCCACACTAAAACAGATTAGGGTATCTCTGCTACATCATATCCCCCATTTCCCACATTTCTTCTTCAAAATTGTAGTTTCCCCAGAATACCTTGGCGAGGGTATAGCCTTAATTCATAGTAAATTTTCCCAATGATCTAATATCTTCACCGGAATATTTTTATAGGGCAGGTCATTCTCCAATGGTACCAACTATGGATTGAATACATGTGATGCATCGGGTATGTACTTCTTAAAAAGTGATAAAAAGACTACAACTTCTACTTGTGATATGTTCGGTGGGAGTTCTAGTCGATAGGTGTAACATCCCTGTTCCATAAGCCACCTAGAGGAGCCCCGTACCCAGTTGGTCACATGGCCTCAAGCGCATTTCCCAAAATGCCAGAGGCTGCCGACTAGCAGCGAGGGCCTTGGGAGTGATAGTGGGAAAACTATTCCATCATTGGCAGAGTACACAGTGGATGAAAATAAAGATGCAATAGTGGAAATCAGTGAAAAGCCAACAATAATAACAGCGGAAGACTAAATCAAAAAACTGCAGAAAATATGTATATATGGAATGATGCAAGATACAAATCAACGAAAGCAGCCAAAAAAGTCACAATGCTGAAACACCACAGTACCAAAATAAGTACAAAAGAAAACTAAACAGCTCCTCAGCATCTCAATCCAAATCTTGGACCCATGCTCTCCTACTCCAAGAAATCATGTTCCAGAAGTCGATGGGCACTTTCCCTTGTCTATACCTGCAATAACATAGTCTTCTTGGGCCCAAAAGCATGGCCCAAATAGGGTTTGAGATAAAATCTCCGTAGGCATTCAGCCGAAGATCTGTGCATAATAGTCAGTGAGTATATGGTAGGTAAAAGTATAATAAGCATTAAACAGCAACAACAAGAAATATGTAGTAATAGTAAGAAGTAGAAAAGGATGTTACATAGCCAAAAACAATACACAACTAATCAACAGTAGTGATACAAATAGCTATAATATGGAAACCCTCTGGGAAGTACTCGCAGCCGTCCCCTCTGTTCCTATCCATGAAGTACCACAACCCTCATGGCAGATCACTCAGCCTAACCCCTCTGGCATAGTCATACGAATTTCTGAGACTCTCTAGGGAAGCTCACTCGGTCAATTCCCATTATAGTCTAGGGTAGTTAGGGACTCTCTTGATGAAGATCATGTGGTCTAACCCTCTCAGCCCCAAGGTCTAGAGACTCTTTGAGGAAGCTATCTCGTTCAATTCCTCCTATAGCCTCAGGTATACCCCAGACTCTCTGGGGAAGCTCACTAGGTCAATTCCCCCTCAAGCCTAGGAAGGTTCATAAAGAGATTCAAACAAGGTATGTCTCTCGGAGTAACCTCACTCAGTCTACCCTCCTGTAGTCTATAAAATCCAAGACTCTGTGGGAGCTCACTCGGTCCATCCCCTCTGTAGTCTGTAATATCTAAGACTCTCTGTGAAGCTCAATTGGTCTATCCCTTATAGTCTACAGCAACATGTTCTATCAGCCCCATGCCAGTCTATACATAATAATTCTATACGGACAAAGTAAACCTATAGAGCTACTTAGCTAAACAGTCTACAAGGCAACAAGCATGTCATGAGTTTCACTTCATCCTATAACTGCAAGGCATGAAAGTAAGAGTAGCAGCCAAAGCCAAATGAGACCCAAAGGTCACAAACAGAAAAAATTAAGGTAAAAAATACATGAACAATAAATTATCCTCTAAAATGGAAAAATTACCTCTACACAAACATAAAAGCATGTTAGGAAAACAAAGAAGGCAAAATGGTAAACACGCAATACCCCGTTCACGGGTATTGGTGGAATTTTCACATAAAACTCAGAGTCTTTGAACGGTAAGGCACAAACCACCTACCTCGATCCTATGAGATAGATATTCTTGAACCACTATGGTTAATTCCCCCTAGAACATTGTAGATATGAGAAAACACACAAAACATTCAACGTTAGATAACATGAGAAAGAGGAAGAATTGGAAAACAAGGCTCAAGCAGAAGGAAGAACTCAACGCTGCACTTCCAACGTAAATGGCCATGCTCAAATCGGAGAATGGACGGAGGGACAGTAGATCGGAGAAGATCTGGCCATACGGGTCACTCTCGGATGAACCAGACCTAGAAGAAGATAATTATGGCGATGAGGTGTGACCCTGATCCGTTTAGTGAAAAAAATGAAAAGTACACGGCATGTATTTTGAAAGTACACAGTGTGTAGTGGGTTTAGCGATACTCAGCCAAAATCAGCCTCCGCATCACCCCTACACACCATGTGTGTGGAACGGACATGGCCAACACACGGCTTCAATCGGGAAAAGAGTACACGACTTGTACTCAGAAAGTACATGACATGTACTTCGAAAATATCGAGAATCTCAAAAAATTCTCAAAAACTCCAGAAAAGGAAAGACATACCTGAAACGAAGACCCGGGTTCTTATAAACTTTCCCCCTTAAATAAATTCATCCTCGAATTTCCCTAGATGTGCATAGAAGAAGAATCCTTTAATTGCTTCGGCCACTACTATCGAACCTCGGCCTCCCTCTCCCATGTCTCATCATGTACTTTCCAGTGCTGCCATAGCACTCATATATGAGAACAAACCGGCCAAGAAGAAACTTTGTACTGTGATCGCCAATCCGGATAGGATGCTCTTCAAATGACGCATCAGCTTTGAGCTCAACCTACTCAGGCTGAAAGACATGAGACGGGTCTTAAAAGTAACGTCGGAGCTAAGAGAGGTGGAAGATGTTGTGCATAGCCCGGTACCTCTGAGGTAGCTGGAACCGATAGGCAACCAGCCCAACTCTCTCCAACACCTCAAATGGCCCGACGTACCGCGGTGAAAGCTTACCCTATCTCTGAATCCTCTTGTGTCCCAACCTTGGTGCGACACGCATGCAAACCTGATCTCCAACATTGAACTCCAAAGGTCATCTCCTCTAATCAGCATAGTAATTTTGTCGAGACTATGTTATAGCCATCCTCTTCTGAAACAACTCTATGTGGTCAGAGGTCTCCTCAACAAGACGAGGTCTTAGCAAAGCTGCCTCTCCTTCCTCCAGCCTGCATAAGGGTGATCGGCATGGCCTACCGTACAGAGCCTCGTTTGGTGCCATCTGAATGGTCGCCTGAAAACTGTAGTTATAGGAAAACAATAATAGAGGTATATGATTCTCCCAAGAACCACATAAGTCTATAATTCAAGCTCGGAGCATATCCTCAAGCACCTGGATCGTGCGCTCAGACTGGCCATCAGTCTAGGGATGGTATGCTATACTCAAAAGTACCTATGTACCCAAGGCCTTTAGAAGTCCCTGCATGAATTGAGAGGTAAAGTGCGCATCCCTTTCTGAAACAATGGATTGTGGAACTACATTTAGACGTACAATTTCTTGGATGTACAGTCATCTCAGATCATCATCACTGATGGTCTCCTTGATCAGTAAGAAGTGTGCAACCTTCGTAAGTCTGTCGATGACGACCCAAACAACATCACTTCCCCAAGATGACCTCGGTAACCCGGTTACTTTGTCCATTGAGACATCATTCCACTTCCACTCCGGAATGGGTAACAGCTGTAAAAGCCCTGCTGGTCGCTGATACTCTACTTTCACATGCTGACATGTAGAACATTTCATGACAAAACCAGCAACTTCCTTCTTCATACCTGGCCACTAGTACTGGCGATGAATATCCAGATACATCTTGTTGCCGCCATGATAAACTGCCCAAACTGAGGAATGTAAATCCCCCATCATCTCCTTGCGTATGTCTGTTGGCACCCATATGCGTACCTAGAAACACAAGATCTCATCCTTGCCCAGTGTCCATCTAGGAAGAGGGTCCCCTCCTGACACACTCTCCCGCAGGACCAAGGCCTCTAAGTATGATAGCTGCCTCATTCGTAACCGATGAAGAAGTGGAGAGGTAACAACCACAGATGAAAGAAAGGTATGTCCCTACCTGTTTTACACCTCCAAATGCATCTCAGAAAACATAGCCATAAGCTGCCACTCACTGGTTGCCTCATGAACTACCTGAATCTGAGTTCGTCTGCTCAATGCATCTGCTATTGAATTGCACCTTCCCAACGTATAGGCGAGCTCAAAGTCAAAGGACTAAAGATACATGATCCACCTGTGCTGTCTTAGATTTAGATCACCCTGAGTGAAGATTTATTTGAGACTCTTGTGGTCAGTGAAAACCACAAATTGCTCACCCAAAAGATAGTGTCTCCAACAGCGTAAGGCATGAACAACAACTGCCAACTCCAGACCATGCATAGGGTAATTTCTCTCGTGTGGCATCAACTGCTGAGACCCATATGCAACAAATCCATCTCCCTGCATGAGCACGGATCCCAACCTGATACCTGAAAAATCATAGTAAACAGTATAGCCCTTGCCCGGCTCGAGGAAGAATTTTATCGGTGCTAACGTCAACCTCCTTTTCACCTCTGGAAATGCTGACTCACAAGAATATAACCATAAATACTTCACCCCCTTCATGGTCAGACCTATCAATGGTGATTCTAGGCGCGAGAAGTCTTGAATGAAGCCTCTTTAGTATCCGTCCAGCCCTAGGAAACTTCGCACCTCAAAGAAGTTCTCTGGCTGCTCCTAGGAAACTACAACTCTCACTTTCTCTGGGTCTACTGACACTCATGTCTCCGAGATAACATGACCCAGGAAATGAATCTGATCCATCAAAAAGTGTAACTTCAAGGGATTATCATATAGTCGATGATCTCTTAGTGTACTCAGAACGATCTGAATGTGAGTGGCATGGTCGTGTCAAGTGTGAGAGTACACCAAGATATCGTCCACGAAGACCATGACAAAAGAGTCCATGTACAGATGGAAAACTCGGTTTATCAGTGCCATGAAGACTGCAGGCGCGTTCATAAGACCAAACAGGATGAATGAATACTCATGAAGACCATACCTCCTTTAGAAAGCTACCAGAGGTATATCTGAGGGTCTAACGTGCAACTGATGATAACCGGACCTCAAGTCGATCTTTGAAAACACCCGGGCTCCTCGAAGCAGATCAAAGAGGTAATCGATCCTTAGAAAGGGATATTGGTTCTTGACCGTCAACTGGTTCAGCTTCCGATAATCCACACAAATCCGAAGGTTACTATCTGCCTTCTTCGCAAACAGGACAGGAGAACTCCAAGGAGAAGTACTGGTTCAGATGAAACCATTTACCAGCAACTCCTCCAACAGCTTCTTGAGATCCTGAAACTCAGGTGTTGCCATCCTATAAGGAGTAATGGACACCAGTGTCTCTCCTAGCAAGATCTCAATCGAGAAGTCTACCTCATGCTCCGGAGGTAAACCTGAATATTTCTCTGGAAAGACATCCCTGAAACGATCCACCACTGGGGGAAAGTCTAACTGTGAAGTCACCTAGTCATTCAGATAATGAATGGCAATCTGGGCTGTAACATCCCCTAGCCCATGATCCTATGGTCCACCTCTACCATCTTGGACATCTCACTCGCCTATTTGAAAGAAATATCCACCCTCTCGTGATACAAAACACGACCTGTGGTCATATCAATAAACGATTTCCTGGAAACTAACTAACATGTACATCCCTAGAATGACTTCATAGCCTGTCATCTCTAGGAAATAGACGTCCCATGAGAAATGACACCCCACTACCTTGAGAGGAACTCTATGCACTATCGTACGCTAGATTTCCTTGTTCCCAAAGTCGTGTCAAGAGACAACAAGTCGGCAAATGAAAAGATACAGAACCCAAGGATCTCCACAACGGCGAAGAGATAAAGCTATGGGAAGCACCAGTATCAAAAAGAGCTAAAGATAAAACTGAGGCTACTATGATCGTACCTCGAACTGTAGAAGAGCTGGGATCCTGCTCCAGATAGGTCTGCTCCATAGTGAATGACTGGCCTACACCGTGGCCCTGTGCCCTTGGCTGACCGCTTTGAGCTAATCCACTATGCTATCGTTGATGACCTGGTGACTGACCACCATGATCGCGACCTCCACCTCGGCCTGAACGGCTGGAAGATCACCAGTTCCCTGACTAGTGGAAAACTGGTGAAGAATCTCCAGAACGCAGGGTCATATAGAAACCCCTACCACCATCTGAAGGTGAGAAGATATTACAGAAGCGCTAAAGATGGCCCATCTTGCTGCAAGATCGGCACTCCATCGGATCTCTCTGGAACTAAGGCCTAGTATTCCCACTCCTACTGCACTGGTAGCATACAACCTGTCTCCAAGAATATGGATCATGTGATCCTCGATCTCCTCAAGAAGACTCTCTATGATGCTTCTTACTATCCATAGGAGGAACACCAGCTCTGGATGAAAAACTGCCCTGGCTCACTGCTCCAGAATCCCTCAGATTGTGCTCAGTAATCAGAAACTGGTTGACTATAGAAGATATCGAAGCCAACTGGATGATATTCACCTGGGAATGGATCTCCTTCATGAGATCATCCTCAAACATCCAAGCAAGGAACAACTGCTCACCTGCTGGTATCGGTGTGAAACGATGCAGCTTAGTGAAGCGAGACGAGTACTCCATAACAGAGAGAGTACCCTGCTGCATACTCATAAACTATCGGGCTCGATCATCCCATAGGGTCATCGGATAGAAGTAGTCATATAAGGTGCATCGAAACTCATTCCAAGAAATATCCAGCTAAAGCACTGACCATGAGATCACCTCCCACCACCTCTTGGCGGTGTCTCAGAGTAGATAAGTAGCCAGCATTACCCTTTCCTCTAGAGGGATCTCTAGGTGCTCAAAGATGGTTATTGTGGCCTCCATCCATGAATCTGAAACCTGAGGTCCTCTATCCCCTGAAAAAGTAAGAGGATGCTGCTGCTGGAAAACCCGCGTCAACTCCTCCATTGACGGGGCAGGAGGCGATGCTACATGGAAGGTCTGCATCATCGTCAGAATGTCATCCCTGAATTGCGCCTTGACGTCTGCAATGGATATGATAGCCGGTGCCAAGGTTGGCTCGACTGGAGGATCTCCAGGAAGTCCCTGATCAGCCTTATCTGGCGTCTGATCACTGCTTGACGACAGATGAACAATCAGAGGATGTCTTGGTGGCATAGCTCTGAAAGGTCAAATGTATACCTTAGATCAGAAAAACAAGGACAGATAATACAAGAGTACAAAACAGGAACTAGGGAAGAAAAACACACAAGTTTACAAAACACGACTACATGGTGTGTTTAAAAACTACACGGTGTGTCCTCTTAATCCACTGACATGGGCGTGTACCACTTCCCTATAGGTCATGTAACACCTAAAACTACACAGCATGTTGACCTAACATGCGATGTGTACATTAAGAATATTACCCTTCCCGAGTCTCTTTACACGGCTAACTCACACGGTTCGAACTGACCACAGACTACACGACATGTTCCCAAGGGACATGACGTGTACCCGACACTGAATCAGTGGCCCGTGTTGTTAGTTACACAACCGTCTACATGGCTTGAACTTACTCGGAGTGTATAGGATAAGGTGACATCGTCCCATGTTTTTTGTGACATGTCTGGGTACCCGGGCAAGACTACATGGCGTGTTCCAAAAGAAACATGGCGTGTCTTAGATAAGGTCACGCCGACCCATGTTGTTCATGACACGGCCGGGTGCCAGAACAGAACTACATGGTGTGTTCTTCACCAACAAGTCATGTTCTACTCGAGATTCCCTGACCCGTGTTGTTAGTGACACGACCAGGTACAAGGCTCGACAATACACGGCGTGTACAAACGGTACACAGTGTTCTCCTGACATTATTTTCACAACATCCTGTTCCTATACACACAGTCAGTAACACAACCTAAAAACTACACGGTGTGTAACTAGGAAGTACATGCTGTGTATTATGGGTTTTTCTGGGCAGTAGCTCAGAAACTACGAAAAAACCCCGAAACACTGAAAACAAGGTAAAGAGGTTCCAAATTCTAATTCATGAGGGCCCATACTCCCCACGAATCAAAGCTAGGCATCTCCTATAGACATGTACAAGACAAAACAAGATCATGATCCACCAATTTCCAATTCAAGAGGGCCCATAACACCTCAAGAATCAAAATTTGGCATTCATTATAACAAATTACAACACAATAAATTCTCTAACAAATAGCAGAGATTCTATCAAGCATCTATCACAACAGCATGCATAATCTACACAACGTCTATTACAACCACATGAAGTCGTTAATGCACCATAAATGGAATGGAAGGAATGAATGGAATGTGATTTCTACAAGTTCCTATATGTTTCATGAGACGACATACCCTCATCTCATCATGTTGCGACAGAAATAGAACTGTAATATCAAAACAATAATAGTACAAAACATGTGAATCCCTCTATGTGAAATTGTATCAACCGTAAAATCTCAAAACCAGAAAACTGCAATAAACAAGGTAGTATGGATTTTCCCAATACATGGGTTTGCTACTCCCGGTAATAGATTATTAACATGTACTGTATCCGTCCTAACCTAGCTAAATTCTCCAAATAGTAATTCAAGAGAAAATAATTGCTCTGATAACACATTGTAACGTCCTGTTTCCGGAAGCCACCTAGAGGCGCCCCGTACCCGGTTGGTCACATGACCTCAAGCGCATTTTAACAAATGCCAGAGGCTGCCGACTAGTAGAGAGGGACTTGGGTGTGATAGTGTGGAATCTATACCCTCATTGGCAGAGTACACAGTGGTAGAAAATAAACATGAAATAGCGGAAGCAGTGAATAACCAACAATAATAACAGTGGAAGAATATATCAACAAACTGAAGAAAATATGCATTTATGGAATGATGCAAGATACAACTCTAGGAAAGAAAGAAAACAAGTCACAATGCTGAAACACCACATTACCAAAATAAGTACAAAAGAAAAGTAAACAGCTCTATAGCATTGGAAGGCAAAGCTTGGTACCATGCTCTTTGGCTCCAAGCCATCAAGTTCCAAAAGTCGAAGGGCGCTTGCCCTTGTCTATACCTACAACAACATAGTCTGTATGGGCCCAAAATCATGGCCCAAATAGGGTGTGAGATAAAATCCCAGTGGCATTCACCTGAAGATCTCTTCCTAACAGTCAGTGAGTATATGGCAGGTAAAAGTACAATAACCAGTAAACATTAACAACAGGCAATAGGCAGTAATAGTAAGCAGTAGAACAGGATGTTACATAGCAGGAAACAATCTACAACGAATCAAAAGATGTGAGACAAAAAACTAACAAGATGTAAACCCTCTTGGAAGTACTCACAGCCATCCCATCTGGTCTTATCCAAGCAGTACCACAACCCTCTGTGAAGTGAACTCAGCCTAACCCCTCTGGCATGGTGATACGAATTTATGAGACTCTCTAGGGAAGCTCACTTGGTCGATTCCCCTTATATTCTAGGGTAATCAGGGACTATATTGAGGAAGATCATTTGGTCTTATCATCTCATCCCCAAGGTCTAGAGACTCTCTAAGGAAAAAATCTCGGTCAATTCCTCCTATAGCCTCAGGAATACCACAAACACTCTGAGGAAGCTCACTCGGTCAATTCCCCATCTATCCTGGGAAGGTTCATAAAGAGATTCAAACAAGGTAAGACTCTATGAGGAAACTCACTTGGTCTACCCTCCTGTATTATATAAAATCCAAGACTCTATGGGAGCTCACATGGTCCATCCCCTCTTTAGTTTGTAATATCTAAGACTCTATGGGAAGCTCACTCGGTCTATCTCTTATATTCTACAACACCCAGTTCTCTCAGCCATGTGCCAATCTATGCATAATAATGATATAAGGCCAAAGTACAACTATAGAGCTACTTAGCTAAAGAGTCTACCAGGCAACAAGCATGTCATGAGTATCACTTCATCGTATAACTTCAAGGCATGAAAACAGGTGTAGTAGCCAATGGAAAACGAGACCCAATGGTCGCAAACAGAACAAAGAAAGGGAAAAAACATCAAAGAAAAACAAATTATCCTCTAACATGTTCAAATTACCTCTACACAAGCATACAAGCAAGGCAGGAAAACAATGAAGGAAAAAAGGTAAACACGCAATACCTCGTTCACAGGTAATGGTGGAATTTGCACATAAAACTCAGAGACATTGAACGGTAAGGCACAAACCACCTACCTCTATCAACGGAGATCGATATACTTGATCCATGATAACTAATTCCCCCTATAACGTTGTAGATCTATGAAAATGAAAAAAAGTTTCAACCATAGATAACTTGAGAAAGAGGAAGAATTGGAAAACAAGGCTCAAGAAGAAGGAAGAATTCACCATTGTGCTTCCAATGCAATCGACCGTGCTCGAATCAGAGAACAGATAGAGAGGCAAGAGATCAGGGGTGATCCAGCTGTACGGGTCGCTCTCGGATGGACTAGACCTAGAAGAAGGTTATTATGGCAATGAGGCGTGACCCGGGTCTATTTATTGAAAAAAAGAGAATTACATGGTGTGTATTTTTAAATTACACGACGTGTAGTGGTTTTTTCTATACTCCGCAAAAATTGGCCTCCACATCACCCCTACACACCGTGTGTGTGGCCCGAACATGACCAGAACATGGATTCGAGTGGGAAATTATTACACGGTGTGTACTCATAATGTACACGATGTGTACATCGAAAATTTCTAGAATCTCCAAAAATTATAAAAAAATCTAGAAATGGAAAGACATACCTAAAACGAAGATCCGGGTTCCTACAATAGGCCACTCCTCTAATGCGATAATGTACCTCAAAAGATTTTATGAACCTTGGACAAATATTTCCCTTCATCCCAAGTATCATAACTCTCTTACATGGTAATATGCGAAAGAATACCTTTTCCCCATAATCAAAGACTAGGTCTCGTTGATGATTAATTGCATTGTTCTTTTTTCGACTCTGGGTAGATATAATGTGCTACTAGACGGTCTTTACCATCTCTACCATTTCTTTGACAATTAATGAACCTAGGAGTTTTTTCTCCCCAACATCATCCAAGCATGCTCATGTTTTGAACCTCCTTCCATAAAGGTCCTCAAAAAGAGACATTTGGATACTTGAGTGGATAATGTTATTGTATGATAACTCAACCAGAGGAATATGTTGATCAAATCCCCCTTTCATGTACATTGAGAATTAGGTCAAAAATTCCCCTTGTGATTGGATAGACCACTAAGATTGGTTGTCAATTTGAGGTTGATATGTCGTACTAAAGATCAACATATTATTCAATATGTGTTGGAGACTCTTCCATTATATAGTGGTGAATCATGGATCTCTATTGGATATAATAAATATTGTTACTCCACAAAGCCCTACCACTTCACTGATGGATATATATTCCACTAGATCAAATGAGAAATCCCCTCGAATAGAACTGAAGTGTGGAGTCTTTATAAAACGATCCACAACAACCCATATTGAATTGATTTTTTGGATGTCTTTGGTAGTCCAATGAAAATTTCCATGTTGATGATCAACCATTTTTGTGTTTTTATTGGTAATGGTTGTATCATCCCATTAGACTTATACCTTTCATCCTTAACATGCTGACATACCAGGAACATTGATGTATACTCAGCGATCTCATTCTTCAAGTTATACCACAAATATTGCTCCTAGATATCTTGATACATCATTGTGTTTCATGGTTGAATGGAGATATTTCAATACTGTGCATCATCTAAATGTTCATTCTTCATCTCGTGATTTGATGGAACAAAGAGTCTTGTCCCAAATCTCAAAATTTCTTCCTCGTTAACATTGAACTCAAAGGGATTCCCTTTTATGATATTTTCCACATTATTCGGTATTCTCACATCATCCTTTTAATAGTCCTTAAAATTTTCAAAAAGATATTATTTATGCAGTCATTTATAAAATGAATGATGATGTTCCATTTTTTTATGATTCACAAGTCCATATTAATCAAATATAAAAGACTATATCCTTTTCAATTCTCATCAATTATATAATCCCTTGGTCATTTCTATTTAGAGAATCTTCCAACTTGTTCTCTTTCCCAGGATGGTAATGGATCTAGCAGTCATAGTCATTGATTAGGTCAAACCAGAATTGTTGGAGCATGATCAACTATTTCTATTTGAATATAAACTTGAGGCTTTTGTGATCTGTATATATTTCACACATCATCCCAAAGGGCTTATGCCAGAAAATTATCATAGAGAATATTACTAAATCCAAATATATACCATATGTTTGATAGTTTTTCCCTTTAACATTTAATTGCCTTGTAGCATATGAAATGACATTGTAATTTTACATCAACACGCAGTACAAGACCATCTTTGGATCATCAGTGAATACAACAAAATGTTTTTTTCTTCTGGGTGTGTGAGCACAGGCATAGTGATAATCCTCATATTCAACTCTTTAAATCTCTCTTCACATTCATCACTCCAAGAAAACATGATTCCCTTACGAGTTAGTCTGGTAAGAGGAGTTGACAATCGTGAGAAATTTATCATAAATATGAGATAATTTCAAGCTAACCCAACTATGCTATAGATATCCAAATCTGATTTTGGCATTGGACATCCATCAATTTTAGCTGAAAAAGGTGGATCCACAGACATCCCATTTTTCTAGATGATATGTCCCATGAGTGAAACATCCTTCAACTAGAAAACACATTTGATATAAATGTCATTGAGATTATCATTTCACATGGTCTCTAGTATAGTTCATAGATTCTCTTCATTATCATCTTTAGTTTTGGAGTGTATTAGAATATATTCTATAAATACTACAACAAATTTTTCAAGGTATTGTCTATATAATATTTTCATCTTGTCCATGAAGATTGTGGGAGAATTAGTTAGTACGAAAGGCATTACTATGAAGTCATAGTTCTCACACCATATACAAAAAACTGTATTGGGAATATCCACCTTGTTCGCCCTTACTTGGTAATATACTGACAATAGATCCTCCTTGGATATGTATTGTCCTCTACATAGCTGATCGAACAAGTCATCAATTTGTGGAAGATGATAGTTGTTCTTTCTTGTGGATTTTTTGAGCACAATAAAATCAATGTAAAAATGTATTGACCCATCTTTCTTCTTTATGAGGAGGACTAGTTCACCCCATGTATAAGTAGTGGAGTGCATAAACCCTTTATCCAAATTCTTCTATTTTTGTTTCTTTTTTTCTTCGTGACCAATAAAAACCATTCCATATAGAGTCTTTGATATCTTCAATTCCCTAGATATATTATCTTTTGAGAATTCAACATCTTCTCTAGGAGTAAGACTATTCAATTTTTTGGGAATCATTTCAGTGAATTCCTTCACAATAGGCATGTATTCATGGATGTTTATTTCAATAGACTCAATCATCTGATAAAGATACACGTTCTCAAAGTGATGTAATATCTGTAGATTAGAAGATGGTGACAAAGAAGATTCATCCTCTTAATTGATCTTGTACATAATTTGGGGTTGATTCGATATATACAAATTGATTGCCCTCTCACGGAAAGTTATTTTGACCCTATATAAGGAATGCCAATCCATGCTAGGAATTGCATCAAATTCTACTAGAGGGAGTATGACAAGGTTATATGGGAATTTCAATCCACAAATTATTGCATGTAAGGAGTTATATTCATGGGAAGTAATGATTTCCCCATTATTCATTCTCACTGACATCTTTACTTCCATGAATTGTTGTGGTGCTTTTATTGATCTACTAATCATTCATGATATTAAACAATGCATAGAACTAGACTCAAAAAGTACATTATCTTTTATTCAATGAAGAACTAGCGTAATATTCACTAATTTGTCGTTGGGAATCTCATAAGCGGTATTGATGATAAAGGGTCTCCCTTGCTATCATAGAGGTTGTTGGTTACCACAGAAAACCCTTGGATTATGGAAGTGGTTTTCAAATCACCCGTGTTCTTTGTAGTTGAAGTAATGAACAGTGAATTTATGGTCAAATGGAGCATTCCTCTCTTATCTCATGATAGAGGGTTTTTCTTTCTGATAGTTATTGTATAGGCACCATTCTATTCTACACCTAGAACACTTTTTTGTCCCCTTCAAGAAATTTCTAGGGTGTTTCTTTTTTCATATTTGGCATGTGGTGTGCTAGAGTTTCGTTCCAACATTGTATTTATCCATAATACTGCAATAATTAAATTCCACTTTCCACATATTATTCCTAGTATTCATATGAGATTCTCTAATTACTATTTTGTCTTTTGGGTCACATCATACAATTTCAATATAGCTATCGATGTCATGAAACGATAGGGATTTCTATAGGCTAGGTTTGATCAGAAAAAAGATGTGGTCAACCATGCATTCGTTGGGTAACTACCAAGACAGAGGCATATCATTCAATAATTGTGATGTTTTCCTCTAACGCTTTGATGGATTCATAACCTTTTTTCTCTAGTTCAAGAAAGTCCCTTTCTATTTTAATTTGGAGGGTGCATAGAAAATATTTTTCAAAAAACATTTTCTTGAAATTATTTTATTTCAACACCTCGATCTCTTCCTCAGGATTCGTATTTTTTATCATTGTCCACCGTTGACCAAATTTACCCTCCATATGATAAGAATCCATAAGAACAATATTTTGTTAAGTACATTGATGGATAGAGAAGATATATTCAATGGAGTTGATCCATTGTTGGGCGATTGAGGTATCAAATGATCCGTTAAATATTGGAGGCCTTTGTCTCATGAAACTCTATATTGTGGCATGTTTCTTCTTAGAGGGGGTTGGACCTTTCTATTGACCAATGTTTCTATTCAAAAAATGAGTCAACTAAGAGTGTATCGTGACAATTTTTGTGATTCCCTCTCCCATGATATTGTGAATCTTCTTAAAATAGTCATTCCATTGATCTTTTCATTGGTTTCATGCCCAAGTCCTCTTATTATTGGAATTTGGATAGAAGAAAAATAATTTTAGCTGTAACACATAATGGGATATACAATGACAAAATGAATATATTATAATTAAATTGATTTCCTTAACATAAGGATTTATAGGATTAAATGTATTTTTTTCCTTCAAATGATTCCCAACATATATTCTTATGGGTATTTTTTCACTTAATAATGGTTCATACTAAGCATTTGAATTTACCAAAGCATTTCAACTAATATTTTCGAACTAAGAGTGTAGAAATTCCTGTTTTTGTTCACCAGTACCCTTTCATGTTTTGCGCAATGTGGTGTTTTTTGGATTTTACCCCTAGATATATCTATTCCCGATCCATATATACTTGTTAGTATCTAGAAAGGGATGTATTTTATTTCTAAACAACATACTCTATAATCACAAAATTTTAAGTGTATTTTTATTATACATAGTCATATCCATAACAAATTCACTAGAGTTTTTTTAATCCAATTACCAAAATAAATAAACATATCCTTTGATATGAACTATAATAACCTACCCCATATTCCACACTTAAACATGACTAATTACATAATCATGCACTTAAGAAAACTATGTGGATTAAGAGGTCTAGTGTCATGGGAAAATAGTAATATTACATGAAAACATAGAATATAGAACACAACATATTTATGAAAATATTATTCCACATTACAAAAAAAATTCTTTGTATTTAGCTTTGCATGCAATAACCTGAGTTCATGCATGCGAAAAGGGTGGGCTATATAGCCCAGTTTGCGAGTAAAAATTGAATAACTTTGAGAATATAGTACATTTTAGGAAATATTCATATCAATGGTTCTCAAGATAAACATGAACATAAAGGCATGATATAGCCTGATTATCATAACATGGAAATATAGATTCAATAGTTAACATGATAATAGCATGATCCAAGACTCATTGCACATGGAACATCAGTAAACCCTCATTTCAGATGAGTTAGAATCAGTAAATCCACTTTGAAATAGTATTATTATTAGTAAAACCTCATTTTAAATGATATATCATGATACTAATCATTAACTAATGCATTGGGGCACTATCAGGGCGCACCGTTTAAAATGAATAGTAGAAGTTGAATACAAAAATTTATTTCCCCAATAAAGATGTACATGTTTATAATGGATAATACTCTTTATAGATAAATGGGTATTTTATCCACTTACACACTTGATTTTTGCATGGAAAAGTTTGGTGTAACTTTGGTAGCATAACGACGTCAAAAACAAATCCTAAAATGGGTTGATTTAATAGAAAGTAGTCTCCCATCATATATAAATTAAATGGACAGTAAGTGGGTCATGGAACATAATATCCAATCATATTTAATTTAATTTAAATTCAAAATATAAAATAATTGATTTAATTAAAATGAGAAGAAATATATTCTTTACAAAATTTCGCAATGGTAATAGATATACCTGTTATGCATTAAATAGAGAGAAAAATATATATCATCATTAAGACATTAGGAGGAAAGTATGGTGGAGTTGAAAAATTATACCCCAACATTTTTATTTGAAAATAAATGGGTATAATAACATAATAAAATTTGGAAACAAATGAAAAAGGAAGAAATCCCTTACATAGACCTATATTCTTAAAGGATTGGGAGAGAACTAATAGAGGCTTCTAGGGATCTTGGAGTTCCTTATGAGGATTCTCGTGAGAGGAGGGAAGAGTAGGGACTTGCTACAAGGGTTTTGAGTGAGGATACATGGGTTCTTTGGTAGGCTTATATAAGAAAAGAGAGGGGAATTCTTTAATACTTCACAAGCATAGGTTTTGGAATCTATATAATTAAATATTTAAAACCACAAACCAACTCATGGTTTTTAGAAATTGTTATTTCCAAATGAGAGTGGAAAACATTATTTTATATGTCCAGTGGAAGAACATATTAAAATATTGGGCTTTCTTATGTTGAGATGAGTCACACTCTAAGGGAAATCGTTTTATAAAGATAAAATATTTTATAAGTCTTGGAAGCTCAACTAAGGCACCAAAAAATTAATCAAAAAAATATAAAATCATGTTATATTAAATTTAAAACATATTTTTTCCAAAATTCAATTTTATTTTATTTTATTACATCATTATTGGGTCATTATAATGTCATAAAAAATAATATATATTTAAATAGTATTTAATGTTTACCCAAAAATTCGAATGTCGATGAATATTATGATATATTAACCATTAGATAATTTATATTTCCTAAAACCAAAAATGATATTCATTTTATCTAAATAATTTTGGAAATAAGTGATTTTTTACTTGTAAAATAAAAATGACATTACTTAAAATTTCATGATTTTTGACAAAATAATTTTTTAATCAATAATAAAAATTTCATTTGTATTCGTCAAACTTTTTATGATAATTTATATTTAATAAAAAGTAATTTAGTTATAGCATTTTATTAACATGTTATTTCTTGAAAAAAATTAATTTGTCAAAATGGATTTCTTAATTTAATATTCACTGTAAATATTATTTGTCCTTTAAAACACATTTACAATGTCACAATAATAAAATGAATGTATTTTCGTTATAAAAAAATTATTAACATAAACATAGTTTTCGGGGTCATGTTACATAACCCCTTATAGCACTCACATAATGCCTAAGGGTAATGTGTGCCATGGTGGCAGACTCTTGGGGCATCACAAATAACATCGCTTGGTTGTTAATCTCTATTAACATTAAATTATTCTTATAATGTTTAATTATTGCTTATGGTGTTGAAGCTCAGCATGGTCTTGGTCCAAAGCGATGCCCAGTGACGCAACCTCCTTTTTGAGCTCTAAAAAATGGGCTTTGTATGGCTGAATTATATTGGATGATGCCATAACTTCCTTTGTCTATGTAAATTGGATTTGTTAAAAACCTATATTTATACTAATCATGTGATAAATGTTCAATGGAAATATTAGCAATGATAAAATTGATTATTGGTATTTTAAAATAAAAAAACATAAAACCAAGGATGTTCATAAGTTTTACATAACCATTATACAAAATAAGTCAGTGAATTAGATCAATAGTAATTTTCATTATTAAAATTTTACGTCGTTAAAATTTAATCTTTTATAGGGTCAATATTCATAATTTTATTTTTTATGCATTTCTAATGTGACAACATATTTTTATTTAAAAATTAGTTTTCTATTAATTATTTTTCAAATTATTCATCTAATTTGTTCTTCATCATTTTGTTCATGTTTTTGGAGTGAAAAAAGCAATAATACGTAGAAATATTATTTATAAAAAATATTTTCCAAAATATCATATTGTTTAAATAATCTTTATAGATTGGTCAATTTCATGATTTATGGTATCGATAATAATCTTCTATAAGTATATATTTTTTCCAGGTTTGTAGATCCATCTAATTAATTTACCTAAATTCCATATTATTTATATGACACATAAATAATCTATTGAAAATATATCCAATAAATAGATTCAATTATTGCTAACATTCTCCAACATTGATTCTTATTAAGAACTAGTGGTACCAATTATTGGTAACAATCATAGTGATTAGTCTGTTTCCTACTCAACATTTTGATAAAAAAATTGGAAGGTGTTCATTATCCTTATATATCTCCCAAATTAATGAAATTATCCTATAATATTCTCTCAATTCATACTAAAAACTACATTTAGTTTAATAATAAAAAGTGATATATAACGTTTTATAATGTGTTATAGGATATTCATAAGGAATGAATGGATCCTTCTCTGGATCAGGTGTATACATAGAACACACCACTATTTTTTCATATCATTATTTTGTTAATGCTTCTTCAATTTGGTCAGCACCATCCCTCATAGCTAAAATTCCCTTAAATATAAGATTATATGGTGGACCTCCCTCACCAAATCCCATTCGCTCGACACTAGTGGTCGCGAATCTATGGTCTGTATAGGTACCCTCCCTAGTCCCAACCTGCGCCCTCTCCCAAGGCCCCAGTGATATTCCTCTTCTCAAGATGCCCTCTGTGGTTTATCTGAAGGCCATGCATGATTCTCGTATGTCTTCTTACTAAGGCCATGGTCTTTTTTTGAGGGATCTTAGATCAACCTGGAAGTCCCTCCAGTGGCCTCCTAAGTGGCCTCAGATTTACTTCTTCTCACATTGATAGCTCATTTTAGGGATCCCAATCCCACTCTTGCAGTTTTTTAGTATTTGTGGTTTCCTAGGGTATTTTCCTATATTTAATGATCTCCATGCTTTACCAGGACTCCTTTTATATTATTCTCTAGTCATAAGAGGATTTCATCCAAGCGTGGTGCAAGGCTCTTCATTCATGGGGTTGATGGAGATTTAACAAGTCTTGGTTGTCTATGGTCAATCACTGGGGAAAGAGAACCTCAACTGTGGTTTGGATCATTCTTTTATGGATTCTTCTTCCCTTTCAAAATGAAGGTCTTCTCATAGCCATTATAGACTCTTTAGGCAGCTTCCTATGTTCAAATGTACATAACAGTCACTGTGTGGAGGTATCTGTGGAAAGTACCTTTGTGTAATTGGATCCCACTCATCTAGTACTAGAAAAGATCGAACTTCTACTGAAGGGATCATTAATTTGGGTTCAAGACATCCCCTAACTTGTTTTCCCGAGCATATGTTCCCATTTCCACCATTAGTGGCAGTCTTTGCATATTTGTCACTGCCTACGGTAGGTAGGACGACATTGAATGGTTCTAATATTGAATAATAATGGTTTTCATTTACCCCTCCTAACAAATTCCCCTCCATGTAGGAATTCATAGGTGTTTCCAACTACTAATGCATGTTCAGAGGCTTATTTGATTGTTGTGGTCATAGTGCATCCTTCTACTGAAATTCTTGAGGAAGATAAAGTTCTAGGTAAGGATCTGGTTTCCTTTTTCCCAAGGGTCTTGTCATAGAAGGATGGTACCCTTTTATCCTCCATAATCCTTTTCTCTAGGGTGGCACCACTACCCTATTTGGATTTATAGTTTCCTCGAAGTGGTATTGGATCATATGAACTTCCTATGGAAATAGTGCCATTGGGCTTCTCATATTAGGGAACTCTTCCACTCTCTGAACTAGATCATCTCCCTGAACCTTCTATTAAGGATTTAAAATGGAAGTCTTATAGTCTGTCAGGGGTGTCTCAATCTCACCAGGACATCAAGAACAACATTTTCTCCCTTTACCATATCTATGAATTCCCATCTATATTTCCCAATTATATCATCATCAGTATTTGTACTCAATAATAATCCAGGAGACTAACGTGGAGGGTATCCTCCCACTTTTACAGGGCCATTAAATCTAAGTCCAATCGGAGATCCCACTTATCTCAATGACAACTGTGTTCATCTGTAATACCATAGGACTTGGGGCTCATGTTAAAACAGACTTCATGGCCTCAGATATTCCTAAACACAATGTCTTAATAATTTCCATTCTTATGCATAGGAGTAAATTAGGAAAAATCACCGAGTTCTCTAGAAAATTATAAATGCATGGATGCCTGCATGCCGAACTATTTCATCAGAATATCTATATTTTTTTGGAATCAGTGTTCTAATGTCATTCTTTCTCAAGAAGTAGATCTATTCATCATGGTGAATGTATCCAAAGGAATTAACTATTTCTTTGATTCATTTATCAATGGATGATGTGATTCTTATCAAGCAGAATCCCAGTCGAAAGATCCTAATCTGTTCGGTACTAGAAACTTCCCTTAGATCATTAGGGAGAATTTAACATCATCACAGATCTATAAGGGAGGAAGGGTCGAGGGGATTTCAATTGGAAAGAATTCCGGATCATCTCCCAATTTTTTGGGGCCCGGGGCTTATGTATATTGGTTATTTAGGTGGACATTCCATAGGGTGTAATAGTAAACATGGGAATAGTAATACATTGAGATTCATGGATAGTGTCTTGGAAAATGTGTATTCCTTATCTGTGTACCCTAACACTCGAGTGACACATCTGGAAGTAGTATCTCTGACCACTCCCCACTCATGCTATCTTTATCTTATGGGCATGATAATCCTGGTCGGTTTCATTTATATCAACAATGGGAAAGCATTCCTAGTTATTATGAGCTGGATGGAGCATCTTGGAATGATCTAATCCATGGGCACCCATGGTCATCCTTTCACTTAAATATGTTTCATCGTAAAGCTTGGATCCATGTGTGGTCAATGAATAAAAACATATTAGATGGATTATAGGATTTTTCTATGCATGATTTTGATCATTTTAAAATGAATCTTGAAGAGGAATGGGATGAAAAGATCTTTGAGGATCACTCCAATAGAAAGGAGGATTTGATGGGCATGCTTCTATGATAGGAAGACTAGGCTAGAGAGTTTTCAAGAATAATTGTCTCAAAGAGGGGATAAGAACACTAAATATATTCATAATTTTATTACAGAAAAGAATCTTTGGGCCAATTCAAGTATCAATTTGGAGGATTTTTCTTTCTCTAACAATATAGAGGTGATATTGGAGTTATTAAGATCTCATTTTTGAAGCCTACTTGCTAGACCTCGCTTGAACATATCTCATGGTTACCTAGAGGTGGATTATTGATTTATTGATGTTCATCAATCCACATTCACTACTCATGACAATGAACCCCTGGAAATCATTCCTAAGGATGATGAAATTTTTGATGCCTTGCAGAATCTGGACACTCATAGTGTGGCTGGTTTATATGGATTTGTTGGAGAATTCTATAGAGCTTCATGAGATATAGAGAAATGTGATCTCATTGAGAGTATACAGGACGTCATTAGGGGAGTTCCATTGCCTCACATATCATGAACTACCTCTGTTGTGCTAATCCCCATGTCCACGCCCCCTTCTTCTATTGATCATTTCTGCCCAATCATCTTGTTCAATGTTCCATACAAGATCCTCACCAGCATTTTTAACATCTGGATGACCCTCTATCTCTCTAAATGTATCACATTGGAACCACATAGTTTTGTGAGGGGGAATTCTATCCAGAGGAGATTTTTCTAGATAATTAAATGATCAGAGACATTAAGTGAAAATCTTGTGCATCTAAAATAGAAATCGAGATTTATATGATAAAGGATTTCTATCACATAGAATGTGGCTTCATGAACAATGTTCTCACATGTATGGGTATCTATCCTTAGAATATCTATATTATGTTTCACTATTTTATCTCAGCCTACATGTCAATTGTCTTCATGGGAAATGATTTTGTCTTCTTCAATGAATCACATCATATTCAGCAGGGAGACCCCATCTCTCAGAGTATTTTTATAATAACACAGGATGTTCTTAGTCAACCCATATATGAGATCATCTCTGGTGGTGATATTCTATCATTCTGTAGAACAATGAGCCTTCCATATCTTTCACACATTATGTTAACAAATGATTTCATGATCATCATCAATGCATCGAGTAGGTCTGTGAAGGGTTTGAATATGGTCTTGGATGCCTATTACCACTATTTCAAGAATGTCATCAATAAGAATAATAATAATTTATTCATATACAAATGTTGTTTAGACTATAAGATCATTTCTGTGATTAAAAAATTTTGTATGAAAAATTTTGATCATCATATGGTTTACATTAGGGCCCCCCGATCATCGAAAAACCCTTGGATCCATGACATTGATCCCCTTGTTCGAATACTTAAAGGCGGTTTTCTCAATGGTATGAATAGGTACTTGTCCTTTGGGGGTAGGATCGTGCTGGTTAACAGTGTTATTCTAGAAACCCAGGTATATTCTCTTTCCACTATTAAATTATCCAAGGGTTTCATCATGAATATGGAGAGGGTTCTTGTAGGTTTTATACAGGATTCCCTATTTGAGGGAAAAAGACATTGGATCTCTTGGCCAAAAATGGAGATGTCGTGTAGAAGAAGGTGTATTAACTTCCACAACCATTATGATACCCCTGAATTCATGCATGAGATACTAGATTGGGAAGCATTGGAAAAGCTCATGTTGTGGGTGTAGTCTATGCAGACCTGCTTTGAAGGGAATGAGGTTGTATCTGATAACCAATCCACCTATCTTTGTTAAGTTATTTCTAATTTGTTTATTTCTTTGAAACCCTATATCTGATGGATCGTTGGAGATTGATCTATCTCCTTATGGAATTAAAAATGCTGAGGTTATCCCATCGATTTCACATGATACACTATTATAGATATCTTCTTTTAGGAGGCCATCCATTATCCATCATTCTCTAATGAAACTCTAGACATGAGAAAAGAAGAGGTTTTTTATCTCATTGACTAATCTAAAACCCCTGATAAATATGTGTTCAATCCAGCTTCATCATGATCACTCTCTACCAAATATTATGGTTAGTTCCTTCCCTTGCATGTTGGAGGAGATGCACAGAATGAAATGTTATAGGCTAGTTCTATCCGCACTAAATATAATTTTCACATATGGAGAATTCAAAACTGAGAAATTCTCACTGATAACAATATTAGACATTGTGGTGGTGAGAATGGATTCTAGATGCATCTATTGTATGAGGAGGAAGGAGGAAACATTGGTTCATCTATTCTTCGAGAGTTAATGGACCCATGTAATTTGGACATCTTTCTAGAGATTTCACTATAATTTATAATCCAACCATGGCATAACATCCCTTTTTTGTCCACTGGTTCCATGGCTTAGGCGAGGAGCATCCAGAGAGAAAGGTGTACATCCTTGTGTTACTGGAAGGATGTTGGTTCTTATGACAAAAACATAATATTTACATACATGATGGGGTAGTTTCATCCAGTCGCATGTTCATCATCAGAAACAAATATCATCATCTCAATATGGGAAGGGCCTTGAGTGTTTGTAGGGATTACCATACTTTATAGAGGGTCATCTTATCTCCTCGTGACATTTCTTCAACTTCATGTAATATCATCGATAAATGGGTTAGGTAAAACAATCCTTATTAGTGGCTAATACTCAGTACAGATGGTTCATGCATTTTAGTGGTCATAAATGGCGGGTGGGATTGTTCATGACTATAATGGCTCAGTCATCCATGATTTTTTTATTTGACTGGGGCATTGTACACTAATTTTTTTGTTGCCAAGGCCATGCTTTCAAGTCTATCAGTGTGCTGATAGGAAGGGTTGGATCTCATGGAAGCTGAAAAATACTCAATGATGGATCAAAATGATCTCCATGGTCATTGAACTACTCTTTTTTGGTTGAATTTATTTCTTTAACGTGACGTGGTCATCATATATATCAAAAGGAGTTTTCCCATACCCAGTGGGATGGTAATAAGGTAGTGAACTACTTCTCCACGCATTATATTCTAGGAACGGATAGAAAGTTTTTAAACAACTTCCACAGCTTGAATCTATTGGGGATTAATATCCAGAGAGGAGATGTGCTTGGTCTTCATCATTTTATACCCCCATAGTATGTTCCACTTTCCCGTACGTGTTGGAAATGCACTGCTTTTGTACAATATTGAGTAAAAATTTATACGATTATGATAAAAAAATTAAAAATTTATAATCTCCAAAAGGAATGTATCTCTACTTATATTTGTTCTTACAAAAATAATTTAAACTTAAACATAAAAAATATATAGATGAATATTTATGTTAAATGCATAGAGTGACAAATCCAAACCTCCTCAGTTTTTTGAATAGATTGAACCCTTATAATATATATAATTTTTCAAAATACAATAGTTTCCAATGTATTTATGAAAATATAAATTACTTGATCTTGTGAGACAATGAAATGAATTTCCACTATTATTTTTTCCAATATAACCATATTCAAATGGTGTCTGATTTAAATGTAATTCAGGAGAAATCGATGAACATGAATTTCAAACAACTCAATAATTTGTTTTTGTTAAATTCAATCAACATTTTAAATTATAAATATTCATTGAAGACATATAAATTTAGAATCATCATGATATGTTCTAGATAATATTAGTTACTAAAAAATATTTTCCCACTAATGTACTCAATGAAACAGAATCCTATTTCATTCATGGATAACCAAGTCTTTTATTTACAATATATAAAAATCATTTAATTGGGGATTTTTTATCAATAATATTATCATCCAACTATCCATTTATTCCTAAAAATAAATCCATTTTCATTCTTTATTAAAATAGAAAACAACATGCAATGTTACATAAACATATCACATTTTTATTCATGAATCTATGAAGTATTCATTCTTATGAGAGAATTGAGCTCCACATAAAATAATGTTGTACAAAATATTGATCCTAGTCCAATTAATATAATATGGCAAGGAGTAATATCATTATTATTGAATATACTCCCACATTGTCTTCCTCCTATATAGTAACCTCAATGATGTGACACTTCCTCATATAACAACTCTTTCTATTTGATTAGCATGCTAATAAAATCATTCCATGCATTATACTATTATTCATCTTTAATAAAATTTCCATATTATATATATTTTGTCTTATGATTAATTATTCAGTTATTATTAAATTATCCCAGTATAATATTTACATGTGACCAATATTATATTTCTCTAAATTTTCACCCATAAATACCATTATGATGTATAGTTTATTCAGTTCATTCATACAAATATCTATAAAAAACTATTTAAAACTCATCTTAGAATGTTTTCATTTAATTTGTATAGTTTATGATAATATTATATTTAATAAAATGATTGTCAAGTTGATAGGGAACCTTATTATTCATCCATGAAAGAGTTAATTGCAACCTGATTAATTCATATGTGAGCTAAGGTAGCTTAGGGTTAATTTCATAAATTGCATCATTATCTTTATATTAACAACACATACTACCTGGGATGAAACATATGCATTCTCCCATGTATAGTGGACTTAATCATTTTTTCATTGTATGCTAGACTAGTACATATCACCCCTCTACCATGATAAATAATGTCTTATATTCTATAAATCTACAACTATTTTCTATATAATCAACATATTGGTTAAAATGAAACATACAAATTCATGAGATGTTTTCATATTTTATAAATCATTATGGTATTGGTAGAAATTACCCTTACATATTCATGGAACTACATTCATTTTTTTCTACAGTCATCTATCACTGCACCATAAATGGGACCCGCCTGGTGCTAGCCTCAAATTGAACATGGATGGGTCCTGTGTTTCGGGTGATATTTGCGGCAGCTGTGTGGTCCGGGATTTCAGGGGTAGTGTGTATGTGGCGTTTAGAGTGCATTACGGTGAAGGTAATTCTTTACTGGCGGAGGTGAAGGCTGTCCTAACAAGTATTACCCTATGCATAAAATGTGAGATTCAAATATCCCAAGTGGAGATGGACTCGAAGATAATGTACACGGCTTTGTGCGGAAGAGGGACTATACCATGGTCTATTATGTATACAATCAGAAAATGAAGGGAGCTCCTTACAAGGGAAGCTCGGGTCACTCACACGTGGAGGGAGGGGAACAAGGTGGGGGACCACTTGGCTTCTTTGGAGACCCCAGGTATCCCGGTCCAATGTATTTCTCACGTGTCTCTTTTTAAGCCTTAGGGGGTGAACTTGATCCAGGGGGATGCCCTTGCTCTTCATTATTTCCAACCCCCATAGACATGTATTCTATTTGTTATGTGTTGTCTTCCTTGAATAAAAATTGTAACGTTGATGATGAAATGAAATAAAATTATATAAAAAATATTGATCACACAAATCTTACCATAATAAGGTAAAAGATGAACGAATAATTAACACAGATCAACAATGTCATGATATAATTATTATCCACTAATTCACTAGTAGGTGATTTTTACATTAGGAATAAATAACTATTTTACTAAGTTTCAGGGAATCTCTCCCTCTTCCACTGACTCCTTTCTAGAGAGATATATATGATAGTGTCTCTATATGGGTTATTATTAAAAATTTTCCAGAAGACATTAATCAAAATAAAGAATGAAAAAATTATTGTTGTTATTCTCAGTAAAACATATCATTAATGGTTTGGATTGTGTAATAATTCATATAATTTTTTTCATCAATAAACCTTAGCCTTCAGAAAAATAATTTCTATAACATAGATTTTCATCGACACTCATTTCCCTCTATTAGTTAAAATATTATCCTCCTCTTATTATTTATTATTTTCATGTAAATTTAAAAATAAATAATGGATTAATTTTTTTTTGAAAATGACTGAATTTAAAACAATAAAAACAAAACTTACATAACATCACCCATTAAAATTATTCAAATCTAATCCATCATTAATTCATATAGCATATACAGCCATCAATTTGAATTTGGTAGTTAAACAAGATTAATTAACAACCAAACCAAATAAATAATTGTGAAACACAAATTCTTCTAGAATTATATAGTAACCACACCCTATCCCAAAACATTAACCACTCTCACATTGTTATTCATTATGGAATAACATTTTTCAACAATAATAATCAATTTGTAATAGAGATAAACATCACAATAAGGATTATTAATTATGTTAAAAGAGATACTGATGATCACACCTCCCGTATTATACCCTAAAATAGATAAGACCATCCTATGGTTTGGAATTCTTCCTTTACAATATGATCATTACATTTTCAAAATTTCATTGTTCTAATTTTCTATAGTCATTCAAAATCATAAACCATACGTCAAAAAGAATCACACCCTTTGTATAATAGAGGACATAATCATGAGATTATTTCATTTAATCACATGATTAATTACATTTATGTAATTTTTTGATATATCCATATTTCACGAAGCATATAATTTTATTACAAAATACCAACTCATAATTTTGTTTCGGTGATTGAATATTCACTACCATATATAAAGCATAAACTTATGGTAAATTCACTTGATGACATTCTAGTATGAGGGTATTACCTCATACTTAATCATTTTCTACCACCATATATTTGTGTCTTATTCTTTTCTCTTTTAGTGAACATGTTAAATATTCAATCAATCATAAAATTCATGGTGTGTATGTTACAAAAAATATTGGTTCTCTAATCTATAGTGATATGCTACTCCATGGTATGTCCAACTACAAAGTGTCAACCCTTGTTATGAACTCCACATTTTCCAACCATCTTGGTGTTTTTATCTTTGTATTTCATCATGATGGAACCATTATTAATGTGTGTTTGAGATAACCTATTATTTTAAAATCTTATATCCCACTACGACATGATTATAGGTCCCATTGAGTGGTTATTTTGAAAAAAAATTCAACATTAGGTGATATCAATTTTCCACAAGAAGAAATACCCTTTGGAAAAGGTATTCTTATTATATCATGGTTTCAACATAATCTATACATCATGGAAATGACATTTCATCATACTTTCAATTAATTTTTTTTCAAACATAGTTTCCTCCTAACATCCTTATATATATATACATCTATTACAAAAAACAAAATACCATTATTATATAAATGTGTATTAAAAATTACAATAATAAAATACACATGTTTCTAACAAATTTTATTATTATCTACCCATTGGAGAATTTTTTTATTAATTATAAAGCATGAAATTTTTTTCATTTCATTGTGAACTCTATTTTAATATGATTTTTATGTATTCATCTGGATATTATAGATATCTATATGGACACCAAGCATTGGAATTTTTATTGGAACATTAAAATTAATTTCAATACATCAAAAATAACTTATAGACACTTATTTTTGGAACCATCACTATTCATATTTTTTTATAACACCTAGACCATCTTCATATCTTATTTGATGCCAACTACCATTGTAAAATCCCAAATCCAATAACCTTTATGTGGTTGTATTTTTTATTGGTATAGGATAAATATATCAACATAGGAACTATTGATAAATTTAGTAATCACAAGAAATTATATGTTGAAATGAACATTACAATACATTTAAATTTTAAGATACATCATTTTAATTTATTATTATTTTTCTTTCTACTTGAAATTCAGTAGATCACATATAGTGATAATCATGTGATTTTAGAGAAATTGGAAGACATATTAAGGGGAATTCTCCAAAACATTGTAACTGGTAGTGTGGTAATAATGATTTCATTGAATAAGAATTTCAAATATAATATAGATAGAATAAAAAAATTCATAAATGACCAAAATATATCCTTTGATATTGTTATAATAAAATAAAATTTGATATATCTAATGATATTATTATGTAACTTATGATATGAAACATAATACTCATATGTTGAATGATTATTTCAAGACATCACAAAATAATGTTTATGGATATAAAAAAATTCCAATTATAATTTGAGTCCTAACACTGTCATGACCCATCCCACGGGGCCCGGACATGACTACCCCAATCCTGCCTACCATAGGCTAGGGGTTGGTGATTTGGACCTACATGCTTTTCCTGATCAGTGAAGGCATTTCCTTTGAAATCATTACATAGTGAAATGTGAATCTGATGTAAACAACCAAAAAATTTATGCTATGTCCATGATAACAATGTACAACCACAAGTACAACTATAAAATGAAAGCATTGGGATGAAATACAAGACCTAGAAACTAAAAATAATGTAAACAGTTGTCACATCTACCTCGGATCTCTACATTGAGGGAAGTAATTGTAGGCCTGAAGTCGAAGAAGAGGATCTTGAATTCTCCTATCGCACTAAGCACCACCAAGTCCCGATCCTCCAATTTCTACTTAGGAGTGTCAATACTACACACAAAACATACATGTTTAGGCGGATCACATGCAAGGGTGAGTATAACAACTCATAAGGGGACCCAAAGACCCACGAAAGTGCCTCATAAATCCACAAAGAAAACCTCATAAGAAATACCACCATGGTAATATCACAAACATGATCAAAATCACAAAGAAAAAAAGAAAAGGTGATAAATCACACAAACAGTATAACATTAGGGTTACTAGGATAGGGATGTCTAGTCGTAAATACAGATCATCCTATCTGTTGTAACTCTACTAGTGACATGTATAGTTCCTTGTATGTTTACCTATATTGGTCGCTAGATGTTGACCTGTATTAGTTGTTGGTGTTGACCCATATTGATCAATATATGCTGACAAATATTTTTCATCGGTGTAGACACATATTAGTCACAGGTTCTGACATGTATTGGTTATTGGTATAGAGGTAGGGACGATTATTCGTTCCGCTAGATTATCCCACTCTAATGTTTTTGATGCGGACCCGTATTGGACGCTCTTCTTCTTCATGTCACAGTCAGCCACTGGATTCCCGCACAATGAATGCATGATATTCAGAAGTATCTCCTCCTCAATACAATTGTCATATATCAAATGGTATGATGTCCCACAAAAATCATACCTAAATGAATGCCACATCATAGGGTTCCCAACGTGATAGATGGGTCGTTGATTGAACTCTCGCTCTATGAGATATGAACAGTTTCGTAAAAAGGACCCAGTTGGATTCAAGTTTGATCGAACCTAGGACACATTTAAAACTCTATAAAAACTCACATAGAGTATCTCCAAAATACTTCCTTGTCACAAGGTTACTTTTTCCACATACGACACGTCGAGCGGTGACATAGTATATTAGTTACACCCCTTTCTATGAAAAGGGGATGATCTTACCTTGATTAGGCTCAACTCGGTCAGGCCCTCCAGAATATGCCAAAGGGACTGCTTCCAAAAAGGGGTCCCATGGAAACTAATATCCTGTCAAATGGACAATCCAGGTGAATCTGGTCTCATCCTCCATGAGGCACTAATCACCATTTGTTGAATCTCATCCCGTCCTCTTGGTGGGTGATGCCACAGAACTCCCCCAGAGTTTCCATGCATGACGAATTCAGGCCAAAACCCCACCCAGAGCTCCATTTATATAGGAGGGAGAAAGGTGAGTAACACATTGAAGAATTAGTAATGTTAATTAAATGAATTAATGATCCCCTTTTAATTCACAATGGAGGAGTTACACAGTTTATGAGTCAATCCATTAAATGGATTGATAAGTCCATGGCCATTCCACTACCACTCAACCATTGGAAAAAAATAAAATAAAATAATAATTAATTGTTAATTAATTATTAATTAAAAAGTCCAAAAACTATCTTTTCCTCCTGACCAACTACAGTTGAAGTGAATCATCCCTTAAGAGAATATCATTGTTTCAGATTCAATTGTTCCATCAAATTGTTAATATAAGAACCAATTCAAAAGATAGAAAATTTTTCATTTTGTTTACTCAAATTACCTTAAAATAGTTCATAATTTAATTCTTGGTACACCTGGACTCAGAATCACACATCTTCAATTTTCACAAACTCGTAAAAATTAAAAATAATTTAAAAAAATTACACTAAATTTTTGGGACTTTACATTCTCCATACCATAAGGATTTACATCACCAAAATCAAAACAAGGTTACATAGATAAAGAGTTGTATTGGGAAAGAATATGAGGCTCTCACTTACATGTTCTCTCTTGGATATTCCCATGCTTCCTCATAATTCACACCAGAGGTATCGACCCCCCATGAAGGATTCACAATTGTCGATCCTATATATCCATCTAGTACTCTGCAAAAGTCTCTCCATTTTCAATCTCTAACTCACTATGGTTGATGACGTGAGATGGGTCATGAATGTATCCTCTCAACTAGGGTAGTGGAATATGTTATTCACCATCTCCAAATGCGGTGGTAGTTCCCAACGGTACACCAACATGCCAATCCTCCGAATTATCATGAATTTTCTGATAAAACTTGGAGAGAGTTTCCGCCTTAGCAAAATCACTATATTTCGCATCGAGGGGAGACTCACAAGAATATTTGGTCCCCCTCCAGGAACTCCACTGGTCTCTGTTTCCTATCAGCATAGGATTTATGTCGTCTATGTGTAGCCTTCATCCGCTCTCAGATAACCTGCACCTTCTCAGTGGTATCATGTACCATATCTGGTCCCATGAGTGTTGGCTCTCCTGGATCCGGCCATTAAATGGGTGATCTGTATAGTCATACATACAATGCCTCAAAAGAGGCCATTACAATGCTGTAGTGATAGATTTTTTTGTACGCGAACTCCACCAAAGGTAGGTTGTCCTCCCAACTGTAACCAAAGTCTTGTACAAATGCATGAATCACGTTCTCCATGGTATATATGTTCCACTTAGTTGGACCATATATCTGTAGGTGAAAAGATGTGGTCATGTAGAGATGTGTCATGAAAGCCTCTGATAATCCTTTGGAAACCGGGGTGTGAAGTGTGTGTCACAGTCTGATACTATCGTCTAAGGCACCCCTTGAATTGCATGATTACCCAAACTTTGAGATGTCCCGATCTATCTACCAAACCATTCTATCAAATGGAAATGAAGTGGTATGACATGGTGAGTTGTTCAACGATCACACATATGGAATCATTCCCTCTAGATGTACATGCTAGCCCCATCTTGAATTCCATCAATATACCTTCCCACTTCCATTATGGTATCTCGAGTGGTTGGGTCAAGCCTGTTGGTACTTGGTGCTCAGCATTCACATGTTTGGAAGTGAGGAATATAGAAAAAAACTCCTCCATAGTTTTCTTTTATCCTATAAATGATTATTGACACAGGAGGTCTTGATAAATCTTCATCACATATGGATGTACTTCTTAGGGGGATTTATATAACTCTCTCATCACCTCCTCTCGTAGCTCCACTAGAACAAATGCACATCCACTAAAAAGGATAGTGTGCTCCCCACCCATAGAATATCCATCAGGTGCATGGCTTGAGGATATCTGAGCGCATGTAGTCTCACAGATACTATCTCTATGTTCTACCTCCCTAAATCATAGAGGGATTGGTGGGGAAACTACCATTTAATGGAGGTAGACCATCTCATATCTTACCATGTAGGATATCTGAAGAAATTCCAACAACTCTAAATCTTCATTCAGTAGTTACGAAATATATCTTTAGCTAAATGAATATGGCACTACATTACCAATCCCAGGAGTACAGACTATCTCAAAGTCAAATTCCTAGAAGAACTCTAGACAATGTCATTGTCTAGGATTCAGATCTTTTTAGGTGATGATATATATCAAACACTTTTGTTCAGAGTTAACAATGAACTTCCCTTCCATCAAGTTGTGTCTCCATATCATGAGTGTGAAGACTACTGTTTCCAACTCCATGTTGTGAGTTGCATAATTCTGCTCATGAGGCCTTAGCTATTGTGCTCCATAAGCAATCATTGCATCACCGTGCATTAGGATACAATCGATTCTTGTCTCTGATGCACTATAATAAACCCTATTGTTAGTGCCCTCCTCCATCAACCTCATGATGGGATTGTTGGTCATGCTCTACCTCAGCTATTGAAATCTCATATTGCGTGTCACTTTCCACAAGACGAGTTTCCTCTTCTTCATTATGTTACACAGAGGTGGTGTTTCCCTTGAGAAATCAGGTACGAACCTCCGATAGTAGCCAGTTAATATAAGGAATCTATGTACCATAGTAAGACATTTGGGTTAATTCCAAAAAATAACTACATCGATCTAACCTGGATCCATTGTAACTCCATCCAATGAGATTATGTGTCCAATTAACCGGACCATTCGTATCCAGAACTCAAACTTCAAAAGATTCCTATATAACAGGGGCTCCCATAGTATGTCCAGAACTACCCTTAGGTGTACAATGTGCTCTTCCTCAGATTATGAGTACACCAAAATGTCATCGATGAACACAACCACAACGTTATCAAGTTATGGATGAATGATTTTTCCATGAGGCACATTAAAACATTTGTATCATTGTTCATACTAAAATGAATCACTAAGAACTCTGATCGACCATAGTGACATCTGAAGGTTGTCTTAGGTATGTCCTCATACACTACCATGAGCTGATGATAGCCTGATTTGAGGTCTGTCTTCAAGAACAAAATCACTCTTTTCAACTGATCAAACGGATCATCAATCCTTGGCAAAGGATAATTATTCTTCACAGTCACCTAGTTTAGGCACCAGAGTTCCATGCATAGCCTCAAAATTTTGTCTGCCTTAATGGAAAAACACATCATGGATGCCCATGGGGAAACATTGGTCCTTACGAAACCCTTCATTTTCATGTCCTCCAACTGTACTATCATCTCCTGGAGCTCTGTAGGGGCCATCTAATATGATGGTGTATATATGTGTGTTTTCCTTGGGTAAAAATCATCATGGAAGTCTACCTCTCTACGAGGAGGTAGTCCTGGGACATCCTCGGGAATGATGTCCTCATACTCATCCACCACCACAGAAAATTGTAGACCCTCCTCATCCATCGTTTCAATGGTCATGAAAGCTAGCTGATAGGAAATCGATTGCACCCTCATGAGTTCATGTCCATCTTGTGCAACCCTATTTTCCTTCTCACCCACAATGGAAAACTGGCCTCTATCTCTGACCGTATATTGCACAATATGTCTCAAGTAGTCAATCTATGTGTGAACTAATAATACCCAATCGATAAATAAAATTAAGTCACAGGTCTTCAATTATGCTACTATAAGATCCCATTTGAATCTATTTCCTCTAAAAGAGATATCAAACCATTAGCACTGGTGTGTTATCGCTGTATTTCCATCCAATGGAGTATCAAAATGTAATAGTCAAGCTAAAAGAATAGTCACAATCTCATAGTACCATCTCTATCTGTGGAATGAAAATAATTGATAACACCTATATCTATAAGAATTCCGTCTAAAGTAGTGATGATATAGATCCTACATCGTATCATATTAAGGACATCATGATCGTGATCCTCTACTTCTTGTAGTTGGGCTTTCCTCATCCACCTGCTTCATGAGCTCAGGGTAGACCACCATAGGGTAGTGGTTGTAACACCCCGAGATTTTATGAAAAATACTCTTTTTAATTTCATTAATGTCTTGTGTTGTACGCTACACCAAAAGGAGCTTGCACAACACGCATCCTTGACTTGCCTTTCATTACACGCAATAGCGACCTTCCTTGATAGCGTGTGTAGTATGCAATACCGAGTTTCACTAAACAATGATATGCTATTAAAATATTATTAAAAATAGCTGTTATGAATAGCAATAAGAACTTTTAGAAATTTTGTAAATTTTATTTTTCAAAATGGACTTCATTTTTGGATTCGGAATATCGAAATTATCTTAGGGTAAAATTTTGGTAATTTTCGGATAACATTCATATTTTGATGAATAGTGAAAATTACAAAATTTTAATTAAAAACAACCTTTTCAATCGAAACAATTAATAGTGATAAATTATTAATTTGAGTGGTTTTAAAGTATATTTAGAATACATTTTTACAATGTAATACAATGTTGGTCATTGGATGTAATTTCACATTTAAACCAGTTATAAACAAGTGTCAATCTTTTGATAGTTATTATCTCTTAAAAACACGCTATTTGTTTTGACGACGGGAATCAATTTTTAAATTAATTTATTCAACTGATATGTTTTGAATTTGGTAAAATAGAAATCATTTTTGAGTTCATAATATCAAATATATCTTAGGCCTATTTTTTGTTATTTTTCTAAAAACTTTCAATTTTTGATAAATGGTGAAACCACTAAGTGGTAGTTAAAAAAACTGAATTCTTCATACAACTTAATTTTACCGCTTCTGGGAGTGGAATTTCAAAAATCCGAGAGACACAGTTGATGTCAGTAAGTAAAATGTGGTTCAATGAGATGAAAATATTTTTTGGTGAATAGTAACTTTTTACTTTTATTTACCACGGTTAAAAGTAAATAGGGTAATTAAGGGTAAAAATGATATTATTATTCCCCTAACACATGTCCAAATTCTATTGGATAAGTGTAATTCGATCAAAAACAAGCTTAGGACTAAAATAGGACCATTTAGGCCCACTTGGATTAGATTAGGACATTTATTATTATTTAATTTAAAGAAGAGTTAAAAGAGTTAAAATCAAAGATTATTTAATAAAACATTTTTAATATAGGGTTATACATAAGATAAATTCTACTATAAATATTAATTAGAAAGATAAAAAGATTTCCTACATAATGGTATTTTATTTGTAATTTTTAGACATTAAATAATTTAATTTATTTATGACACAACGATGATGCAGTAATTATCTTATTAATGAAATATTGACATAATTGATGTTATAAATACTAAAATAAATATAATTTGAGACTTTTTATGAATTACACTAATTTTATAGGTTAATATTACATGTTAGTATTGATTTAATTTACGTTGTTTGAAGTTATCATTCTGTTAGGATTTTCACAAAAATCATTTACTAAATAGTGTCAAAATTCACATAAAATAGTTTTTAAAACAAATATTATATTATTAATTGTTATGTTATTCCTAAAAATCTATGGTTCGGCCAAATGACTTAGATAAGGTTATATATATTAATAATAAACAATTTGGGGTTCGTTTGGCTTCTTATAGTAAGTTTATTAACCTTATAGTGTAAGAACACAAGAAGACATGGTAAAAGTAAAATTATTTAACTTAAAGTTAAATATAAATGATAAGGCTAATATAGGAATCTAAACTTGTCTAAATTCTATTGTATGAGAGGATTTCGACCCATCCCCACCTTATACTAGAAATAAATCAATTTGGACCTATTTAAAACCGATCTTGACTTTATAATAAAATAATATTTTTAATTATTCCAAAGGTGCCCCTCTCCTCCCTTATAAAAGGACACCTCCTCCCTCTCTTCCTCACACAACATTGAGCCTTCAAGATCGTCCAACCCCTGCCAAATTCTCTTATCCACATCCCTAGAAACATCCTATAGGTTCTGGTCTTCCTCAAAGACCAATTTTAGTGCCCTAAGAAGGAGATCTCAAAAAGGCGCCTCAAAGAAGAGGTAATTTCCGTTACCGATTCTTTCACCTTTATTTCTTCTCCCACTTCTTCTTCTTAGGTTGTTTCATTATGAATTAATAACATCAGTATCACTCATATACTGATATGTTATTATAAGTATGAAACAATCCTAATTCACCGTCTATCCATCCTACGGAAAACAAAATCACCGCGCGTGCGAACGTACGGAATACCGTCTCCATGTCGTGGTGTAATCTATTTTTTCACCATCACCTTACATGGATGGGTATTATGGTGTAAAGAATAACTATACATAGTTATTATAACATCATAATGATTCTGATATATTGTATCATCCACTCCAATTCAATTCAATAATTATGGAAATGATATCATCGCTCGTGCGTACGTACGGACTACCGTCTCCACGACGCGATGAGATTCATTCTCCATGTTAACCATTTAAGAATGATTTTAAAGTATATATAAGAAATAATAATGAAATATATGACATTATAAAGCTACTGTATTTATTTGTATATATATTTATGTCAACAACTTAATTCCACTCAATTCAATAAGGAAAGGAAAACAGCGTTCATGCGTACATATGGCCTACCGTCTCCATGAACGGTGTATTTCATTCCATTTATCGATCCATTATATATATGTATATTCTGAATATATATTATATATAAATAATTTTTTATATTCTATAATTAAGTAATAATTATATAAGTAATCATATGAATAATTACAAGTTAAAACACGAACGACAAATGAGACGATTTTACCCAAAACGCTACTTTAACATGAATTTACAAAAGAACGGGTAATATAAAGTCATAAGTGAACCATATATGATATAATAAAGATGAATATGATTATGTAATAAGTAAATGACATTATTTAAATCATTATACAGGAGTTTCGGACATTTACGAAGCAAATCGGACCTAAGGTAAGGGAAAATATCACAATCTCATTTTTATCCGAGATTGTTTATAATTTGAATTTTACTGGGGTGTATTTTAACATCCACATCCATGTTTCCTCAATATGTAATATTTATATCCTTCTAAAATAGTTTATATCCAATTTTTTCCTTCGTTGAGTTTTTATTAAAAGATATGAAAGGAATCATTTGTAGTTTTTCATACGAGGTACTTTTTGACTTTTCCGAAAAAAGTACGGGAAGAATATTTTTTTGAACTTATACGGCATGAATGGATTTTTAAAACATTATTTCCAAGAAGAATCCTTTACAAGTTTTCAATTTTATTTTTAATCAACTTATTTTAGTTTAGAATTGTATGACATGTTATGAAAGGAAATGTTTTTTTGAAGTAGAAAGGATATTTTCCTCAAGAATGAAGATCAAGTGTTTTATCAAAATTATTTTCCATCTAAGATAATAAAGGGTTCTGTTTTTATCCCTATTATTACATTGATTTGATTATATTGTGATGGAATTATTTTTATGAATTACTTTATCGTATATGAATTGTTAAGATGCCCATTTTTATTACATGGGTATTCAATGATGTATGGTTTATGATTTTGTGGCACACGTAAGAATGGTATCATTATGAGATGGGTGGGACCTATATCTACCTCCAATGCATTGGTTAAAGATTTTATATCTCATGAGATAGACATGGCTGGAATGGTAGGTTATACCGGTTCAGTGAAACAGGACTGAAACGAGGGTGACTCGGTTCAGAAAGGGACTTTGTCCACTAAGATAGTCTTGGCAATGACTCTTGACTAACAAGAAATGATTCTCTATGATTATGTGTGTATGCCACAAAGTTTAATGTTTTAATTTATGATTATTGTGATTACATTTCACTGCCATGAGTTATCCCATGTTATGAAATAATGATCTCTTTTACAGGTTAATATTTCCAAAAGTTATGTGCTTATGTATATGATGTGATTGATATTTCTTTTGTTTACCCTTACTGAGCATTTGAGCTTACCCTTTTATGTTTTCTTTTCCCCAGGATATGAAGAAAGGTTTTAGGTAAAAAAAAAAAGAAGATCTTTATGGGAGATGTTGAAGATCTTTCACCAGGATTAGAAGATTATATTTCGAGTTTCCAAAGACACTAAACTATTAAGATCCTTGTGTGTGTGTTTTTGTTATGTACTAAGTATTCCGAAAATGTAATGTAATGTCCATGTACGTTAGGATACGGGTCTCTACATTTGGTATCAGAGGAAAGGTTTATTCAACCTTTGGAAACTAGGATGCGAAAGCGTTAGTGAGATCCCTAGAGATATTTCTAAGGTATGTCTAGGGATCTCCCTAAGGATAAGTATACGTCTAGGATATAGTCATAGAACTACGGTAACGATCATAGAATTTAACCTAATAAGTTAGATATTGATGTTACTCCCTCTTTATTATGATTTTTGCCTCTCACACTATTCATTTTGAGTTTTAGACGATGGCTGGAACCCGAAGGAACTGTGTTGATCAATGCAATGGACAATGCAATGATTCCCCTCCTGAAAAAACAAATGTTATGGGAGATGGAGTGAAAAATCTTATTGCTATACTTACACAAGCTATGAATCATTATGGACTTCCAAATTAGTAGAGAAGGGAACAATATTCTATTGAGTCCTTCAGGAGGCAACGTCCACCTTATTTCAGTGGGTCTTCTGATCCACTTGTTGCTGAACAATGGATCAGTACCACTGAAAAGATATTTTCAGTTCTTCAATGTTCTGAACATGATAAAGTCATCGTAGCAGTATATCGTTTGGAAGGTGAAGTTGATCAATGGTGGAATCTTATCAAGAATACGAGGCCAATAGATGAAATTGAGCCCATGGAATGGGACGAGTTCAAGAACCTGTTTTTCAGTAAGTACTTCCCTCGTATTCTTCGAAAAAACTTGGAAAAGGAGTTTATTGAGTTGAAGCATAAGGATGATGAATCTGTTGGTATATAAGAAGTGAATTTTACAAGACTTGCAAGGTATGCATCTGGCATTATCATCCAACCTGAAAGTAAAGTTGATTGATTTTTCAGTGGCTTAAAACCAAGTCTTCGAAGGGCATTAGCTATAAGAGACTTCAGTAGCTATGAAGAAATTGTGCATTGTGCTATCAAGGTAGAAATGGAAGTTGGTGTTACATATCCATCTCATGGTTTTGACAAGAAACGAAAGATGGAGTTTAAGGAGAAATCTCAGAATAATGGTGAATAGAAGATGAATGTTTCCTTATGCTCAAAGTGTGGAAAGAAGCATGGTGGAGATTGTCTTAAAGGGACTAGAAAATGTTTTATGTGTGGAAAAGAAGGTCATCGAGCAGCTGAGTGTCGAGGTAATGGAAAAAGGTTTTCTAATGATGTGAATAAAGCAAACACTACAGAGAACGCACCACCAACACTTCAATGCATCAAGTGCAATTAAATGGGGCATTATGCTAATAAATTCCCTAATCCAAGGGTTAGTGATGATCAATATGAGCAACCACTTAAGGAAAAGGACAAAGGAAAGTCACATACGATCACTATTGGCGATGATGAATATGACAACGATGTGGTGGAATGATTAAGTGTTTATGTAATGGGATTCCAAAATAATGTTGTATATAGTATCGTGGAATATTGGAATATTTATGTTTTGGTCTATTGTGGTTTTCAATAATTTTATGGTACCGGTAACCATGAAAAGTGATTGAGACATTTTTGGTAAACAGATGATATGATCATAATGAAGGGATAAGAAGATAATGAGATGTTTGATCGTATTCATGAGCTCATGATTGATATAAGGACTAAGTGATATCATGGTTTGAGTATATAGAATTTTGAGGATTTTGGTATGTGGAAAGTGTTAACTTTTAACTGCATTCATGTTTTCACTAAGGTTCAATGGGTATTAAAGAGAACACATGATTAAGGCCTTTGAATGTTTGTAATGTGACCAAAAAGACATATCTTATGATATATGGGGATCAACGATGGTATTAAATCTCTGGTAATCGTTTTCATTATATTATGAGAGTGGACTGCAGTATTATGGATAATCCTAATGATTGGAATGGACTATGTTGGACATAAGTTAGTATTGTTTAAGCATAAAAGTTTTTTCCATATTATTGATGGGATGTTATAGTAATATAGTTTTAGAAAAAAGGACAACCTGCAGGACGGGCGACATCCCATCGCGTCGGACAAGGCTGTGGGAATCGAACCCACAACCGAAGTGCGACTGGCCTTTATCGCCTACCACTGGCCTACAGGAAGTCCCTGTTTAGTAGAAACTAGTTTTATTATATTAAGTACTATGATATATGAAGTATAAGTCCATTTTAGGAACCATATATGATTAATCTCACTATAGAATGACTTATGTATATTTAATAACTTTTGCTAACCTTTTGTTTGAGACAGATGGAATGACCCGTCATTATATCACATTATCTGCTAACACTTCACGAATAACAAATTCAACTTCATTTATTTAAGAGATGAAGTGGAAATTGTTCAAGGCACGAACAATAGTGAGATTGTACCAAAATAAAGTAAGTATTTATTCTAATTATATTTCTTCAACTTTAGGGAAACGATCTTGAAAACCAAAAATGTTGTCCTAGTGCTCTTATATCTGATTAATCAGATGGTACCTTAGATCGTCACAAATTTATGGATTTGTGATTGTTGCATTTTCCAAATCCATGTTCTCTACCACTTTCCATCAGAACATGATGGTTAGATTTTTCTTCCATATCGATATTTTCACCTATGTGGAAACCCAATGTTTAGTTTATTTTGGTAACCATTACGTTTCATACTTTTGTTTTTAAAAATTGGTTTTGGTATTCCTTTTTACGATGTGGGTTTCTATTAAAGAAACTTTCGAGTAGTAAACCATTTATAACCCCAACGAATTTCGAGGGCGAAATTCATTTTAAGGGCGGTAGAATGTAACACCCAAATATTTTATGAAAAATATTCTTTTTAATTTCATTAATGTCTCGTGTTGTACGCTACACCAAAAGGAGCTTGCACAACACGCATCCTTGACTTGCCTTTCATTACACACAATCACGACCTTCCTTGATAGCGTGTGTAGTACGCAATATCGAGTTTCACTAAACAACGATATGCTATTAAAATATTATTAAAACTAGCCGTTATGAATAGTAATAACCACTTTTTGAAATTTTGTTAATTTTATTTTTCAAAATGGACTTTATTTTTGGATTCGGAATATCGAAATTAGCTTAGGGTAAAATTTTGGTAATTTTCGGATAACTTCCATATTTTGATGAATAGTGAAAATTACAAAATTTTAATTAAAAACAACTTTGTCAATCGAAATAATTAATAGTGAAAAATTATTAATTTGAGTGGTTTTAAAGTATATTTAGAATACATTTTTACAATTTAATACAATGTTGGTCATTGGATGTAATTTCACATTTAAACCAGTTATAAACAAGTGTCAATCTTTTGATAGTTATTATCTCTTAAAAACACGCTATTTGTTTTGACGACGGGAATTAATTTTTAAATTAATTAATGCAACTGATATGTTTTTAATTTGGTAAAATAGAAATCATTTTTGAGTTCATAATATCAAATATATCTTAGGCCTAATTTTTGATATTTTTCTAAAAACATTCAATTTTTGATGAATAGTGAAACCACTAAGTGGTAGTTAAAAAAACTGAATTTTTCATAAAACTTAATTTTACCTCTTCTGTGAGTGGAATTTCAAAAATCCGAGAGACACGGTTGATGTCAGTAAGTAAAATGTGGTTCAATGAGATGAAAATAATTTTTGGTGAATAGTAACTTTTTACTTTTATTTACCACGGTTAAAAGTAAATAGGGTAATTAAGGGTAAAAATGATATTATTATTACCCTAAAACATGTCCAAATTCTATTGTATAAGTGTAATTCGACCAAAAACAAGCTTAGGAATAAAATATGACCATTTAGGCCCACTTGGATTAGATTAGGACATTTATTATTATTTAATTCAAAGAAGAGTTAAAAGAGTTAAAATCAAAGTTTATTTAATAAAACATTTTTAATATAGGGTTATACATACGATAAATTCGATTATAAGTATTCATTATAAATACAAAAATATTTCCTACATAATGGTATTTTATTTGTAATTTTTAGACATTAAATAATTTAATTTATTTATGACACAACGATGATGCAGTAATTATCTTATTAATGAAATATTGACATAATTGATGTTATAAATACTCAAATAAATATAATTTGAGACTTTTTATGAATTCCACTAATTTTCTAGGTTAATATGACATGTTTTTATTGATTTAATATACTTTTTTCGAACTTATCATTCAGTTTAGATTTTCACAAAAATCAATTACTAAATAGTGTCAAAATTGACATAAAATAGTTTTTAAAAAAATATTATATTATTAATTGTTATGTTATTCCTAAAAATCTAAGGTTCGTACAAATGACTTAGAAAAGGTTATATATATTAATAATAAACAATGTGGGGTTCTTTTGTCTTTTTATAGTAAGTTTATTAACCTTATAGTGTAAGAACACAAGAAGACACGCTAAAAGTAAAATTATTTAACTTAATGTTAAATCTAACTTATAAGGTTAAAATAAGAACCTAAACTTGTCTAAATTATATTGGATGAGAGGGTTTCGACCCATCCCCACCTTAGCCTCGAAAGAAATCAATTTGGAGCTATTTAAAACCGAACTTGACTTTATAATAAAATAATATTTTTAGTTATTCCAAAGGTGCCCCTCTCCTCCCTTATAAAAGGACACCTCCTCCCTCTCTTCCTCACACAACTTTGAGCCTTCATGCTCGGACAAAACCTACAAAATTATCTTCTCCACTTCCTTAGAAACATCCTAGAGGTTCTGGTCTTCCTCAATGACCAATTTTAGTTCCCTAAGAAGGGGGTCTCAAAAAGGCGCTTCAAAGAAGAGGTAATTTCCGTTACCGATTATTTCACCTTTATTTCTTCTTCCACTTCATATTCTTAGGTTGTTTCATTATGAAGTAATAACATAAGTATCACTAAAATACTGATATGTTATTATAAGTATGAAACAATCCTAATTCACCATCTATCCATCCTATGAAAAACAAAATCACCGCGCATGCGTACGTACGGAATATCGTCTCCACGCCGTGGTGTAATCTGTTTTTCCACCAACACCTTACATGGATGGGTATTATGGTGTAAAGAATAACTATACATAGTTATTATAACATCATAATGATTCTGATATATTTTATCATCCACTCCAATTCAATTCAATAATTATGGAAATGATATCATCACTCGTGCGAACGTACGGACTACCGTCTCCACGACGCGATGAGATTCATTCTCCATATTAACCATTTAAGAATGATTATAAAGTATATATAAGAAATAATAATGAAATATATGAAATTATAAAGCTACTGTATTTATGAGTATATATATGTATGTCATCTACTTAATTCCACTCAATTCAATAAGGAAACGAAAACAGCGTTCATGCGAACGTACGGCCTACCGTCTCCATGAACGGTGTATTTCTTTCCATTTATCGATCCATTATATATATGTATATTATGAATATATATTATATATAAATCATGTTTTATATTCTATAATTAAGTAATAATGATCTAAGTAATCATATGAATAATTACAAGTTAAAACACGAACGACAAATGAGACGATTTTACCCAAAACGCTACTTTAACATGAATATACAGAAGAACGGGTAATATAAAGTCATAAGTGAACCATATATGATATAATAACAATGAATATGATTCTTTAATAAGTCAATGACATTATTTAAATCATTATACAGGAGGTTCGTACACTTACAAAGCAAATCAGACCTAAGGTAAGGGAAAATATCACAATCTCATTTTTATCCGAGATTGTTTATACTTTGAAATTTACTGGGGTGTATTTTATCATCCACATCCATGTTTCCTCAATATGTAATATTTATATCCTTCTAAAATAGTTTATATCCAATTTTACCCTTCGTTTAGTTTTTAGTAAAAGATATGAAAGGAATCATTTGTCGTTTTTCATATGAGGTACTTTTTTACTTTTCCGGCAAAAGTACGGGAAGAATATTTTTTTAAACTTATACGGTATGAATGGATTTTTAAAACATTATTTCCAAGAAGCTTCCTTTACAAGTTTTCAAGTTTATTTTTAACCAACTTCTTTTAGTTTAGAATTGTATGACATGTTAGGAAAGGAAAAGTGTTTTTGAAGTAGAAAGGATATTTTCCTCAAGAATGAAGTTCAAGTGTTTTATCAAAATTATTTTCCATCGAAGATAATAAAGTGTTCTGTTTTTATCCCTGTTATTACATTGATTTGATTATGTTGTGATGGAATTATTTTTATGAATTACTTTATCGTATATGAATTGTTAAGATTCCCATTTTTATTACATGGGTATGCAATGATGTATGGTTTATGATTTTGTGGTACAGGTAAGAATGGTATCATTATGAGATGGGTGGGACCTATATCTCCCTCCAATTCATTGGGTAAAGATTTTATATCTCATGAGATAGACATGGCTGGAATGTTAGGTTATACCGGTTTAGTGAAACAGGACTGAAACGAGGGTGACTCGGTTCAAAAAGGGACTTTGTCCACTAAGATAGTCTTGGAAATGAGTTTTGACTAACAAGAAATGATTATATATGATTATGTGTGTATGCCACAAAGTTTAATGTTTTAAGTTATAATTATTGTGATTACATTTCACTGCCATGAGTTATGCCAGGTTATGAAATTATGATCTCTTTTACAGGTTAATATTTCCAAAAGTTATGTGCTTATGTATATGATGTGATTGATATTTCTTTTGTTTACCCTTACTGAGCATTTGAGCTCACCCTTTTATGTTTTCTTTTCCCCAGGATATAAAGAAAGGTTTTATGTAAAAAAAGAAGATCTTTATGGGAGATGTTGGAGATCTTTCACCAGGATTAGAAGATTATATTCCGAGTTTCCAAAGACACTAAACTATTATGATCCTTGTGTGTGTGTTTTTGTTATGTACTAGGTATTCCGAAAATGTAATGTAATGTCCATGTACGTCAGGATACAGGTCTCTACAGTGGTGGTAGTGCTTGGTGACCCCGACCACCTCCCACTACATGTCTGGATCCCCTGCCTCACCTACTGCCTGACTGACACTCATACTCTTGCAGTTGTTGTAGCCACGATGTCCCCTCCACCATATGGTGATCATCCGCACATGGATTTAGATAGTCAAGAGCTCTATCACCCTATCCTCCACAGGAAAAGAAGATAATGCCTCGCTGGTGGCTCTGTCAGCCTCTTAAGCCTCCCACCTCTGACCCTGCGTCCCTGGGTCACCGTCCAGAAGGTCTCTCCCACTTGGGCTTCTGTGTCATCTATCTAACTCCAACTATAGATGATGTTGATACCTGTCGTCTGGTAGGGGATTTCATAGTAGATGCATTCTCTGGATGGAATCTCAAAATTATCAAATCTCACTCAAGCACCCCAGCCTACATTGGGATGCTGATTGAAACAGTCACAACCCGAGTCTCTCGTCGGATCCCATGCTCTGGTTCAAGACCTGATGTATGGGTCACAAACCCTGTTAGTGGGGTATTGGGGGAAGTCAATAAATCTCACCGAGTACTAGGCCACAGTCTAGATGCCTTACTGTAGATATAATAGCTCTTGAATATGCACAAACCGTACTGTTGCTGGCACAAGCATCACTATGAAAAGGCACTCAAATTCTGACCAGGTGAGGGTCATATCCTCAAGCACCAGGAGCATCTAGCTCCACCATCATCCTTTAGATCCCTGAAAAATTCTAGTTACCAATGTAGTCATCATCTCGTCAGGTGTATCTACTAAGTGAATGAACCGCTAGCCCCCTCAAGTCATTCCTCCGCGGCCTGGGTGTCTATCTCAACTCGAAAAATCTGAAGCCTCTATCTCTAAAACTCACGCAATGCGCTCATCCATCCTCCAGGATCCACTTGTAGCATATGCTTCTCAAAGAGTGGTCGTGGTGCCGGTACACCACCTGAAGGTGCCTCCACTATGAGTGGCCCCCATACCGACACCTCATCGCTCGGTGGGCCACTGTTATGATCTCTAATCAGAATCCTGAACAATTTTCTTCATGGATCCATATTGTAAGAAACTGATGTTCCAAAGTCAATAAGTTATACCTAGGGAGACGACTCGTGAAAGATTATTAAATCATTTCAAAACACTAGCAACCAGTGTTTTCATCTACCGAGTCAGAAAATATAATTCAGGGTCCTGGTGTATGGATATGTTAGCTCCTATGCCAACACTAAACGCCCTCTGGTAAAAACCGAACACAATACAAATTACACCATTTCCTCGTTAAATGTAGACTATTAGTTCTTCTGGTTGATCCAAATGCCCTTCGATACCACTTTTTAATGACCGGTCTTATGGGGCCCCGATTTGACAACCCCAAGTTCGCCTTCCATTGGCCATGGGTTGGTGATTGGAACCTAAAGGCCTTTTCCAATCAGCGAAGGAATTTCCTTAGATATCTATACACTCTCAAAAAGGGAAACTGATGTAAAAAAAACAAAAAAAGTAAGGTATAACCACTACAGTAAAGTGTAACCACATTTACAACTCTAAATTGAAAATAGTGGGATGGATTAGAAGAACTATAAAGAGAAAAAAATTAAACAGCCACTATATAGTCCCTATATCTCTACCTGGAGGGTAGTAACTATATGTATAAAGTCAATGAAGATGATCTCGACTTCTCCTATCACACCAAGCCCCACCACGTCCTGAATCTCCAAAGTCTTCCTCGGAGCATCAGTAGTCTGCACTAGACACTAACGTGGGGTGGATCCCATGAATGGGTGAGTATAACAACTCATAAGGGGACCCAAGACCTCTAATGGTCTCTTAGTAACCCACAAGGAAATAATTCCCAGGAAATACCACAAATGTAATATAACAAACATGATATAAATTATGAAGAACAAAGAAATAGAGAGAACTAACTCTAACTATATAATATCATGGTTACTGGTATAGAGATGGATATTTGTAAATCCATATCATACTATCTTTATTTACTCTACTACATACCCATATAGGTCATTGTATGCTGACTCATATTTGTTTCTAGATACTAACCCATATTGGTCGCTGGTGCTGACCCACATTGGATGGTAGATGCTGAATTGTGTTAGTCAGTAGTGATGACCCGAATTGGTTGCTGGTGGAAAACCGTATTATTCATGGGTAAAAATGTTGGGATGATTAGTTATACAACGTGATCATCCCACTATTGAGTTTTGGATGATGACTCGTTTTGGTATCTCTTTATCTTCATGTCACATCCAATCACTGGATCCCCGCAAGATGTACACCAAATCTTCAAGAGAGTCTGTTCTTCACGCAATCAATTATAATTCAACTGGTATGATGTCAGGAAAAAATCATCCCCAAGGGACCTCCCCGTCATAGGGGTCCCAACGGGATAGATGATGCGTCGATCAGTTGCCCGGTCTGTGAGATTTGGGCACATTTGAAAAAAGGGACAAGTTGGATTGAAGTCTGATCCAACCCAATTGGCACTTCATACTCTGTCAAAAAAAACATAGAGTATCTCCAAAGGACCCCCTTGTCACAAGGGTTGTTATGAGATAAATGGTGTGTTTAGTAGTTGATAGGTATATTTGTTACACCCTTATCAATAAAAATGGGGTGACCACCCCTTGGTATGGACAGGCTCAGTCGGGCCTACCAAAATATACCAAAGGGACTGCATCCCAAAAGGACTTCCAACACCACTAAATACATGTAAAAATGATACATGGATCGTCAGTTACTGGAGTGTCTTTATTTGGGGGTCGGTTGGTTGTGTGACTAGTTAAACGTTGTCATACCGACCCAATGTAACAGGTCCCGGGGTCTACCTGGCCCCGCATGGGTCCGTGCTATTCAGGGTTTTCTAGGTTTTCTGGGCTCAAACTGTTGTGTTCAGCTCGGCTGGTTCGCGAGGCCAAGCTACATTTGGCCCTGCCTACCAGGTGGGACTCGGCCCTCCCACACTAGCCCTCTTGGCCGCGGTTGGCCTATTGGGATGCATGTACGGCCAATGTTAGGTCTGGTCCGCCTGAAGGCGGACCTTCTCGAGCTCCCCCCCCCCCCCCCCGAACGTGCAGCTGTTACATCCTTCTGGTCAGGCACTGTGCCACCACATTCAATTTTCTACTAGATGGTTGTCTGGTATATAGCCTACGTGGTAGGGTGAGAGACCCCGCCACCCCCACCATCCATGGCCCGTAGGCCATGGCTACTGCCGTCGGCGGGGCCTGTAGGTGCTACCTGCAGGCACAGCCTATATCCCGTATGACTTGTTCAGGCCAACAGCCTCTAGCCACTATGGCTCAAGATGGAAAACTTGCTTCCCCTACCCATGAAGGGTTTTCATGGGCCTCCTCCAGCCACAACTGGCCGTCGCTGACATGGTGTGATGGATTTTCCTTCCGCGGGCCACTAGCCATGCTCCAGTGGTCTGTTATTAGTTTTTTTGTGCCTATGAGACCCCAAGAATGTCGTCGTCATAGCATGACCCCTTATCTCACTTTGCAGTCAAATTTTAGAATTTTCATTCTTGAGAAATATAACATGAACGAAGCTACAGAGGGGTTGTGCATTATTTTTTCGGCCCGCACCCTCTATGTTAATATGATAAATGACGGGGGAATATATATATTACATTAATTATTAGATAAAAACATTTCAATAATGTTAAACCAAAACCAAACATAAACCACCTTCCTCTATGAGACATTTTCTTTCGACGATCGATGGAACCTCCTTCATTGTTGTCATCGGTTCGTGGGTCGGTGGAGTTTGCCACTGCTCAATAAATCAGGTCTTGTCCTCTTGTTGGATGTTGCTGCAGAACTCTTCCAGATATTTCTAGCATGAAGAAGTCATGCCAAACCCCCACCTCGAGCTCCATTTATTAAAGAGGGTGACAGGTGAGTAACACGTTGAAGAATTAATGTGGTTTATTAAATGAATTAATGAACCTATTTTAAATTGAAATGGAGGAGTTACATATTTGAGGATTCAAGCCATTTAGTGGCATGACAGGTCACCGGTCCCACCACCACTGATCACCCGTTATAGAAAAAGAAAATAATATAACAATTTCGTGTTATTTTATTATTCATTAAAAAGTCCCAAAACTATCATTCTCTCACATCCTACTGTTGTTGAATTGAATCTTCCCATAAGAAACCCCTTCAATGCATATTCTAAGACCCCTCTGATTTTTTATCTGATCATCGGTTGAAAAGATAGAAATTTCCACCAGTGCGTTTACTGAACGTACCATAAAAAATATCAGAAATTTATTCCCCGCACATTGCACCTTAGAATCATGCAGTGTAAATTATCAAACACTCGTAAAAATTAAAACTAATACAAATAAATTGCATGATATATTTGGGACTTTACAGAGACGTACTAATTCATCAAGGTGATATACTAATATAGTCATAGAACATCACATTAAAAGTCCAATAAACCCATGAAATGATGATAATTGTTAAATAATACATATCATATCATTCTACAATGAATAAAAAATGAATCCTATCTATATATAATCAATTTTATCCTATTAAATAACATTTCTATATAGTATTTGAATTTTTATTCATTCAATGGTACAATATATCTATCATGTCGAAGACCATGGAATCAACTTAGAAATAATATTATATTCAAAATATAATTTATATACCCATTTTCAAAAAATTAAACCTATTAGTTCTGTGTTAATTTATATTGAAGTGATATAAATAATAAATAATAATTACATATAGTTCATTACATTAGAGATATTAATACAATGTGTATTATTTATCATAGTTAAACCATATGTGTTATTAGGACTACTATTTTTAAGTAGTTAAAGATCATGTTAAAAAAACTAGTTTGAGGTTATTACCAATATGTGAACGTATTTTAAATGCTTCATCCACTTGTTTTTATCATTTTATAAAAATTTTAAATATGAAACCACGTGATTGTTACATTAACGAAAATCGAGTTTCCTTTATTTATATATGAGTGATTAGGAATTATAATATATTATTAATGTTTTAAAATGATATTGAATTTTAGTGCCTCATTAATTATATGAGAATTAATTTATCGAAATAAAAAATATTAATGACTCTTATAGGAAATAAAAGGGTGAGGAATGATAGAATAAATAAATGTAGATAAGAGATTTGGAACACATTCCTCGGGAATTGGCTTGTTAAATCCTAAGGGAGAAAATGAAGAAACTTATAAAATTCTCAAATATACTCATGAGGGGGGGAAATGAGACATAATTTATTTTTTAATATCTTGATTGTATAAATGAATCAGAGAATGGGTTGGGGTTATGTGAGGTCCATTTATCTAGGAAAAAGAGGTACATGTCTTTGGAATTTTATGATAAGTGAGGGGAGAGATAAAATCACATGGGTGTTAACTGATTTATATAAATATATATTTAAGATAAATGATTGAATGACATTCCTACCTATGAAATGTCTTCACTAACAAATTCATATAACTATAATGAGTAATAATTCAAGAAAATTTAGGTTACCCGTTTTACCCCCATTTATCATGATTAAATATTTATCCTTGTAATTATTATTTTATAATAAATGTATTAAATAACCCTTTGATAAAAATACTAAATATTAAGTTATAGTTTAGTATCCATTTAATATAATTTAATTTATAATTATATGATAATTGACATTTACATTAAAACATAATATATAGAAAAAAGTAGTTTTGAAATAAAATTCCTTTTATAAATTTAAATTTAAATTCATTTTATTTTATGTCAATTTATATTTATATTATTGTGAATATATTTTTTTATATTAAAAATTAATTTTATAAAATTAATTTTATGTTAATTCTAAAAAAATATGTCTCTTTAAAGTTGAAAAATATATGAAGATAATCCTTTTTAATAAAGTATAAAAAAATTGCGTTCATCTTATTTTGATGATCAGGATCTAAAAATAATGTCTATTTAATTTACATTATTGTATATAATTTAGAAATATAGAAATTAAAAAATAATTAAACGTAAATTAGCATCATATTTAACCATTTTAATGAAGAAATATAATATGTGTTGTTTAATAAGTTTGTTGATACTTCGTATATCATCATTCCTTCAAAAAAACATGTGATTCCTCTTGCGTAATATAAACTTCCATGTTTTCCGATTACCTAATTAATTTTATATAGAATCATGAATGAAGACATTATCATAATTATATGAAACATAGGTATCATATCTATTTCCTCAATTTTGAGTCTGCCTATGGCATCTACATTTTATTTCCTTTGAATTGAAAAAAATAAGATGAAATTTAATTTGTAATGGACATATGAAATTACCAAAATTTAATCTATAAATTTCACTATATCTATCATTTAAAAAGGAATTAATTTTATGGGATATAACTTTTCATATTTCCAAATTATATAACTAATTTTCATTGAGATAACTTTATGAATACATAATCACTTGCATGAAATTTCATGTAAATCCTCTCATTATTATAATGAATTTTCTATATACAATAAGCAATTTGGAAATAATTATTGATAGCTATCACAATCTTATTTTTATTTATGTTGTGTTTAGTAAAAATTAGTATCCTTTACCAAAAATTATTAGAATAAGTCATAATATGATAACATTTACTTTAATAGTCTTTACATAGTTCCATTTATAAAGAATAACATGAGCTATTTATGTATGAAATCCCACTAATGGAATGTAATAATCTATTTTTCTTTAGATGATAAATGAACATAACATAAGAATGCCAATTAATTTATTGATATATTTCTTAAATGACACCTATTTTTTTATGGTAAGTTGTTATTATGTATAACTATATATTCAAAAAAAATTAATGACTTCACAAAAATTTTGATGTCAAATGCAGTTTATGAATATATTTATATTATTAATGATTCCAATAAAGCCTAAAAAATTAATTGATGTAATATCATATAATATTTTCCCTTTAAAAATCATATCTTATTACTAAAAATATTCTATACATGGTAGGTTGATCCCCAATGACCCCTATAGAATAAATCTTGCCAGATGTTCTAACTATTCTTGAAATAATGTGCATTATGATATTTTTTCCAAGTAAAAATATTTTATTTTCAATAAAAACAACTATTATGTGTTAAGTAAAAAACCTAAAAAAATCTAAAATCATATAACATCACCAACATTACACAAATACAATTCACTATAGTAGCATCACAAATAGAATGAGAAAAACATAAACAATTCAAATACTATAAAAACAGACCATACAAATTGAAATTTCAAAAGCCATGAAAAACCTAGCTTAGATAGGTCAACCATGACCCTAGTTATGTACCTAATATGAACCATCATGTATCACTAGTTTCATCATACAAACACCACTGGACCACCATCCCAATCATTAACGATCTCTCTAGGGAAGATCACACATAAAAAATCATAATGAACCATTGTAGAACACCAATAATCCTCAGAACCACCATGGATGAAACAAACACAACCTTGTAAGCGTAACCCAATTGGGGATCCTACTACACAAAGGATGTTCCATTGAAAATTCCATCCACCTTAAAACCAAACATATGAAATCCTCCTTGTAACATCCCCACTAGACATACTATGAGAGAAGAGTTGGGACATAAATCCAGAGTAGACTTGAGTAGACCGAATCCTCAAAAGAGAGCCATGACATGTACAAAATCCACCCAACACCTTCCTTTATAAGTTCTGTGAACCAACCCCATAAACTCCTTGATAAAAATTATAAAAGAAGTCGAGAGCTGAAAAAAATAGAAAACCCCAATTCATTGAAAAAACAACAGCCACTGAAATCATACAAAACAAACACTGTCAAAAACAATTATGAAACCACCAACTCCAATAAGACCAACCATGGGTCATGTCTCCTGGGATACCAACAATGCCTCGTCCAACACCACCCAATCCATCCCAATAAACTGGTTCTTTGTACTAGTATGACTAGAACATGGATCCATATGGTATGAGTATAAGAAGCGGCACATATGGAATCAATGTGGAGACACATCTCCACATGATAATCCAAGAGGGAAGAGGGATCCACTCCAATGATGAAATCCAACTGAAGGGATAAAACCAACCCCAAATGGATGAATACCAACTCCAGTTGTAACAAAAGAAAACACCCATTGGAATGACAGTTAGTGAACCCTTCAAAAAAGTGTCATAGTCTGAAGGGGAAGAAACAAAAAATACTGGTGAATGGTAATAATGAACCTAGATAAATCCAAAGAAGAAATTTTACAAACCCACCATAGGGTAATTTAGGCCAGGCCATTGAATCACGGTAAAAATTCCTCTACAGATGAATTTTATCAATGAAAATACATTATAACAATATAAGAAATAATAAACGAAAAAATAAAAATAAAAATAACCTCGGGGAGATAAGTAAAATTAATAATTGAGGGAAACCATGAGTATACTTTTACATGAATAAACTATGGAATAAAATATGTAGAATGGTCAATGTGAAGGGACTAGGTAAGGAAGGTGTCGTAGTATTAATATATTCTCTATTAAGATTTTGTAACAATTCCACATTGTCATAGTAATGTATTTATATACACTCATTTAGATTCATATCTCAGCTTTTACTTGTGGTTATACATATAATATAATCAAATATTAAGGAATTCCCAATAACATGTTTCCCACAACAATGTTGTACCTTATTTCCCTAAACATATTAGTTCAACCTGGGTGTATAGTGAAATTAAATCAATGGTATTCATTCAAAAATTCCCTGCATAACTAATGTACACAAGGTACATTTATTCAAATACCAAATTTCATAGGCAATTCCATTAAAACACCCATATTACATATATTTAATATTATATTATAACATGTTTTCTTCATTTTGATTCATCATTGTCTTCTCTAGAAAATATTCATGGGAAATTACTTTTAAAATGAGTTTTTTTCCCTATTATTTAATAATTTATTAATCAAATATTATTAAATAATATAATTTCATATACATACTTATCCTCATCATATATAGAACTCTATAATCATCCCCACTCAATGCATATTTCCCCTTGTTTAGCTTCCCTGTATGTTAATGTATTTCACAATCATAGTCTAAGAGTAGTTATAACAATTTCCATTGTATTTTTGGTGTTAATTTTGTTTGAACTTATAAATTAATGTTATTTGATATGTATAAATGCTTCAATATTAATTTTAATTATATTTTATCTATATTTTCAAGGCGATGATTTTATCTTCAACCTCATGAAAATGAGTTAGAATGGTTTTACCATGTGTCATTTATTTTTGAGATACAAAAGCAATAAATAATACATTTTTCATAAGGAAACAACATAGTTCTTAATTTAATACTCAATTATATATAAAATACTAAAATATATATATTATGGTCAATATTGGTGAATTTATTAATGTTTTATTTTGCTCCCAAAATATTTATAAACATTCTCTCAGACAGCTTAATCTCACAGATTTATGTGTCAGTATTTTTAATAGATTGGATAATTATGAAGTTTTTTCAATAATGCATGGATAGTAACATGATGAAAAGGGGAAACTATATATTTCAATTATTTGTATTAGTAATATAAATTTATTAAAAAAAATTTTATTATCCAGTAAAAATGTATTCTATATTTTGAGGTAATATGTCCACGAAAAGACATTGTAAAATCCATATTTTCACATATTGAATTTCTCACGTATAGCATACTTTCATAGTTTTTTTATGATGATTTTTAAAGTTTATAAATTTTATTCATAGATCATATAGTATATAAAGATATCATTATTAAAAACATAAAAACATTAGCAGGTTAAAATTTAAATACCCTATTTATAAAATCGACGAACACTTGTAGTTCAGTAGTTATCCAAACGAAAATTAATTTTAACTCATAATGGCCATGCCTTATGTTAAAATAAGACAATGTTACCTAACCATTTTTGACATATAATGAATCATAACTAAAATAGAGAGAATTTTAAAATATTTATTTTCCCCCTTGTAGTTTTTCATGAAGATCATTAATGCATGGTAAACTGATATATTTTTGATATACCCTTTAATAAATTAAAATACTATAGACATGAACTTGTTCTTTAAAAATAAGATATGTTATACCTATGAAGACTAATTATTAATATATATTTATTTTCATTCATTTATATATTCAAAACACAAATCTTAGTAAATAGTGTTTTAATCCCAATAATTGAAGGTTTAGTTCCATTGAGGACAAATAAGTCTGGTAATATTTTCCATAAAAAATATAATAACTTCTCCATCATCATAATTTTATAGACCCCCATCAAAAAACATATATGGTATAATTATATTCATCACCATTGGAAGTTAAAATTAAAAACTAGGTTTGTTTGAACACTCATTATGTTAAATCAAATATTAACATGTTGTCAAGGGTATGATTTTCATTATATAACAATTAATGAGAAAGGATAAATTGTTCCTTTTTAAATTATACAATAGGAGTTACTCCGAAATATGAAGTAGTGAAATGTAATCTCAAATAAATGAACTATAACATAACAAAGTGAGATAATAATGGGATGAAATATGAGACAAATTTCATCATGTATAGATTTTAATTGGAAATAATAATTCATTATGATTCATAAAGGGAATGTGATCCATTAATAGTATATCCCTTTGTAGAGTCAAATTAGATGAGCTATTTGGAATACTATTTATTAACCATGTGAAAGATTATTTATCACCAAGAAAATTATTTTTAATTATATAATACCAAGGAGAATATATTATAAATTCTATATCAACATCCTAAAATCTAAATAAGGATTCCATTAATTAGAAGACAAACAGTCAATAATTTTACCAATACGTGATTTTGTTTATTTTTTGGGAATTAAAATAGATTATGAAGGTAGAATAATAATTTGTAATTGATATATCTTTTTAATGATAAGATAACAAGACTACTATATTTTTGAATAATAATTTCTATCATTTAAAATAATTGAAAATAGAATTATTAAAACAAAATTGTAATTTGGTTAAGAGACCGTTGATTGAAAATTATATATTTAAAATTGAGAGAGACGCCATATAACCATAGAAACTCCATGGAGATATACATGAGCATAATAATAATATTTAATTCATGAATAATATCTTTATTATGTAATTTAAAGAGAGAATATGTAAATTGGACCTCTTATTATAGTCGAAATGAAGCTAAATATCTTTCAAATCATATGATAAATAAATGTTGAAGATGAAATTATTTTTTTAGTTTTTAATGTTAAGTAGAAATGTATTTTTGTGAAAAATAATATTTAATTTTTAAATAAAATATTATTCTATTTGGTGTTTGTATCATTTTAGTCCTCAAAATGTAGAGCCAATTTATTTATTAGTTTCTCCCTAATTATGTTATATAAAATATTTACCAAATAATTATAATTTTTATTAATATATAATATGATACATATTAGAAAAATTATATTTTTTATTCCAAATATGTTCTCCATTTAATCTAATTAAAACATTAAATATGTCAAAATAATTTTGTAAAATTTTACTAATAATAAATAATGACATTAGAAAATGATCTTCAAATACATTGATTATTTTTATTCAAAATTACAATATATTACTAATAAATGTTGTAATATTGTGTTTTATTAATAAATTTCAACATAAAATTAATGTCATAAAATTAATTTGTTTAGAAAAATACACATAACAAAAAAGAAATATTCTTTAAAATAACTTGTTTTCTTTTACACAAAAAAAGAGCCTTTACCTATTTTTAATATTCAAAAAAATAATTATTTATATTTTATTATATTCAAATTCTGATATTTGGAAATATAATTATATATATAAATGTATATAATATTTCTACTATTACATAATGAGGAGAAAAAAATTTACATAGTTTAAAAGTTTTTTAGGATATGTTGTTTATATATATATAAGAATAATGGGTCTTACAACAAGAACAACAACATCATTATTTTGTATAAAATCCCTCTCCAACTAAGATGTAGAATATCTACATACAAGATAAATTTCATAATAATAATATTCTTTAAAAAAATTAAAATAACTATAATAATTTCTTCAGTTCGATTCTGACATAATATATCATCCTTTATTGATAAAAAATAAAAACCAACATAGATAAATAATAATTAAACAATAAAATTCTTTTAATAAATTCCATATTATCATAAGTAGACATGAATGGTAATGATTGGATAAAAATACTCTGGTTAAAAAATCAGTCCATTGTTTGATAATTAGGACTCCTACACTACTGAAGTTGAAATTAATGTAGAGAGATACAAAAATATATCAACTCAACAAACATTTATAACGAAAAAGGTTGAGGAGGAGGAGGAGGATATGGATATCGGGGCTATGATATCACTTAAATCATGTCATATTTGTATTATATGTATGCTTGATTCTGAGTATCATTCTCAAATGATAGTAAATATGAACTCGTTAAAACACTAAAAATTAAATGGATGGAATGTACTTATTTAGTAATAATGGTGAAATGAAGACCAAAGGTTGTGGTATGGTAAGGAAAGATGAATAATATCAAATAACTATAGAAAAATATTTTTGAAAGGGTCATTCCATTGCCTCTTACATGTTATTCATATTTTTTACATGGTACACAAATAAAAATTAAATCACAAGGAAATACTGATTACATTAAATGTCTGTTGCTTGTTAATACATTCACAGATGAAAAATGTTAATTTAATTCTGTTGGATAGAAAAATAAACATGTGTTATATATTAATAAATCCTTGGGAATATTTTACAACTAAAATTTTGTAATTATTATTTCAAATATAAAAATAAAATAAAAATAGTAATTATAATTCATTATTGAGAGGAGTGATTATATGAAATTACTATAAGATAATAAATATTAAAACCTATAATTTTTTTATTTTACTCACATATTTGTTTTGGTTATTAGAAAAAATATAGAAACACTTGGATAAGGAAAATTTATTGCGGTGGTATATTATTATAACTTATTAGTCAACATATTGTTTTTGAAATAAAATAGTGAGTATTTCCTATATTTTAAATCATATTAAGGGTTTCCAAAAAATCAATCAATACTGATGATCTAAATCCAATGATTGATAAATTGTATGGATTAAACTCTAATTAATTCTTGGAGTAGTAGAGAGAATAATTGTACTAAAAATGGTATATCCTTGATGATAACCCCAATTTTTAAAAATAAGAAATCTATTTATGATTAATATTGAATATATATTAATCATTGAGAGAATTATTTCAATGAACTAAATTTTTGTGGCCATATAGGTTATAGTGAATACTCAAGGTGTGATTATATTGTTCTGGTGAGAATATAACAACATATAATATATTTATTGGGAGAAAATAAACCATAATGTACTTTTTGATATTTTGAAGATCTGCATTCAGAGCAAACAAAGAAATAGAAAATATTTATGAAATAGTTTAAAAATATCATGTGTATGATTATTAATCTATGTGTAAGTCTAGAAAATGTTTTCAAAATTAAATTCACAAGATTGATAAAGAAAATATTTTAAAAGAGATTAATGAAATTTGTTGAAAAAATCATCAAATTTGAATCTAAATGGTATATAAAAAGATGAGTAAAATCATGGAATTATTTCTAGAGATCCATAAAGAAAATAGTTGGTGGAATACAAATTGATCTAATATAAGAATATTTAGGAGTAAATTAAAGTTAATATTCACATATATAGGTAAATGGTAGGGTTGAAGTCAAAAACTAAATCAATATTGGTAAAATAATACACTAACCCAAACATAGTGTATGATGATTTTATATATGTCATTAATTAGAAATAAAACCATTTTATTAAGTGGAAATTAATTGGTTATAAAAAAATAAATTTGTTAATAAACTTATTTTATTGGGAGGAATCAAACATTTAATCTTTTTAAATAAAACTTGTGATCCAAAATCATTTGAAAAAATAATCTGTTAAAAAGAAATTATGCGTATGTGAATAAATTATGAAATAATGATTTATTACCAGTTAATTTTTATAATCAAATTTGTCCAATATTTTCTTATTAATAGTTTAAACTTTCTGCAATTCAACATGAATCCTCATAGGATATCATGATACACAAACTCTTTATTAAGAAGCCTATACCACACTATAAAAACATTTCCAATTTATGATTATAATTATTTGTTTTGATACTTCCAAATAATTCATCTGATATAATGATTATATTATTAATTATTGTACCATTTAATATTTTCACATATGTAACTCTAATAAATAATGGTATCCATCAAAAACAAAAAATCATGCTCTCAAATAGAAAATCATGAAATACAACTAAGGGTATATATGTTGAATGATATCTTCCTCTATTTTAAGAGAGTGTGGTTACTATAACATCATTCCATTCTCCTCTAATGAAAAATAAAATTGAATATATTTATCCTTTCTGATTATTTCTTATGAATCCATACAAAATTTAGGTCATTAATTTTAACAATATATTATTGTGTTTTTAGATATATAAGTGTATTTGATTATTTGTATCATTTTCAAAACAATGGGGATTCATGATATTCTAAATATATCATATGGAATAATTCATTAATATAGTTAAAAAATCGAATTTTATCTTGATAAAAAATATGCCTTTCATTGGATATAATTGAATGAGGGTATATTATTTATAGATGACTTGTCTGCATTAAATAAAGAGGCATGATATTGGTATACTTTAATAGATTCATACATGGAGACAATTTTGATTTCTATAGCTCTTTTTATCACAACCACTATGTTATATGATTATAATACAATTCTTTCATGGCACTCAAATATAGTGATGAAATCAGAATATTGTAAATGATAATTACTAGATGAATGAATTTTCTACTGGTATAGCCTAGAATTTCAAATTTCATTTACTATAGAGAACAAATATATTATTTTTATGTATAGAAATTAAAAAATCTATTGGAAATATTAATCTCATACACAATATTTTAAGGACTTAGTGAAAACTATTGAAAATTTATCCGACCAAAAAGGTCTCAATGCCAATCATTGATGATACTAACCATGTAAGCCTAAATATAGGTAAGATAATAATATAATATTATAATAGATATTTATTTGAGGTAGAATAAATTAATAGATAATGAGGAAATATAATGTTCATTTGATATGTTTGACTATATAGTTTCAATGTAATCAAATGAAAGAGCCTCTTAAATGATTATTATTAATGATGGTGAATATACAATAAACATTATTTGAAACTTGTTGTATGATATAATAAAAAAATATAGTGTTCATAGAATTTTTAGAAAGATATATAATAAATTTATTGCAGATAATAAATCAATCATGGGGGGGGAGAATTATCCAATAGATGTTTCAATAGAGGGAAACAATAATTTACAAAAATAAATCAAAATAATAGGGAGTATTTATAGGAATGAAAACAATGGATACATATATTTTGAAAAACAATAAGTCTTTGGAATATCATTATGGTGAATTACTTATACACAAAATGATATTTTTTTCTGAAAAAAGTTTCAATATATAAACAGGGAATATAATTCATTATTAATATAGTAGGTAAAATACAAATTCTGTATATCCTTTTATATTACATTGTATAAAAATAATATATTAAACAAAAGAATACGAGTACCAAATAGAAAGAAGCTAATTTTTTTTAAAACCCAATTTATATACTAGCGATAGTGATATATTACTAAAAAATATTATTCAGCTACCTATAAAATCATAAGGAGGTTCATAAAATAACATTTCCCTTTCTATGTTTCATTTTCCAAACATGATTTTTCATCTATGGTAGTCTTATAAATAATGTACATTTTGTTTTCATTTATAAAGGGGAAATTGTTATTATTGATTTCATTTGAAAAGATATATCTAAACATATTTTCAATTAAATTAAAATGTTATATAAATGTAATGAAATTTGAATCTAATGTCATGATGTAAATTTTTATTCTTGAAGAGGATACATTCACACATGTTGAATAGAGATGTTTAATGCATAGCTAAAATTATCATGGATTGATGGAGTCAAATGAATAATGCTAATAAGTTGATCTAAAAAGTTAATTATTTATAATATTAATATAAGTATTAGTAAAACTATTTATTCCTACAACAGGAATGACACATTAGGAATTAATTTGATAAATGATATGATATACTTCTATTTGGAATGTCTACAATTTTAATGTTTTTCAAAACCATATTATAATTAATGAGGATAATTGGAATTAAACATTAATATACAATAAACATGCAATTGGTGAATATTGGAATATAATGTTATCAAAATAAATGAATGTTTAATTTTTTTATAAATTGTTTTTATTTTTTCAATCGAACTTAAAGAGTGTAATAAAAAAATTAATGGGAAGAGTTATTTGGAGATTTATTAGAGTATTTTAGATAATATTTTTTTAATAAGGTATTTATTCCTTGAATTAAATTATTAAAAGATTCATTAAAGATTCAATAACATCTGAGTGAATTAGTATCAATAAAAGTGTCAGAAATTGATAAAATTCCTCACCAATTAAGTTGAATGTCATTATAGACGATTTTACATCTTCTTTAATAATAATGCTTCATTAGCTGAATCACATAATTTACTAACCTCACACTATGATCATGGAAATAATAATGGAATCTATAATTTATGAGGTTAATTATAAAATAATATTTTCTATAACCTTTTCCTGCTCTTCAAAATTTTGGATCACATAATCAACTATAATTAAAGATCATAAAATGAATAGAGTTTAACTTGGCCAAACGGGTAAAAATGTATCCCATTATATGTGATGTTATCAAATAAAATAATTTATATTTAATCATGTTCAATTTTAATTTAGCGTGTTTTAGTTTTTGGGATAGTCATTGAAATAACATATATAGCATATCAACTCTTTATCTTATACATTATCTTTTAAGCTCTGTAATTATGTAAACAAAAACAATAAATTGACCTCCCAATATATTATTTAACCACCCATGTATAATTCTTAATGAACTTAATTTAATAATAACTTAGTAATTTTAAATAAATGTAGAAATAAATGACACACACACACACACACCAATAGTTGGCTTATCCATCAAGATTTTCTTAATTCATCGAATCTTAGTTTTTCATCATAAAGAAACGAAATGATTTAAATTCTATGAAATAATACATTATATTATATGAGTACATCCACAATCCCGATTAATATCTCAAATTCAAGAAACATCTACTGAATCTATTTAGTTCATCTCCCCCTCTAAATTTTGTGAATTTAATATTAGAAATATTAATAAAACATAAACCTCCAACAATAACTAATTTTTTATCAGATGTTAGTAAGAAATTTATTTCTAAATCACTCAATAAATGTAAAACAAATGTTAATTGTTGAGTGATAATACATATATATATATATATGTCACACTCTTTAAAATGGTGACAACTCAACTGATTAATTATAATATAATAGTAATCTTTCTATAATAATTTTTATTATGGGGTATTTTATATAGTGACTAGGAAATTACACCAAAATGATCATGAGTCAAAAAAATACATAATTAATGTTTCAATATAATTAATTATTATAATTCCATGATATAATAAAATAATTATTTTTTTGTATTAATTTTTAAAATAACTATATGTTTTTAATGGTTAATCAACTATTCACTACAAACACATATTGTAGAATAATTTTGAGAATCATGGTGAAACATATTGCTTCGGGGTTTAATAATATTTTTATAGCATGCATCATAAACACATGTTATCCATTGGAATTTAATAAGTGGGAAATCAGATGTTATATGGATAAAAAAAATCAGACTATATTATATAAATTAATTAAAGGAAGAATCTATGATGGATGGGTTAATATTTCTTCACAATCAAAAAATAATAATATAAAAAAATGACAACCCTTCCAATCAATAAAATGAAAACATATTAGAATTATTATAATGTAATACATGTAAAAAATACCATAAACATACATAACTCTCATAATTTATAGTATCATGAGTGAACAAAAAAATATAACACCATCCGTTCAATTTATATCTTTTAGTTCCCCTATAAGTTCATGTAATCACTTTTTTAAGGGTGATCAGTGTCACACTTTTTATCAAATTATATTCTCTTTTAATAATACCATTATGATATTTAAAACATCAATATTTATTAATATCTATGGATATATTTATGAATTACCAACACACACAGGGACATGAAAATAAGTAAACAAAAAATATGTTGCATTAAGATGAATTTTTATATAGTTTTACCAGAATGTGTGAACCTATGATTACATTGTAGATATAATGTATGTGATATAAAGATAAACATTATTACCCATGTGAATACCAAATTTTATCTTCTAAACTTAATTAAATATAAAACTGTAATCACATAATTTCATTGTTATGTCCTTTATAATGGCTCCTACAACACAATGAAGGTCATCATAATACACTCTTAAAATTATCTTATTTTTTCTAGATGATTTTATTAAATGAAAATAGTATGATATTCTCTATCAATTATAGAATTAAAAAACCATGTAAAACAATTTATCTATACTATGCATATCAATCACTAGATCAAAAATCCTAACAACCAAAAGTTATTCTATATATTATTTTAGGTACCCAACACAGTTAAAAAAACATCCAATTATTTTAAACTTAAATATACAATAAATAAAAGTTTATAATTGAAAATTGTAGATTCATTGTATGAAGATGAAAATAAAATATCCACGTGAAACTGAAATTAATTATATATATATTCATTTCCATACTATTATCATAAATCAATTTGAACTCAAATAAATACATACAATTAAATGAATAATACCTAATATAAAGGTTCAAACTAGAAAAATGTGTAGGGGATTAAATATAGTAATGATAAGTCACATATGTGTAATGAGACTTTATGAAAAAATATAAAATAAAAGGATTATGAATAAAAATATCGAAGAAATTTATAAACAAAATGAAATCATAAGATCAATGAAGCATAGTAATGTGGTATAATCATATATCATGGAATTATCACAACCCAATGAATAATATAAATAAAAAGTCATATAGTGGATAATGTTCAATAATGGATTAGGATTTATCGTAGATTCCATTCATATCAACCCATGGGAAAAAACTATACCCAATTTATCACAGTTCAATTTGGGTAAACCATTAATAACATGTCTGTTATTATGTGTACAATAAATATTAACAAATTATAAGGTATAATAATTTTAATTTACCACTGAAGTAAATGTGTGTAATTATCATCCTTATTATTATAAATAGACGATGCATCATAAAAAAGGAATTAGAAATGAACATAGGGAAGGTCTTTCCCCTTCAAAAGAATGGACAATAGCATCGAATATATTTGAGAGAACAAATAAAAATAATGTAGTTGAATTCCATAACATTAAAGAGAGTAAAAAAAGAGATTTATAGACGGTTCGATCATAACATAATGAAAATTGATGGTTCATTGATGTTCTGAACATATGTTTCAGAATAATTTTTAACATTCAATTTAAATAAATACAAATAAATATATATTCATTTTTAAATTTTTTATGACCATTTAATTATAAATATTTTTTAAAATATTTTTATTGTGTTATTTTTAATCATTTAAAAGTGGGGGGAAACATTAATTTCCCTTACTTAATGAATTAGTCAAATGGTCTCTTGGTGGGAACACTTGTGGGTTATTATAAAAATTATTTTTAAATGGGAAAAAACTAAAATTGTAATTAAATGATATTAATTCCCAAATAATAAATTTTCCAAACACAATCATATCTATTATAACATAGGAATTAATAATTTATTAAAAACTCTAATGATAAATGTTTTGTTCTTTTAGGCTGTTTTACTATTCATCGTAAATTTATTTCATTTAATGAAATTTAATGATAATATTTTAATTTTAGAATATTAGAAACATATTTTTTACACATGTTGACGGAAATTTAAACACTTTTTAAAGAACATAAATCATCTATGAAGGGGCTAATATGATACAAAAACTCATCATCCATATGGTTGGTATACATATATTATAAAAAATATTATTCATTTTTCAAATAGGAAGAGAATAAGAGATTAATAATGATTCATATCACAATACCAGAATAACATTACATGATATATATTATGCACGAGTCATTATTCCATTTTTTACTGTAATTGTTTCAAGGATGAGGATGAATAGAAATATAAAATACTTTTTTGAGGGTACTAACATCTCTATTGTAAGTCTCCAATAAGGACTCCACTATAGGCATATTGGACAGATATTTTGACGATAAAAGTAATACAAGTGCATATGGGGGATAATTTTTACAATATTTGGGAAATATTATTAATCTACAATGATTTTAGGTTTCTAGTCGATGATGTGTGAAGCGTTTTATTCATATGGTGAAGAGAGGTGTCTTTTTGAATATTATGTTGTTGTGATTATTATTTTTGCTGAATTCTAACAATAATATTTATTCTTATTGATATTTAAATTATATTTTCAATATAACTTCAATCTATTGGACTCTTACATCATCTGTGACTAATAATAATAATATTTAGAATATAAAGTTAAATGTTGTTTTTTAAAGTATTTCACTAATAAAAAATAAAACTACTTAATAAAATAATAACTTAATTTATTTTGATAATAAATTCCATAAATTATAACTAATTTATTAGAATAATTTTATATATATGAGAATTTAAATATTTAAATTAAATATTCATTTATTTGGAAATTTTAAATGTAATATTATAATCAATTTTTTGACCTTTTGAAAAATTACATAAGGTCTCTTAAATATATATTATCATAATAAAAAACATAATTTTAATTTATTTACCTTTATTTGAAATAAAAATTATTTTATGTAATTTTATTTTAAATAAAGATAAATTAAAATATTTATATTTCACAAAAATAACTAATTTATCAATTTAAGAAAATTTATTACATTTACCATGGGATAAATATATCATATATTTATTTTATAAGAATCATAAAAATTAATTTACAATTCGATTAGTAGTGTTACAATTATGATATTTATTAAACTATTTATAACAGTTGATTTAATATTCAAACTGTTAGATTAATATTTTAATGTCCATATTACGATTTCAAGGGACAAATTTGAAAAGGGAATATGGGTTCCCTACATCCAATAACTTCGACATATTTCATTTATTAATCAGTAAAATATATGTTATTTTTCATTATATATTTTAATTTTAAAAAATAATATTGTAGTGCTCTAATTTTGTTTAATTTATCATCATTGTTCGGGTGTGTGGTCATTATGTTTCATTGAGCATATATAATTTTTCATAATTTAGTTATCTTGTTTTAAATTTTGATCCCATTTTAGAATTAGAAATATTAATGTACCTCATCATTCTATAAATGAAATTTAATATTTAATATAATTACATGTGTTGGTTTCATCATGTTGGTCAGGTACATTATAATACAGTAAAAAATATGACACAATTATTAGAAGAGAAATTAAAATTCTAAAATTATATGTTGCTACAATATTCTCCCATTATTAATTAACATTACTTTTTTACTAACTATGTTGAAAAAATGTGAGGGTACATCTAATTTATATATTCATATAGTTCTCATGTCTCCTCCTCATACTAATGGTTTCTCTATAGGTAATTTAATATGTGAGTGGTCTCACTACATTAAAAGGTGTCTATTTTTTCCAATATCATCATCTAGATTTGTATTTATAAAAGTGTTCATTCTATAGTTATACCACTTCTAAATTTAGTAAATATAAGTTATATTTAATGTTATTCCATAATAGTTATACATAGAAAACATCGTGTACTTGATAAATTGTTTGTGAGAGTGGTATAAGATACCCACAATTCTGATTAGGTTAGGAATATAAATGTCACGATGTACCTACTAAACAGATTTCTTTTCTTATGAAATTTCATTATTCCAATCCAAAGATATAATTGGTTTAATTTTTTTCCAACCACAAAATTATGGCTTCATAGACACTTGTATATATTGATATTATATAAACATTTATCTACATTGAGTTACCATTGAATGATATTGACCCAACATTGATCATCCCTCCTGAACGTCGAATTGATATTGAACTTTTATCTCATTTCCATAACTATTTCAGGTCCAAGAAAAATGTTTTTACAAAATTAATCCAATCATTTTGGGGTTATAATTATCAATATATAAGGAGATTTATATGGATCATTGCAGTTTGAGTGAAATCTATTATTGTACAATAATTTTACTAGAGTAAGGTGATTATCTAATCGTACATTAAAGTCCATCAATCAGAATCTCATTATGTCTCATAATGTCTAGAACATATTATCATATTGTTCAACAATTAGGGGTAAAAAGTTTAATTGAAACATGACATAGTATTTAAATAATGTGGAACAATATTCTAGAAAAGGTTGTTAAATCATTTATCTCAATTTGATAAAATTTATATTAATGTTCCAGGAATCCACCAAACCAATCTGTGGTTTATAATTTCAAATTGATCTTGTGAGATATCCTCTCAAAATATATTAATGTGAAATTTCATTGAAGGATCATAAACAACAATCTATATAGAATTATTTTCCTTAGATACCCTGTAATGACAAGTGAAAAATTACACAGTGATGTTTTCCAATTAACATATAATTATGGGTAATTGTTTTATAAACCCCTTGTAATGTTTTCATCAATACTTCACTTGTTGACATTGTTGACACATTTATGTAAATTTATTATATAACAATTCATATTTCCTCTCCAATACTGATCTAATGGATCTCAATACATCTTTGATATCTCTGGTAGATGTAGAATATTTAGCTATGTGTACTATTAAATATAGCAATATTTATATAGGGATTTGAGTTTATTTATATTCATAAAAAAATCATACAAATACTTTTTCATCAATGTGATCTATGAGATATTGGTTTTTTATATAGATTAATCCTTATTATAAATTTCCACATAACTTTATTCATTATATTTTATCATTTCCAAATGTGATGTTTGAGAAATTATATAAGAATGTAATGATGTTATTCCTTTATTTATAGTCCAAGGGTACATACATTAAAATTATAATAAGTTTTTATCCTTATGTTTTCTCACCATTTAAAATGGCATTGGATCCTTTCTATATAAATAAATTTCCGCATTATGACCAGTCATAAAATGGATGCTGATTCACGAATCATAATCAATCATCATCGTTAACCTTCTTCTGTTGTTCATATTATGATCCATATCTCCACATATATATTTGATGATGTTATCATTCGAATATATTATACAATTCCTCCATAAACAGAATCCAGTATATTTTAAATTTAATGATTAATATATCAATGTCTATATTATGCATTAGATAGTTTTACTCATTAAAATTCAACATCCATGGGGTCTTAGATATAAAATCCTCATTCTTCTTCATAACATAAACCAAGCCCCACATTGAATAATTGATTTATACCATGATGTTTTTCTAAATTTTGTGTAGTTATGTAAATGGGAAATGATATTACTCTTATAAAATTCCATAAATCTCTCTTTTCACTCATGAGTATATAAATCCAAACCACCTTCCAAGTCAGAGTGGTTAGAATATTTGATAATAAAGATATTTTTATAAAAAATAATCGGTAATTTCCAGATAGTCTATGTGATCAATTTATATCCTTTTCAGATGTTGTTATGGGACATTAATCATGTTACATTTCAAAATAATTGTCCATAGATATCCAATTTTTGGTGATAACATGATCTATGAATGATACTTCCTCTGTCTAAACACCACATTTACTATATATTTCATAAATATTCACTATTTTAGTGTATTTAGTACAATGCTCAAATAATCCACATATTTCTTCTTTTTTTAGTGCACACAAGAATTATATATCAAAATAATTCCAAAAAAATTCAAGGTATTATATAATAATTATATTAATTAATTCCTCAAATATTACATCATATTTAGTGTTTCCAAATAGATCACTATGAACTCAGAGTGTATAGACCTTCATTGAAAGATAATCTTGTGAATTTTGTACATCCTCAACATGAATTAGTGATTCTCATACTAATGGTCTACCTTAGATATGTACTAGGACCATTTTTGATTACCAAAGAGGTCACCAATATGTGGTAGGGGATACATGTTGTTAAACATGATTTTTTGAGTCTACTATAATATATCTTAAAGCACATGTTCTTATCATTATTCATGATGAAAAGGCCCAATGTACTATAGGATGAAGCACTCATGCATATAAAAACATTTTATAGATTCATCAGTAACTTCTTCATTAGTTTTTCTAACACTATGGTGGATATTTTCATTGTTGTCTTTTAAATGGGAAGAGATCCAGGTATATGGTTGATTGAGAACACAAAAACTCAGTCAATAGTAATAACATAATAATCATTTGTTAATACATCATAATTATCCCTCTTAATAGGGATATCATCAAGAATGATTATTATTTTTGGTATAATTATTATAGATTTAAATATATAGTTGTATAGATTTAATATCCACAATAATATGACAATTCTAATGGGGATTGTTCATACTTTATCTTGTATAGAATCAAAGGATAGATGATGATGTGAAGTGTGATATCCTACTCTATCCAAATGATGATGGATTTTTATTAGGATATATAATCCATTCACATAATAGAATCAAAATCCAATAAAACTTTAAGACAGTATTTATTTGAGATTCAGTCAATAAACATTAACTAAGGAAGAGTTACATTCTTGGGATACATCAATTTATTTATTTATTTTTTCCATGGATATCTCAACCCATTTTCTGATGTGGTGTTTTAATAGTTACTGTAAAAATTCAAAACATTGAATAATGTATAAAAAATAATTATATAGTAAATGTTTTTCTACTTATTGGATAACATGATTTCATTTCACTATTTTATTATGGTCCTGGTCATGTGTTTTATCCCAAATAGTTTCAGATATAATGTTTCATAAACTAAAAATCATTTTAAATAAAATAAATTATATTAGAATTAGTAACATATAAAATTAAAATATATTCAGACATATATGGCCTTAGATTTCAATCTAGTATATTTATATTAATTTCTACTATAAAATTTCTAAAAAATCATTCTATTTTTCTGCTTGATAGTTGTTCGTAAAGAGTTTATGAATTTTTCAATATATATCCCTGAGTGGTATCAAGCATAGTGTAAATGAAGAATTAATTTTTGGGCACCCGAAAATAATAAATATAATAACAAATGTTTCCTTTTATTTTTATTACACTAATGTACAACTGTCTTATATACAAATCCACATGTTTTATCCATACTTATATAAAATTTCCTAGAAACCATTTAATATATTCATAAAAAAATATCATGATATTTTCACATGTTAAGAATTATCCAATGGGTTTCCACTAGATTATAATATTCTTAATATCTATAATAAAAATACCTTTTCTCTTATAACCATATTAACAAACTGTGGATTTTATAAACAAATTTCATTTTTAATATAAATATCTAGTAAATAAAACCCAATTGTCACAGGGTATAGTGTCTTTGAATGCCTATACACATTAGAAATCCACATTATAATAATATTTAAATAAATATTTTAATATATATATTAAAATAATAGATACCATTAATCATGAATTATTTTTTAGGATAACATAGGAAATATATAAAATAAATGGGTGATCTATATAGCCAAGAAAGATAATAAACACGCTAATGAAGCATACCAAGTAAGAAAAATGCATAAAATGATAATAAAAAATGTGTGAATGACATAAAATATTAGAATATCATCGATACATAGGAATGTGGTAAAAATATATAACATGAAAAAATCATTTTTCAACAATAACTGCCATGTCATAATCTTGTGATGGAAAAATTCCCATCAACGATTGGGTTCATTCCATAATCCCATTGATATAATCTATTTTAGAAATTACATAACCCAACTCATTAGAGATAAATCTCTATGCACTAAAAATAATAATAACATGATTATGTTTTCCAAAAATGAAATTCTACAATAATGAATAAACATAGTAGATAACTTTGAAAAGAAATGTGTCGTATAGTCTTTCATCATATCATAATAATAGGTAATATCATATGAAATGAATTTGACATATGAACTTAAGGAATGCATTATATCATAAATGGGTCATATAATAAGCTATGTGTGTATATGAGATATATATATATAAGTTGTAATTTTTTCTCACATTGACGAGAATTATAATGTCAGTTGAAGATGGAAAGGTCACAACATAACAAATAATGGTGGCTTAGAGATATCCCTTTCCATATGATTCAAAATAGTTCTTTACCCTCATATAATAAAATATATTATTAGATACATTACTAAGTAAATTTAAAATATTTTAAATTTATATATGATTTATAATAATTAAATTTTGGCCATTCATATCCATTCAAAAGAGATGAAAATCTTAATTTTTCTTTTCATAGGGAGACACCTTCAGTATTTCAATGTTGGATTGATTGTGGATAATATTTTATTTTTATGTAAAATGGGATAATAATTAAGGATGTTAACTGAGATACTTCCAAAAATTGAAATTCTATAAAATACACATAGGGGTTTCAAAATTTGGGTATTATGTTCAATAAAAATGACATTGTAATATGAATATATCATTCAGGAAATTTTACGGATCATCATGCTCCGGTTTAATTAAATTTAACATCTTGTCCAAAACATTATTCGACAATGTGGAATAATATATAATATAACTATTAAACTCATATTAAACCATTATTAGTGAAGTTAAAACTTCCATAAAGGTTGTAATTGGGCTTCAAAACCATCATGAATGGCGTCTGTGAACCAATATATTACATATATTGTTTTATATTATTGAATAAGATGAAACGTGAATATGATGGACGACAGATATAACATTAACACTATAAAAACTACATAATATTAATGATATTTATGATATTAGACCATAATTAATGGAATTTATTTATAGGGTGTTAATGATGAGAAATATAAAAGACATGGCTGTGGATATAACTATTTCCTCCGAATGACTAGTATTGAGATTCTACATTAAGGAACCATGGTTTAGAATTTTTGTGAGACAAATAGAATATGGAAATTTGAAAATTTTCAGAATGTAGTTGGGTAAAATTTTGAATATATTCTAGTCTTGCAGGTTTTGAGCATAAGGGGTGGTGTTGGTGGTATTTATATGGTTAAGAGATGGTTGTTAAAAAACATTCGACTAATTAGTTAATTATTTTATCATAAAATACCAAAATAATAGATTCATATATTTTTATACAATGTAAATGATTAATTTTAGTTTTATCTAATGGGATCATACATAATTAATGAATAAAAAATCATGTAATTAGATTATAATGTAAAATACCATGTCTTATTGTATTCCACAATTCACTATATATTCACCTATATTATTAAAAAAACTAAAAATAAACCATAATACTTTTTATAAGAAAATTTTAAAAAATAAATACAATTTATGAAATAAAATCTTTAAATATGATAGATTTAATTTTTTTAAAAAATAATTACTTAATTGAAAAAGACATTTTTAATATTATGATCAATTTTCTAACCCATTGAATAATTATTTATGGTCTCCTAAAAATATATTATTATTATAATAAAAAAATAGTATTAAATTTTAAATAAATTATTTTGATAATGTAAATTATTTTAAGTTATTCAATTTATTATAAATGTTGTATTCAATATTTTAAGTTTAATATAAAATAAAAAAACTAATTTATCAATTTAAATTCATTTATATATTGATACCATAGTTTACGTATATCATATTTTTATTTTATAGGATGCCAAATATAATATATGACACATACCCAATTTAGTTACTATTCTTATTACCATGTTACTTTTCCTAATTGTCATATTACAATTATAATGGTCATATTACTATTCCAATAGTAAAATTACAATTCTAATGACCAGATTGGTTGTGATCATATGAGTTCCCCACATCATATAAATTCCTTATATTTCATTAATTCTTCAATTACCTTTTTTTCCCTATCAATGTTTCATATATTCATTTTAGAAATTAATTTTCATTACATATATTATGATTCATTTCAACATATTTATTGATGAGTGTGATTATTGTGGTTGATTAAGAGGATCACATTTTTCATATTTCAGTTATTTCGTTTTTTATCTTTCATACCATTATAATATTTTAGATTATTATATAAATTCACAATATCTTAATGTAATGCTCAAAATCAATAATAATATGTTGTTTGTTTCATAATTTGGTGCATGTTATTTATATTACCTTAATAAATATACATATCTATAAGAAATGAAATTACATTGATAAAAATATGGGTCATTAGAATGATCACTATGCATTCCCTTAAACTAAAACTTATTCTTCAATAATATAGATAAAAAATATAAATATTGATATACTACAATCATTCATACTCATCTTATCTCTTCTTTTGTTTCTCTGTCTCTGTCTTCTATATCATCTATGAAACAATGATATAAAAGGATATGTCTATTTATCTACTTCACTTTATTATTTGTTATATTATACCATAGTTGATAATAGGTATCACATTAGTTGTACCTCAAGATATTCTTTCTACAATTTTTACATTTTTTATTCTTTTTAAATACACTATAAATTCATTACTATATTACCTATTAACAAAAATATTTATCAAATTCATTGTAGTATGTTATTCTCAATAATATAATAGTGTCGGAATAATCATAAATTACAAACTATGCACTACGTCCATTTAATCAAATTATATATTATTAATATTTATGAATGTGGAATATATCCTTGTAAATGTGAAAATATTGATTTTATCAATTTCTATATTTACTAGTATTCTAAGAAATAAAAATCCTCTCATTTAAACTATTAAATAATTTTTTATTATTTTTCAATATTTTTTCAAGATTTTTATATTTTAAATTACCATAATTGAAAATAATTGAAAAATCATATAATGATATTCCAATGCTCATCATATTTAATTCGGAAAAAATAATGTACTGAAACATGAGTTAATCAAAACATCATGAAATTAAATATTTAAAAAAAAATATAGTATTTCTGATTAAAATTATAAAAGATATAAAACTTTTCAACCTAATGATTCATTTAATAAATTCTTAAGAATTATATGAATACATTAGTTAACACTAATATTTATCCATGTTACACATAAATATCCACAAGAAATTATTATTTAAATTTATATATTCACATATCATTAGTATGGTATAAGGATATTGTATTGTATGATTATTATTTTCTTAATTAGCATCATATATGTATACTCTAGTCATCCATTACATATCATCATATTAACCATTTCCACCACCAAATATTTTTATTTTATTTAATAAAATAAATCACATTGTCATTGTTTGATAACATTCGAACCAACCATGCCACAATAAGGAGCCATTGGATGGCTGATCGCAGAAACCTATCTAGGATTGGGGTCATCAAGGTTTAGACTACCATTACCTAACCTGAGTAACTGGAGAGATAGTCCAATATATGGAACATTTTAAATGATATATACTTATTCATAATTATATTTATTGTTATGTTTCAATGTGATTTCCAATGAATTTCTATATTATATATTTTATTTTATGGATTACCATTACATATTGATAAGTGTATCAGAGTTAATATGTCATAAAAAGTGATTTTCCAAATTTTTAATTTTATCTCATATCATGATAATGTTTTTGGATCAACTTAGAATTTTTCAATATGTAAATAAGTAATATATATTATATATAAAAAATATCAATCCTTTTTATATGTATTTTGGATGTTCATAAATATCATTAAAATTTTAAATATCCTTTTATAATGAGCTAGAATACGTGAGTTCTCAAAATAGAGTACTTAATTGGATCCCCAATCAAAAACCCATCTCTTCTCATATATGCAATTACTCTTATAAATATTACTTTTAAAATTATCATGACATGTTGTATGTCTATCAAGATAATATGCGATGCACTCTATCCATCATCCAATTGTTTTAAAAATTTATATTCAAGGGAAATAATTCTATATAACATTGGGGTGGTTTCTCAATCATCTATCCAAATTTTTTATTAAACATGTAATTTCCATTATTCAATCTCAATAAATATATCATTTATATTTCTATCACTGTACATCAAAACTATTCAATAATTAATTATAATATCACATATTTTTTTGATATATAGATGATACATTCACAACCATAAGTACCCTAAAAACTATACTACTTTTCAAACATAAAAATGTATATCCAAATACATGTAAAATATAACATAGAATAAATCAATGTAGAATATAATAATCATATATTGTATCTCATAGTTAATTATCTCTATTCATTTGGGTATTCATCTGTTAACCAATTCATTTTGATTGGTGGGTTACAAAATGATGTATAATACAATCATCACAATATATTTGGACATAAATCATTCCACGTATATTTTTTATTAATATCTACAAATTATTTACAAAAATCGGGATACAAATAACATCTTAATTTCACTCTCTATAATAATCATTTTTATAATAAAAAATAAAATTCTAAAATAATATAAAATACAATTTATCCTGGACATTAATGAAATTTCATCTTCAACACCTTAAAAACATAATTTGTTTCAAGGAAGGCGTATCAAATTTATCAATTAAAAGTCCTGTAAATTATTGATATCTATTTCTACACAATCTATATAAGTCTTTAAATATAATGTGATTAACCTAGACATCAATTATTTCTATAAAATTGTTCAATTCATGAGAGTAAATCATATTCCACTCGATAGGGGTTGTTCGTGAATTTTAAAAATAATCATATGCACTCATATTAAAAAACATTATAATAACATATATGTTCAATACAATAACTAACTCCAAAATCTATCATTTTCCATGACATACCCTCTCCTCTTTTAAATGACAATACATAAAATTAAATATTGTCCAAAAAGTGTTATTTCAATATATTATTTTTATCTTCCCTTATGCACCACCCACATTCTCGATTCACATTAAATGGTATCATTAGGAAGAATTTCTTATTTTCATATTCCCCAGAGGGAGTATATATTATAAATTTTCAACTAGGATTGAAATAATTAGAATTTAATACAAATATATTTTTTTGGAAACCATGTTTAATTTTTTATTTGGATGCAATACTAAAATAATTTGATGCTTGGTAAATCATAAAGTAAGAAATTTTTCACCACTCACATTATGATATATCTTTTTATAAATCACCAGAAAACACCTAACTATAATTTCAATACATATAATCCTTTTGGAATATTTATTATTCACCATTAATTGATTCAAATGACAGAAATAGGTATGTGATTTTCATATCAACCAATGAATCACCTTCATTGTAATTTCAATGTTCTGAGACCTTTCAATAATTTTTATTCAATTTACATACTTTATATATCCATTCATAGTATAATTGAAGAATTTTACCTTATGTGGATTATGGTTTTTCACTCGATCTTGAAAGGAACATTAATTTTATCATGCTTACTCTATGATCATGACGTTTTTTATCATTGATGGCCTTGTGATCAAATATTCATTTCAAAGATGCACAAATGTTTTATTATGTGAGGATTTATTATTAAATGTAACTGTAGTTACCCACACTTTTTGTAAATATATAATTAATTTTATAATATAATATTTATTATATGAAAATATGATGCATTCTAGAATCATTCAGATGCAGTTCATTTGGAAACATGAACACATAATCACCTGGTCCCTAGGTTCAAAACGTAATCTCTACCCATATTCATCATAAATAGAACCATTATTATACATATAATAATAAATAAACATCCTCATATCCCATGGAAATGAATAATTGTATATGGTTATCTCAGATTCACAGTTAAGGTAAACAAGGATGGAATCACTATAACATTTAAATTAGTGTAAAATAAAATCTTAATAATATATGAAATATATAAACACAAAGTTAAAAAAAAAATTATTCATAGATTAAACCTTATCATTTCCTAAGACATTAATCATATTTCAATAAAATAACATAATCCATGAGTGTATAATATTGTCATAATACAAATATTTGTAGCATACAAAAAATTTTAAAATATCATATTTCATGTTACCAAAGTAGAAAACAATAACATTTTAGGGTTGTCTTAAACACATATTTTCAAACCGTGGAAATATTATAACCTAAATTGTACCCACATTTAGGCTTGGTATGACCTCCCTTTTATAATATTTTGGTCACGGGATTGTAGGTTCCGAGCGCAGCGGAAGCGCGTTGGTGGGTTTGCCCAACATAATTTTTCGTTAAACAATGTTCAATCCGAGATCCGTCACGATATAAAACGCCGAATCTTTGGAATAGAACGAAGAACGAAAAGAAAATATGAGTCCCAGAACCTTTGAGGAGGATCATCATATGTTGATTATAATTAATTTAATTAATGTATAAGAATTACCTCGTTGGAATTCTTTCTTCGTTGATGTGTCCGGTCACGATTCGGTGATCCGTCGTTGCGTCGTAGAATCCAAGTGTAGGATTCCTCTAGCGGTGATCCACACATGTGTCACGTATCTCCGGATGTCGCCAAAGAGATCTCCAGGTGCTAGCGCGGAAGAACCTTCACTTGCGATGTCCTCCTTCGACCGCCTTGATCCGGTGGAGGATCTTGATCTCGTAACTTGAGGGAATCCTTGGTGGAAAGGGAATTCTCTCTTGGCTTGAGAGTATTTCCAAATCCGTTGTGCACAACAATGGCTCACCAAAAAATGTTGGGGTTGCGAGGATATTTATAATCTGGTTTGAGGTTAATATAGTTATGACAATAAATAAACGTGTTACGCGTTTTATTTATTTCATTAACTGTTATTGAAAACCCCCATGTCGAATTATTAATTCCTTGACATGCTCCCACGCTGATTATAATAAATATCATTTAATAAAACAATATTAAATCCTCAAAATCCCAATTGGAAAAACTACACGGCGTGTAATAATTAATACACAGCATGTACTTGTTTTCCATAAAACTAAACAACGTGTATATTTAATATACACGGCGTGTACTTTTATTTTCCATTTTTCTCCACCACATTTATTAGACCTTGAGTAATGACTATTTATTTCTTAAATAAATGTAACTTCATTACTCGCTAATAAATATATTATTTTATCCACAGTATATTCTCTCGAATAACTAGTGTCAAAATAAATGCGATCAGACATCCTTAAATAATTATTAAACCACAGTCGGGAATTATATTTATTTAACTTGTTAAATTAATATTTAACTGAGATTAATGGACACACTTAGTGTGTGACCCTCTAGGCCTCTTTCTCAGTGGCATTAGGCGGAGCCTGCCTAATGTCCAAGGTTAGCGTCTAGCAACATGCCAAGGCACCCATAGAGAAAGAAGTTAACTCCGCAATGATGTGTCACCTCCTACGAACGCTTACCGTGTAATATAATCCCTTTGTCTTGATATCTCCAATCAAGCGGGTTGCATGCTAGTGCCATCAACCCATGTGCTTGATTATTCTTTCTTTGACTTCCCAGAATTGAACTTGCCCATACCTTACCATGGCCATGGATTTATTTAGGCTATATCAATTCCATCAAAGGGACTGAGATATCTACTTCCGTTATGGAACGGAAGGGACAAATCCTTTCTCGCATTATCTATTAATGCGGTATTACTCGTGACGCACCCAACATATCCTACCTCGCTGCGAACAGTGTGTCATCACAGTTTTTGTCAATACATCTAAGTGCGGGAGTTGTAATACCCATTAATAATAATCTTAAAGTCTAAGGATCAATACACACGTTCGTAGATAGGAACATCCAATGACACTATGAAATGTGGATTTCCTACTGGCATGTCTCGTTCTCATAATATCCTCCTGGATATTACCAAGGGTGCACACCATGAGAAGGTGCCTCAAAGTTTTATGATTCCTCACCCCTAATGACCTGTATTATTTTTGTCTCTCAAATAATATCATCCGGCCATAGAACATACATTCAAGAACAGTGTTATGGCACTTTCGGGTTCTCATTATAGCAGGGATCCACTACGACCCTTTAATGCAACAGCTGTCCTTAGGACATTATCACATGACATGTCACACAGAAGAACAATCAAGATGTGATAAGGATTTTATTTAATGAATAAAGTACAAAGTAGTTGGTTCTAGACCACCAACTCCAACAAACTCCCACATGGACTAGAGCCAACTGCTAACAACCTTTAACCCGCTAGCTCTCACATGATATTCATGCTTCTGCTGAGATAGGCCTTTAGTCATGGGGTCCGTCATGTTCTCTTCTGTGGACACTCTGCTCACTGCAACTTCACCCCTTTGATAGAAATCCCTCAAGAGGTGATACTTCCGGAGTATGTGCTTTGTCCGTTGATGTGACCTTGGTTCTTTTGAAAGAGCCACCGCTGTAGTATTATCACAATCCAATGTAATGGGATCTTTACTGCTAGGCACCACATCATGCTCCTCGACAAAGTTCTGAATCCAAACAGCTTCTTTGGCTGCATCAGAAGCCGCTATATACTTGGACTCCACTGTAGAATCGGCGAAAACTGGCTGCTTTGAACTCTTCCAGCTCACAGCTCCTCCATTGAGACAGAAAACATATCCAGATTGCGACTTTAGATCATTCTGATCTGTTTGAAAACCAGCATCAGCATACCCTCTGATGACAAGCTCCTCGTATCCTCCATACACCAGGAACATATCCTTAGTTCTTCTCAGATACTTCAGGATAGTATTAACAGCAGTCCAATGTTGTTCTCTTGGATCTTCTTGATATCTACCTACCATGCTCAGTGCATAGGCAACATCAAGCGTGGTACATAACATGGCATACATGATGGATCCTATAGCTGAAGCGTATGGGATCTTGCTCATCCTATCATTCTCCTATTGTGTCTGGGGAAACATTTTCTTAGAAAGATGTAATCCATGTGACACTGGAACCAATCCCCTCTTGGATTTTTCCATACTAAATATCTTTAGTATCTGGTCAATGTATGTACCGTGACTTAGTCCAAGAAGCCTCTTGGATCTATCACAAATGATCTTGATCCCTAGAATGTAGGCTGCTTCTCCTAAGTCCTTCATTGAGAAAAACTTGTTCAACCAGTCCTTAACTAACTGTAAGGCTGGTACGTCGTTTCCAATAAGCAATATGTCATCAACATATACCACTAGGATGACGACCACATTCCCATTAAACCTCTTATAAACACATGGCTCGCATTCGTTCTTAATGAAACCAAATTCTTTTATGGATTCATCAAATCGAATGTTCAATGACCTGGATGCTTGCTTTAATCCATAAATGGATTTCTGCAACTTGCAAACTCGTTTTGATTCACCTGGTGTCACAAACCCTTTTGGTTGTGTCATATAGGCATCTTCCTGAAGGTTCCCGTTAAGGAATGTTGTTTTGACATCCATCTGCCAAATCTCATAGTCATGGTAAGCTGCTATGGCAAGTATGATTCTTATGGATTAAAACATGGAAACTGGCGAGAAGGTTTCATCATATTAATTCCTTGACGCTGTCTGAATCCTTTAGCCACTAGCCTTCCTTTATAGGTGCTAACATGACCTTCCATGTCCAGCTTTCTTTTGAATACCCATTTGCATCCAACAGGCTTTACATCAACTGGCTCATCGACCAGAACCCAAACTTGGTTCTGATACATGGAATCCATCTCATAATTCATAGCTTCTATCCATCTTGCAGCTTCTGAGCTTTCTACTGCGTCCTTGTAGGAGAGAGGTTCATCATTTTCCAACAATAATGATTCACCATCCTCGGGGACTAGGAAACCAAATCTATCTGGTTCCCTTACCTCTCTTGAGCTCCTCCGCAGTACTTGTGTTTCTGGAACCTCTTCCATGGGGACCTGTGGAACTTGTTCCTGTACCAACTCCTATTTATCTTGAGCATCAACTTCATCAAAGTCAATATTTCTCCCACTATCTTTCTTGAGGATGTGCTCCCTCTCAATAAATAAGGCTTGTCTGGCGACAGTCGCTTTCTTGTCTTGGGGGTTATATAGGTAATATCCTTTTGTTTCCTTGGGATATCCTATAAAGATACACTTTGTGCCCTAGGGTGCTAGTTTGTTGCCTGATAAGGCCTTAAAAAATGCATCGCATCCCCATACACGTGTGTGCGACAAAGTGGGTTTCCTTCCATTCTATAACTCGAATGGAATTACATTTTCCGCCTTAGTTGGTACTCAGTTTAATGTGTATGCTGCAGTTTGTAATGCATATCCCCAAAAGGATAATGGAAGATCCGCATGACTCGTCATCGACCTCACCATCTCCAACATGGTGCGGTTCCTCCTTTCACTAACACCATTCCACTGTGGTGTATAAGGAGGAGTGATCTGAGATAGAATCCTAGACTCCCGTAGATGATCGATGAACCCTTGGTTCAGATATCCTCCACCTCGATCCGATCGAAGCTTCTTTATCTTCTTACCAAGTTGATTCTCTACTTCATTCTTGAATTCCTTAAATTTCTTTAAGGACTCTGACTTATACCTCATTAAGTAGACATAGCCATATCTACTCAAATCATCAGTAAAAGTAATAAAGTAAGAATATTCACCTCTAGCTTCTACTATAAATGGTCCACACACATATGTGTGTACCAATCCTAGAAGCTCTGTGGCCCTTTCACCTTGTCCACCAAAAGGCGGCTTGGACATTTTTCCTTGTAAACAAGCATGACATCTATCAAGTGGTTTTAGCTCAGTAGAGTCTAAATAGCCATCTTGGCAGAGCTTTGTCAAGCGCTTCTCGTTCACATGACCAAGGCGGTGATGCCATAACTGGGTGATGTATAAGTCATGTGAGTTTTTTTCGTTATCGATTGCCAACACTTGGTTTTCGTAATTTAATACATACAAATCATTATTCAAATGTGCCATGCCATAACATACATCGTTCTTATAAAAGAGACAACCCTTATTTCCAAACTTGAAAATAAATCCATCCATATCCAAACAAGATACAGAAATTATGTTCTTGGTAACACTAGGCACAAAATAACAGTTTTGTAAAACCAAAATCATGTCAGTTGGCAATGAGAGGTGATAGTCGCCAATAGCCAACGCAGCCAGCCTTGCGCCATTGGTAGCTTGAAGATCCACCTCTCCTCTTCCAATCTTTCTAAATCTACTTGGTTCCTGCATTTGAATACAGATGTGAGTCCCATAAGCTATATCTAATACCCAATGTGTAGAAATAGAAATATTGCACTCGATAACGAATTCACCTTTAGCGTCCCCACGCTTCTGGGTGCAATTCCTCTTCCAGTGGCCCTGCTTTCCACATGAAAAACACACTGCTTCCCATTCCTTTCCCTGCCTCTGGATCTTCCCCTTCTTGGAGGGACGGTGCTCGGGGGCTTCAGACTGTTTATAAGTCTTTGGCCCCTTTTCCTTGTCCTTCCTTTTCTTGTTCACCATAAGGACCGCGGGTTTGTCACACCCCATGTCCTTATCTACCTGGCGAATCAAGGTCAGAAGCTCCGATAGACTCTTCTCATTACCGCTCATGTTATAGTTGACAATGAAGCTAGAGAAGGTCTTGGTAAATGATGATAGGATAAGATCTGTACGCAACTCATCTGGGAATTTATTCCCTAAGATGTCCAAGCGTTCAATGTAGCCAATAAGCTTGAACACATGAGGCCCAGCTGGCGCAGACTCTCCAAGCTTCGTGGTAAACAAAGCATTGGAGATCTCATACCTCTCATGTCTCGCCTTCTCTTGGTAGAGATCTTTAAGGTGATACATCATGCTATACACATCCATGTTTTCATGTTTCTTCAAGAGCTCATTAGACATGGCCGATAGCATGAAACACTGGACATCTGTGGCATCATCCATGTGTTTCATGTAGAGAGATAATTCCTCATCACTAGCCTCTTTCCCAGGCGCAACTGGAATAGGCTCTTCCAGCACATATAATTTCCTTTCGTGGCGAAGGACGACACATAAATGCCTCTGCCACTCTTGGAAATTGTTGCCAGTGAGAAGGTTTTCTTTTTTGAGTATGGTGCACAATGATATGTTTGAAGTCATTTTCTTGTCGTTTCTACAATTTAAGATGAGCAAAGGTTTAGTACGTTATTATAAAAATTGAGACAAATAAATAAATTAATACTTATTAGTCTCCCACTATTTTATCGAAATCCAATAGCCCTCACCATTGACTTCGGAATATTCTATTGCGTGAATATTCTAGTGGAAAGGATCCATATTTCCCTTCGCATTACCCCAACTAGGGTTGGTCAAGAAACATGAAGGGTTTTAGGTAGGCATTCCAAATGCCAACTTCATTAAATCGCAGTTCCTTGATCCGCTGAGTGGACTCCCCAATCCTGAAACCGTTTTTGGATTTCCTCATCCTTTGCCTCTTGGTCACACCAAGTCCTGCTATGGCAGTCAACCCTTGATGCGAACCAAGTCAAGTCAACCCAAAACCTTGAATTATAATTCCCCGATAATTGAAAGCACCCCAACTAGGTTTGGTCAAACACTTTGAACTATGGTTCGATTCTAACCAAGATTATGCAAGGCTATGCCGACTTAATATTTATTTTGAGGGATTTTATCCTTATAAGTAAATTGCCATTTTATTATCTTTGATTACATGCTTTTTAATATTAAGTGGGATATACTTAAGTGATTAACCATGTCTAAGATAATATTTACGTATAAGCCAATTTTATTTTAGTTCCATCTTGCATGCTCGTTTAATTCATTAATTGTGTGATCGTGACAACACACCCACAATAAATAAACCATGCAACTGACAGAAATAAAATAAATGGTATGATCATGATCTTTTCTATTGGTTAGTTTATCTAGCGGTTGATAAACTAACCCAAGACCTAGGGGAGAAACACCTTGAACCTTTCGGGTTCGTGTTTACAGCTTTCCACCTGTCCACCTTTGTATCTCCTTGGATTGGTTTCATCTTGGCTCCTGACATGAGCCACCTCCACTAGCTTGGGAGCTCCATCAATTACATATGCATTTATCTCACATGCAGGTGAGGGGAAAAGGGGTTTTTACGTAAACAAATCCTTGGGCGCGCAGGCCCTACATATTAATGAGGAGATGGCTCGCAGGCCAACAAATTTAATTTTAAAAAATAAATTAAAAAAACCATTCACATACAAAGGTCTCGGTCTAGCTCATGATCATCCATACATGCAATGATATTTACACATAAATAAAACTAGCATTCAATTCTTTAATCGTTCTTGTTTAAGATAAATCACGCTCGGATCAATTAATTATCTTTAATTAATTAATCCTTTTATCTTAAATCCCTTTTATGAATTTCCTTGAGACTCTCATCCATCATAATTTTAAACAAATAAATTAATTTAAAATTATCCTTGTACACAACTTGTACCTTGGAGGCAACCCGGCGAATTCCCATTTATTACGTAAATATTAAATTAAACACATATATATAAAACACCTATCACGTGTTGTGCCTCAGCTTTACGCATGCACCATGGTACACGTCTCAAGGGTTTGTATAATATAATAATAAATTTTAATAAATCTGTGTAATTTGGGTGAGTACACAGCGTGTAGTTCCGACTACACGAAGTGCACTTTTTCTTCACCGTCCATCCGAAGTACACGCCCGGGGATAGGGCGTGTTAATGTACTTCGGAAATTTTCGGAGTACACGGCGTGTACAGTGGGACACACGCCGTGTAGTTTCCGCGTTACACGGTTTCCAGTCGGGCATGCTATGTACGGAGTACACGACCCAACCCTAACCCGAAGGGACTACACGCCGTGTTCATTGGACCACACGGCATGTATTCCGGAAACCATGTGCCACCTGTTTCTGGTCAACACTAGGTGTCTTAAATTCTTAGAAAGAATCCAATACACGACTTTATTTGGCGGATCAGTCAATGCATTGAACCTAGACTACACGGTGTGTAATTCCGAATACACGCCGTGTATTTTGGTGTTAAACGGCCAGAAACATTTGGCTCCTCCGAATGAGTTCCTCTATTTTATTTTAATCAAAATTAAAAGAAAAATCTGTTTCTGTGAGGTGAACGAGAAACGAGAGAGAAGGAACAGATCTCGATATTCAGATTTCCAGAACGATTAAACATGAATTGAAATAACTAAATTATTAAATTCATAAATCACTAACAAAAAAGTAAATAATTATAACTAACGATATGACCCTCTCTGATACCACTTGTAGGTTCCGGGTGCAGCGGAAGCGCGTTGGTGGGTTTGCCCAACATAATTTTTCGTTAAACAATGTTAAATCTGAGATCCATCACGATATAAAACGCTGAATCTTCAGAATAGAACGAAGACGAAAAGAAAAGATGAGTCCCGGGACCCTTGAGGAGGATCATCATATGTTGATTATAATTAATTTAATTAATGCATAAGAATTACCTCGTTGGAATTCTTTCTTCTTTGATGTGTTCGGTCACGATTAGGTGATCCGTCGTTGCGTCGTAGAATCCAAGTGTAGGATTCCTCTAGCGATGATCCACACGTGTTTCATGTATCTCCGGACGTCGCCGAAGAGATCTCCGGGTGCTAGCGCGGAAGAACCTTCTCTTGTGATGTCCGCCTTCGACCGCCTTGATCTAGTGGAGGATCTTGCTCTCGTAACTTGAGGGTGTTATTGGTGGAAAGGGAATTCACTCTTGGCTTGAGAGTATTTCCAAATCAGTTTTTCACAACAATGGCTCACCAAAAAATGTTGGGGTTGCGAGGATATTTATAATCAGGATTGAGGTTAATAGAGTTATGACAATAAATAAACGCGTTATGCGTTTTATTTATTTCATTAACTCTTATTGAAAACACCCATGTCGAATTATTAATTCCTTGACATGCACCCACGCTGATTATAATAAATATTATTTAATAAAACAATATTAAATCCTAAAAATCCCAATTGGATAAACTACACGGCGTGTAATAATTAATACACGGCGTGTACTTTTTTTTCCATAAAACAACACAGCGTGTATATTTAATATACACGGCGTGTACTTTTATTTTCCATTTTTCTCCACCACATTTATTAGACCTTGAGTAATGACTATTTATTTTTTAAATAAATGTAACTGCATTACTCGCTAATAAATATATTATTTTATCCACATTATATTCTCTCGAATAACTAGTGTCAAAATAAATGCGATCAGACATCCTTAAATAATTATTAAACCACAGTTGGGAATAATATTTATTTAACTTGTTAAATTAATATTAAACTGAGATACATGGACACACTTAGTGTGTGACCCTCTAGGCCTCTTTCTCAGTGGCATTAGGCTGAGCCTGCCTAAAGTCCAAGGTTAGCATCTAGCAACACGCCAAGGCACCCATAGAGAAAGAAGTTAACGCCGCAATGACGTGTCACCTCCTACGAACGCTTACCGTGTAATATAATCCCTTTGTCTCGATATCTCCAATCAAGCGGGTTGCATGCTAGTGCCATCAACCCATGTGCTTGATTATTCATTCTTTGACTTCCCGGAATTGAACTTTCCCATACCTTACCATGGCCTGGATTTATTTAGGCTATATCAATTCCATCAAAGGGCCTAAGATATCTACTTCCGTTATGGAACAGGAGGGGAAAATCCTTTCTCGCATTATCTATTATTGCAGTATTACTCGTGACGCACCCAACGTATCCTACCTCACTGCGAACAGTGTGCCATCACATTTTTCATTAATACATCTAAGTGCAGGAGTTGCAATACCCATTAATAATAATCTTAAAGTCTAAGGATCAATACACACGTCCGTAGATAGGAACATCCAATGACACTATGAAATGTGGATTTCCTACTGGCGGGTCTCGTTCTCATAATATCCACCTGGATATTACCATGGGCGCACACCATGAGAAGGTTCCTCAAAGTTTTATGAGTCCTCACCTCTAATGACCTGTATTATTTGTGTCCCTCAAATAATATCATTCGGCCATAGAACATAAATTCAAGAACAGTGTTATGGCACTTTCGGGTTCTCATTATAGCAGGGATCCGCTACGACCCTTTAATGAAACAGCTGTCCTTAGGACATTATCACATGACATGTCACGCAGAAGAACAATCAAGATGTGATAAGGCTTTTATTTAATGAATAAAGTAAAAAGTAGTTGGTTCTAGACCACCAACTCCAACAGGGATAACCACTCTTGTACCGTTTAAGACCATAAAACATAAATCATTACCCATTACATTGGAGGGATTTAAAATAAAGGACACACATATCACATAAAGAAAATCATATATATGTTTCCCAATAGTTAATTTGAAATTAACCATATCATAACCTATAACATAAAAGTTGTTTTTAAAAATATTTTATCATGCCATAACCTATCAAAAGGAATCTTGTTTCACAATTTTTTAATCAATACCTCATAGAATAATTTTATTAAGGTTGATGTGTTTTGTAAACATCTCTTAATCAGAATCATAAACCATCTAGAGAATTAATAATGATAGAATAATTGTTTCATGTCCTTAGAAATAATTATGTAACATAAAATGTAATTATCTAAATAAGAAAATCATTTTGAATGATAAAATTGGAATTTTTTAACGGAAATATCTTTTTATTTTTGAAAAGAATTATTTAAAATATAATAATTTCACAAATATTTTAAAACCTGTTTTATTTTAGAATAAAATTATAATAATTTCATTTAATCTTAAAATAATTTATTGTCTATGATGCTTTTTTTCATCTGGTTTATGATAAAAATGTGATTCCTTTCACATCGTTTGGTTGAATATAAAATTTAACACATTCTGAAAGAGGAAAGTTGATTCATTTAAAACCATTTTAATATATTAGAACATGGAAAAAATGTAATTTATGAATTATGTACGTAATAGTTAAAACATTCTTTAAAATTATTATTATTTACCAATACATTATAGGAAAATTATTTTTGACCGATGTGTGAAATGTTTTATGTTTTATGTCAAATATATACATTGAAATATTTAGTATATAAACAGATAAAAATTAAGGCGATAAAATTAAATTCAATTTATAAACAGTGTATAAGAAATTCAACACTCTTTATAAGGGGTGGATCATTAAATTTCATCTGGAAAATCATAATCATAAAGAATCTCGAAAAGAAAATAAAATATAACATGCATCACATTCCAATTTGGTATACATTGAATTTTATGATGCATAAAATAATGAATAATATATGGATATATAAATAAACAAAAAATTCATAATAATTATGTTAAAATAAAATAAATAGTATGTATATACACCACACAAAATATTTTTGTAGTTAATGTATCATGCCCCGTACTGAAATGAATGTGAGATAAAAAATATCTTACATCATGAATATAATTTATCAACGCATGTAAATACATAATTTATATTAAATATAGGATTACGAAAAATATATTAATAATCCATGATCACATATATCAAATAATAAATTATTTACTTATTATATTTTATCCCGTGTTGACCAAATATTTTTTGTTGATAACACTTTTTTCTATGCTAATTGATCCATTTTTAACGTATGTTTTGGTTTTCTAGATTTAGTATATGAACATTAATTTTGGTTCCATAAACTAAAAAAATTAAATAATGATATAATTATTATATATATTAATTATATACATATTTTTAGCAATCTATAAAATTATATATTTGAAATGAATTACACCATTCATGGATGGAGATGGGCGCACATATACATGAATGTTGTTCTCATTTTTTTTAATGATAGAATGAAAGAATATTAATTGTATATTAATAAACTAATATTATTATTTTATGTCAAATATATTCATGAAATATATAATTATTAATGTCCAATTCTAAAGAAAATTAAAAACATATCACATCACTTTGATGGGGTGGTAGTCCACACGTACTCATGAGCGATGTAGTTATTTTTAAATGGATGGGATGAATAGAAGTTAAATGTGATATTATAATTCTTCAAGTATAACTATTTTATAAATATCATATAGATATATCAAATATATAATTATTTCTATCTATTATTGGTTGATATTGAAACATAATTACATAAGTTCATGAGGCGGTAGTCCACTATACCCACTATTAAATGTTTAGTTTCAAACATGATTAGTTAGGGGATATATATAGGTTATGTAAATAAAATAATAAAATTTAAGTACATTTGGGAGACCTAGGATACTATATAATAATTATGGATGATTATTTTATAGTGTGTAATAATAATAAAAAATTCACATGGTTTTGTACAATACAGCTTATTCATAGAACTTATTTAGGTATACCCTAAAACCTCATAGGGTTTTTTCTAATAAAAAAAAGGAATCTAAGATGTTTGAAAGTATGTAAGGAATGAATATGGTCATTTAATATCCAAATTTTTTTTATTGTGAATAGGAAATAATATGGGGGTTCTTTTAATAAGTGAAAGAGAGGACAGAAATGAAATTTCAAAAAATAAAAACCCTTACCCACATATTAAATAATAAAAAGGGTCAAAATTTGATAATTTGAGAATATTATATTATATATGGAAAACATAAGTCTATAAAATTTGATTTAGATAATTTTTAAGTCATTTTTATATATATCAATTTAGTTTATTTCCTGATAAACACTTTCTGTAATTAATGTTTACATTTTTAGAAATTAATTTAAAAAAAATGTTCAAATTTTTATATAACATAAATTATTCAAATTATAAATATTTAAACAATATTTCTATAATATACCCATAAAATTGATCGAATTTAATCTACCATTAAACCTATAAAAGTGATGAAAATAATATTTATCCAAATAAAATGAATTCAAATGTATAAAATGAATTTTTATCAATCATGAAAATGAAATTTGTTAAAACAATAAAAATATAATTAATAACAATATAATTGAACTACTGATACTTTTATAAAATTTTAATTTTAAATTTAACAATTTAAATACATTTAAAATTGTAGCTTTAAAAAATAATCACTATTTTTACTATTAATTGAAAAATAAATTTTTTTCATAATATTGTTAGAAAATCACCATAAGAAATTCTTTATATATTGATACCAATAATGAAGATAAGTTTATTTAATTAGTTTTTTAAATTTTTAAAGGATTATTTTTTTAAAAAATATATTTTATTTTTAGAAAAGAAATATATTTTCTATGTCTACTATGTATTCACCAAAAATATAGTACATATTTTTCATTATATTTTTTTATAATAAAATTATACACAATTTTTATAAACATTCTTATTTCTATTCATAATAGAAATGAAAATAGATATGATATAATAATAATTATTAAATAATAATACTAATATTTTAATTTGGTTCATTAAAACATGTTGTCCTGAGTAACTCATGATATTATGGAAATAAAATTTATTTGAAAATTAAATATTTCATAAAATCCAATGGTGTAACTCACTAATAGTCAAAAATAAATGAACCCCTAAAAATTCATCACAATAGAATAAATGACTATGGAATCCTATACGTCCACTGCTGAAAAAAGAGGCATTTCCAACGGTTCACAACTGTTGGGAAAGGCTGCATAACCTTTGGGAAGATCTATCCCAACGGTTCTGCAAACCGTGGGGAAGTAAGCCGTTGGGAAAAGTTTTCCCTATAGTATACAAAGAACCGTTGGGATAGGTTAGAAAAAACACCCTATCCCAACGGTTTATATTAACTGTTGGCATATGTTTTCCCAATGTTTTTAAGTAAACCGTTGGGAAAACCAAACAAAATCTCTAGCTTTTCCCAACGGTTCACTCGAAACTGTTGGGAAAAAGCCAACTATACATATTTTCCCAACGGTTTGAAACTGTTGGGAATGTGTTTATACCAACGGTTCCATCTGAACCGTTGGTATAAACCTCCTTAGAAGACTATGCCAACGGTTTCAAACCGTTGGCATATCATATGCTATACAAATTACACAGCAGCCTGCAATTTGCACAGCAGCCTGCAATTTGGAAAGGGGAGGAGCAGGGTCTCCATTCACATGTGATTCTTCAATCCCTCATTTTTACCCGAAATAACCAACTAACAAATAAATATACAGAACAAATTCATATACATTTAACTTATAATACATCTTGAAACTATACACATTCAAAATTAAATCACAATTCATAACGTAATTATAAAGATACATAATTTAGAATTCATTTAGAATTAATTTTAAAATTCATTTATAATTCATTGAGAATTCATTTTAAAATTCATTTAGAATTCAATATCAAATTTAGAGGACAATTATATGTGAAATTTGGAATTCAATTCATAATTTGATTGGTTTTTCATATACAGGTGTTTTTACTAAATATGATATCAATTTTAAACAAAATACATGCACTTGGAGTAGTACTGGTCACACCATGCCTAGTATTGAGGCGTGATGACTAGTGCATGTCACACAAGACCCATTTATCATTTTATTAATGTATCAACATATTTTGAAAGGGTTTCGTTGGTTTTCCATATGCTGGTTTTTATCACTTAAAATGTGGTTTATTTAAAAAAATGATATTTTTGAGTGATCCTCGCCACACCGCGACTCGGATTGAGGCGGGGATGACTCATAAATGTCACAAATAACCCATGGATTGTTTTCCTAATGTTTCAATAGAATCCGAATGTGTTTGGTCAGTTTTTCGTATGTTAGTTGTTGTTTTCACGTAAAATGCTTTCCATTTCAAATAAAAGTGATCCACTTTGAGTTGTGGCGGCCACACCAAGGCTCAGATTGAGGCGCGGTTGACTCGTACACATCAAAAATGACCCATGGATCATTTTCCTAAAGTATCAACACAATCTGAATGTGTTTGGTCAGTTTTCCGTATGTCAGTTGTTCTTTTCACTTAAAATGAAGTCCATTTTAAACTATAGAGAGACACTTAGAGTGATCCCAACCACACCGCGACTCGGATTGAGATGGGGTTGACTTTTACACATCACAAATGACCCAAGGATCGTTTTCCTAAGGTTTCAACGGAATCCTAATGCGTTTGGTCAGTTTTTAGTATGTCAGTTATTGTTTTCACTTAAAATGTTTTCTAATTCAAAGAAAAGTGAGTCACTTTGAGTTGTCTCGGCCACACCAAGGCTAAGATTGAGGCGCAGTTGACTCTTAAACATCAAAAATGAACCATGGATTGTTTTCCTAATGTTTCAATGGAATCCAAATGATTTTTGTGGGGTTTCAGTATGTCAGTTGTTGTTTTCACTTAAAATGTTTTCCATTTCAAAGAAAAGTCAGTCACTTTTAGTCATGGAGGCAACACCAAGGATTGGATTAAAGCGCGGTTGACTTATACAAGTCAAAAATGACCCGTGGATCCTTTTCCTTAAGTATCAACAGAATCCGAATGTGTTTGGTCAGTTTTATGTATGTTAGTTGTTCTTTTCACTTTAAATGAAGTCCATTATAAACTATAGAGAAACACTTGGAGTGGTTCCGGCCACACCACTCCTCAGATTGAGGTGGGGTTGACTCGTACACATCACATATGACTCATGGATTGTTTTCCAAACGTTTCAATGGAATACGAATGCATTTTGTCATTTTTCCGTATGTTAGTTGTTGTTTTCACTAAAAGTAATGTCCTTTTGAAACTAAAGAGAGACACATCATGTGGTTCCGGCCTCACCGAGCCTTGGATTGAGGTGGGGTTGACTCGTACACGTCACATATGACCCATGGATCGTTGTACTAACATTTCAACCGATTTCTAATGCGTTTGGTCATTTTTTCGTATGCCAGTTGTTTTTTTCAGTTAAAATCATGTATATTTTAAACAAAAGAGATACATTGTGGGTGGTCCCGGCCACACCACGCCTCGGATTGAGGAGGGGTTGACTTCTACACATCACATATGACTCATGGATCATTGTGCTAAAATATCAACACAATCAGAATCCGTTTGATCGGTTTTCTGTATGTACTTAAAATGTTTTACATTTTTAACAAAAGAGAGACACTTAGTGTGATCCCGGCCACACCATGACTCGTATTGAGGCGGGGTTGACTTTTACACATAAAAAATGACCCATGTATCGTTTTAATAAAGTATCAATGGTAACCGAATGTTTTTTTTTGTTTCAGTATGTCAGTTGTTGTTTTCACTTAAAATGTCTTCCATTTTAATGAAAAGTGAGTCACTTTGAGACGTGGTGGCCACACTGAGGCTTGGATTGAGGAATTGTTGACTCTTGAACATCACAAATGACCCATGGATCCTTTTACTAAAGTATCAACAGAATCCGAGTGCGTTTTTTCGGTTTTCCGTATGTTAGTTGTTCTTTTCACTTATAATGAAGTCCATTTTAAACTATAGAGAGACACTTCGAGTGGTTCCGGCCACACCACATCTCATAATGATGTGGGGTTGACTCGTACACGTCACATATGACTCATGGATTGTTTTCCTAACGTTTTAACGAAATCTGAATGCATATGGTCAGTTTTCTATATGTCAGTTGTTGTTTTCACTAAAAATGATGTCCTTTTGAAACAAAAGAGAGACACATCAAGTGGTTACAGCCACACTGCACCTCGGATTGAGGTGGTGTTGACTCTTACACATTACAGATGATCCATGGATCATTTTCATAATGTTTCAATAGAATCCAAAAGTGTTTGTTAGGTTACTCGTATGTCAGTTGTTGATTTCACTTACAATTTAGTCCATTTTGAACAAAAGAGAGACAGTTTGAGTGGTCCTGACCACACAGCGGCTTGGATTTAGGCAGTATTGACTCATACACGTCACATATGACCCATAGATCGTTGTCCTAATGTTTCTATATAATCTGTATTCATTGGGTTGGTTTCTGTATGTCAGTTGTTATTTTCACTTAAAATTAAGTACATTTTAAACAAAACATAGGCACTTTGAGTGGTGTCGGCCACAACGGGCCTTGTATTGAGGAGGGGATGACTCGTACACATCACATATGAGTCATGTATCATTTTCTAAAAGTTTCAACACTATCAGAATCCGTTTGTTCGGTTTGGCGTATGTATGTAAAATATTGTCCATTTGGAACAAAATAGAGGCAGTTTGGGTGGTCACGGCCACACCGCGCCTCGGATTGAGGTGGGGTTGAGTCGTACAGGTCACATATGACCCTTGTATCATTTTCATAAAGTGTAAATAGAATCTTAAGGCGTTTGGTCGGTTTCCCGTATGACAGTTGTTGATTTCACTTACAATTTAGTCCATTTTGAACAAAAGAGAGACAATTTGAGTGGTCCCAGACACACCACGGCTTAGATTGAAGCAAGGTTGACTCGATAATGTCACATATGACTCATGGATCATTTTGATAAAGTGTCAACGCAATCAGAATCTGTTTGCTCAGTTTTTGGAATGTCAGTTGTTGTTTTCAATTAAAATTAAGCCCATTTTAAACAAAACATAGACACTTTGAGTGGTTTCGGCCACACCGGGACTCGGATTGAGGCGGGGTCGACTTTTAAACATCACATATGATTCATGGATCATTTTACTAAAGTTTCAACACAATCAGAATCTATTTGATCGGTTTGGCATATGTATGTAAAATATTGTCCATTTGGAACAAAAGAGAGGCAGTTTGGATGGTCCCGGCCACACCATGCCTCAGATTGAGGTGGGGTTGACTCGTACACGTCACATATGAAACTTTTATCATTTTCCTAATGTTTCAATAGAATACGAAGGCGTTTGGTCAGTTTCCCGTATGAATGTTGTTGATTTCACTTACAATTTAGTCCATTTTGAACAAAAGAGAGACAATTTGAGTGGTCCCAGACACACCGTGGCACGGATTGAGGTAGGGTTGACTCGTACACATCACATATAACCCATGGATCGTTTTCCTAAAGCTTCAACAGAATCCTAAGGCATTTGGTCAGTTTGGCGTATGTCAGTTGTTGTTTTCACTTAAAATTAAGTCCATTTTAAACAAAAGAGAGGCTCTTTGAGTGGTGTCAGCCACAACGGGCCTCAGATTGAGGTAGGGTTGACTCGTACATGTCACATACGATCCATGGATAATTTTCCTAATGTTTAAACACAATCAGAATCCGTTTTATTGGTTTGACGTGTGTTCGTAAAATATTGTCCATTTTGAACAAAAGAGAGGATGTTTTGGTGGTTCCGGCCACACAGCGCCTCGGATTGAGGCGGGGTTGACTCTTACACGTCACATATGACCCTTGGATCATTTTCCAAAAGTATCAATAGAATCCAAAGGCATTTGATTGGTTTCTCGTATGACAGTTGTTGATTTCACTTACAATTTAGTCCATTTTGAACAAAAGAGGGATAGTTTTAGTGGTCCCGGCCACACCGCGGCTCATATTGAGGCAGGGTTGACTTTTATACTTCACATAAGACCCATGGATTGTTTTACGATTGTTTAAATAGAATATGTAGGTGTTTGGTTGTTTCCCAGTATGTCAATTGTTGTTTTCACTTAAAATTAAGTACATTTTAAACAAAACATAGGCACTTTGAGTGGTTTCGGCCACACCGGGCCTCGGATTGAGGCGGGGTTGACTCATACACATCACATATGATCCGTGGATCATTTTCCTAATGTTTTAACACAATCAGAATCCGTTTTATCAGTTTGACGTATGTACGTAAAATATTGTCCATTTAGAACAAAAGAGAGGCAGTTTGGGTGGTCTCAGCCACACCGCTCCTCGGATTGAGGCGGGGTTGACTCTTACACGTCACATATATCCCTTGGATCATTGTCCAAAAGTGTCAATAGAATCTGAAGGCATTTGGTCGGTTTCCCGTATGACATTTGTTGATTTCACTTAAAATTTAGTCCATTTTTAACAAAATAGAGACAGTTTTAGTGGTCCCGACCATACCATGGCTCAGATTGAGGCAGGTTTCACTTGTACACATCACATATGTCCCATGAATCGTTTTCCTAACGTTTCAAAAGAATCTGAAGGCATTTGGTTATTTTGGATTATGTCAGTTGTTGTTTTCACATAAAATTAAATCCATTTTAAACAAAAGAGAGGCACTTTGAGTGGTGTCATCCACAACGGGCCTTGTATTGAGGCGGGGTTGACTCGTAAACGTCACATATGATCCATGGATCATTTTCCTAACGTTTAAACACAATCAGAGTTCGTTTGACCGGTTTGGCGTATGTATGAAAAATATTGTCCATTTTGAACAAAAGAGAGGCAGTTTGGGTGGTCTCGGCCTCACGGTGCCTCGGATTGAGGCAGGGTTGAATCTTACACGTCACATTTGACCCATGGATCGTTTTTCTAATGTTTCAATATAATCCTAATGCGTTTGGTCCGTTTTCCGTATGTCAGTTGTTGATTTCACTTACAATTTAGTCAATTTTGAACAAAACAGATACAGTTTGAGTATTCTCGGCCATACTGCGGCTTAGTTTGTGGAGGGGTTGACTCGTACACGTCATATATGACCCATTTATCGTTTTTGGAAACTTTCAACATAATCCGTAGGTGTTTAGTTGGTTTCTCGTATGTCAGTTGTTGTTTTCTCTTAAAATTAAGTACATTTTAAAAAAAAGAGAGCCACTTTGAGTGGTGTCGGCCACACCAGGCCTCTGATTGAGGCAGGGTTGACTCGTACACGTCACATATGAGCCATGTATCATTGTAATAATTATTAAACACAATCATAATCTATTTGATCGGTTTGGTGTATGTACGTAAAATATTGTCAATTTTGAACAAAAGAGAGGCAGTTTGGGTGGTCCCAGCCCCACGGTGCCTCAGATTGAGGTGGGGTTGACTCGTACACGACACATATGACCAATGGATATTTTTCCTAAGTGTAAAAAGAATATGAAGGCGTTTGGTCCATTTCCTGTATGTCAGTTGTTGATTTCATTACAATTTAGTCCATTTTGAACAAAAGAGAGACAGTTTGAGTGGTCTCGGCCACACCATGGCTCATTTTCTGGTGGGGTTGAATCGTACACATCACATGTGCCCCATGAATCATTTTACTAAAGTTTCAATAGAATCCGTAGGCGTTGGTCAGATTGGCGTATGTATGTTAAATATTGTCCATTTTAAACAAAAGAGAGACAGTTTGGGTGGTGTCGGCCACACATCGCCTCGTATTGAGGAGAGGTTGACTCCTACACCTCACATATCACATATAGATCATTTTACTAAAGAGTCAACAGAATCCGAAGGCGTTTGGTTAGTTTCCCGTATATCGGTTTTTGATTTCACTTAAAATTTAGTCCATTTTGAACAAAAGAAAGACAGTTTGAGTGGTCCCGAGGGGTGTCCGGGGGGTTGGTCGGGGCTGTCTGGGGGCTGTCTAGGGGGTGTCCGGGGGGCTGTCTGGGGGTGTTTGGGGGCCTGTCCGGGGTCCAGGGAGGAGGGTGGGGTGCTGTCCGGGGGGGTGTCTGAGGGGTGTCCGGGGGTTGTCCGGGGACCAAGGAGGTAGGATGGGGGGGCTGTTCGGGGGGATGTCCGGGGGGTGTCTGATGGGCTATCTGGGGACCAAAGAGGGAGGGTGGGGGCTGTTCGGGGGCTATCTGGGGGTGTCTGGGGGGATGTATGGGGACCATGGAGGATGGTAGGGGGGGCTGCCCGGGGGTTGTCTGGTTGGTGTTCGGGGTCCAGGGAGGAGGGTGGGGGGCTGTCCGGGGGCTATCTGGGGGGATATCCGGGAGCTCTCCGGGAACCAAGGAGGAAGATGGGGGGTTTTCTGGGGGGCTTTCCAGGTACCAATGAGGGTGGGGGCTATCCGGGGGGCTGTTCAGGGGGTTTCCGAACATTATTACAGTCATCTTAGGAAGCCAATTAACACTCATGTCTAACCATCCCACTATAAACAACATAGAGTGTATGAGTTTCCTCTCTCATCTCAAAAATATCATTACACATTCATACCATGATGTGAATCATGTGGAATATGGATTATATTTACAAAAAATTCCCAATAATTCTAAGATTTATAAGAACTGAAAATTTATAGATGATATTAACACATAAATCATTTTGAATCAAATTTGATTCACTGTAAAAGCCCAACACACACCAAATCAAACAGATAAAAAGTCATACAAACCCAAATCAAAACAGAAAACCAAAATAGTAGATGCAAAACATTAAAATGATAATATCACATATAGATTAGAAGTGTAAAACTAAAAAATGTAACAAAAACAGAAAACAGAAAACAAATCAGATATCATTTAGGCAAAATCAAAACAGAAACCATGAATAATAGATGTAGAAAATTAAAAGTAAGGTAAGCCTTACATATTTGGAGTGTAGAACTAAAAAATTTATTGATTGAAGATGGTGGAAGAAGTTCTTTGACCTAGGTAGAGAGAGACCTACAGGAGAGATTGGAATTATGGTTGCATTCGCATGGGAAGGGAAAGAATAGGGGCTACTGTATATTGGGGAAAACATTCCCAACGGTTTTTAAAAACCGTGGGAAAATGACTTCTTTTCCAATGGTTTTACAAATCCGTTGGTATAAATCCTTCCAAGAGGAAATTTACCAACGGTTTAAAAAACCATTGGTATACATGCTTCCAAGGTGAAAATTCCCAACGGTTTTGCGTAACCATTGGGAAAAGAGTTTCCTTTCCCAACGGTATTTGTAAACCATTGGGAAAGCCATGTTTAAAATCCAATACACCAATGGTTTACTCAAACCGTTGGTGTATCCTTCCTATACCAACGGTTTTGTGTAACCGTTGGTATGTAAGTGTTGGGAAAACTCTCATTTCCAGTAGTGGTCATCACATAGTTATGATTTCATATTTATTTATTTTGTTGGTGGTTTCCATAAAAAAATTGACTTGGTAAGGGGTATTTTTTTAAATAATTTTCACTCAATGATCTAGAATATTGATCGATTTTTCATTATTGTAATTATCTTAATCTTTTTTTGTGACCTAGGATTTTTGTATTTGTGAATTATCATGATTTCATTTACATAGTAGTGATATATGAAAAACATCATGGAAAAGAGAGTGGTTCATTTGAAGTACCAAGTGATATGTAATTATCTATACTCGATCAGGAATATATGATGTTAAAATATAAACATGGTTAATCATTTTATTCATCCATAATATCATAAATTTGTTGAAACACCATCTCAAAAATTTAAAATTCCATATCACACTGAATACATTCACAATAATTTTTATATCTAGTCTAAGATACCACGAGGTGATATTGAATGGATCTGACATTATATTACATTTCATATACTTCTTGCACTTATAATAGAAATCACTCAACAAATCCATCCAAATACATTAGATATCCAAAAATCATTTTATTGTGATATTTATAAATATATAACTGAAATATTCTATGAAATGTATTGTTACAATAAAACTCAACTTGAGAAATGTGGTGATCCCAACAACATATTAAATCCATAAAATAAGGTCTCACTATATACATGAGATTCTAAAATTTTCTCTCATATAAACCATCTATATAAGGATGATACAAAGTGATAAAACCAATTTTTTAATCAATATCATTTGAAATAATACACATGAACATTAGGGTAAACCTAATATCTTGATCAAATGTAATAAAATGTTGTACTATTTGAGGAATTACCACTTCTACAAATTTTATTGGGAAAATATAATCAATATATAAATGTTCTCTAATAGAAAATAAATGTTTTAAATACTAATATTTATAGACAGAACTCATATATAATTGTTCCCTTATGAAATTATTTTGTATTTTGGTGAAATATCTATGGTTTTTATTCTAATTTTCATTCTAGTATCAGAAATAGGTAGAACATTCCATTGATTTTTTTATCTCAATCATAACAAGATGAAAGACCGAGAATGAATATACAAACCCTATAATGCCTCTCTTTATTCCATCCATAAAATATCTCTAATATTTCTATATATCATTGATCATCCAACCTGAATATAAAATAAAGATCTATGAGGTGAGATGCACAATTAAAAGAATTTATATATTTGATACGTAATTAGTGTATTTAGAATAATTATCAAGTGATTTTAATATTACTAATTTATAATTTAAAATATAATAATTTCAGCATTATTGACTACCAAAAACAATATAAAAATCTAAATAATGTATCCAATAAATACAAGAATATAGTGGGGAAATTAATAATAAAAAATTGAATCAAAAAATAATAATATTTTTTACCATGTACAAAATATTCTTTTGGTTATTTAAACCTATATAACAAAAAATTGATGATATTTACAATAATGGTCAGTATATGAAAAATATTGATATTTTATCGGTTGATACAACAAGTTAAAAATATAATATAGGTGATTATTGTTGATGATTGACATCTGGAAAAACTCATATCAATCAATACATTTTCACATTGATCGGTATTTATTATTAATGAAAATAATAGGTTCACCCAGTGAATATAAAAATTTTAGAATAAATAAACTGTTAATATTCTTCTAGATTTTTTTCTTCAATTATCAATACTTGATATTGACCATTCTATGATATGTATTTGAAATAATTGTGGCATGATTTATGTGTTCTGTTTAAAACTAAACTTCACTATTTAGTAGTGAAATATTAAGCAATTAAAGAAATAAATACATACTCTCACAAAAATCTACATTGCATCGATGATGAGTTTCTACCAAACTACCTTGGATAAAACCCCATATTTATTATTAATGTAGAACCATTTAGTTGATTTTATTCCCATCATAATTTAATATTTATCATCAAACTAATAAATGATCATAGTATTATTTTAAACATAAAATGTGAATTTTATTCATTAATAATTGATGTGGGATTTATAATGACAAATCTAATAGATTCCAATGGAAAAATAAATTTTACACCTGTGAAGGATATCATGATATTTTAGATGAAAATTTATAAAAATACTCATCCAGATATGATTTTAGGATATGATATTATATCTCAATACAACTATTTTTTTATAAATAGAATTCAATATTTAATCCTCAATGATATGAATGAACATTCCTTGATACATTCCATGAAAAATAATAATTAATTTTACCAAGAAAAATTAGCTTTCCAAAATATTTAAGCAATCCTATTACAATATTAATTTCATTATTATATGTTCACTCCATTAATAAGAAAATTTACAGGACAGTAATAAACGAATATAAATGAGAGTGACCAATAATGAATAATAATTCATAATATATCCATATATAGATACCTTCTTATGAAACCAAAAAATTATCATAGGATATTCATGGTTATCATCTATTGAAATATTATATAATTGATGGTAATTTGTGTTAATTTCTAGAACATATCCCCTGGTTATGCCAAACAAGTTGTGCACTAAAACATTGACTGTAAATATCATGATTTATGGATCCCAGAAGAATTGGTTACCTTATCAAATTTATTTAAAAAAATATGTAATATATACCCTAAATGAAAGAAAATTTTATTATTTATAGTAAACAATATATATACTTGAAATTCACATTATTATTTAAAAAATAAAATACGAAATTATTTATTTTTTGAACACTTTATATTTCTCAGAATATCAATTGTAAAATACTTCATTGTATTAATGAAAACAAAAAACATGATAATGTTGTGAGCTAAGATGCTCATTTAGCAGATGCATATAAGAGGAGATATCAAAAATAAATAATAATAATCTATATGGGATAGTAAATTACGGAAACACATGCCATTTCATTAATTACATGATATTAATATGATAGAAATATATGTGAATCTAATAAATTCAACATAAATAATCTCATGAGTGTGAACATAATAATGGATATTATAATTAATCAAAGTGTTATATTAAATATAAATAACTATTCTCTTAATTTATGATTCATTAATTCTAGAAACCATAACCAAACGTTCAAGTCTACATTCAATGAAATATTACATAAATAGGTAAGGACTCACAAAATAAAAATATGGGAAATTTATTCTCATGAGACCAACTAATGTATCAGGGGAAATTTTGGGAATGAACCATCACTCAATAAGTCCAATTAATTACAAATATTAAATGGGAGAATAATAATTCACATAAACATTAATATTGGAAAACTATAATATGAAATTTCAATAAATTCCAAAATCAAAAAAAAATATCCATAGACCATTCATGTTAATATGAAGAATTGTATTAATAAAGTACATCTTAATAAACTGATTATAAACCATCAAGAGATATAATATTGATAATAACATTAAATAATATTCCCAATGATCTATAAAGTAAATTGAGGGTTTTTAATGAATATAAATATAAAAAATTCCATTAAAATTTTATTGATGGAAATAGCTTTTATTTAATATGACCATATAAAATTAAAATATCCTGACTTTTTTGAAAAATAAATAGGATTCAAAATAATATTAGTAAAATATAAAATATTATTTATAACATATATTTTTCTATATGGTGATAAATATTTATTATTCCGTATATCCTAAAATGTATTCCTTTTACATTTTCCAGATAATACAAAAGGGTTTTTTTAGGGAAAATGACATTGTTATGTACTTCAAATAATTTTGTAAAAATATAATAAATCATTAATAATTTCATTAATAGATAATTTATAAAATGTTGATATAATTTTTAATTTTTCTGGAAACATTGTTTTTGTTGAAAATTTATTTAAGAACAAATGGAAAAAAATTATATTTTTATAAAATAATTTTATTATTCATTATACATAGCATATAATAGAAAAACATTACTATTATATGAATTTTTTGGACAAAAATTTTGTTAAAATATCATATTTTTAAGATATAATTATCAATTATTTCTCCAATGGGTTAATGAAATATAAATAATTATAAATAATGATGATATTGTGAGGTACACCCTTACCACATTTGTAAAATATAAAAAATTTAATACATGAAATAGATAATATAAAATGAATTATTAAATACTATTATATAAATAAATAAATGGTTTTATGTTTAAATAGAGACATTATATATACCACAAAAAGGAATAAGAAGTGAATATCAAATTTGTATAATGAAGGGAAAGTGAGATGTGAAACCCTTAACGAAGGTTCTATAAAATATGAATTTCTATGATAATATTATATAATAAATAAATAGGCATTATAAAAATATTATATAAAAATAAACATATGTATCATAACATTTATGATCAACTTATTTTATTTTATAACGAAATTGATAAAAAAAAATATTTTATATTTTCTTTTTTCTATGATAGTTACTTCATTTTTCATTTATGGTTTTCTTCAGAAATATATGTACTTTACATTGACCATGGTTCCGTAATATATATAATTTTAATCATGATATAAATATAATATATATTTATATATATTTTATTAGATTATTATATAAATGATAATGATTGAAAATGGATTTCACAATACATGGAGACTATAAGCCATTCATACAAATCAATGATGTTTTCAATTTTTCCAATGGATATATCAAAACGAAAATAAATTATATTTGAAATATATAGATTCAATATTATTTAAAATATTTTATTTTATTAATAATTTACATTCTTATTACCAGCTATGAAAAAATTAAATGAATAACATTTAACAACAATATTCCGTGGTGGTAGTCCATGAATACGCTCAATCGATGTTATTTTTTTATAATGGATTAGAATGTAATACGGTAGATCTGATATTTTATTCAATAAGCATTGTAATTTCATAAATATCACTTGTATTCTTTAATTTTGACTTTACTACCATCCATGAAAAGTGTAGGTGGTAAATAAATCACATTACTATAGGAGATAGTAGTTTTCCATATACATGAGCGAGGTTATGTTATCCCCTGTGGAATGGAAAGTGTAAATTTATATGAGAAATTAAAATTATAAAATTATAATAATTCAATAAATGTCATATAAATATTTTATATCATCCTTATATCAAGACATGAATTTATGTGATGGAGACAATTATGTTTTTTCGATTAGAAGTTGTCCACTATACCCTAGATCGAATGTTTTTTGTTTTCAATTAGTAGGTAGTTGATAGGGATATGTGTTATTACATTAGCATATCAAAATATGAGTATATTTGGTTTATAATTTTTATTATATTATCATTTTTAAGATCATTCTATGATGATAATGGAAGAATAAAAATAAAAACACAAAGATAATAATCATACCTCTTCTTTGAGAAACATCTTTTGCTTTAACGTGAAGCCATAAAAGATTGGATTATTGATATGAAAATGAATATAAGATATTTAGAAGTAATTAGGTCATATATATGATAAATTATTTGATTAATAAATTTTTTTTGGTTTAGGAATGTTTGATGAGAGTGGGTGTCCTTCCTTGTGTTGGGGGAGGACACACATGCAAGTTTTAAAAATAAAATGTGATACCCATGTTTTATCATTCCAAAATCCTAAAAAATTATACAAATTATTTTCCCTAAATGTGTAAATTCTGAATTAATTATAAAAAATGGGATTTAAAAAATTATTTTTTTATTTTTTATCTATATCTTCTTATTTTAACCCATAGTAAACACATTTTTATGATAATATTGATAATAAATATTTTATTTTTTAGTATTCACTATTTTAAATAATAAAGATGTAATTTTATATAATATTAATTATTATGATTGAAAATATATATTCAATTTTTTCATATTCAGTTAACATAAGTTGCAAAATTATATTTAAAATTAATCCTATACAAGAGTTGAAAAATCGGTTTTTCAAATGGAATGTATGAATTTTTTTAATAAAAATATCATAATACAATATTATATTTACTAAAATGACGTAAATTTGTTAAATTTTATATTATATTAACAAATTTAACTATAAAATCAATTTAAAATATCATTTATCCATCTAAATAATTGAAATAAAATGTTAGTTTTCAAAAAAATCCGAATGTTTCACTATTCATCAAAACATAATCATCTCACAATAAACCAAATAAATCACAAAAAGATAATTTCTACATTTACTCTCTAAAATGATCATTACTTGTTTAATATTATTTTTATAAAAATAGAAATAAATTATATATAAATAATGATCACAAAGGGTGACAAACTATTTAGAAAAATCTAGTTTTCAGAAAGTAATTATTTTTCTTTCAAGAGAGAAATATATGATTTATAATAAATATATTTTCATTGACATCATTTTATATTTGTGTACAAATTAAATTTTTTATAACATATATAATTCTATTTATACTCTCCATATTTATGGATGTGTTATAATGGTCATGTTTAAATAAAATATTTTCATATTGTGGCACATTTTATTTAAACTCAGCATTAGATGCATCACAAGCTATCAAAATTGTTGTATTTATTTGAAAATAAATATATTGTATTATATTCGTTAAATATTCTACTAATATCGGTTTTTGATTTCAGAAAGCTATCAAATATTATATCAGAGTTTTAATATATAATGGAGTTATATTCTAAAGAATTTAAATTAATTGCATCATTGAAATTTTATCATGATCCCCAAATTTATATGTTTGAAATTTGATGATACAATTTAGTGAAACCCAAATCATTAAATGTGTTAATTAAAATTCCATATCAAATTAGAGAATTGAATGTCAAAAATTTAATTTATAATAAACCGGAACTAGGATTCCATGTAGAAGAACATTGTTGGGTCGTGAAGTTAGAGACATTGAAGAAATTCATAATTAGAAATTCAGTGGATTATATATAACTGATCAAAATAATTTTAATGATTTATATAAATTTATGAACCACAAAACAATAATGTTTTTATGATTTAAATGTTCATTCAATTCATTATATTTGGAGATAGCATGATAAATTTTTTATTCAATATCCTCTGACTAATTTTGTTTAATTATTCTAATTTTTTGGAATATAATCTACTATACTTACATAATATATATCTATTTTAGAAGAATAATTTCATCCCAATATTTATATTCAATCATTTTCCACATTATATCTTACTATAATAAATGAATATAATAAATTAATTTTTCTTTCTAAAAAGATAAAATAAAATTTAAAAGATTATATGATCTATACAATATTTATAAGTCATTCTTTGTGATTCTATATATTTTCATAAAAAATGGTTACAACAACTTATCCAATATAATAAATTAAAATGTAATCATCACCAGTATCTGCATTATATCAACAATAATATTTATTTTTCAATTATTTTAATAATCTAAAGTGACATAATTTTCCGAACATCACATAGGTGTGTGTTTGTAACAACATCCTTTTCACCCTTCAGTTCTGGGTTTATTCCCCTCAAACATTCTGGATGTGATTGGTTGTCACCCTCTATAAGGGTTGTCTATTTTGAAAAGAATTATTAATGTAATTCATCTAGTGTTTCCAATTTTAAAAACTCATAATTAATACAACATAAATGTTATGATAATCAATAAAAATTGAAAATAAATTAAAAAATAACTATCTATGATTATTACCTTAAAATCATGAACATATTAAATATTATAATCCATTAATATTGTTTTTACAATAAATCCATCGTTACACTAAATCATTGTCCTGAACATCATTACCTTTCAACATATTCTCAAAAATCACTAAATAAGTATTACTATAGTAAAAACATTATACATTTAATTATTATTATAATCTTAATGTCATTGATAAATACTTTTAGAAAATAAATATTGAAAACTGGAAAAAAATTAGTGATTCTACATTATTTGTAGTAATATCATAAATATGACCTCATCTTCAAGAAACTTCATTATATTTAAACTAGTATACTTGGTATAGTTTTTTAGTTAAATTATAAAATTATATGATTATTTAATGGAGTAATTTGAATATATAAAATTAAAACGCATAATTAAAATATTCTCCTCTTTTCAAGAAACATATTTTTATTTAAACTAATTCCTTTTGAGATATGATTAATGATGTAAACAATACCTATTGGTTGTGGGATGCAATTAGTGGTAAAATTTTATTAGTTATTTTCCAAATTAATAGGAATTATCTTGCATGAATATGGGAGGAGAGTGGTTGGACTGGTATAAGTGGGGGAGTGGACACATAAATAATTTTTGAAAGTATATAGTGATTTTAATTTTATTATCATACAACATTCATAAAAAAATAGTCATTATAGACCCATATAGATAATATTTTATAAATATAATTATATATTGAGTTTATAAAATGTATATCGGCATTTATCGACCTAATCTTGTTAGTTTCAATATGAGGTCAACCAATTTGTTAAATAACCTTGATAATATTATAATTGATTTTATGATTAATTATTGACAAAGATTAATTTTAACATAATAGATAATATTAATTATTATTCTTCCATGGTTTTAATAAATTTTTCATAATTATGTATACATAATCAAATGAATTCAATCTAAATTTAATCCTACGGATGCGCCGAGAGAAAACTTTATCAAAAGAAAAATATAAAAAATACAAAAAATATATATAATATCATAATTCAATATTAAATTGATACCAGTAACCAAATTTAATCAATTTATAAGATTATTTAACTAATTATAAATTAAAAAAATTTAATATATAATTTATCTCTTTAAATAATTTAAATAAATATGATGTTTTAAAAAAATTAGTATTTTTACTTATTTATAAATTATTAATATATTTATAAAAAATAGCTCACAGCTAATTTAAAATTTTAGATTAGATAAATTAGGTTATTTTTGGATAATACATTTTTTAAAAGATGTAAAAAATTAATATTAATTTTTTTCAAAAAGAATAAAAAACTACCTTTGAGAAAAATATAGTTTTCTATAAACCATTTCTTTTTCTTCCTTGTGATTCTTATTTTATTTTGAATTTTTGTAAAACCATTGAATTTTTTAATACATTTTTTAAACCCTATAGTATTAATAATCTAGTTATGATTATTCATAACTATAAACATAATGGAATTTTCATAATGTTCAAATTTAACTAATAAAATTTTAATAGATTATCGTGTTTCTTATAAACCTACTGTTTCTAGTGTCGTCAGATATCAATGTTATTTAGTTTACATTAGGAATATATATTTTTTTAAAAATATGGTGTGTTATATTATCTAAAAATCATGGTTTTCAAATCATATATGATATCAATTATGATGATTCTCTATTGAAATATTGTGTCGTGATTGTCCTTTCCACGAGGTGTTGATCCATTCAAAGTCCAACACACACTTTTTGGAGTTAATATTCCTAAGAAAATCTAAGACATATCCATATCCACTTATTTTATATTGGTAGGGATGTAATTTTTTGGAAACCAATCAGTTTATCATTCAACAAAATTCAATGAAAATTTTCAATAATATATATATCCCAATGTTTTTCCTTAATTTTTTTCCATGCTTGTTTCAAATAGTGAACTAATATTTTCTCTAATAAAATCTATTAGGACAGATGAATTCAATATATAGATATTTTATATTATTAGATAATGACTTATTAAATAATATAACCTACCATGCAAGAATAATATATTTCCATAGCTATTAGGGACATATATACATAAAGAACTATTTTATAGGTAAACTAAAAAATTTCCCCCTACGTTATTAAAAACTAAAACCCATCATGAGAATCAAATACATGATAATTTTTTTATATAGATTCTAGAGGAAACACATAAAATTGTGATATCAAATTATCTATAAGGTTAATAAAGGTAAATATCTATATAAGATCACTATAAGGCTATGTGAATATGGTAACAACATATAAACACCATACCCTTCATATCGTAGAACATAAAATAAATTCATCGAACAAATCATAGAGGTCCATAAGACATCACCATATAATAATCAAAAAATAGTCCATGAGAACGTTATATTGGAAAAAAATTTACATATGGGTTGTACATAGAAGCATAAAAAATATTATGTTAAGGCTTCCAACCAATAAATTCATAACATGTTAGTCTTGGACTAACCACCTAAGTACCTACATATTTATTGGTATAACATACCATGTACACAATTTTGGGCTTGGGATAACCTCTTCTATACCATAATTTGGGATTTGGATAACCTCACATGTATTCTTTTATCTTAGTTAATAGTAACAATTACCCAATTTGTTGGATAAAAATATTATTATGATCCCACCCATCACTTAATTGATATAATACAAATGTGTACAATAAAATAAAGATTCATTAATTATTTCATAACTTATGAAAACAGAATAGGTTACATAATCGATTCATCATTGTATAACCCATGAGAAATATATGGGGATCATAATAATTTCATTATTCCATCATAAAATAACCAAGGGAAAAGTAACAAGTTCTATAAATGTATTTTAAACACAATATTAACCAATATTGAGAAATAATATAGATGGAATCACTAGATTTATCTATAGTAATTTTTCAATAATATCAAAAGAATTCATTTAGGAGGAAACGTAGTTTTGAAAGATCACTTGGAATATTTATTGTGGATAATATTTTTATATCTTTGAATTTATTATTTAAAATTGAACAATTTACAAAAAATTGTGGAAAATTATCTATTTTCAAATAGAATTTAAGATTTTCAAATTAATATTAATATAATTTATTGGTCATGGTAGTTAAAAAATCAATTTGACATAATATATTATAATTATTCCTTCAACATTTTTCATAAAAATTATAAAAAAACTCATTTATAATGTTACAAGAATAATTATACATACCTATTTTGTTGAAATTAAAATATGGGTAAAAATGAATTGAAAAATATTATAAATTATAAAGATTTTTTTTTAACATTTTAAAAAAAATTGCAATGAAATGAATAATATTTTCACAAAATGTCAGTGATAAATTATGGGCTCATAAAAATATTATTTGGGATTCTATATTAAATAAATATAGGAAAATTGTATTTAAAAAATTAAATCTCAATAACAAACTATATTATAAGAAATTCATGTGTTACTTGAGGGATATATATTAATATTTGATCATCATAAGAATAATCATTTACTATCTTAATGAACAACGATATTGTAACCTAAAACCCTTACCAAATTAGTTCATTCAAATCATAACTCCAGTAATTAAAGAACCATACATGGATATGTTAGTCACATTAGTAAAAATAATCATGAAATACCATTATGTTAATTATATATACTCTACAAAAGAAATTAGTGGTGATTATAGAATGTCCCCCAAGTATATAAAAGTAAGGAAAAAATACATTGCGTCAAGTTCCGACCATCACCATAGATATCCAAACATCCTATATCATAAATATAGGGTTGTTCATAATATATTACCTAAAACAATAATCACATTTTTTTATTAAATATTATTTAATTATAACCTTATATCATGATTTTTTTAATTATTAATTGATAAAATATTGGTACAAAGTGGTAACTGCTTTGTTATTCAGGTAAATTTTGGTTCAACAGTTTTGGTCATTTTACATTGATTATAGTTCCCTCAAGATCCATAATGTTAATAATTATATATATCTATAATAAATTCTGTATATACATATTTTTATTAATATATAAAAGTAAGATATTACAAATGAATTACATGTTCTTGTATATGGTAGGCCATACGTTTTCATTAACATTATTTTTTCTGGATAGAACAAATGAAAGGTAACTATTATTTCACCTTTATTTTTTTATATCATATATAAATGATATATTCATTAAATATATTTTCATTACCATCTATGTCAAAGTAAAATGAAAAATTATTACATCACATAATGGGGGTGACCGTCCACACATATACAAGAGCGACATTATCATTTTCTAATGGATGTGAATGTTAGAAGGATGATATGATATTATAATTAAAAAATAATAATTATTCCATTTGTATAATTTTAATTTTCAAACACATAATTATATCTATCCATGACAGGTGGTGATGGAAAACAAATTACATTAGTTCGTGTGGTGGTAGTCTTCTTGATAGACTATTGATAATTTGTGTACTATTAGATTGTAGAAAATATTATTGTAGGTTATACCACTAATATAATAAAATATTATTATATTTTTATATATTTATTTCACTATATAACAATATTTTAATAATATTTTAAATAGTTTGTTTATGAAATAAAATAACACATGGTTTATGACTATACCACTTCTTTGGAGAATGGCATTATGTTTACCCTATTGCCTTCATAAGAGTGATTAATTATAAAACCATTATCCAAAAGACATTTAAGGAAAAAAAGCAATGGATTTTTTAGATATTGGAGGATTCAAATTTATTTGTATGTGATAAGTTTAGAGTACATGGGTTTCTCTATTATATGACTGGGAATGTAGCATGTGGATTTTTTTTAAAAAAATGGTTTTCCCACTTTTTACAGTTGATGACAGGGTTCAAAATATATACTCAAAGAACCTTATATTATATAAATGTAAAATATATTCATAGAATTATATTTTAAAATTTTTCTATTCCATTTAAACCCATATTGTAATAAATTTACCAGTTAGTAAAACCATTTTGTCCATAACCACCGTACTTAATTTTAACGATTTTTTACTATTATCTGTATTCAAAAAATAATATGACAATGTTATATAATATTAATTATAATTATTATACATATTTAATAAATTTTAAAAAATTCAATTCATAATGTATAATATTATAATTTAATGATAAATTTATATACATAATAAAAAATTGTTTTCTAATAAAATACAAATCAAAAGATAACAATATTTTTATATCAAATAATAATAAAAAATGATCAAAATTTCAAAAATTATATTATTTAAAATCAAATAATAATAATGATACTTTAATACATAAACATATAATATGTAACTATTTAAATATTATAGAAAATGTTTTTATTAAAAATCCTAATTTTTTATCTTCAAAAAAATATAATCTTTTTAAAAAATATAAAAAATAACTTTAAAATAAATGTGATTTGTAAATTCCTAAATTTTTGTAATTTTTTTGAAATAAAATATTATAAATTTTAAAAATTTAACATTTTCTCAATAATTAATGAAATTCATTTTTTAGGTTAAATATATATTTGAGTTATATAAATTCATTATAAAAAATTTAAGGCATATTGATATATATATTTTCATTATAGAAATATTAAACATAATTTTTTTAAACAATTATTCATATTTATAACACAAAAATTAATGAATGATATATGATGGTAATTCATAAATAATAATAAATAAATAAAATATTTCATATATACTATTGGTGGGATAATAGAATTTAATGGTTACTAAGAAATATTTCTCCATATATCCTTCTATATCTATATTTATGTAATGAGTTTTTCAGGAGTGTGTAGAGTCTTTTTTAACTTACACATTATTTATTTAAAATCCTTGGATAAAACATTTTTAGAAACCTATAATGAAATTTGACTTTTTCTTCATATATGACTTCCACCTAGCTGATTCTACAATTTCATTATTAGATTAATTCCCATTATTTTTTTCGAAATTATTCTACCAAAATTAATTTCCAAAAACTTCTTTTAGATGTCCATGATGATTTAAATCATCTATAGAAGTAGACAGTAATATTTTATATAGCCCCCTATACTTACTTCATTCTTGGCAGTGTCCTATGGAATTGTCTTCTACAACCAATACCCTAGGGGATTCTCACATTATAATCATTGTATCTTCTTATTTTAATGTTTCATATTATCACAAGTATATGAAATATTATTGGTTAATATTTTGAATAAGTAACCATCAAAATGACCATTATTATTTCAATTTTTATTAAAAATTATCACGACCCATCCTCGGGGCCCATGTCGTGACTACTTGAATCCCACCTTCCATAGGCCAGGGGCTGGTGACTAGCACCAAAGGTGTAAATCTCAATAACTGGGAAGGAATTTCCTTTATAAAACATAAACACATCCAACCAGAGAACAAACGAAAGAAAAAAGTAAGTAAAACTGAAAACTAAAGTAATGCTGAAAGTAAGGGGCCAGAAATACATGCCCAACTGTAAAGTACAAGGAAAAAAACAAAACAGTTGGAGGGTGACAAGCAGCTCCTGGATTTTACACCACGGATCCTAACTGAAGGGTATGTACAGATAGCGCAGCTCCAAGATAGTCCACTACGGATCCTACCTGAAGCGTAGGTACATATAGCCTCCTCAGCTCCCTTGTCCGTCAACCTCCTCCAAGTACCGACTCATCATGAGGTCCACCTACAGGTGCCATCCAATCCTCGTACACTTGGCCTCCATCAGTGATGTTCGTCGTCTCCATCCCACACAACGAGGTGCAGGCATAGCCTGTGCAGGGGTGAGTATAACGTTACTCAGTAGCGACCCCAAGACCATCAAGGTCTCACTAAATCCAACAAGGATAAACAACAAAGAAAGAACTCAACAGATAAACTATACATAGGTATATGCCCATACATATAGCTACGATACCAAGTAACCCATCTCAATCATGAGGAAAAATCAAAGGTCATTGACTCAGCTCAAACTATGATTTTCATTACCGAAACCACAACTACTGGAGAAACTCCTCCTCTATCGAGCACAGTAGTCCTACCACGACTCCGAGGTGCAACTCACTAACCTTAAACTGCTGAGGTACTCCTCCTGTCGAGCTCTGCCATGGGTCTGCCACCAAAAAATTTAGTGCTCCCCCTAAATGGGTCTGTCACATCACAATGCAGTGATCCCCCTCATAGCCTACAAAGTTACTCCTCCTGTCGAGTATCGCGGGTCTTCCACCTCACAAAGTAGTGCTCCTCCGGTATGGGTCTGCCACATCACAAGGTCACCGTACTCTGTATGCTTGTTCCGGGAGGATCTGATCCATGAGCTACTGGTCGATACATCCAGGTGTCACGCAATATCATGTGGAAATATCTCAACGGACCACCTCGTCATAGGGGTCAGAACGCAACAGACGACACGTCAATCAAATGCCCAGACTGTGAGTTATTAGCATTTCCGTTCCATGGGCCCGCTTGGATTTCGGGAACAATCCAATCCCACAGTACTCCAATTGTGTCCAAACCACCGGTGAAGTATTCCAAAAGAACTGTCTCATAAAGAAGAATCCTATAAAGTCGACGACATGTCAATCAGACATTCAGAGCTCATGTTATAAGCGTTTTCGCTCTGAGGGCCCGGTTGGTTTCGAGTTCGAACCAACCTAGCTATACCAACATTTTGCCAAAACCTTGGGTGTAATATACCGAAACGTCCTTCTCAAATCAAGGAATCCTACGCAACTGACGGTGCATCGATTGGATCTATTTTTCTCATGATATGCATTTTTAACCAAAAAGTCTAAAAATGGGGGGTCTGGGCCCGGTCCGACCAGGACCAATACCACCTGGGTCAGCACGAACCAGTTAAAACCGACTCGGGTCCGGGTCTGGCTCCATTGGGCACGACCCGGCCTGGCTGGTGGAGCCCGGCCCAGCTTGGATGCTGGCCGCAGCTCAACTGCTGGCCGAGCGGGACTCAAAGGGGGTGTGGCCCCCTGTTTTTGGAAACAGGGGACCCAGTGGGGTCCGCCCAAGCATCTGGTCGGGGGGTTACACCCACCGGTTTCTGGGTAACGGTCGACCATTAAGGATGGCCTATTTTGTGAGCTGCCTCCGGACCTAGAAGTGGTCCCATCTCCTGGAGACGCCGGGGGCTGGCTCGGCCAGCCGCCCCTGCTGGTCCGTCGCAGCCTTAGGTCGCAGCTCTTCTTCACCGCCACGGCGCAACGGTGCCGCGCCCGAAGACCTGCTGGCCACTCCGGCCGCGGACCTCTATGTCTCTGCGCAGTGCAACAGCATTGCGCCGCCTTCGCTGCAGCCATGTCGGGCTATGATTCGATGCCAATAACCTCACAGTGCAATGGCACCATGTGCCTCCACCTCCAACATCAACGAATATTATCAAAGAAGAGGGGAGGAGAATCGGCAATGCTTGTGTAGTCCGATCTCCTCCCGTTACGACGATATCATCCAGCCAATCCTTAAGCAACGAAGAACGATGATAAATAATTGAACAAAAATAACCCCTACCTCACGACTTGATCACTTGACAGATCTACAGAGAGGTAACATCGTTCGTTGACGTCGAAAGATCACGTCATCCTTTCCTTAGAGGTTCTTCGCTTGTTCAATCGTCGGAGTAGAAGGTCCCTTGGTGGTGCAACAATGGTGGAATATGAGAAGAGGAAGGGATAAGGAGAAGAGGGGGGTTTCTCAAGTGGATTCCCCCTCATCTATTAAGCTCCGCCCTTATTTAATTAAGGGAGGAGTTTCATTGAATTAATATGGGCGGTGGACCCCCCACATTAATTCAAACAAATTTGAATTTCAAAAAGAATGAATAAAAATAAAATAAATTTTATTTTTATTTCATGAAGTCCAGAAAACTAATATCCAGACCGCCCCGACTGCATTCTATGTGAAGGTCCACTTAAGCAATTATCAGTGTTGCGTGTTCATTGGTTCCCTCAGATTTCGATTCCGAGCACCGGTTCAAAAGATAGAAAAAACCACATGTACGTTCACTGAATGTACCTGAACAAAACTTCAAGTAATTTATTTCGGGTACACCGGCCCTCAGAATCAAGTTCCATCAGAAGCCATAGAATCGTAAAATTCAAAAGTATTTAAGAATAAATTTTCCATGAAATTTTCGGCACTTTAAATTACTCCCACCTCATGTATTTACATCCCCATAACGCTTCAATTCAAACTAGGGAAAAGAAAATAGGTACTGAGAACACATCTAAGAATCCCACTCTTATGTGCATTTATTGAGGTTCCTGTACTGCCAGAGAAAGAGCACAAGAGGAATCGACTGTCCTCATAGGACCCTCTCTTTTGAATCCTCAACCTCTACTGGAACATGTGAAAGTCGCCCTGTCATTGATATCCAGTTCTATGTGGTTGATGATGATAGATAGATCGTGCACACATCTCCTTAGCTAAGATACGTGGATGACGTCATTCACCTGGTGCATATAAGGTGGAAAAGCCAGGCGGTAAGCCCCCAAGCCTACTCTACTAAACCTGGAAAGGTCCGGTGAAATGCAGAGATTACCCTCCGCCCTGGAAAAAACTCTGTAGACCCCGTCATGGTGAGACCCGTAAGAAGATGTGGTCATCACCCACAAAATCCAATTGTCTCGTCTCCTATCTGCATAGGACTTATGTCTGCCCTATGTTGTCTGTATCCCCTCCTAGATGATCTGCACCTTCTCCGTTGAAGTCTGAACCATCTCTGGTTCTACATGTGCTGACTACATCACTATCCATGAAGGATATCTAAAACACGGCTAGCTACTATCTTGCTACTCCAAACAGCTGAATGCCTGATCTCTCATTAAGAGTATCTGCTACATCGTTCCCCTCCCCAGGAGTATAAACTATCTCAAAGTCATAGTCCTGGAGGATTTGTAGCCATTACTTCTATATCAAGGTCATGTCTTTCTGAGAGAAGTTACACCTAAGACTATTGAGTTGGAGAGAACCGTAAACCATTCGATCAACGATCAATGGGTGAGACTAGCCAATTGTATTTACTCATCTCCAACCTTCTTCGTTTACGTTCTACTAATGATCTATTGAGATTTATCTTCTGCCAAAAATAGATATCTGGTATCATCCCCCCTGGATGACCCACATTCATCGCCTAATACAGTCAATCCTGACATGAACGGTACTATTTCATGACATAGATGACGTCGTAAGGCCACGACGCTACTACCAAGAGATCCAACTGTTACACTCGCCTCCAAGGGTCGAGTCACACTGTTGGCATAAATGCATTGTTATTGGGTCTCCTCCAGTATGAATCTTGATAGTGAGGGTCAAGTCAACAGTTTTAACCGGAACCTCTTAGTATCAACCATACAAAAAGGACATGAAAGTAAATGCCATAAAGATAAGTTTCTATTATTACTACAGCTCAAGTAAAAATACACACAACAACCACATAAAACAATAACCTGGATCTAAAATCCCAGGAACAAAGGCCTCCATGCTTGGAACTAGTCTTGTTATGTCCACCTACTTCTGGAGCTCCATAGTCATATGCTTCAGCTACCTGATGTTTTGCTCTCCCATGTCCACCTAATCCCTACAGTTAGGGTGGACCTCCTGGTGGTGGAGGTGGAAACACCTCGAAGCGTCGTCCACCTCCAACTGCACGACCTGCTCCCCTACCTCGGTCTCCTACTCCTTGCAGTACTCCTCGATCAGACCTCTGCCTCTACCTGGGAAGTCCTTCATCTATTTGGTGATCATTCGACAGGTGGGTAGGACAGTCACGAGTTGTGTGACCCTGTCCAACGCATGTGGCACACAACATGGAAGGTATGGTTCTGTCATTACCCTTGGAGCCTCACACTACCGATCCTGAGTTGTGCGGTCAACTACCTGTAGGTATGTCCCTCTTGGACCTCTGCGTCATCTGTCTACTGCCAGCTGTAGAAGACTCCACCGCATGATAGCTTGTAGTGGGTCCCGCTGCTGGAGACAACTCAGCAAGGAAACTCTCCACTAATAGGGCTCGTTCCAACACCCCCATCTGCATCGGCATGCTGTGAGAAACAATTGAAGATCTAATCTCTCGCCTGAGCCCTTGCTCGAAGGTCTGGGCCCTGATGTAAGGGGCTTGTAACTTATCAGTGGAGTAGTGCGAGAGGTCAGTGAACCCCGGTGAATACTGCACCACCATCACTCTACCCTGTGGAAGATGCAGTAGCTCTTGTATATGCACTTCTTGAAGGGTGGCTGGTAAAAACACTTCATGGAACAGGCTCTCGTAGTCTACCCGCAGAAGTGTCACCTCATCATGAATCTGGAGCATCAGGATCCACCATCTACCTGCAGCTGTCTGAAGGAGGTTGGTTACAAGGATCACCATAATGTATGATGGCGTCCCTACTAGCCTGAACACTCTCACCACAACCTCCAGTGAATCCTCAGCCGCCTGCACGTCCGTCTCTCCTCGGATCATGGGAGGCCACTGGCACTAGAACTTGTGCATCACGCTCAAGTGGCGTGCATCGCCTGCTACTTGGGCTGGTGGCATAGGTGGACTAATGGGTGGTAGTACCATTGGTGCCTCCGCTGGCACCTCAACTGGAAGAGGACCCTGTACAGAGGCCTCGTCGCTCGACGGGCTGTCAGAACGTACAACTCATAGGGCACTAACTAGTAGTCAGTAGGGAGGCATCTTGAAAGAAACATATGCGACATGGTCAAAAAACTATACCTGGTGAGCTGACCGGATTTGAGATGATTTAAAAAGAATACTTTGAAAACACACACGTAATCTGTGTTTTTGTGCACTAGGTCGGAAATCATTAGTCCGGGTCATTGTGTATGGATACATCGGTCGCCGCACCAACACTTGATTCCCTGAATTGAAAACCACACTCGGTATGCTTAACAATACTGCTTCACAGAAACAAAATATCAGAGTCATAAGTTCTGCGGAATAACTGACGTCCTCTGATACCAATTTTTCACGACCCATCCTCGTGGCATGTGCTGTGACAACCCCAAGCCCGCCTTCCATTGGACAGGGGCTGGAAACTAGCACTAAAGGTGTAAATCCCAATAACTGGATGGGAATTTCCTATATAAAACATAAACACATCCCACTAGAGTACATGCAGAAGAAAACACTATGTAAAACTGAAAACAAAATTAAATTTGAAAGTAAGGGGCCGGAAATACAATCCCAACTGTAAAGTACAAGGAAAAAAACATAACAACTTGAGGGTGACAAGTAGCTCCTGGATCGTCCACCACGGATCCTAATTAATGTGTATGTGCAGATAGCGCAGCTCCTAGAAATTCCACCAGGGATCCTACCTGAAGGGTAGGTACATATAGCCTCCTCAGCGCCCTCATCCGTCAACCTCCTGCGGCTACCGACTCGTCGCGAGGTACACCTTCAGGTGCCATACAGTCCTCATACACCGGACCTCCGTCATATTTGTACTTCGTTTGCATCCAACACAACGAGGTGCAGGTATAGCCCATGCAGGTGTGAGTATAACGTTACTCTGTAGGGACCCCGAGACCTTCATGGTCTCACTAAATCCAACAAGAATAAACCACAAAGAAAGATCTCAACATATAACCTCTACTTAGGTATATTCCTACACACATACCTATGTTATCTAGTAACCCATCTCAATCATGAGAAAAATGCAATGGTAATTTACTCATCTCAAACCAAGATTATCATTATCGAAACCACAACTTCTAGAGAAACTTTTCCTCTATCGAGCACAATAGTCTTGCCACGACACTTAGGTGCCACTTACTAACCTTTGACTACTGAGATACTCCTCCTGTCGAGTACCACGGGTCTGCCACCTCACAATGTAGTGATCCTCCGCTATGGGTCTGCCACCTCACAAACTAGTGCTCCCCCATATAGCCTATAAAGGTACTCCTCCTATTGAGTACCGCGGGTCTTCCACCTCACAAATAGTGCTGCTCTGCTATGGGTCTGCCACCTCACAAGGTCACCATAATCCGTATGCTTGTATCCTATAGGATCTTCTCCACAAGCTACTGGTCGATACTTCCAAGTGTCACGTAATCTCACATGGAAGTATTTCAAAGGACAGCCTCGTCATAGATGTCACAACGCAACAGACAGTGCGTCCATCGGATGCCTGGTCTGTGAGTTATTTGCATTTCCGTTCCGGGGGCCCGGTTGGATTTCGGGTACAATCCAATCTGGATTTACTCCAACAGAGTCCATACATCTGGTGAAGTATGCCAAAAAAACCATATCATCAAGAGGAATCAAAAAAGTAGACGACACGTCAATCAGACGTCTGGAGCTCATGTTATAATGTTTCCGCTCTGAGGGCCCGGTTGGTTTCGAGTTCGAACCAACCTGACCATACCCATACATTTCCTAAACCTAGTGTGTAATATACCTATAGTGGGGTCCACCCTAGCAGCTGGTTGGTGGGTTACACCCCACGGTTACCGGGTAATGGCTGACCATTAAGGATGGCTGGTTTGTGAGCTGTCATGGGACCCAGAAGGGGTCCCCCCTCCTGGAGACGCTGGCAGCCGGCTCGGTCGGCCGCCCCTGTTGGTCTGCCGCGGCCTTAGGCTATGACTCATCTTCACCGGCCCGGCATGACGTTGTTGCACCCCTCCACCATGGTCCGCTCCAGCCGCGACCCTCTACATCTCTGTGTGGTGCAACGACACCGTGCCACCTTCGTCACGGCCTTGCATGGCCGAGAGTCCCTGCCAATCACCACACAGTGTAATGGAATCTTGTGCCTCCACCACCAACATCAACGAAGATTAACAAATAAGAGTTGAGGAGAATCGACCGTGTTTTTTGGGTCCTATCTCCTCCTGTTACAACGATATCATGGTGCCAAACCTTATGCAACAAAGAACAATTATAAATAATTTACCAAAAATAACCCCAACCTTGTGACGTGATCACTCGACGGATCTGCGGAGATGTAACGTCATTCATTGACATCGGAAGATGAAATCTTTCTTTCCTTGGATGTTTGTCAGTCATTCAATCGTCATTGGAGGAGGTCCCATGGTGGTGCAACAATGGTTGAATAGGAGTAGAGGAAGAGAGAAGGAGAAGAGGGGGGTTTCTCCAGTGGATTCCCCTCATCTAAGAAGCTCCTCCCTTATTTAATTAAAGGAGGAGTTTCATTGAATTAATGTGGGTGGTGGATCTCCCACATTAATTCAAACTTATTTTAATTTCAAAAAGAAATAATGAAAATTCAATAATTTTTATTTTTATTTCACGAAGCCCAGAAAACTAATATCCACACAACCCTGACTAAGTTCGAGGTGAAGGTCCCCTTAAGCAATTACCTGCATTATGAGTTCATCGGTGCCCTCAGATTTCGATTCCTAGCACCATTTCAAAATATAGAAAAATTCGCACGTACGTTCACTAAACGTACCCAAACAAAACTTCGTAAATGGATTCTGGGCACACCGGGCCTCAGAATCAAGTGCCGTCAGAAAGCACAGACTCATAAAATTTCAAAGTATTTATAAAAAAACTTTACATGAAATTTCCGGGTTATTACAAAATTATCCCTTAATCCAAATATATTCTTGATAGATTTATTGAATCTGATATTCTTTTGTGAAATTTTTTTGTCTATGCAAAAATGGTTTTGGGTAGATTTAGTTATACCATTCCTTATTGAAATACATATATAATATTCATTATTTGTAATATTATCCCAAAATTAAAATAATTAATGCCTGATGTTTCATCAATTACATCAAGGTCTAATTAAAGATGAATATTTTAAAAGAACTACAGTCTATCCAACTTTTGTATCATTAGTTTTTTTCAATAAAATGCGGCTATTTTTAATAATTTGGTCGAGAAAATCATCATTTATATCACGAGATAATCCTTTAATGATTATTAGGGTTCAAGGTATTTTTTACAATCATATTTTTGACCATATTCTATGTATACTATATCCTACCAGATAAAACAAAATTATTACATAAAACATCATTTTAGGAAAGGGCTTTTTATTTTTCTGAATAATACAATGGTTAACTTATACGATGATGTAATGAAATTATTAGAACTACTATGTTTTCCTGGATATAGGACACTTCTCAAAATACATCGTTGATGCTGATCTTATTTCAGAAGATTATGAATATTAGATTGTATCAATTTCATATTCACTATTATGACATCGAATTAAAAATTCTCAACATTGGATGTGTTTTTTTAATTCTCTATATACTATAATATTTATTTTTATTCATTTTTTGTTATATAAATATGATCCTCATTAATCATGGAATATTCATGTAAGGAATTTTCATGATTGTTAACTATGTTTTGTTTATCTCTAATTTGTAATCCTTGATTATAATAAAAAAAATATTGGTTTATTTAAAAGAATAGAACATATCATTACATAATCAAAATACTATATAAATATCAACAATTTTTAATCTTAATAATTATTTTCCATATATATTTTTCCCGTACTTAAAATTATGGATTTACCATTCTCTTTAACATCATTAATGAGTAAATTTTCTTTTTTCTGCTTTATAGATATGGTATTTTTCATTCCATTTGCATGTAAAATAAATTATGTGATCATATCATGTAACTCATATATAAAATCATATATATAATTATACTGAAAATTTCTGAAAAAAATATATATCCACTTAATAGATGACTTGAATTTTTTAAAAAATACACACAATTCAAAACAATAGTAATATTATTATAGAGGAAAAAAATCAGCATATTTTACAACAAAACTACTGGTTTCATCACCATGTATTCTTGGTGAATACTGTTATCCTTTGAAAGTCATGAAAAAAATTTGCATCTTTTTTCTACATATTCTTCAATGATTTGGCTTAAACATTCCATTTTTTTTTACAGATATGAGAAAGTTATTTTCCATATGTGGAAGCATTGAACCTTATTGAAACCAAATCAATAGATATTTCTTATAGAAACTACTCTAATAAAATAGACCCCACAATAGGATACCTATATTATCTATGATATCATTTATAATTCCCTAATGTGATCACCCTACCACATTGATAGTGGTGATGAATTAGAGAGACCATTTGTATGAAATTTTGTTCTCTATTAAATAAAAAACATTTTTATTTGAATTTATATGTCTAATAAAATATATACATTTTTTTATAAATTCAAAAAAATATTATCCAAATTCAATTTAGGAAAAAATAAAATTGATAGTGGCTGGTAAAATTTTCAAAAGGCTCAACTACGATATAGTTGTCTACCCCATATTCTAATCAGGTAGATTCTGAGAAAAAACATATCAATTTTGTTTCTTGAGTGAAAATAAAATTCTTCTAAAAGAACCAAATTATCTATTTCTGTTTTATAATATTCATATTGTTTTATTAATAATAATTAACATCGATTTACTAAAGGTCATCTGATAACACTCCTAAATAAGATCACAATTCTATATTGTGATTCCACTATATAACAAAAAATATATCCTTTGTCATTAATAAACTAATCTATCATCCATGTTAATATATTCTATAGTCCCATGAACTTTTCATACTAAAAATTCTATTCAAATATTTTTACCTTGTTTAGGATAAGGATAGATAGTCTTTCTTATGGAACTCAACATTATTTTTATAGATTAGATATGAAAAAATCAAAATATAGAAGCCTAAATTTAATCATTAATCAACTCCTCTACTATTATTTTTTTATTTCATATCTTACATATCTTGATTATTTGATATAGTGATTCAATATGAATATTTCCAATAACTATTTCTCTAGAATCATTCTTCTCATCTTCCTTTGAAGATAATCTGGTAATAAATAAGAGTACCTAATAGTCCTCCATTTTTTAATATGAATTTTTTTTCAGTTATTACATTATACAAAATTATATTATAAATCTAGTGTCAAATTTATAAATATTTTCTCACATAAAATGATATATATTACATTTATTAATATATGAACACCATCCTTTTCTCTCAACAAACATTTAATAAAAAACTCTTCAAAATCACAAAAATAAAATTAATATATTTTTTATATAAAAAAATCCTCTCTTATTATTTATACATTGATATTTTGAAAATTATGATGACTTGTATTCCAAATATACCCATATTATTTTATATTGTAGATTAATTATTCCAGTGCAAATTTTTTCAGTATTCATCATCATTTATGATTCTAAAAGCTTCATAAAATAAAATAAATTAATAATAATGTTATGTTATTAACATTATATTTTTATTTAATTGTAAAATAACCATGAAATTTATATATTTATAATATAAAATTATAATAATTATATCTATATATAATGGGTTCCCACTACACCACATTAGTCATGTTCTTAATATAATCCCAAAAAATTATTGGTTGACTAATCATACCATTAATAATTGCATAATCAAATCAATGTGCTATATATTATTTTAATCCCAAAGTATGATCAACATATTTAAACCGTAAATAATGTCACACTTTTCAAACCAGTTACCCTTATTTATCACCCTTAGGACTATAATATATTCGGTGATAGACTTAGGTGATTCATATATAACAGAATATTAACCTTACATATACACTAGAAGTATGAATATAATTTTAATTACATTTATATTTGTTATATAAGATGAAGATATCATATCCCGTGATTAGAATATCTCTAAAAATGTATCCCGTAAATGTCCTTATATTATCCCATATTTTCTTTTTCACCATTATTTATGAAATTTATACTCTTACACATCCCAATGGGGACATATGACATTACCAAAATGCTCATGAAAAACACTAATGAATTACATTGAGTATAGTATGCATCTGTAAGATAACACTTATATAATATGTAGTTTACCAATATAATTCATAGCATGGATTGATACTATGAAAAATATACGTGTTTCATTCCCTTAACAACCATTATGTATCTTCTGTAATTTCAGAGATACCATTACATATGTGAAATATTAAAGGAGTTACTTTTTTAATCATCTAGAGTAACATTATATAACTTAATAAAGATAATTTGTTTTTCTATATTCTAGTATATTACCTATAAACTAACCTTATTTTTTAACACCCATTTTAGAGATAATATTTTTTAAGATGTACTTTATAAAATTTCAACATCAACACACTTAAAAAAATGTAAAAATATCCTAAAAACATTTCAAACTAACTCATAGATTATGCATTTAAAACAGAAAAAATATACATATAAAAGAAAATATTATAATAATTATAAATATATTAAAAATATTTTCTATATCCTTGTAATAAATCAAATAATATCATATATTACATCAATATTCATACACTACCTCAACAATATTCATCTATATCCAAAATAATTTCATTCAACACCTCAACACTACAATATGTAATTCTATGTAAAATAATACTGTGTCTGAATGATTATGTCACACAGTAAACTGAAAATTATAAATAATTAAATTTTTAAATTCTATGTAAACTTTTATACACTTTGTATATACAATTTCCTAAAAAATAAATAAAAAGTAAATTTTCATTTATATGAAAAAATCTTAAGAACAAAAAATGTTTAAAATGTTAGTTATTTTATAAAATTAGAACTTAATTATATTTTATATTTTAAATTATGAGATTACTTAATGAAGATAAAATATTTATTATGATGAAATATACTTCATTTTTTAAATCCACCAGATAAAATTATTTTACTGTCAAATGTTTTCTATTTTCTAACATTTTTTTTTCAAGAATATAGAAAAATAATGATTTTCAAGATAATAGAAATTTTACGACAACATCATGATAAATTAATGAAATAAGTCTTTATAAAACCATTTTCATAGATAAATTACATTTTTATCCACTGAAAAAAAATCATTTTTAAATGTTTTAATGAATTTATAAACTAATGTATGACATTTTATATCAAAAGTTATTTATTATTATAAGATAGAAATTTTTTTTCACATACATGAATTATTTAATTAGATGGTTATATTATATTTTTTTACTTCTTTTAATGAAATTTAACTCTACTTTAATTATTTTTAATCTGAAAATTTATTACCTGGACCAATTCTATGCATGAATTTTGTATAAAATCCACGATTTTGTTAAAAAGGAGTTATCATTAAACTAGTTTTCATTCAATTTTTTTAATATATTAAAATTAATTTTCAAAACTCTATATATTTAATCATGAATAATAAATTACATTTTTAGAGGTAGAATATTCAAATTATATAATCATTTCCATTTAAATTTTACACACAGTATTATGTTATAAACATAATATTTCATCACCATAATAAAATATTAAAACAATAATAAGTGATTTAAACTAGTTGATAATGCCAAAAATATCCCAAAACATGCATATATTTTATTTTAAGTGTATATATATATATCATAAATTGTCATATATTATACATTTAATAAATTAATCACCAATTTGCGAGGTTAAAATATTTATTTTATATTTTTAAAATAATATTTACAAAATATCAGTCTTCTTCACATAATTCATTTTCATGATAGTGATATGTATTAAAATAACAAATGAATTATTTCAGATCAAAATATATTATATGAAAAAACTTAAATTGATATTTTTAATTATAAATTATATTATAATTATAAAAAATTATTACAAAATGTCTACACAATCCTTGTGAGAGCTGTAAAAAATTAAGTAAATTATTTAATGGAAATAAAAAGTGATATTTTTTGATGAATTATAGTGTTTCAGAAATTTTATTCATCATTATGAATGATATGTGATGATTTAATTATTTATATTCTATATCCATTATTTATTTATGTATGTAATGTAAAATTTTTAGAACAATTCTAAATATTAAATTAATGATATTTACTTTTAGATAATTATATTCCTATAATAAAATAACTTATAATAAGAATAATGGGGTGGTAAATTTTCATGAAGACCATATATCATCCATTTTAGAACAAATTTCTTTTATATAACTACATTCATAATTCAAGATGGTTGAACATTCACAAAAGTGCCATTGAATTTTTTCCTAAGTCTTGGTAAATAATCTAGTATTTCCAATGAATGTATGAGCTCATTTTACTAAAAAACCTAAAAAATTAAATTACTAAAATTCACATACCTCATTCCCAATATTTTGGTGTGAATATGATCCAGTCCTCTAAATTCCATAAGTTCAATTGAGTTGAGTATATCAAATTAAAATGTAATCTACATTAACAAATTATTTCAAGTATCATTCGAATTAATCATAGACCAAATCATAAATTTCAAATATGAAATAGTGTCATAAAAATAAATAGTATATTTATTTTTTATTATCATTATTTTATAAACATTATTAACTGTCAATAATTCCATATGAAATGATAAAAATATTTATGTGTACCATATGATTATAACATCCAGGTTTGATTTTATTTTCATTACTTCCTCACATGAATTATAATTAATATATATTTCATGTATGAAAATTTTATCAATGACCTAATAATTATAATTAAATACAAATATTTCTCCACATTTTTCTATATTAATCCAATGAAAAATAAAAATGTCTTCTATGTGTACATGCAGACTAAACACTCGATGAATGATATATTCGCTTTTTCATTACATCCATTCATGGATGTACATGGAAAATTATTTAAAAAAAATATTGAATTTATAAAATTATTGAGATTCTATAAAATATATATTATCAATATATCAAAACATATTCTTTCAAATTTTATATTTATAATGTGATCAGTTTTTTTATATTTACATCCTTTTTGGATTATTTTAGTATTTATGTAATGAATGATTTTGGGATTTTAGGTTTGGTAATATGATTTTCAAAATGTAAATTTATAATTTTATTATATTTCTGTATATAAAATATCAAATTATAACATTTTCTTATAAAATAATTTGTTTTTCCATTCAAAAATCCATTAAAATGAAAATTTTTTAACTCATGTCACAAACCATTAATAAAGTTTATATAAATATACAATGTAATATAAGAAATTTACCAAAAACATTATTTTTATATTATTTAAAATTATAGGGAAAATGAATGAAATATCATATAAAATGTTCTAGAACCATTGAAATGGAAGATGCAGAAAAAATTTAATAGTTAAAAAAATATTTATTTTGATAAAATTATTACTAATAATTATATATTAAGAATTTTTAAATTAATGATATTATGTAAGATAAATATAAATATGGTTATGATTTGAAATTATAAAAAATATAAATTTATTATATGGGATGGAAGGGAATAACAACCCATAAATAAGTCATTGGTTAGTATATGTTAAATAAATTTCATTTTATTCTGTAAAATTACTCTTTTATTGACTATTGTATGCAAGAATATTGGGTGTTTTTAAATAATATATTTCTATAAATTATGTCAACTTTTTTATGTTGATTAACATTTTTTTAACACAATGTGTTTATTAGTTGACTCTTAATTTATATTTTAGGTATTCACAGGGGTCTCTTTACATTAATTTAAATTTCATTATATAATATTTTTTTCATTATGTTTTCATTATAGATTGTTTTTCGATTCAGTATCCAAAAAAAATTTCAAATATGGTTTTGATACTATTAATGGAATTTAAAAATAAAAATCATGATCTTATTTTAATAGAATTAATTCATATTTTGTATAACTGTAAGGGTTATTTGTCACATTATTCTTTCCTGAAGTCATATATCTTTTTATGAACCTATAGTATTTTATATAGTGTGTAGAAAAACACAAAAACTACAAATATTATTATTATATTGTTATTAATGTTATTGAATGTTTTATCATATGTTATCTAATTACAATGTTTTACATTCAATGGTTACATAATCTGTAATTGTTCTTCATCAAAATTTTCCTTCTTTGGGATATGTGTCTTATTATACACGAATAGTTATTTACATATTTAAAATTATTCCACATTCACTTATTAAATCATATGTATATTTTATCCATTTTAATTAAATATTATTTGAATTTTTCTTATTTTAAAGGTCTTTGCATTGGAAAAAACTATAAAGTGTTTTCCAAAAAATAATTACCTTTATAAATTTTCGATACATTTATCTATCCTTTTTCAGTCAAAATCTATATTAAAATTTTTTTAACACATGACAAAAATACAATAATATAATTAGGTAATTTTTTACCATATTTTACAATAATTATGTTATTTTGAAAAAAAATAATTTAAATATTTTTATATAATGATTATTTCTTTACATTCATTAATATGGTTTGAAATAGATCATTTTTACTTATTCCTTTTATAAAAAAATTTCACACCTTAAAATATATTTTTCATTATTATGATTATTTTTCGTATTTCTAGGGTGTTTTGAAAAAATTAATTTCTTAATACTTCTATAATTTTTTTACAGTTAAAAGTATATCAAAATAAAATTTTATTTATTCATGTTTTAAAATGAATATTTATAATAATTTTATAATGGTGTTTGTTATATATTTCATCATGCATTAATAATTATTATTCCATAATAAGGATATATTATTACAATTCCGTCACCATTTTTTCATTGGATTACATATTTAATATTTAATAATGGTTTACATGAAAATCATTTCTTTTCGACTTATTTTTTAATCTAAAAATGAATGATTAATTATTTTATGCAATTAATAATTAATTTGACGAATATGATGTATTTCATTCATTCTATGTTTCAAGGAATTTATATATATATATTTTGGGTTTTGAATATCCCTTCTATGTTGGGGGTAAAGATAAGATCTCTAGGTGAGATAAATTGGTATAAGGTAGTAATGTTATTTCATTCCATGGATTGATATAAGTGTTAGTGTTTTAAGGATAATTTCATAAGATACCTACATGGATTTAGATATGAATTATATCTATTATTATATAAAATTTTACAATTTAATACCAACCGTGTTCTTATCTTATGTTTAATTAGGGACTTTAATTAATATTTACTGTGTTTAAACATACATAAAAAATTTACATCACCCATCTTGCATTTTAATTTCTCTTGGTTATGAATACTATTATTGAATATTTCATGAATTTAAGATTATCATGTCTTGAATATTTTGGAACATTTTTTATATTGTGTTGGTAAATAAGATGTTTTTGTTATAATTAGAGAAATGTCCACTACATGAGAGAGATATGGTTTTAGTAAAGAATTTTCTATCACAATTCTCTAAAACTATGATCCAAAAATGATTGCAAATTTTTGTGAAAAATATTTGGATAATAATATTATAATTATGGATAGTTAAATTGTTTTTTCTTATTATTACCTTACTTCCATTTAGTAAATAATATTTTTAGCATAAGGTTCTGGTATACTATTTTGTTTAATTGAATTTTTTATCAAGGAATAGATTTAGATAACATTAATGGATTTTATGTTATCATATGAGTACGTGTTAATATTTTTGAATACCATCATGGGTTAATATGTCTATGCAATATCATCGGATTAATGTCATAGATGAATTTTCATGGTTTTATGTCATTGGATTGTAATGGATTAATTGTGTTTTAGATATTATATTGGGTTATAATATATGAATAAGTTATATGTAACAATTAAGATAAATATATTAAATGTTATGAACCTTGTTTGAAAATAATTTTATGAAGAACATATGTTTATAGGAATTGATAAAATTTTGGTATAATATTTTTTATGTGTAATAATGCTTAAATGGAAAAATAAATATTTTATTTTTTGGAATATATGTTTTATATTATATTTTACCATCAAATTGAAATCTTATTTGGTGAGTAGTTAGTTAAGGATATATTAGACTGTGTAAATTATATTTATGGGAATATTATACTATTAATATGGATGGATTATTTTTGTATAGCATGTGATTTTTAGTCAAAGTGGTTGAGATTATTTGATGAATAAATAATTTGGTGGGTAAATTTTATATTAGTTTCTTTTTTACAATTAATGATTTTTAGAGATAAATATAATATTTATTTTCGAAGAATATGTTATTGAATAACAATATTTTTTGAGGCTCATAACATGTTTAGAAATAATTTAATGATTATTAGAGATTATTAATTGTGATATGATTTATAATAAACTTATGATGATATTTTAATGGTTTTTATGATTTGAAAAGTATTTCCATATATGATTGATTATAAAAATTTTGTATTATATTTCCATGTTCTAAGAATTTTAGTTTTTATCAATGACTAGAAATATAAGTAATAATGTGTAATCCTTTTTTGGATGTCATACTTATTTAGAAGTTAATTTTAGTTATTAATTAATGAAAAAAATCAATATAGTTATTATAATATAGAATATGACATAAATTAAAGATTGAAAACATTAAATAACTCAACCAAATGATGAAATTTATTCATGAATGGAAATAAATATAGTATATATATTTTTTCATTACCTATATCATAACGTTAAAATAACTCATACATTAAAGACAGATAATGATAAATATATCAATCCTTATGTGAAAAATACATCTCTAATCTCAATGAATGATATTTGAAACATGTTTAATAATATAGTACTAAAAATGATACAAAAATGTGTTATGAAATTAGTAATTAAAAAAACCTTAATTTATAGTATTAAAATAAAAATTAATTACCATGATAAACTATACGTCTTATTTTATTATCATGTTATTATATAATTCTTTTGGAAAAAATTATATAAAATTAAAAAGGAAATTTTTATTTAAGGGGGAATCCGATATCACAAGACATCATTATGTAATTATATTTTAAATAATAAAATGTGTGAATGGTTATTTTGAAATGATCCCAAAATTTTTAAATGAAATTCCATTTGAAAATGAATATGTTCCTTATTTTTGAATTATTAATATAGAAAACAAATAAACTGGATTGGTTTTATTGGATTGTTATAAAATATATCATATAAATGAAAAATTTCTCTTATGAATCATAACATATGATAATATACCAATTGATAAGTGATAATATTATTAGTATATATCAATTGTTATGATAAATTTCTATTGACATTGTGAAATAAGTGTCTACTTTTACCAGTAGGACCATAATATACAAATCTCATTTTATTGGGTGTTCCAAGGGATATAGTATTAACTAGATTTAACATTAATTATTTCAAATACATGATCCAATATCTAAATCATATTTGAATCAAATTCTTGTGTAATTTTATGTTTAATGATTTCACAACTCAATCCATGTTTGTCGAACTTCCCCATGAAGAACTTATCATCATGCACCATACCCATAGAAAATTTAATTGGTTACTAATGGGGTATGTTTGTCAAAGAAAATAGTATTAATATTCATATAAATTTTCTAGTTTAATATTGATTATTTTTATTCCTTATATTTATTAACTTTTAATTGATTAATTAATGAGTTTGATTAAAATAATATATTAATACCAACCAACTCGAATTGTATTTTTCTATAATAATCAATTTAAATAAGAAAATTACTTATTCTTAATTAATGAATAATATTATATATTAATTAAATATTATTTTCAAAATATTATATATTAAATAGAAATGATAATATAATTTTACGATGTGAATCTATAATCATTATTTGGGTTGGAAACCAGTTAAAAAATAGTATTTTTAATAAATGATGATTATAATTTATGAATAAAAGTTTTCATAGTTTGTTATTTATATTGATAAAATATATACTATTTCTATAATTATATGTTGAAATATTCATACAATAGATGTTTCTTAATTTTCTATGATAATACATGATTTTGGTAAAAATTAAATATGTTATAGATATTTGATTTGGATTATCACATCATAATGACCTAATGTGATGTAATATGATACATACAATTTATACAAGAAAAATATATATTTCCAATTTAATATAATTTGTTTTTATTTTCCTTATCAAATTTATTACCCCATAATTAATCCTCAAAAACATATATTATATTTTATGGTTTTAAAAACAATAATTTGAAACCATGACTCACTTGGACATCACCAAGGATATTAGTTTAATGTTATAGGTTCATATAATTATAAAATAATGAATACCACAACAATTTTAAAGAGGAAATGGGAAGAAATCATGTTTTTTTGTTTTTAGTATAATATTGTATAGAATGAAAAACATATTTGTTTAAAAAATTATAAAGAACTTCCATTTCATTATCTTTACAAAACCACTTAATATTTAATTAATATAAAATAAAATATATTTATTATTGACTATACTCTCTCATTTCCAATATTTATACCTCTGATGGTTCCACCAAGAAATCAATATGCTCCTCCCATTCTTTTGGAAGAACCCTCTCATGGTATGGGATATATATTTGTCCTCTTTATTCAAGCATCTTATTTTTTAAATTCATTTTTTCAACTAATTTCTGTTAATGAGATTTGATTTTATGAATCCTTATAACCATCAACATGATTTCAAAGTGATTATATTCCACATTAACACCCATTTATACCTCCCTTGATTTATTATGTATCCTTGTTTTGATACAAAAAAATATATATATATTTTTCTTACAAAACCATTATATTTTGAATACCGTATAAATTTCCACTCCAGGGTATTTACCTAGAAGTACTATTACATTTATTTTTTAATTCCATATTTTTAGTTCAAAATTGTTAATAATAAAATTAAATGTGATTTTTTATTTGTTGAATGATTTTTACTACAAAATTATGCATATATATTGTCTGAAAGGTAGTGGTGTACCTAGATGTATAATGTCCTATATTAATTTGGGTAATAATTCAGTATCATGATAAATCACTTATAAGATTAGAGAGAAAAAATAATCAATTCTAGGACATTTTTTCACTAATTTATGATGTTTTGTTAGTTACCAATGACTAATGTCTATGATTCCTTGTTTAATGTTTTTTCTACATTCATATATTGCCTCTAAACATTCATGGTGTATCACACATATTTTCTCAAGATTATGATTACCACAAACTTTTATATCCCATCGAATATCATATTGATTAACATTTAACTACTTAATTATTTTATTCTTTTATATTCCCTTATCATGATTTATTTCCCACCACTTTAATACCGATTCCCTTAGGTTATCTGTTGTTGTTTTAAGAGTTATGTAATTTTAGAAAATTTTGAGAAAATTTTAAATCATTTTTTTTCCATATATGAACCTAATTTCCCACAAACACATGACTTTACAATTGTATGGGTTATACAATGTATATTTTGATGTAATAAAACTTTAAATAGTGTTTATTATCGATATATTTTTTCATATATATTACAAAAAACATATAAATATTTGGAATAATAATTTATTAAATTCATTGATTAATATTATTAAATTATGAAAAAATGTGGGAAAAATATAAATTAATAATCATTGTTAACTATTGTGAGATATGGTTAATTAAATTTATTTTTTTAATGAAACATTCTTGTATAAAAATAGAATTTTTTTATTTAATAATTTGAATTTTATTATTTTGAAAATTATAGTTTTAATTTGAATAAAATTTAGTAATTTGGAATAATATGTGAAATACTATCTTGGGGGATATTTTTGTAAAAAATTTTGATTTTTGGGTGAATCATGAATGATAGAGAAATTGTAAATATTTTAATTTTTATGAAATAATCACACTATAAGAATGACATAAATGTTTATAAAACATCCTATATGAAAAAAAGACATGAATAAATTTAAACCAATTTTTTAAAAAAAAAATATTATATTTAGTTTGGAAACTCTTGTATATAATTTTGTATCATAGGTGATGTTTTATTATAAAAAGAAAATATTTTTGTTCATATTTTTTATTTTATAAATTACATGTTTACAAAAAAAAATTAAAATTTTTAAACAAAATATACCTCATTTTATTACTTATATACAAAATATATTTACTATTAATCAATTCTACACTAGACATCAATATAAAATAATTTCTTATCACTAAAGTGGTATTTTTTAAAAACACTATATGTTTAAATTTTCATACTTATATTAAATGTAAATTTTGGAAACTATATAAAATTAGAATTTTAAAAAGGAAAAACCAATTTTCATTCAATATAATGATAATATTTCAGGTGGAAAATTTTAGTTTTAGTTAAAAACTACGTTATGATATTAAAAATTATACAACAGTTTAAGTTGTAAAAATGATAATCATTTAGAAAATCTACAAGATAAGGCCTCAAATATCAGTAAATAATTTATAAATTTTTTTATATTACTTCTATTACACCTTATATATACAAATATAATAAATTATTTCCATTTTGTTATAATTTAATATATTTTAACATTTTTATTATATTATAAAATTAAAATTTAATAAAACATCACTATTGGTCACTCATAATTATGATATGAAAATAATAAATATAAAAATAAAAAATTAAAGGTAAAATATCCATATAATTTTTTAAAAAAATATATTTCAAATATTATCAAATTATTTTATTTTTAAAATAGTTATAATTATTTCTAGAATTATTAAGCAGCATTTAGACAATGATCTTCAGATCTGTATATTTATAAAGAAGTAATATTATAATCAAATAAATTTATTGGGATTAGATTAATTTTTGTGTTATATTGAAATTATATGTCATTTTGATGTATAATAGATTATTTGGTGTTTATATTATATCTAAATTAAAAATTTATCATTTATAATGTCAAATTATGAAAACAAAGCCATATAAAATTTATTAACTATATATATTGTTAATATATAGGTCATTAACAAGAATAAGTAAATAAGATGTTGTTGTTATAATTAGAGAAATGTCCACTACATGAGAGCGATATGGTTTTAGTAAGGAATGTGCTTTCATAATTCTTGAAAACTATGATCCTATAATGATTGTGTATTTTTGTGAATAATATTTCACATAGAATATTGTAATTATGGAAAGTGAAATTTTTTATTCTTATTATTACCTTAATTCAATTAGGTAAATAATATTTTTAGAAAAAGGTTGTGGTATGTAGTTCAGTTTAATTATATTTTTTTATCATGGAATGGATTTAGATAACATTAGTTGATTTTATGTTATCATATGATTATGTGTTAATAGTTTTGGATACCATCATGGGATAATATGTCTATAGAATATCATTATATTGATGTCAAATATGTGTTTTCAAGGGTTAATGTTATTGGATTATAAGTGATTAATTGTGTTTTTAGATATTTTATTGTGTTATAATATGTGATTATGTTATATGTAACCATTAGGATAATTCTATTATCTATTATGAACCATGTTTGAAAATAATTTTATGAAGAACATTAATTTATATGAATTGATAAATTTTTGGAATAATATTTTTTATGAGTAATTATGTTTAACTTGAAAAAGTATTATTTTAGATTATTGGAATATATGTTTCATATTTTATTTTATAATAAAATTGAAATTTGATTTGGCAAGTAGATAGTTAAGGATATATTTTACTATGTTATGTATATTTATGGAAATTTTATATGATTAGTATGGATGGATATTTTTTTATACCATGTGATTTTTAGTCAAAGTGGTTGAAATTATTTGATGAATAGAGATTTGGGGGGGTAAATTGTATGTCTGTCTATTTATGACAGATTAATTTTTTTAAGAGATAAATATAATATTTATTTTCAAATAATACATTTTATAATAACTCTATTTTTTTGGATTTTAACATGATTAGAATTATTTTTATGATTTTTAAGGATTATTAATTGTGGGATGATTTATATTGAACTTGTGATGATATTTTAATGGTTACTATGATTAGATTAGTATTAACCTATATGATTATTTATAAAAAAATTGTATAATATTAACTTTTTCAAACCATTTTACTTTTTCTTAATGACTAGAAATTTAATTAATAATGTGAAATCATTTTTTGGATGTCATACTCCTTTAGAAGATAATTTTTTTGATTCATTAATGAAAAAAATCAACATAGTAATTATAATATAGAATATGACATCAAATAGAGATTGAAATCATTATAAATCTCAACCCAATGATAATTTTTTTTCAAGAATGGGAATAAATATAGGAGTTATATTTTTTCATTCCCTATAACATAACGATAAAATAACTCTTACAGTCACGAAATGTAATGATAAATATATCAAGCCTTTTGCGAAAAATACATCTATGGTATCAATTTATGATATTTGATACAAGTTTAACAATATGGTTCAAAAAATGATAAAATCGTGGTTTATGAAATTTTTAATTAAAGAATACTACATTATATAGTATTAATATAAAAATTAATTACCATGATAAACTATACATCTTATTTTATTATCATGTCATTATATACTTCTTTTGGTAATAATTATATATAATTTAAAAGGAAATTTTTTTTATGGGGGATTATTACATCACAAGACATTAATATGTCATTATATTTTAAATAATAAAATGTTTGAATGGTTATTTTGAAATGGTCCCAACTTTTATTAATGTAATTCCACTTGAAAATTAATATGTTCTTTATTTTTGAAATATTTATATAGAAAACAAATGATCTGGATTGGTTATATTGAACTGTTATAAAATATATCATATAAGTGAAAAATTAATCTTATGGATCATAACATATGATAGCATTCCAATTGATCAGTGATCATTTTATTAGTATATACTAATGGTTATGATAAATTTCTATTGACACAGTTAAATAAGTGTCAAATTTTACTAGTAAGACCGTAATATACCAATCTCATTTTATTTGTGTGTTCCAAGGGATATAGAATCATTTAAATTTAACATTAATTAATCTAAATACATGATTCAATATCTGTAACATATTTGAAACAAATTCATGTATAATTTGAAGTTCAAGGAGATCACGACTCAAACCATGTTTGTCGAACCGCCCCATGAGGAACATGTCATCATGCACCATACCCTTAGGGAATTTAATTGTTTAATGATGGGTTATGTATGTCAAAACCAATAGTATTAATATTCATATTTATTTTTTAATTTAATAATTATTATTTTTACCTTATCATTTTAGATTATAAATGATTAAGTAATGAGTTTGATAAAATTTTTACATTAATACCACCAAACTTGAATTTCTTTTTTCTACAATAATTAATTTCAATTAAAAAAATTCTTATTATTAATTAATGAATTAAATTATATAGTAATAAAATACTATTTTTAAAATATTATATTATGAATTGAAATGATAATAAAATTTTACCATGTGAAACTATAATCATTATTTGGGTTAGAAATCTATTTAAAGAAAGAGTATTTTTTTAATAAATGATGATTATAAATTATGACAAAAAAATTTCATAGTAAGTTAATTACATGGATAAAATATATTCTATTTCTATAATTACATGTTGCAATTTTACAGTGGTTAATTTTTCTTAATTTTCTTGGATAATAAATGTTTTTTGGTAAAAACCAAATATGTTATAAATATTTGATGTGTATTATCACATCATAACGACCCAATGTGATGTAATATGATACATAAAATTAATATAAGAACAAATATATATTTCCAATTTAAGATTATATTTTTTAATTTTATTTATCAAATTTATTACCCCATAAATAATCCTCTAAAACATATATTATATTTTATGGTTTTAAAATCAATTATTTATAACCATGACTCACATACACATCACCAAGGATATAAGTTTAATGTTATAGGTTAATATAATTATAAAATAATGAAGACCAATATAATTTTAAATAGGAAATGGGAAGAAAGCATGTTTTGTTTTTTGGTTTTTAGTATAATATTTTATAGAATCCAAAACATATTTTTCTGAAAACTTATAATGAACTCAAATTTCATTACCTATAAAAAACCATATAATATCCAGTTAATATTAACTAAAATATATTTATTAATGATTATACTCTCCCATTTCCAATATTTATACCTCTGATGGTTCTACCAAGATATAAATATTCTCCTCCCATTCTTTTGGGAGCACCTTATCATGGTATGTGATCCTCTATTTGTCTTCTTTATTCATGAAACATAATTTTGTAATTCCCCTTTTCAACCAACTTTTATTAATGGGATATGATTTTGCGAATACTTATATCTTTCAATATTATTTCCAAGTTATTTTATTCCACATCAACAACCATTAAAACCCCCCATTACTCATTACGTATCACGGTTATGCTATAGCATTTATGAAATTATTTTTTTATCAAACCATTATATTCTGAATAATATTTAAATTTCAATATAAGGGTATTTACCTAGAAATAATAATACATATTTTATTTTATAATTCCATATATTTAGTCTACACTGATTAATAATGTAATTAAATGTGATTTTTCATTTGTGGAATGATTTTAACATTACAATTATGGATGAATATTTTCTGAAAAGGGAATGGTGTACCTAGAATTAAAAAGATCCCTATTGAATTGGGTAATAATTTAGTATCATGATACCTCACTTATAATATTAGAGATAAAAAATAATCAATTCAGAGATTTTTTTCCACAATTCTATGATGTTTTGGTTGTTAGTATTGACCCGTGTCTATGATGCCTTGTTTAATGTTTTTTCCACATTCATATATTTCCTCTAAAAATTACAATAGTATCATGCATATTTTCTCATGATTATGATTAACCCCAATTTTTATTTCCCATCAAATATCATATTTACTAATATTTAACTACTTATTTATGTTATTGTTTTTTATTACCTTATCATGATTTATTTCCCAACTCTTTAATATGTATTCTATTAAGTTATCAATTCATTTTTATAAAAAATGGAATTTTAGATAATTTTGCGGATATTTTAAATTATTTTGTTTATCCATATATGAATCTGATGTTATATGAACCTAATTTCCCACATACACAATAATTTTCAATAATATGGGTTGTACAATGTTTATTTTGATGTAATATGTAAGAACCTGGGTTTTGAGCCTGTAAGACGTTGAAATTTTATCGATATTATTCCTAAGCAGGGCGTTTAGAGGGAGTGTGATAAAGAGCCCCGTGGTGGGCGAAATTAAATCTTAAGTGCATTCAAACTAAACACGCAAATAAATAGAATAACTCCTAAATAGTTGATCAGATGTGAAACCTGAGGGTACCGTTGAGTCCAAAGCGTGTCGTTTACCGAAGGACAGGTGTAACATTCACGGGTGCTACCCTTATGTGGAAAAAGCACCAGGGGAGTTTTCGTAATTTAGCGGCATCAGGCGTGAACTATATAAAATTTGAACGGAGGCTCAGATTAAAATTCAGAGACTTTCATTTCTCTCAGAACGTGAATTTTACCCTAGGGGCAGCTTAACCCTGACCTTGTCGAATGTTCGGGTACGGGCCTATGGGTGGGTGTTTAAGTGTGGTTTCCTACATAAACACACCCAACCCCACCCACTTATCCCCCTTTCATTTCTCCTAAGCAGATGATCTATCCATAAAGGGATACACCCTCTCCAATCTTCTCTTCCTACCTCTCTAAGGTGGTTACGGCTCTGGCCGACCATTCGTGAAGCAACGGGCTACGCCATGTGAGGTAGGTTTGTGTGTTTCGTTTTTGAATTCTAAATGTACTTCGAACTCAAATATTAGTGTTGAATTGCTATTAAATTTTCAAGGGAAGGCCATATTTCAGTAGGGCTCGATCTGAGCTTTCCATCGGGTATTTTGGATCGAATTTCCGAGTCCTGGGGTGTTCAGAGTGACCCCGAGATGTTATCCGGACAAAAACCCCCCATTTACTATAGTTGCAGGGCAGTCCGACAGCTGTGCGCAGCGGTCCGGCGGGAAACGATGGCAGCGCAACTCCCAGGCGGCGGCACGACTGGATTCCCAGGTGGTGACGTGGCGGTTTCTCGGGTGGCGGCATGGTGGGTTCCCTGGTGGTAGCAGCCATGCGAGACGGCGGCCCTGCAGTCCGGACCGAGGGGGCGCACACCGGCTGGCTTCGCCGGTCGGTGTGTGGCGTGTGAGAACATGGTTATTGCGACCTCGAGAGCCGGCCGACTTCTGCAAAGCGTAGGTCTCATGAAAAAAGAGCTGGACTGGCTCGTGCTGGTCGAGGTAAAGCTGTGTGGCCCCTGTGGTGAACAGCGGGCCGCGGGGGACCGGGCAGTTCGGGTGGCCGAGCTGCGGACCACCGGTCTGAAGGGGGTGGACCAGCCAAAGATGGGATTTTAGTGGCATGACATGCCCATTAAGTATCGTTTAATGCCTCTCTGGGGTTCTTCTTTCAGATGGCGCAAGCACACCCAGAGCCCATTTTAGGTGTCGTTAGCTGCGTTGTGACTTTGGAGTCAAGACAAATAGGTCCTGAGTGGTTCCGGGCATTGAAGATGGAGTTGAGGTGTGGGACCTATGGAACGTCTATCAAGCTTCATGCAGTGCTCTGCGACCTTTTCATCTGACGCCTGTTCGGGGTGAATAAATTGTCATTTTAGCATGTTTTATTTCCAAGAGAAGCGCGATGGTGCAGTTCTTTCGACCTTTTTTGGGACCGAGGTGGGGGCCCCATAAGACGACATATGGACATAAAGCGGTGTTGAATAACGTTTTCATCGGGAGTTCGTTTCCAACAAGTAAGTTGTCTATTTCGTGTGTTTTTCAGTGAGGATTACAATAGTGTAATCTTTTTTGGCGTGTAGAGCCTCTTTCAAGATCTCATTAAATGTGGAAACATGGAAGGGTGTTGGTCGGAGGTTCCATTGACGCACTCCAAACCAATGCACGATAGCGATGTTAGTGACACCCATAGATGGTACGGGAAGTGTAGAGTTATCAGACCAGTTCTGTGATTACCCTCTAGTGGTGATGGGCAGTGGGTTGCCCATCGGCGTATCTGGGTTTACCGTCCGGCACAGCTGGGCAGTTGGTTACCTATTTACATTAGGGATTACCCTCAAGCAGGGTTGGGCAGTGGGTCACCCACCAGCGTATCAGGGTTAACCCTCCAGCGGAGCTAAGAAGTTGGTTACCCATTGACCTAGGGTTTACCCTCTTGTTGGGCTGGTTAGTGGGTCACCCGATGACCTCTTGGGGTTTACCTTCCAGCTGATCTAGGCAATGGGTTACTCGATGACTTCTTATAGACTCAGCCCTATCTATGAGGCTAGTGAGGGACTTTTCTCCATTATTACCGTAGTGGGGCCCTTGGTTTTATGGTTTAGTGATGAGAAATCTCTAGCATATGGGTCTTTTAGGCATTAGTGATGGTTATCCTCAGCACTATTGGTGAATTTTCCTAGGATGAGCTTGGAGATAGAGATCCCCATACACACTCCTTCGGTTTTCTTATTGAGTATATATATATATAGACACCCTACTTTTTTCCTACTCCATGGGTTCAGTTACTATCCTTCTAGGAGGGGCAAAGACATGTGGTGTATACCACATGCTTTCTGTGTCTAGCTCTTCTTGGTTGGACGAGTCTACTTCCTTTCTTTTGTTAGGTTGAGATGCACTCTATTTTCTGTAATCTTTCACTATTCTTTGTTCTATCTACTACACAATGTTAATTACCTTATTTTGTTGCTCCCACTAGCTATCAGGGAATCCATCTGAGTATCAATATAATCACCCCTGCTTGGTCTTTTCCCGCACATGGTGTGCCTTTGCAGACGACAACCATGTCGCTCGAAACTATGGAGGAGCGTAGAGGACACATGAGCTTGGGTTGAGTTCAGTGGTCATAGTAGGACTTTCATGTGTGAGACTCACCAACTTTTGACATCATTTTACCTGTTTTCGGGTTGTGACACCATTCTGGATGGGTGCGTGTTTTTCCCTTTTCAGTTCATTTTACTTGTCAGTCCATGTTTCAGCACTTTACTTGTCCTACTTTTTTAGATGTTAATGCATGAATTTGGTTGGGTTATAGTGTTTGTAGATTGGTTTCCTTTTTAATATGTACTTCTCCATTGAGTGGGTTTTGTGAGTGTGTATAGGAACTTAGTCAAAGTCCTCCCTGATATTGTTTGGACTTTGGCACTTGTTTCCATCCCTTGGCCTATAGAGGCAGGTTTGGGGTGGTTGTGGCTCGAGACCAGTAGGGTCGGATCCTGAAAAAGTGGAAACATAGGTGTTTCGTTCCTTATGGTGTTCTTAAAATTTCCCTAAAAAGTAATTGGTAGGGATTTAGGGAAATAGTGTCGGCGTATCTCAAGAGTGGCTTTCAGGACAGGGAGTCTGGTGATGGTACGGGTAGCCGACGTATCCATTCACCAGGACACTGGTAACCTGCTGGTCAACTCGGCACACTGAGACAGTCATTCTAGGGAATTTGGAATATGAATCTGGTTGGATTGAGTTTTTTAATGTCATTTTTTAGCTATCTTGCATTTGTTATTGCTGATATATATATATATATATATATTCACATTTGATCACGGTAATCCTCGGTAATTCGTAGGATGCCCCCATGAAAGAAGCCAGCTAGGTTACCCTTTCTAGTTCGTGATGACGACCAGTAGAGTGACAAGGCTTTAGTTCAGCGAAATTTATGTGATCCCCTTCCACCCAGTGGTTTAGAAGTAGCCCCTCCATCTGGAGGATAACAGTTAGTACTGGCAGCATAGGCCGAGGTTGAGCACAAGCTGAGTGCGCTCCGAGACTTCCAGCATCAGTGGCTGCAGAAGTTCTATGGGGACCCTGATCCCAAAGAAGCGGAAGACTGGATAGAGTCTTTGGACCAACTTTTTAGGCTGGTATAGACACCATCAGGCCAGATGGCACCCCTAGCTGCCAGCCTTTTCCTCGGGATGGCCGGGCGTTGGTGGGGTTTGGTTACGCAAACCCATGGTGAGTCTTCTCTCACGTGGGATAGATTCCAGTAGCTCTTCATGGAAGAGTACTACCCCTCTTGTTTACGCTCCAATCAGATTCATGATCTTCGGGTGCTGAAGCATGGGGGGGTGATCGTGTTGTAGTACTCGACCTGTTTTACTAATCTGACATGCTACTCGCAGGATATGGTCTGTGATAGTTACTTTCATTCGTGGATGATTGAGTAGGGTCTTCGTAGGGAGATTTATGCTAGTGTAGTGCCCCTACGTGTCCCTACATATGTCGGGGTTCTAGAGCAGGAGCTTGTGACAGAGAGATTCTTGGATGAGGGAAGCCAACTGATAGGGCCTAACAGTGGCTGCTTCAGAGCAGAGACTTCAGTAGCAGGCAGGCGGTAGAGAGCAGAGTCTCTATCGGGGAGAGCCTTCCATGAGTAGACTAAGGGGCAAGTTCAAACACCAAATTGGGACCGTAGAGTATGGGGGTAGTCTGGAGAGAGTCAGTTCTATGTTTGTGACGAACGAGGTCATCTAGGACTGTACTGCCCGACCGGGCATACTGAGCAGCTGTGGTAGGAAGTGGGCGCACCACAGTGGGTGAGGCAGCGCTGTGACTAGGGATCTCCCTGGAGAGGATATGGTGGTCCTTAAGGAGGAGGCACAAGGAGATCGGAAGGACCTGGCGGTGGGGGATGGTGTTTCGAGGTCCTTCCACGGCCACCAACTGGTGGCCCACGCTAGGCTCATTGAGCTTGCGTTAGGGGCCGCAGACAACTTTAGAATATGGGTGGTCATGACCCCCCACCACATGAGATGATCTAGGGTACACTTTGTGTTTACTCTATGCTTACATTGACACTAGTATACTAAGGTGCCAACCACTCTTTTATATCACTACTTTTGGTACGGGAGTTGGAGATCCTAGTAGAGGCACAGACACTTGCACTTAGCCTCGAGGTTCCTACAAAAAGTGCCTTAATGACGACATTTATCTACAGACAGTTTAAACTATCATTCAGAGGAGAGTGTTTTATGTGGGACCCACTCATCATCAATATTGAACATTATGACATCATCTTGGGCTTGAACTGGCTTTCCATGGTTCACGCCCTGATTGACTATCGGCACGGACGAGTTAGATGCGTGCATTCTGATGAGATCAGGATCACCATCCTTGGTGAATGATTCTTCGTGGCAGAGCAGACAGGTACTCTTAGTAAGAGACCATGACCTATTTCTCACTAGTTGGCGAGCATGGCTCTTAGAACGGCAGATGCTTCTCACACCTGAATCCCAGCCATTGTAGAGGACAACATGGACGTCTTTCCCGTGGATGTCTCGGGATTACCACTGAGGTGAGATATGGATTTATGCATTGACTTGTAGCCGGGGAATGCCCCAATATCATGTGCAGCATATCTTATGGCACCCACAGTGCGTCTGGAGCTACTAATTTAGTTAGAAGACCTTCATGAGAAGGGATTCATCTGGCCTAGTGTGTCCCCATTGGCAACACCGTTTTTGTTTTTTTTTTAAGGCAAATGGGGTTCTGCGACTTTTTGTGCATTATCGTCGCCTGAACCATACAATGATAAAGAAAAAGTACCCTTTGCTGAGGATTGATGACCTCTTAGACCAGTTGATAGGTGTGAAGTGGTTCTCCAAGATTGATCTTCAATCTGGCTACCAACAGTTGCGGGTTTGTGAGGCTGACATCCTGAAGATTTCATTCCATTGTCGTTATGGGCATTATGTGTTTTTGGTGAGGCCCTTTGGCATGAAGAATGCCCCCACCATTTTCATGGATTTGATGAACCAGATCTTCCAGCTATACTTAGACCGGTTTGAGGTTGTCTTTATTGACAACATACTCATCTACTCTGCGATGGAGGAGGACGACGTAGAGCATTTGAGGATGGTCCTATAATTAATCCGGGATCACCAACTATATGGGAATCTCTCGAAGTGTCAATTCTGGATTCATAAGGTTCAAATTATAGGTTATGTAATTTAGGAATAGGTTTTGGTCGTAGATCCTACAATGATAGAGGCAGTGATTTCTTGGGAGACACCCAATAATGTGTTAGAGGAGCAGAGATTACTTGTCTTGGTAGGGTGCTGCAGGAGGTTCGTGGAAGACTTCTCCAGGATTTCATCCCCTTTTACTGCATTGATGCAGATGGGACGACCATTCTCATGGAATGATTAGTTCCATAAGTCCTTCGAGTAGCTGAGGTGGAGGCTGACTAGTGCTCCAGTGTTGAGGCTGCTAGAGGAGGGTGTCAATTTAGTGGTATACTGCGATGCTTTATGAGCAGGGATCATGTGCATGTTGATGCAGCAGTGGGTAGTGATTACATATGGGTCAAGGCAGCTGAGGCCCCATGAGCAGAATTGTGCGACTCACGATTTGGTACTGGAAGCGGTGGGCTTCTATATAAGGTTATGGAGACACTATATTCTGGGTGAGCGTTTTTTGGTCTACTCAAACACCCGGAGGATCAAATAAATCTTTACTCAGAGGGATCTGAATCTGAGGCAGTGGTGCTGGCTAGAGCTTCTGCAGGACTATGATTTCGAGATAGTATACACTCTATGGAAGAAAACATATTAGTACATACCCTTAGCATGAATTCCCATACTCATATAGTGCGGGAAGCCTCAGAGTAGTTGGCTTACCAACATCTTAACTTGGTGGAGGAGGAGGGTATGTATTTTTTGCAGTCGATGATGTTGACCTCTTCGCTTCTGGAGTAATTGAGAGATTCACAGCTGGGGGATTTCAATAGCGAGGTTCGGTGTGATCAAATATCCACAGGTGATGCACCCGATGGGTATTCTGAATGACAGAATCACGATATCCTGTTATAAAGGAGAGATGGAGTACCAGTGGAGATACAGGAGGAGGTGATGCGGGATTTCCACACTTATCCTTTGGTTGTACATCCTAGTGTGAGGAAAATTTGCAGAGAGCTTCAGCGGCAGTTTTGGTGGTCTCGCATAAAGCGGAGTGTAGCTGTTTTATTTTCTTGGTGTCCTACCTGTCAGTAGGTGAAGGCAGAGCATCAGGTTCAAGTAAAATTGTTGTATCCCCTCACTATCCCGGAGTGGAAGTGGGATGACATATCTATGGACTTCATCACAGGGCTTCCACACATAGCAATGGGACACGATTCCATTTGTATAGTAGTGGACTAACACAAAAATTCATAGAACTTACTTTCCATGAGGGGGAAGAGTTCGATGGAGAGTCTAGGGCAGTTGTATGCTCGAGGGATTGTCCACCTTCATGGAGTACCCTCGATGATTGTCCCTGACCATGACGTGCGGTTTATGTCGCGATTATGGCGAGGTCTTTAGGAGTCATTTGGGACTCGGCTGCAGATGAGTAAAACCTTTCACCCCCAAACAGACAGGTAGTCCAAGCACACATTATTGTTTTTTTGAGGATATGTTCAAAGAATGCTTGTTTGACTTTGGCCTAAGCTAGGATGATCACCTACCTTTGGTGGAGTTCACGTACCACAACATTTACCACTCTACTATTGGCATGGCACCTTTTGAGGCCCTCTACAGGATACCATGCAGGTCACTGTTGTGCTGGATGGAGGTTGGGGAGACCTCCCTCATGGGCCCATAGTTAGTGCGAGTGGTGATATAGAAGGTGTAGGTCATTCGCCAGCAGATGAGAATCGCTCAGAGTAGACAGAAGTCCTATGCAGATCATTGTCACAATCCTTTGGAGTTCCAGCAGGGGATAATGTCTTTTTAAGGGTCTCCTTACAGCTTGGAACATGGAGATTCAGCCCAGGAGGAAAGCTATCCATGAGGTTAATTGGGCCCTTTGATATTGGGCGCAGGGTTGGTGAGGTTGCCTACCATCTTGTTCTACCCCCACAACTGGAAAGGGTGCATGATGTCTTCCACGTGTCGTAGATGAGTAAATAGGTGTATGAAACAATGCATGTTATCGATTAGCGAGAGCAGGAAATTGTGGATGGAACCACCTTTGCGGAGCACCCTGAGGAGATTGAGGACCAGCAGGAGCGGACTTTGTGTGGACAGACCATTCCTTTGGTTTGTTTGTTGTGGTAGCACAAAAGGGTGCAGGATAGAACCTGGGAATGGGAGATCCAGATGCAGGCTCAGTATCCCAAGTTTTTTTGTAGTTTTATTTTTCAGGTATGAAAAACCTGAATGAGGGATTGATGTAAGATCAGATTTTTCAGCCCTTAAGACTTTGAAAATTTCTCGATGTTAATCCAGAGCATGGTTTTCAAACGGCATGTGATTCCATGCCTAGGTGTGGATGGAATTAAATTTTAAGTGCATTCACACTAGACACACAAAATAAATTGTATAAATCCTAAACATTTTCTCAGATGGGAAAATTGAGGGCACAGTTGTGTCCAGAGCGTGTCGTATACCCTATGGGGGGTGTAACATTCACGGCTGCGACCCTTCTATGGAAAACGCCACTAGGGGCATTTTCATAATTTATCAGCCTTGGGAGTGAACATTATATCTTTTGAACGGAGGCTCAGATTAAAATATTGAGACCACTATTATGCTCAGAACCTGGATTTTACCCTAGGTGCGGCTTAACCCCGACCTAGTCGAATGATTGGGTATGGGCCTACGAGTGGGTGTTTAAGTGTGGTTCCCTATTTAAACACACCCACCCCTCCCCCTTCTTCCCCTTTAATTTCTCCTTGGTAGAATCCCTACCAACAATGGGATAATCCCTCTTAAAACTTCTCTCCCCACCTCTCTATGGTGGTTGCAGCTCTGGTGGACCCTTCGTGAAGCGATGTGCTACGCCCGACGAGGTAGGTTGGTGTGTTTTGTTTTCAAATTATGCATGTAATTAGAACACAAATATTAGTGTTGAATTGTTGTTTAATGTTTGGCCGAATTCCATATTTGTGTAGGGATCAATTTGAGAATTCCAATGGGTTTTTCCGATCGAATTGTGGAGTCATGGGTTGTCCGAGGTGACCCCAGAAATTTTTTTCCCCAAAAACCCCCATTTCCAGTAGTTCGAGGGTGGTCCGGCGGCTCCGCATGGTGGTCTGGTGGGTTGAGGCAGTGGCGCGGCTCCGAGGAGGCGGCACGGTGGGTTTCCATGTGGCACCGACAGAGTGAGACGGTGGCTCAACGGTCTGGTCCGTGGGGGAGCGTGCTGGCCGGCTTCGCCGGTCGTTGTGCATCGCGTGTCACTACGGCCGTCGCGACCACGAGAGCCAGCCGAGACCCTCAAAGCTTGGGTCTCGTGGAAAAGAAGCCTGGTCGACGTGCACTGGTGCGAGTAAATCCATGTGGGCCGTGGTGGACCGGGCCATCTGGGCGGCCGAGCCGCGGACCGCTGGTCCGAAGTGGGTGTACCGGCCAAACCGGTCCGGCCCATCCTGTCTCCGTCTAATGACATTAAAACGTCTATAGTTTGAAAATCGTTTGTCAGATTCGTTTTCCGTCTATAGAGACATGATCCTTGGCTCGAGTTGAAGATTTTTAAATGGTGTTGGGGGTTTTTAATTACTGATATGGGGGCTCAGTGGTGGGACATGCCCGTTAAGTATTGTTTAACACCTCGTTGAGATTCTTTTTTCAGATGGTGTGAGCACATCCGGAGACCATTTTAGGTGTCGTCAGTGGAGTTTTGACCCTAGCATTGAGATGAATAAGTCCAGAGTGGTTCTTGGCATTGATGTTAGAGTTGAGGTGTTGGTCCCATGGGCTGATTTTAAGCTGCGTGTATCGTTTGTGACTTTTTCATCTGACGTCCGTTCGGGCCGAATAAATTGACTTTTTGGCGTGTTTTTTTTCGAGAGCATCACAATGGCGTAGTTCGCCAGACCTTTTTTGGGTCCTAGGTGTTGTCCCCACAAGACGCCGTATGGGAATAATGTGGTGTTGAATAACTTTTTCCTTGGGAGTCCATTTCCAGCAAGTAAATAGTTTATCTCACGTGTTCTTCTATGAGGATTACAACGGTGTAATCATTTTGGGCGTGAAGAGCCTCTTTAAATATCTCATTAAATGTAGATTCATGAAAGGGATTTGGTCAGAGGTTCTTTTCACACATTCTGAACCAACACATGGTAGCGATGTTAGTGACACCCAGAGATGGTATGAGCAGTGTGGAGTTATCGGACCAGTTCAGGTTTTACCCCCTAGTGGGGCTGGGCAGTGGGTTACCCTCGAGTGTATCATGGTTTACACTCTAGTGGTTCTGGGAAATGGGTTACACTTTGACCATAGGGTTTACCCACTAGTGGGGCTGGGCAGTGGGTTACCCACCCGCGTATCAGGGTTTACCCTCCATCGAGGATAGGCAGCGGGTTACCCATTGACTTAGGGATTACCATCTATCTGGGCTGGGAAGTGGGTTACCCAATGAACTCTTATGGTTTTCCCTCCAGCTGGGTTGGGCAGTGGGTTACCTGATAAATTATTTTAGACTCATCCCTGTTTATATTTCTAGTCAGGTTCTCTTCTCTGTGATTACTAGAGTGGGACCCTTGGATGTACAGTTCAGTGATGATATAGATTTGGCATTTAGGACATTTTGGCATCTATGATGGTTATCCTTAGCACTATTAGATACTATTACTGGGATGATCATGGAGATAGAGATCCCCTTACACACTCATTTGGGTTTTTTGTTTAGAATATATATATATATATACCCTACTTTTTTTCCCACTCCATGGGTTCAATTACTATCCTTCTTAGAGGGGCGAAGACACCTGGGGTATGCCACGTGCTTTCTATGTCTAGATCATCTTGGTTGGACGTGTCTACTTCCTTTATTTTTTTGGGTTGAGCTGCACTCTATTTATTTTACTCTTTCACTGTTCTTTTTAATGTCTAATTCTCACCGTTTTAGTACCCCCATTGTTTCTCCCTCGATCTTTGGGGGCTTCCTACTGAGTATCTTTAAACTCACCTGTGCCTGGGCTTTCCCTGCACTTGGTGTGACCATGAAGATGACAGAAATGTCGATCAAGACTATGGATTTGCGTAGAGGAAACAAGAGCTTAGGTTGCATTCAGGGGTCACAGTAGGACTTTCAGGTGTGAGAATCAGCAGCTGTTTACTTTCATTTACCCGTTGTCGGGTAGTGGGAACTTTCTTGTTGGGCGCATGTTTTTTCCTTTTCAATTCAGTTTACTTGTCAGTACACTTTTCAGAACATTATTTGTCCTCTTTTGATAGAATTTATGCATTATTGTGTTTGGGTTATAGTGTTTGCACTTTGTTTTCCTTTTTACTCTACACTTCTGCATTAAGTGGGATGTGTGTGTGTACAGGTACATTGGCAAAGGCCTCCCCAAGTTTGTTATGCCTTTGGCATTTTCACCAGCCCCTGGCCTATGGAGGTGGGCTTGGGGTGGTTACGGGTCAAGACCATTAAGGTTAGTTCATGAAATAATAAATCATTAAATACTGTTTATTATCGATATGGTTGTCATATATATTACACACAAAAAGATAAATATTTCGAATGATAATTTATTAAATTTATTGATAAATATTATTAATTTATGAATAAATTTGTGAAGGATATAAATTAACAATGATTGGTAACTGATATGAGACAAGGTTAATATTATTTTTTGTATTTATGAGAAAATCTTGTATAAAAATGGAATTTGTTTTTCTATTTAATAATTAAATTATAGTATTATGAAAATTAGTATTTTAATTTTATTAAATTAAGTAATAATGGAATAATGTGGGAGAATATTATCTTGGAGGATATTTTTCTAAAATGTTGATTTTTGGGTGAATCGTGAAAGATATAGACGTTTTAAATATTTTAATTTTTATGAAATAATAACACTATAAGAATGAAAAAGTTTGTATAAAACTTCCTATATAATAAAAATACATGAATAAATTTTAATCTAAATTTTTAAAAAATATCTTATTTTCAGTTTCGAAACTCTTATATGAAATTTTGAATCATAGGAGATGTTTTATTATAAATAGAAAATTTTTTGTAATTATTTTATATTTTATAAATTTCAAATTTACCAATAAGTTTTAATTTTTTTAAATAAATATATGTCATATTATTACTTATATAACAATAAATTTATTATCAATCCATTCTTCACCAGACATCGGTATAAAATATTTTTTATTATTGAAATTAAATTTTTTCAAAACAAAATAAGATTCATTTTTCATACTTATATTAACTGTTAATCTTGGAATCTACATAAATTTAATATTTTAAAATGGAAACCAAAATTTCAATCAATATAATGATATTATTTTAGGTGGAAAATTTCAGTTTTAGTCAAAAACATTGTTACGATAGTATACATTAGACCCCATTTTAAGGTATAAGAGTGTTAATTATTAGGAAAATATACTAGCTAAAGCCACAAATATCACTAAATATTTTACAAAATTCTTCATATTACTAGAAATATACCTTATATGGTAAAAAATAATAAATTATTTCCATTTGGTTATAGTTTAACATATTTTTACTTTTTTATTATTTTATAAAATTAAAATTTAAAAAAATGTCACTATTGGTCACTCAACATTATAACATGAAAATAATAAATATAAAGAAAAAAATTTAAAGGTATGATATCCATATATTTATTTTCAAAAAAATATATTTAATATATTATCATTTTATTTTATTTTTAAAATAGTATTAATTTTTTCTAGAATTCTTATGCAGCATCTAGAAAATGCTTGTGTGATTAGTATAAATATAAATAAGTCATATTATAATCAAATAATGTTATAGGGTTTAGATTAATTTTGGAGTTATATAAAAATTATTGGTCATTTTGATGTATAATAGATTATTCAGTGTTTATATTATATCTAAAAAATTTAACATTTAAAATAACAAATTATGAAAAAAACAATATAAATTTTTATAAGGATATATATTGTTAATAAACACATCATTAACTAATGTATATAAATAAGATGTTATTATTATAATTAGAGAAATGTCCACTACATGAGAGAGATATGGTTTTAATAACTATTATGCATTCATAATTCCCTAAAACTCTGATCCTAAAATGATTGAGTATTTTCGTGAATAATATTTGGCTACGAATATTTTAATTATAGATAGTTAAAATTATTTATTAATTTAATTCCGTAAGGTAAATAATATTTTTAGCATAAGGTTCTTGTATGCGGTTCTGTTTAGTTGTATTTTTTATCATGGAATGGATTTAGATAGCATTAGTGGATTTTATGTTATCATATGAGTACGTGTTAATAGATTTGGATACCATCACTAGTTAATATGTCAATGTAATATCATCATATTAATGACATAGATGTATTTTCAAGGTTTTATGTTACGAGATTGTAAGTGATTAATTGTGTTTTTAGATATTTTATTGGGTTATAATATATGATTATGTTATATGTAACCATTAGGATAAATATATTATCTATTATAAACCTTGTTTTTCTATAAAATTATGAAGAACATATGTTTACATGGATTGAATTTTTTTTGGTATAATTATTTTTTGAGTAATTATGTTTAACTAGAAAAAAGTATGATATTATTTTTTTGGAATATATGTTTCATTATATATTTGACCATCAAATTGAAATCTGATTTGGTGAGTAGGTACTTAAGGATATATTGGACTATGTTAAGTATATTTATGGAAATATTACACGATTAATATGGATGGATAATTTTTGTATAGCTTGTAATTTTTAGTCAATGTATTTGAAATTATTTGATGAATAACAATTTTTGTGGGTAAATTTAATGTATGTTTCTTTTTGAAAAATTAATGTTTTTTGGAGATAAATATAATATTTATTTTCAACGAATATGTTATAGAATTACTATATTTTTTGGGGCTTCTAACATGTTTAGAAATATATTAATGATTATCAGGGATTATTAATTGTGGGTTTATTTATATTAAAAATTTTATAATATTTTAATGGTTTCTAGGATTAGATTACTATTTCCCTATATGGTTGTTTATGAAAATTTGGTATTATATTAACATTTACTAACCATTTTATTTTTTCTCAATTTCTAAAAAAATAAGTAATAATTTTTAATCCTTATTTGGATCAAGATATTGAAAACTATATAAAACGAAACCAAATTATGAACATTTTTTCAAGAATATAAATAAATATAATAGTTATATTTTTTCATTCTGTTTGTCATAACGTTAAAATAACTCTTCTAGTCATGAAAGGTAGTGATAAATATATCAAGCCTTTTGTAAAAAATACATCTCTTGACATAATGTATGATATTTTAAACATGTTTAACAATATGGTAATAAAAATGATATAAACATGGTTTACGAAATTTTTAATTACAAAATACTACATTTTATAGTATTAAAATAATATTTAATTACCATGATAAACAATACATCCTATTTTATTATCATATAATTATATACTTCTATTGATAATAATTATATAAAATTAAAATGGAAATTTTTTAAGGGGGAATGTGACATCACATGACATCAATATGAAATTATATTTTAAATAATAAAAGGTTTGAATGGTTATTTTTAAATCATCCCAACATTTATAAATGAAATTCAAATATAAAATGAATATGTTCCTAATTTTTTAAATAGTAATATAGAAAACACATGAATTGGATAGGTTATATTGGAATATTATAAAATATATCATATAATTGAAAAACTACTCTTATGCATCATAACATATGATAATATACCAATTGAGAAGTGATCAATTTATTAATATATATTAATGGTTATGATAAATTTCTATTTATATAGTGAAACAAGTGACAACTTTGACAAGTAGAAGCATACTATACAAATATCATTTTAATGGTTGTTCCCAGAGATATAGATTCAATTATATTTTACAATTACTAATCTAAATACATGATACAACATCTAAATCATATTTGAAACAAATTCTTGTAAAATATGGAGTTCAATGAGATCACGACTCAAACCATGTGTATTGAACCACCCCATGAGGAACTTGTCATCATGCACCATACCCAAAAGGAATTTAATTGTTTACTATTAGGATATATAGGTCCAATAAAATAGTATTAATATTCATATTTATTTTCTAATTTAATAATGAATATTTTTGTTCCTTTTTTAGCTTTTAAATGAATAAGTAATGAGTTTGATAAAAATTATATATTAAAACCACAAACTCAAATTGTATTTTTCTATAATAATCAATTTCAATTAAGAAATTGTTTATTATTAATTAACGAATAAATTAATATATTAACAAAATATTATTTTTAAAATATTATATATTGAATAGAAATGAAAATAGAATATTACGATGTGAATCTATTATCATTATTTTGGTTAGAAACCCATTTAAAAAGTGTATTTCTTAATAAATAATGGTTATAATTTATGACCAAAATTTGTCCTAGTTAGTTAATTATTTTGATAAAATATATACAATTTCTATAATAACATATTGAAATTTTTTCAATAGTAATTTTTTTATAATTTCTTATGATAATAAAATATTTTGGTAATAATTAATATATGTTATAAATATTTGATCTGTATTATCACATCATAATGACCCAATGTGATGTAATATGATAAATATAATTTATACAAGAACAAATATAATTTCTTATTTAATATAATTTGTTTTTTTCCTTATGAAATTTATAAACCCATAAATAATCTTCTAAAAAATATATTATATTTTAGGGTTTTAAAATCAATTAATTCAAACCATGAATCAAATACACATAACCAAGGATATTAATTTAATTTTATAGATTAATATGTTTATAAAATAATGAATAACACTGTAATTTTAAAGAGAAAATAAGAATAAACCATGTTTTGTTATTTCGTTTTTAGTAAAATATTTTAAAGAATCCAAAACATATTTTAAAAAAAATTATAATGTACTCCCACATAATTCACCATACAATACCACCCAATATCTAATTAATATTAACTAAAATATATTTATTAATCACTAAACTCTCCCATTTCCTATATTTATTCTTCAGATGGTTTCATCAAGCAATCAATCTGCTCCTCCAATTCTTTTGCAAGCACCCTCTAATGGTATGGGATCCTCTCTTTGTCCTCATTATTCAATCAACCTATTTTTGAAATACCTTTTTTCAATCAATTTATTTTAATGGGATATTAATTTATGAATCCTTATATCATTCAATATGTTTTCCATGTGATTTTATTCCACATTAACACCGATTAATACATCCCATGATTCATTATATATTCCTATTATGCAATAGAAATTATACAATTATATTTTTACCAAACCATTATATTCTGAATACCAATTAAATTTTCACTCACGGGTATTTAGCTGAAATAATTATTCATATTTTATTATTTTCCATACATTTAGTCTACACTCGTTAATAATGGAATTAAATGTGATTATTCATTTCATGAATGATTTTTACTGCATAATTATTCATGTATATTGTCTGAAAGGGAATGGTGTGACAAGATTTATAAAGTTTTCTATTGAATTGGGTAATAATTCAGTATCATGAGACAAGAATTATATGATTAGAGGGAAAAAATAATCAATTTTGGGAGTTTTTTCCTCTATGTTATGATGTTTAGGTAGTTACCATAGACCATTGTCTATGATGCCTTATTTAATGTTTTTTACATATTCATATATTTCATCTAAACATTCTTGGATTATCACTCATCTTTTCTTAAGATTATGATAACCCTAAATTTTGATATCCCATCGAATATCATGTTGAATAATATTTAATTACGTAATTATTTTATTCATTTTTATTCCCATATCATGATTTATTTCCCACATCTTTATTTTGTATTACCTTAGGTTATCTATTTATGTTTTAAGAGTAATGTAATTTTAGATAATTCAGAGGAAATTTTCAATTATTTTGATTATCTATATACGAATTTGATGTTATATGAACCTAATTTCCCACACACACAAAAGATTACAATCATATGGGTTGTACAATGTGTATTTTGATGTAATAAATCATTAAATAGTGTTTATTATCGATATGGGTTTTCATATATAATACACGCAACAAATAAATATTTTGAATAATACTTTATTAAATTTATTGATAAATATTATTAAATTATGAATAAATGTTTGAAAAATATAAATTAACACTCATTGGTAACTGATATGAGACAAGGTTAATAATATTTTTAGTTTTAATTAAACATTCATGTATTAAAATTGTATTTGTATTTATATTTAATAATTTAAATTATAGTGTTATGAAAATTAGAGTTTTAATTTTATTAAAATTATGTAATTTTGGAATAATGTGTGAAAATCTTATCTTGAGGTATATTTATCTAAAAATTATGATTTTTTGGTTGAATCATGAAAGATATAGATGTTGTAAATATTTTCATTTTCATGAAATGATCACACTATAATAATAACATAGATGTTTATAAAACCTCCTATATGATAAAAATACATGAATCAATTTTAATCTAAAAAATACAAAAATATATTATTTTAAGTTTGGAAACACTTGTATAATGTTTAGAATCATAGGTGATGTTTTATTATATAAAGAAATGTTTTTTATCACATTTTTTATTTTATAAATTACAAGTTTTCCAAAATGTGTTAATTTTTTAAATAAAATATACCACATTTTATTACTTATATCCCAACAAATTTATTATGAATCCATTCTACACCAAACATCGGTATAAAATATTTTGTATCATTAAAGTAAAATTCCTTCTAAAAATAATAATTCAAATAATTCATACTAATATTTATTTTAATTTTTTGAAACTACATAAATTTAATAATCTAAAATGTAAAACAAATTTTTAATCAATATAATGATATTATTGTAGGTGGAAAATTTTAGTTTTAGTCAAAAACTATGTTATGACAGTGAACATTAGACACCACTTTATAGTATAAGAGTGTGAATCATTTGGAAAATCTATGAGATAAGGACTAAAAAATAACTAAATGATTTATAAAATTCCTTATATTACTTTAAAAATACATTATATTATAAAATTTAATAAATTATTTCTATTTGGTTATAAGTTAACATATTTTTACATTTTTATTATGTTATAAAATTAAAATTTATCAAAATGTGACTGTTGGTCACTCAACTTTATGACATGAAAATGATAAATATAAAATTAAATTATTTAAGGTAAAATATGTAGATATTTATTTTTAAATAATCATATCTATAATATTATCATATTATTTTATTTTTCAAATAGCATTAATTTTTCTTAGAATTCTTACGCAGCATATACAAAATGTTTCTCAGATCAGTATAAATATAAATAAGTCATATAATAATCAAAAAAAGATACAGGGTTTTGATTAATATTATTATTCTATGAAAATTATATGTTATTTTGATGTATAATAGATTATTTGGTGTTTATATTATAACTAAATTAATAATTTAACATTTATAATGTAAAATTATGAAAAACCCATATAATTTTTTTAAGGATATATATTGTTAATAAATACGTCATTAACTAACGTAAGTATAGTTAATACTTTTAAAATAAAAATTTGAATGCTAAATGGTGTGAAATTCAATCCATTATCTATTTTTGACTCTCATTCCATTTTATAAGTACAACAAGAGCCATTAATGTTTGATAAATTTGGAAAACCCAAATGATTATTTATTATAAAATTAGAATATTCCAATCTTATAAATAGATACATATGGGTTTGGTTTACTCAGTAAATAATAACAAAATACCCACTCTTACCCTACAATTATACCAATCCCATTGTGTGACTACAAACCTCTCTTCCAGTGGAAATAAGTTCAATTGAAATGGGGGTGTATCAGAAGAAGAGGAAATCATTATTATGAAATTATTTCAGGTTACTTTTGTATTGAAATTTATCCAAAACATTATATTTACACATTCAAATAAATAAATTATTATTATTATTATGTGAATATTATATAATGATTATTTAAAAACCATTATGAACATTCTTTTCATATATAGAAAAACATTTTGTGCATGTATATATATATATACTACCACTTAGAAGGATAATGTATTTCATTTTTCATCACAACCTAACTGGTTTTTTAATAAATATAGATCTAATTAATAATTATTATATATAAAAATTAATTATGATTATATAATGAAAAATTATTCTATACCATCATTCAATTAAATCTGCTAGAAAATAAAAATATTGCCTATTAGTATGTATGGAATTCCCCTAATATGAACGACCTATTTTAACATTTAGTGCACTTTCAATTGGTGGTTATATAAATGGATTTAAATAATAAAAATATATTTATATCATGATTAAACATATATAAAAATTATATATTCATTATATAAAAAAAAATTCTTTGCCATTTTACTACTAATACATGTAATTTTATCATCCATTTTTCACATAAATAATTGTTTTAATAATATTTATATAATGAATTATTAAGGAATTTTTTGTTCATATAATTTTTTATAATGGTGACTTAATTTTAATTATTTATCAATTCATAGTTGGTAATATTTAAAGGTATATTTACATATTAAAAATTAACCTCTTCATTCAATAATCATTTAAAATAGGTTATTTTAAAACATTAATTTTATATGTTAAGATATTTTTTGTAAATTGTTTGTGGGAATAAACAAATATGTCAAACAAAAGATATTAAAATTCTTGTACATTTTAGTGGTGATTAAAACATGATCATTGGTAAATTTCTACAACCATATAATCAGAACATGTGTGGAATATAGAATTATTGACACAAAAATATTGATATCATAAAATATTTACTATTATGTGGGTAATAAAAAATAATAAGTGGATGATGTAAATAAAAATAATGAAAATAAAATTTTGATACATATTTATATCCACCCAAAATATTTTATTCTGATAGATGAAACAAAACTAACTATATAAATGTAAGAGGTTAGTTGATTTTTACGTTAATTTCTATTCTTATGTTATATTAATTATTTAATGTATATTTCATCCTTTGATTATGTGTGTGGTAACTTATGTATATTCATTTCCATTTTATTATTTTTGATTAAATATTTATCATATTATCACATAATTTATTTATTCTTACTTCAAAATTTATGGTTTTCATAAGTGTTTCATGGTATCAATTTTTATTCCATGAGACATTTTTCATTCTTTTCAGTAGGTTTAATTTCCTCTAATGTTAGATTTATTTAATAACCCATGAATATATTATAATAATATTTCAGTACAAATCACTATATTTATAAATATAAATATTTATCACTATCAAATTCCATTTTATTTTATTGTTATAGAAATCTAAACGGGTACATTGTATAAATCAATTTTATTGGGACATATAGTAATATATTGGAAAATCCCAAACAATAATTTATTGTTTCATTAGAGATAATTAAATCAAATAGGATTTTTAATAAAAAATTCGATATGTAGAATGGTATATTTTAATGAATTATGTGGACAGTATGAGTCAGTTCTAGAAAACCACCATTATTGTAGAGTCATAGTATTTTTTGGATACATTTATATGATATCAAACTAAAAAAATGTTTTCAATATTTTTTTGATATTATGGATTTCATTTGGAGTAAAATATTTTATATGACATTAACAATTATTATTGTATGTTTTATTGTGATTGAGAACCAATGATGTATTATGTCATGGCCATGTTGTTGATTAGTTCACCAGAGGTTCGACCAATGGTGTCTCCTATTGTCATGAAAGAGCACCCTAATGTCTTTTTGGATGTGGTAATGGAATTACAACTCTACTGGATATCTATTTTTGGATATAGATACAATTGCAAAAATCTCTAATCCCAATATAAATTTATAATATGATTCATTATTTGTTGTTGTAGATGCAAATACAAATCAATTATCTCTTATAACAAGGTTTTGTTCATCCAATCATGTCACCATGTGTTTCTATGAATTTTTTCCTGATAAAATATGATTATAGTCCCTATCCATTTAGGTATTATCAACAATTAATAATGGTTATCGTTATGAATCACCACCCTCATAACCATATTGATGGTTTTTTTTATCAACCCATGGTATCATTCCGATTGATAATTTTTATTCACTCGTTGATGAACATAGTGGTTAACAATGATTTACATAGCTCATCATGAGTCATACATCTTATAATAAGAAAAATGTTCCTTTCTCTAAACATTATTTTTCAGTGTCATGGATTTTTGGAATCATTTGTACTGTTCACATGTAGGATATTATTTTGATAGAAGGGGGATGTTGAACACATTGATTATGGTGGTTTGATCATGATGTAAGATATTTCTAAATGGATTTGGGTTGATATTTTAATGTATATAAAAATGGGTTTACATTGAACATAGTGAGGATATGATGATATATTGGTGATGGGGGAGAATTATAAAAAATGATCTTAATTACTAATGATCAAGGAGTCATAATCAACACAGGGCTATTTGAAGTAACATCATATGAGGTTATAAGGCCCATGGAGTCCCCAGGGTGATCAAATATGTTTTTGATACTTGATTTAAATATAGTGTTTGTAGATATCTTTATAATTATTTTTACTCAATATTGTGACTCATTAGTTCTTTCCCTTGACATAAGGATGGTGTGGCTGAGTAGGCCAACAAGATTATTAATGTTATATTGCATAATTGTTTCATTGAATTTTTATTTTTCTGGGTGTGGAATGTCATTATGTTCTTGTTATCATATAATAATAGTTTTCAATAACCATTGTTATAGACCACATTGAATCATTGGATTTCATACCATTCCATTGTCCATTGTGTTTTATGAGTTTTGATAAATTATCAACCAATGGGTTGAACTGGGGTAAATCATTACACGGATTTTTCATGTTGATTACAAGATCATAAATGGATTTTAGTATCATCATCAGTCATTTTATGAGAAATGATTGAGTCAGATAGAGTTTTATATTATATGACACATTTTCATGAAGGTGACTCCTCACCATGGGTAGTGGAGAGATGGATGTTGGAGTAAGATTTACCTATTGTATGTTAGTCTTTTTGATGTGTTATAATGTATTGGAGTTTCTAATATAATTTGACACATCCCGCATAGATAATACAATTTCATGATATCTATCATGGGTCACATATTTTACACTATAATTATAAAAAATCGCATTTCTTCAATTATGGTGATCTCAAAATTGATGATGACGCAGCTATCGAGGAGCATCCCATAGAGATACAGGTTCACATGGATATATTCATCCATTGTCATGATATTCCTTTTGTTAATTTTCAATGTTGACAAGATGGTATAGAGATGACCACATGGGAAGATGAGTCACATATACAATCTAATTGTACCTAACTGTTTTATTTATAATTCTTTTTTTAATGTTGTTTCTTTATATTTTCATTTATATAGTTTATGATTTTGTTATCACATCCATTATTCCTTTTTGGGGTATTCTTCATGATAGATATTAATCTACAACAAAATATTTATTGATAGAGATTTGTTTGTGTTTAATATTTTTTAAACTTGTTTCTATAAGTGACATAGTCAGGCTCATGTGACAGAGAGATCCACGAGTGGTATCTCATAGGAATGTTATTCAAGAAAACCTCCTTATTTTTTATCTCACCCAGTTAGGTTTTTGTTCTAGTGGAAATTATTGATTGTGAAGTATATGATGTGACATTATATAACATGCTAAACATACTACTATGGTTTATCGAAAATTGAATTGATTAAGAGAATGTTTTTCTTTTCTTGAGGAATGAAGCATTTCCTGGTCCATTATTTGAGTCATCACTCCCTAGTGGTGTTCTTGGTGGAGGATATTTATAGTTGAGGTTACACATTTGTTAGTTTTGTGGTGACATGATGTCTCAAGTTGGAGGAAAGAATTTCCAATATATTTTGAAAAGAATTTTATTTTGATTTCTGAAAATATAAGAATGGATTCATGATATTGATAAGGATATACACAATAAAACAAATGAAATATCAGGGGATCTCTAATTAGAAAAGGGGAGTTGGATATAACTATGCCATAGTATTCGGAATAATGAAGGCAAACTCTATGAATTCGACTCTATGTTATGGTGAGTAGTCATGGATAATATTGATGTGGGACCCATATCTTAGACTACATCATGGTCAAGGCTATGGTGATAGTCAAAACCTGTATTTAAAATGAACAGTATTTTTATGATCTGCGAATATGGATTTAAATAATTCATTAAATGGTATAAAAATGTAATATTAATAGGTCACTAAATTGTAGTTTAGTTCCTAAAATATATATTTTTCTCCTCCTTATTCATCATTCATGGGAAAGTTCCAAACTCAATAGGCGAGCATTTCATGTCAATTTTTATGATTATAACACCTTGTATCATTGGATCCTATCTCGTGGAGAATGAAACTCTCCCCTATATCATATATTTTTTTTATTCTTATATTCCTGTTTTTGGTAGGGACAAAAATGAATGTGGATTAATATTAGTGAAAATCCGAATGTGTTTTATTTTTAGATTGACTATTTTAGGTTCCAGTGAACATTTCTTTGGGTTTAGAGGTGGTTGACACCCAAAAATCCATTGAATATTTCTATAAGTTGAACATATAAATCAAATATGGGGATTCATTAATATTAAGTTTTTATAGGAAATAAAAGAGTTATCTTTGATCATATCTTTTAGAAATTTTTCAAAAACATAAAATGAATATTACACCATACTGTCAACAGAATTTTTTTGGTAGTGATGGAACATGTTCCTGAAATGGTAAAATTTTGAATATAGATTTTTTAAATATCATTATATCTTATTTTAAATTATATATTCAATTATAGGATTTTTTTGAAACTAAATAAAATAATTTAGAAGGTAAATTGTTTTGCATTAATATAAAATAGGCAAGTCAAATTTTTACTAAATCTGTTAATTAAATATTGTAACATCCCAAAATGATAAAGGGTTAAATGACTAAATGATATGACTCATGTCAACAAGGTGAAAATTCCTTTTCAGGAGTCTCTCTAATTAGAACACCACAGTTAAGCGTGCATGGCCTGGAGTAGTGATTAGGATGAGTGACCTTCTGGGATGTTACTCAGGGTGTGTGTGAATGAGGAAAAAGGACAATGGAAAGGAAATGTGTTGGCCTGTGGGGACTTTAATTAGTCATATTACCCGTTCGGGCACCTATGTGGACCCTGTGGTGGGCCTCACGTGTTTGCGGGGGAAACTGGTGGTACCTGGTGGGCCAGGACTCGACGACCATTTTAAGGCAGGGTGTATGTGCTGTCACCAGGGCCCGATTGTCACATTTGGTATCAGAGGAGAAACCCAGCCTTAAGTGCGGTACACTGCCTGAGTTGAGATGTAGGGCCCAAAACGAGGGCGTTGTGCTCTAAAGGGGGGGGGTGATTGTAATATCCCCAAATGATCAAGGGTTAAATGACTAAATGATATGACTCATGTCAATAAGGTGCACCTTCACGTTTGGGCACTTGGGTGGACCCTGTGGTGGGCCTCACGTGTCTACGGGGGCAACTGCTGGTACCTAGTGGGCAAGGACTGGACGACCATGTTATGGCAGGGTGTATGTGCTTTCACCGGGACCCGGTTGTCACATTTGGTATCAGAGGAGAAACCCAAACTTAAGTGCAGTGCACTACCTGGGTTGAGATGTAGGGCCCACAACGAGGGCGTTGTGCTCTAATGGGGGGGGGTGATTGTAACATCCCCAAATGATAAAGGGTTAAATTACTAAATGATATGACTAATGTCAACAAGGTGCACCTTTCTTTTTGGGAGCCTATCTGATTAGAACTCCATAGTTAAGCATGCTTGGCATGGAGTAGTGATCAGGATGAATGACCTTCTGGGACGTTTCTCAGGGTGTGTGTGAGTGTGGACAAAGCACAATAGAAAGGACATGTGTTGGACTATGGGGACTTTCATTAGTCAGATGACCTGTTCCAGCACCTGGGTGGACCCTGTGGTGAGCCTCACGTGTCTGCGGGGGAAACTGGTGGTACCTGGTGGGTCAAGACATGATGACCATGTTAAGGTGGGGTGTATGTGTTGTCACCGGGACCCTGTTATCACAAATATGGTATGTAAATGTTTTTAATGAAGATAGTTTTTTTGGTTGCTGACCATTTTTTTGACATAGAGTGATTAAATACATATGTTATAGGGCCGTGTAGACAAAATAACTTTTCATTCTTTCTTACAAGTATATTTTTGATGGATGACGATCCATGTTCTGATACATTATGTGAATGATGGATTAATTATTTGTTGATGAGAATTTGTATGGATTAATGGGTTTGTGGTATCGGTTGGATCATATGTTGGTGGTATGGATGTTGATATGCTTCATAGTATAATTGATGGAACCGGGACTAATGGAATGGGTTAAATATTGGCTTGAAAATTATCTGATTTTAAAAAATATTGAATGAAACATTTTTATAAATCATCAAAATTATTTTTAATATATGATGATTATTTCCTTATCAAACTCCCTATTACTTGACTTATATTTATATTATTGGTTTTTATGTCTTCTATTATAGCTCTTACGAGTCCATGATTACATTGAATTAGTGCTTTATTATAATTTTTTTCACTATTGTGGTTAGAGGATTAATGGAATGATGATGGGTGATAAATAATGCTGATGTTTATAAAGGGTTTTATCATGCCAAAAGGGAATGTAATTTTCATAGTAAATAAAATAAAATAAAATTTTGACATAATTAAAAAAATAAATTTTTCTTTATATGTTTTCGTACATATCAGATATGTAGTATTGTATAATGGTATATATATATTCATATATTATGTGATTTAGTATTCTATACCTCCCATTTTGGTAGGGGTACCAACACTGGTGGGATGTATTAGCTAATTTCCCTATTATCGATGTTGGTTGGAATAGATGGTGGAAGTCGCCCACTCCCCACTCTATTCTGTTGGAAGATTTAGGTTTTAGAATGCATGATGGTTACCTTTACCATATATATATATATATATATATGTGTGTGTGTGTGTGTGATGGATTTCCTAGATTGTGGTTTTTTTAAAACATATATTTATACATTGTTTGAGATATAGAATCATAAATATTAATATATCTATGTTTTTAACGGGCTTTGATAGCTTGAGTTATAATACACAACATATATACTATGGTGGATCCTAGAAACTACCTAATTACTATTTGAATATTTTGATATTAATAACATGCTAATGTAATGAATGGGTTTCATGTTATACTATAGTTTCCCATGTGTTTTTGATAAATATTATTTATTAGAGGGGAATAGATTGAGATTTGTGATGATGGTACAGAGTTGAAAGCATGTGAGGACATTTTATAGAGGTAACATCATTTGATATTGTGATTGATATTATATTATATGTTGTATGATTTACATAGTACAAAATCCACTTCTAGTATAAGAATATATAATACCTTATTATGTGTTTTGTTATTTTCCCATGTTTATCCATATTGATTTAGTGAGCATTATTTATAAATTTCATGATAGCCATTAAGAAGGGTACTATTGATTATACCAATTTTGATTAAATTATATCGATATAGACTAATAAAATTTTCAAAATGAGATGGTTGGTTATTAGGTTATGTATTACCAGCTAAATTTGTTTTTTAGGGTTATCTGCCTTTATGGCCACCATCGATGATTTTTTTAGTACATGTAGCTTACCTTGAAGTTGTTCATGTTTTATGAAGTTATATGAATGTAATTGGATCTTTTATTAATTGGTGAGAAGTAATTTCTAGTGGTCTCATATTATTTCATGTTCCATATTATTCAGTGAGATTAATTCATTAAACCTATGTGTGTAATATTACATCAATTTTGGTCATCAAACAATAACCAATTATATGTGAGATTCATGAATAATTATATACATTATCTAATTTTGTGTCCCATAAGGGGATCCATTGAGGGAGCGTAGGATGTGTATGGGACATTAATGTGTGTTATAAATTGGTGGGATGATATATATGATATTTTTTATATGGAGGAACTATTGATGATTATATGAGTTGGTATAAAATATTTTCTAGTTGAGTCCAGTAAGTGAAGTATATTGTGTATTCCATATTAGACAGATGTATTTAGGGACCCCAATGATATAATTAATGTTCCTTCAAAATTAATATTCCAAATAATAATAACACTCTTATTTTATAGTGGATACTTAAAATGGGGGGTTTTTCATTCTTATTTTTCCATGGGTTTGAAATGTGTAGATTTCGGGCTTGGTGAACCATAATAAAATAATATTAAAATTCCATATTCTATGTTTATGGATCTATAAAAAATTATTCTTTTATTATTATGGATTGAGTCAAATTTACATATAAGTATTTCACTAATTATTTTAATAAGTAAGTTCCAACAGATCTCCATAGTGTTGCAGTCAATGATTATGAATCTAAAAGAACGAAACCATGATAGTTTTAGCAAAAGTGTGTATTGGTGTTTGACAGATCAATTTCTAAATAAATGAATTGACGGAATTTTGGATGAGGTGAAGATAGGACTTAAATATTACTTCTCTCATTGAGTTAATTGTGTTTCATTGATTGTGAAATTACTTCATTGGGAAGCCTAGTAGTGGTGGTTCATTATTCTTATTGATCATGGTGAGTGATCTGTTTTATTTGAGAAGTTCACAGATAAGTTTTGAGAAATGATTCATTCTATAACTACATTGGGGAACAACCATCAAGGTCTTTTTACTCATTGATAGGGTATATATATAATATAGAGATATAAAGCCATTATATAAACCATATATTTTATTATTCAACCACTTTCCGGTTGATGAAGTCATCATTAAGTATTTTTAGGAGGCTTTGTATCTAGATATCCTGCACTAGGTCAATCCTTTTAAACATCCAATAAATCTCAATGTACATATTGTGATATGAACCATTAAGGCTCACATATCAAATGGAATACCATTTTTGAAAACCCAATTACTTCTCCAATAGTCTAGGGGTTGGCGACAGAATTTATTGGGAATAAAATAAAATAAGAATTATTAATCTAATGTGATTTTACACACATTCATCAATCTCAATGACAATGTGCGGAGGAATAGTATATGGATAAACTATATAGAGTAAACCATTCACAAAATAATCTCCATGAAATACCAAAGGTTCTTGTAATATAATCCCATGTGAAAAATAGGGAAAATGGATATCGTACTTGAAAAAAATTCAAAACATCAACAACAACTAGAAAAATATTTTGACTGAGAATTCTCTAGTACTGTTCTCTAATTCCAACAACTGTATGTGGACAACACAATAAATTATAATTATTATCTAATGATGTATCCAATTATCTACCTATCAAACACTAATAAAAATAAATATTCATCAAAATCTAGTACTTAGGATATTGTAAACATGCCTATTATAAATCTCTGAAAACCATTATGGGGGAAATCAAAGAAACATTGGAATTCAAGTAATCCCATAGCTAGAGGTAGACCAACCCCTACATATTTATATATATATATATATGTTCATATTTGTTCCTAGATATGATATTAATGTGAATTATATCTCTAAATCCCATTAAAAGATGATGCATTGACTTGGAGCTGTGGATGTCAATTTCCAATATTCAACATCTTTAAGAACATCTCAATAGTCCATGTCAAGAGGGAAACTCATTTCCGATAACTCCATAGTTAATGGAGCCATATCTCATTAGTGGACCCTCACCAATCTGAGGATAGAATATTTAGGATTTCCAATCCATATATAATGTTACCTTGCCCTCCTGGAATATGTGGGTGTGATGACTCTACTTATGAAAAGAATAGTGGGACTCTCTCCCTTCTATGACAATTGAGTACTAACCCTTGTATCACTCTAATGATCCAAACCTAATAATTCCTACCATCAAACATCAACGGATTATTAATAATCTTAATAACACTTGGGAGAATATTTTATACGTTACAAAGAATTATACCATTAATTTCTATGTTTTTGATAACATAGGATAGTTTACTCACATTCCAAAATGCATGTACTAGATAAGGAAATACACGTTGTAAAAGTTATTAGGAGATTTTCGCAATGTCTATTGGGGTCTACAAGGTGTGTGAAACTAACTCATTTCCTGTGGATATTCCCCCTTATAAAAATATTATGAATCCTTCGCATACTACATTGTGTGAAAACATGGGGACTAGACATTTATGAACACCCATGTTCATGGGTGTGTACTCCTAGAATACATCTCTACTGGCAATGCATATCCACATGGAATTTCTATATTGGAGACAGTGTGTCTAAACACATAGTGTCTTGTGCTGTGTAAATATTCCACACTACAAAGTTACACATTTAGGTTCCAAGTGTATTTGGGACATCTAATATACTATTTGATCTTTTACTCATCCAAAAAACTCAATTTAATATTGAAAATTAAGTACATTGTCTTTTTTCTTTAACATAATATAGAATGCAGTGCATTTTTTTTGAAAAAAATCAATTCATTTCTTTTGGACACCACTTATTCCATTTTCACTACAATTAAAAACATTTAATCACCCAATACTAATGGTTAATGACACATACCATCAAATACATGCCTCCATTATAGGAATTGTAAATTTGATGACTCACACAAGATTATATGGAATGTCCCATAGAACCACTATTATCATGTTTCCTTTCTTGATCCCAAATCCATGAATCATCACAGCTATCCCACATCTATTCATGATCCCCTAAAAAAATTCATATTCATTCCTAATTTATGAAAAGTATATGATTATGGGGGATAAATAAGGATTGAACATTAACAAACCATTTTAAACCCTGACCCCATAGGCCAGTGATGAAGAACATGGAAAATATATATTGAAATAAAAAATAAATAATGTGATAATAATTAGTGGCTGATGAAATCAGTTCCATTAATAAATAATTTCATGATAATATGGGATAACAGGGAATAAAAACAATTCTTTAGAAAATTATAGAATGGAATAATGTGATGGTTGTGTAATATTAAATTGTGATAATGGGATAAAAAATTCATGGTTATAAAATTGAATAGTGTGAAATTTTATATAATGATTTCTACTTTAATTTTGGATCGATCGTTTGTTATGTTCATTTTCAATATCGATGAGTATGGTTTGTTGTGATTTCCACCTTCCTATCAATACACCTTGATACTATCACTTATTATCATCCACAGGATTTACAAGGTCAATAAATAATGATCCCCTCCTCCAATATTTCAATGGTTATATGGATAACCCTATAGAAAATTTTTTATATATATGACTATGATAGGAAAATTATTTTAATAATGATATGTAATATAATTATTTATTTTATCAATCACACCCATGAGAGGCCACCTCCTAGGGAATTATTGATCAAACCCAAGTTAACTCATGATTTTTGTAAACCCTATTTTTCAGAATATACTGTGGCCTTAAATTTCAAATCCATTTTCCTGAACAATGGAGATCCCATGTATGATTATACTATGCACGTTCATGCAACAAAAAATTATTTATATTTTTTAATATTATATATTTTTTTATTCCCAAGAGACCCAAACACTTTACTAAAAATGAGAAAAAATATTGAAATAAACATATAATTAGTCGAAGGACTAATTTAATAGAGCTGAAGTCATTAGATAACCCCCTCCATAAAAACTTTTCTCAATAAGAAGAATAAGTTACCAAAAATGGGGTCCAATGTTTCTCAATCTTACCATCCTCCTCCCAAGATCACTCATGCATGCTATTATAAATCCAAAACACAAAAACCATAGTGTTGGTTTTCCCATGAAGCATACTATATTACTTATGGACAATCTGAATTACTAACCCCAAGAAAGTGTCTCCATCCAGGATTTATAGTTCACCACAATCGATGAAATTACATGACTTAGGAATGTATTCCATTCGATTTCACACATGGAATACCTCATTCACTCAATCTAAGTGTGAAAAAAAGGCTAAGTGGCATGGAATCTTTCTGTCCCTCTAGATGATCTTGAAGAGACAGCTAATCCTCAAGGATAACAGGTCTTCCCATCCAATCTTACATAATCATCTACGAGAGGATAATATCATGAAAATATATTCTTCCTTCCCATTATAATATATCTGATTCCATATAAAGGTGTTATATTTTTCATGTTATGTAGGGTTTCATCATTTTATCGCAAATCACTGATACCTTTTTTTATATCTGGCACCATGTATGGACTAATAAGAGATTTAGTAATAATCTATCTTAATCATAAGGTTGACCTAAATGGTCTTATTGACAGTGAAAAAATGATTCAAGATTATTTAGAGTGATATATATTATTATAAAAGAAATGCAGTAATGGAACATGATCCTCCCATCTATAGCTAACATCCAACACTTCAGCTATGAAAATATCCTATAACCTAGGATACTCCCCTTGGTTTTCTAATCCTTCTGCGGACGAACACCTTCATCATCATCAATAGATTCCCAAGTTCTTTAGGTGTGAATCTATCTAACTATGATATGAACAAAAAAACCAAGTATGGGATGAACATTATGGGTAACCCATGTATCCATAGAATCTCTGAAATATAAATATACCAAATATTAACAATAGGATTATGCTCCATTATGTCCTAAAGTACTCTGAAATAGTAATTGGGTATAAAATCACTATATAGAATTTTGGATGATCTATTTATAGGGAAATCATTCTAGAATATTCAATGGATATTCCATTCACCTATCTGGTCTCAGGATGAAATGTTATACCTTAATGAAAGTAGTGCACATCCTTTACAATGAATCATTTGAGATAGGGAGAGATGATCATTACAACCCTACTCCTCTTGATATCCCACCTAAATATCCAATAAATATTCATCGAATTATTTTCAATATCAATATTTATAGACACAATGGTGGTGTGATAGTTCCTCCTCGCTTCCTCGCATAATGTGGTAAGAACTTCCAACCATTCATAAAAATAATCACATGATCCCCTCATTTATAAAATCATTCAGGTTCATCAGCTAAGGAAATCATGTAATAAATAACCCCAAAATAAATGTAACCCAAATAAAATTATCTCTAACACTATAGAATAAGTGGACACCCCGCTATTGATAAAAACACAAAAACATTCTCCTTCATCATGTTCAGGTGATACAAATTAATTTTATGAATCATATCCCACACCATGTGATAATAATAATTTCTTCAAATGGAGTCTTCCACTGAATTTCACTTTCAAGGTGCATAGAATATCTACAATTCATAGTCATATATGAACTCCATTCAACATCACTATGTCAGTTCAATATCCATTTAAGTGAATATTTTCTAGGACCCTAGATGTTTAATTATAAAAATATCACATTAATGATGGTTCCTATGCATCATAAGAGATAAAACTACCACTTCCATGACTAGATAATGTGAATCATATTTATGTTCATATGGTCTCAACTTCCATGGATAATATGTGATCACTACATTCCTATAAATCAATATGAAACTAATACTTGTATTAGATTCATCATTAAAAACTTTTTACACAACATCTTACACAAATAGTCTCAATTCTAGAGATGTTGTTATCTTTAGCCTTATCACCCTAAATTAAACTTACATAACATCATCTAGATAAATGGGTCCCCTTTCCAAGTTAGTTTGGTCAACGGGGTGTAATCTATGAGAATACTAACATAATCATCATATAGTACCATTCTAATCCCTAATAACTCTTCACCTTCAAAATGATCATGGGTGAATCCCATGTCAATAATTTGATGAAGCTCCATCGATTTAATTACTAACATATCCCCAAAGAAGACACTCTCTAAAATGTAGACCTCATTGATCCAAAATAGTTTCTTCAAGAACAAACATTAAATATGAGGATCCCAAATTATGTATAGGACCATGAGTGTATCATTAATTAATAAAACCACTAATAATTAAAAGAATTGTTTGATGATATAGTTCATAACAGAAATAAATATTGAATGATATACCATCACATCAAAATCCATAATCATGAACTAACTATTTCTATAGAAACACCAGAATAACATCTTTTTTATATCTTCATTATGAACCAATATCCAATGGAAATCATAAATTTGATCATTCTATGATAATAAACTCACACCTCTAAATTAGTTAAATTGGTCATTAAACAATAGAAATTTGTTCTTTTTCATTATGTTTACTAATACTTGTGATGAATAAAATGAATAGACTCGGGAAAATGTATTATATTTTTAGGGACAACAATATGGATAACTTGGGATACACCACAGTTCAAATGAAACACTTCTTTCAATGTTTCCTAACTACACACTCAGTTCATTGAGCATGGTTGGGGAAATTTGATATTCCATATAATATATTATTATTGTCCCATGGTGTATGTCAATGTAGAGCTCAATCTCCCACCATGAAGTTAGTCCCATAATGTCCTTGGGGACTAATTCCATGTATTCCTACACCACAAAAGAAATATATATTCTTGAATTCCTTTCCATCCCAAGGGATAAACTAACTAACTATTAGGTGATGAGATTCTGCTTCTTTCCCACAAGACCCAGTAACTTAACAATGATATCTCTCTCCCTCATTAAACATAACAATATAAAATCTCTAAAATGTAATCTAACTCATCTAAAATGAAATTAAATCTGTCATTGAATCATGGATAACCAATCAATACCAAATATGATTTTAGAAAAATTCATTTTGTTGACTAAAATAACCCAATAGAAACTCTGCCCACTAAGAAAAATATAAAACATTAGACATATGTAATATATCATTGAATCACTCCATGTAGAAACCTATATAAATAAATGATATTACAACATGTAAATAAATATATTAATCTATTCAAAAAGTTAAATTGATATAAATTAATGACCATCTCTAATGGAATTAAATTCTTCTTAAATACTGGAATTGAATAGATCAAACCTATAATCATCTCATGAGCTACCCAATCATAACCCTATATGGCATGTAGTTTACCATGAAATTTAGTTTGACCCTCCTGTATTATTGAGGGAAACATGGTGGGGGTGGTGGAAGTGACTCACAATGTCATCCTAGCCTAGCTACTTCTCACTATGGAGCTCCATGAACAACAAATTCAAAAGAAGCTCCCTGAGGTCCACCAAGACCATGCATTGGATGTCCTTATTCATGGTGTTGCATCTTCCGTTATGGTCTATTATCATTATTAAATCCCTCCTCATACAAAAATGTTGGGATATCAGAACCCATTTGACCTATCATATAACAATAATAGAATTCGGCCTCATATTGATAATTAATTCTTCAATTGGATAACTCTTTTGTATATCCACATGTTTGAGTCTATGTTAGAGTATTCCCCATATTCTACCACCATGATAAATAATGTTTGATGAACTAAATTATTTCCACCAATAACAACAACTATCGAACATCCATATTCTGGTAAATACATTCTTACCAAATCCTTCCCTATAACTCTAGCATAGGTTGGAAAAAATGGAAACTAAGATCGAATGAATGTCAATATTGAGATGTATATCAACCTCCAATTCCCAGAAGAACACATATTTCACAACATCCAGGAATTAATGTGTTTTTTCAGTAACCCTTGATGTGTACTCTAATACTTTTAAGTCATCCAATTAAATCCTAAACAATCCATTAAATCTGCAGAGAGAATATGCATGAATGGTAATAATCACCATGAATCATCATCTAGAATAAATAATGAGATTGTGTTGCATGATCATTGATATACAACAATAGTCTATAGTAGCACTGATATTACCTGTGTTGAATACTTTCTGTAAGAACAATCATATGATATGTACGTTTTTAAACAATCTCGATGTCTCAGACCACTGACTCATGATAATCCTATAATGGCTACTCGATCTTCTTGCTATGGAACCTCATTTAAATCTGATACTAGAACTCACAATGAATAATGATCCTATTCACAAAATCATACAACCCTGTAGGGAAAATAAACTACTCAGCTGAAAGGGAACTAATATAATTACTACTAGAAGAAAATCATCAGGAGGTGACCCCAGAATTAGGGCCTCATTTATCAGATAAACCCCTCTAATGATCTTCTATTTGTAACCTAGAGGGTTATATTTGTGGAGGAATTCTAAAAGTCTCCACTATGTCCAATGGTCAGATAATCAAATGATTTTGGGGGCTTATTAAATTAGGAATTATAAAGGACTCAATACATTATTTTTCATGTATCAATGGTTCCTTGCAACTAATGTCTCAGTATAATGAGTTGAAACATAGGTAATGAATTTCATAGTGATTTGATATGTCATAAACTACTCCAACAGTAGTTTCTATAGACTTAAATCCAAACTCAATAAAACCTGACATAGTTTCCCCAAATTCCTAACTAATCTACACAAAGGAACGCACTCCAACCCAAACCTATGTAAAAACTACTATGAAACCAGTATGTTATGACCTAATCCACTACATCTCGTATTTTTAGTGGTATGATAAGTGTAGCTTCCCTGAGCCATTCTATAATAGGATATAGTTTTGAGGAAATAACTATGAAAAAAGAGAGGCCTCAGATAAATCTATCTATATGCACAAACACAACCATATTTATGTGATGGTGTTGAGAAAAAAAATTAAAGAATACAATACCTTTAGTATATCCATGGATGTAATAATCTATAGAAAATACACAATAGTATGATAGTATGAAAAAAATTATTAATTGTCTAAAATAGATTCTCAACTAGAAATAATGTCTCATCTTAATAATAACATCAATATAATGATTATTGATATTTTATGTCCCATAATATCCATGTCTAACCACTAAACATGGAAAATGATCCCAGGCATCAATATTCTTTGTCAATGTCTCACTCAATCTACCTATCATATTTAGAAGGCATTACTTGTTCAATAATATTTTTTATAGTTGGGAGTATATACATATGTATTAGGATGCCTTGATAACCAAAATTGGTGTAATATAATGATATGATGGATTTTAACCCAACCCTTATCATCAGAGAAAAAAACCATACATAGATATATACTTGTAACGATACCCATATGAGAGAGAATGGGGATCAACATCTCCAAAAACATTTCATGTAATATTAGTTTTAATTTATTTATAAAATTATATATTTGATGACAAACATCATGCACAACCTCATGTGTGTTAGTGTAAAGGGGCTTTCCCTTCATCATTGTGAAAAAACATCCGAGGGAGAAACAATTATTTTGAGGCCTCTTAATTGTTAGAGATTGAAAATTAGGGATTATCACACTATAGAAAAAAGAATATCACCAAGCTGCAATATGGGTATATACTGATTGTACCTATGAAAGGTGTTTATAGGACCCACACCATTATGTGATAGGTGAGTACCTACATTGATATCTATGTGATGATCATATGCTCAATAATTCAAGTTTCAATCATCTCATGAATAATCATCTAGCATGGAAATAATGAAATCCAATATTGTATTATAAAATAATCAAATACACCATAATAAAATTAGAAAAACACTCTGTATATACTATTTTTTGACCAAAATAAATGTCCCAAATATGAATAAATGAATGGTGGAAGTTACATGGGGAAGTATATGACATGTACAGGTGTCCATATGGAATGTGATCCCATCACATATACTAGACACATTCTCCCCTAGATAGAGATTTGTAATCCATGTAATAATATACTACAATCCCACATAGCGACACTATGTATATCTCCACCAGGGTTCCTAGACATGTATAACGGGAACATGTCTTGGCTGTAACTATGAATCCACAATGTGTATCTATATAGAACATGACATGTATTCCAATATAGGGTCTCAATGCATCTATAGATCACTCACAGCTTAGAAAATCGGTTAGCGTTACTAGATACATGGGCCAGGCCATAGTGTGTGATGTCCTTATGAAGGACATAACTCTATCTACCGCTGAAATCAAAGTACATAATGTTTTTAATACAAACTACGTGGTTTGTAGTCTTGTTTATTAAAAAACATTGAGTTGCTAAATTAATATCATAGATCATATTTTTCAAAATAAAATCCTACCATTTGACCCAACTGTAGAATTAAAAAACCAACAACCATCAATTCTTGATAATAAGTTGTTTAAAATCTGAATCTAATAACCTGCATAAGGGTACATAATGAGTCATGTAGTTTCTCTCATCACATGTCACCCACTAAGAATCCTAAATACATGAACCACCATCTTAATGAAACATTTAATCACTATCAACCATGAAACTATTGATATATTGTTCATTAAAAAACCACCAAGAATCTTGGTTTCTATTTTCCCTTGAACCCACCCTGGAAGAGTCGATTTGAGTCCTTGTAAACCAACGTATAAGAATAGTGTTGGTAAAACATGATTATGAAGGAGATTATATTTTTTTGATGATGTGATCCCAATAAACGATCAATGAGTGAAGTATCGTGGATGATAAGTAATTATAATAATATCTACATTAAATAAATGAACTAATAATTTTGATTCATTAGAAAAATAGTTAATCCAATATCATGATAAATTGTTAAAAATAAATTATTATGAAATAAAAATTGTAGAAAATTTAAATTGTGACCCCTAAATTGATTTTTTAATGATCATTATTGAAGAATTCTATTTCCACTGATGAAGATGGTTTATTATGTTCTATATATACCTCTTGATCCACTACGTGATGTTCATCGATCAATATGCTTAGATTTTCCAATACCAAAGTTGAATGATATCCTCATATAACCCTCATAATGTTATGTGGATAACTGTAGAGAGACATCATAATGATGTACATATATAGAATTTGGAGTGGTTAGAACAATTAATAGAAATAAATTATTTTATTAATTATTTTATTAATTATTTTATTAAACACACCCACTAAATATTATCTCCATCATATTCTCTAACCCCAATAAAGCATTTGTCATGACAAGAGTAAACCCCAAATTATTGAATCATCTAAGAATTTATATTCTCCATACGAGGTCCCAAATAATTAAATAACCATTTAATTAATAATGGAGTACATGATTGATTAAAAATATTATACTTCTTTCGATACATTAATTTTGGAGTCCCAATAAAATCAAATAATACGCCGAATCTAATGGAAAATCTAGATAAATTTATAAAAATATTCACTTTAAAAACCCAGTAGAAGATGAGTTATAACAATACTAGAGAATGTAGAGGATAATGAGAGTATGATGGAGAGAAAACGATCATAATGAAAGAGGATTTTTTAGGATTTTATATATAGAATAACAATGGTACATTGTTCATTGATTCTATGCTATATTTTTTTGTAGACAATGGTTGGTCCCAACCATCATCATCCCCTTTTTGAAGGATTAGTGGGTCCCCGTACCTTTACAATGGATAAAAATTCTGTTTCTATTGTGGATTCCATGTTTATCGATTGTGGGAGTACCCAACCTCATTGAAACGGTAGATAATTGACATATTTCTAGATCATAGTTATCTTTTATAGCATAATCATGTGTGAAAATTGTAGTAGAGTTATCCATCCTTTAATAAATATAGTGTATATCAGGTTTGTAGAGGAAATCCCCATAATGATCTAATTATATATAGTGAATAGTTTATAAATGATGATTTTCATCGTTTTTATGAGAGAGAAAATGTTTGAGTTCATCATTTCCTGCATACTCAATATATTCCCACACCGAGTGAGATGGATTTCATTTGAGGTAATTTTTTAATGTTTTCTAATTGGGTAACTTCCTGATTGATATAGGATCTAGGTGATCATTCATATCACATCACCTAGTTTATTCATTGGGAAATTTGTTTTAGTGGATTCTAGTTCCACTAGAATTTAATATAGCATTTGAGGGTAAAAAATTGTGAAGTGTGTAGAGACTATGAACTGTTTTTATTGAATAACATCTCATGGGGAGAGATCATATATGAATACCTCTATTTAAAGTCATTCTTGACATTTATTGACTATTTACAGTGTATAATATCATCGATTTATTTAAAATTAATATTTTATTCCATGATTCTAATGTATATTATGTAATGATTAATGGTGAGGAGACACATATAATGGTGATATGCGAGTTTCATCCATGTATTCCATGATGGAATGATTATGGTGAGTTCATAATAAGTTTTACTATAAGTGTTTCCTATTGGAATCAGATATTAACATTATTTATTTCATGAAGAGAATGTGTCATGATCCCATCAATGGGATATCATTTATTCAAATGTTATATAGTTATCCCTCCATTAATCTCCCATTATCAATATATGATGGATCCTTCTGAGTTGAAGGAGTTATTAATATAGATAATTTTCCTTGTGTAAGGAATATTTTTTAGTTGTGAATTCCACCATGGATTTCATTAGTTTTTTTTTGGTAAAATGGGTTTGATGGATGTAGAAAACATTTTTTGGGTATCGTCACTACAACTAGGTGATAATGAAATATTTATACCCTATTCCTTGGTATTAATTTTTATTTGATCATCTTCATGTATAATTCATGGGGATTATTTGATTTTATTCCACGATCCATGAGTTTATTCTCCAAGAGATCAATAGTCTACCCTTAGTAGTATATCATAGAATAAAAACTATTTTATTTTCTAGAAGGTGTTATTTTACATTAACTTAGTTGAGGAAATAAATATTATTGTTTGGGATGAGATTTTTTGCCTACCAGAATGTGAACGTAGAACACCTTAGTCCCCTTGATTTTTTTATTTTTTATTTAATCATCATTGTATATAAGAAGAAATTAAAATGGTCTTGATCACAAATTTACCTTGATATCATGAAACATTTGTTTATTTATTTGGGATATTGTACAATTTGAAAGAATTAACTCACTTATTTGAAATGATTGAGTTAATCTTAGGGTACCTTTTGTCAATGTAGTATCTAGAGGAGGGGGTGAGGTTCCATGTAGTCCCAAGGATGAATATATCCAATCATGATCCATGTTACACCTATGTATATGAAGAGGTATTTACCATGATTTAATGTCATAGTTGTGTCTCAGAAATGCAATCCATACAATAGAAGGATGTTTAGATAGATCATACCATCAAACCTATAAAAGGAATGTTTCCTTCTAGTGTCTTATATTATTGAGTTTCTATAATGATTCACGAACAATCATTCCTATTTTATTACAATGATAGTTCCCAATCCACTACTAGTATTATATAAATTTGAGGCACTGTATGGATGAACATTTCATTACCCATTGCGTAGCACTATAGTCTGTGAGTAATAAATTTATGGGACATAACTTATAAAAATCAGGAAAATGTTGGTTTATGTAATTCTATAGAGGATATACATAGCGAATTATCGGCATAATCTCTATTAGAACCACAAAATGATACGTTATGATATTTAATTTTGAGATAATTTTTTAACGAAGATGGCTCCTCACAATGAATCCAATCATTTCCTCGTTATTGTTGGATTCATACACTATTTTTTTGGCCTTTCTTGTTTTTTTCTTATGTTAGATATATTATGAAATGGTGAGAAATTCCCCCTTAGGTCATCCAGATTCAGAATTTATTTCATATTAATTAGCCTCACTATTATCTTCATAAATATTTTCACATAGATTATATCGGAGAGAATGAAATTATAAATGATGTGACCATTGAGGAATGATAATTGAGGATCTTGTACAATGAGTAGAATGTGTTTCATAGACATTATATTCCTTTAAATCATGTAATATGGTCACATGGTGATTTATAAGAGATAAACATAGAATGTAATTAATAAACACAATCACGTTATAATAATTTTTTTATTCTATGTTCTTTTTCTAAAATGATATTTATGTATTTTTCTCCAATATCTTGTTTATAATATAGTCCTCATATCCTTGATTACAAACATATGTAATTTTTTTCAGTTTTATCTAGCTTAGGGTTGTTTTGAGAGATTTTTGTTATTGTTTCAATGTATTTTATCATATTTACCTAAGTGATATAGTTTTTCCCTTATGATAGAGATATCATTTATAGGTTCCTCTTATTTTAATTTTTCGGGTAGCTCGTTTTCATTTCATTCTCCCTGGTTTTGTTTTTAATTTTCATGGGAAATGTTTTTTTGTTAGGTGATTAATGTTTATCTCTAAACCATAATTACCATTCATTCATAGTTTCTAGTGGCTCAGTGGTTCCATGGAGATGTTTTGGGGAATTTTATATTTTAATAGGTGGTTCTATAGATTTATAAAATCTATTATGCTTATGTGTTGGGTGTGGTAGATGATATTTTTGGGTGTTAGGGCTTGATAGTAAGATGTTTGGTGTTATACTGTGCCACAATAAAGGTTATGGATTTCAGTGACATTTTAAAATAATTATCCCTATTTAGTAATACCTATATAAACTGCACATCCTTAAATTTCCCATGGTCAGTACGGGGACAGGAGTGGTGTCTTAGGTTATCCCATATTATAAATAGGTAGTTACTTTTCACCAATTCTAAAATTTAGGCATTGTGTGGGAAAAATTCCTATATTTTGGATAATTTCCACATTGACAAGTCAAAAAATACATCAACACATCCACCATGTCTTGGACATTTCCATGTTATTATCCACTATGATCGCCTAACTCATCCTATAAAACACTCTTGTTTCGATGAACTAGGAATAGGGATTCAAATATACCTTGGACTAGGGGAACCAAAGTGTGGTAGGTGGTCACTATGCCTTGGTAGAGTCCATAATGGTCTTTTATATTAGTATACGAATGTACCTCCATCATATATATTCTAATTCATATATTTTGATAATAGACTGACTCTTTTCCCCCTCGTTATGTTTTCTCTCCCATGTTGATGATTCTTCCACATTTTATCTTTTGATAATGTCTCGTATATAGATGTATCATATTCCATATCTACCCTTTTATGTTCATCATATCATTTCATATTTTGGGGGATCATATTAGAGGGATAACATAATTTTCACTGTGATATGATCTTGGAATTTTATTATCATTCTTGAGTATGGTTTATTTGAATCTTCTTTTGGTTTTGGTGGTTGTTGACCACCGAATATATATTCTAGAATGAAGAACATTGAACACATATATCATGTTAGGTTATTCATTACATTTCATTGGTTTTAAGATCAATAATATTATTAACAATGTTTTATTATTATAGTAATGGTTAAATTGAGATAGATGAATATTAAACTAGAATAATGATGGGATTGAGTTTTGAAATATTTATTACATTTTGTTATGATATTTAACAGGTTTTATATTTATTTTATCTAATTTGTTATATATTTTTGTATGATATGTATGATTATTGTTTTAATTTTTGGAAATTAGAAAATTATTGTTATATTGTTAAATAATATTGTATAATTAAATAAGGTATGTTAAATTGATATCCTTCAATTGGAAATGATTGAAACTGGATGTTTCACATAAAAGCTATTTAAAATTCATAGTTTTTAAAAAATAATGTTTTTGGATTCTTATCGATGTGAACCATGAGAAATTTAATTATTTATTCATTTTGTTAAACAATATCCTCATTCATAATGATAATTGTTTGGGGACGTGAATGAAATTTCATTTTTGAATTACCAATGACTTGGTGGTGGGGAAAAGTTTTATTTTTAATAGTTTATTTTGAAAACATAATTTTAGGATTGTTCTAGATTAGGTGAAATTTATACTGATATGATTTAAGAGAGATATAGAATATATTTTTCGAAGAACGAATGGTGATACATAAGATTATGGAATTAGATGGTCTCTACGATAGAGGGATGGATTATGATATTTGTAGTAGTGTGGGAGATGGTAGTGGGTCTAATATAATGGGTTAAATAGTGTATTTTCCATTGATTATTTTTTCGAAATATAAGAATCATTATTATTTCTTAATATTAATAAATATAACATATATAGTATGCTTGTTTTTATATTTCATTCCCCACATTCTAATTCAACTAGTTATACTAGGATGATATATCATTTATTTTACATTAGGTTGATCTTTTCAGTACATGGAACTAAATAATGATAAAAAATATTTAACCCTTGGGGTTGAAGGCTCAAATAAATGCTAAATGGTGATAAATCATATGGAATCATGGATTATTAGGTTTTATTTAGGGGAAAATAATTAGGATGGTAATTAATGTATAATTAAATGTTTAACAAAAATAATAAAATAAAAGACACTTAGACTGTTTGTTTTCTTATATGATATCATGTCATTTGAGATACTTTTTCTGTGTCCAATAGTTGATATATGTGGTTTACATTATGGATAAGTCGTTCCCATTAATGTTGTAGTGAAAAATATTTACATTTCATTGTAATGTTTTTCATAAAAATCGCACCAAGTTTTATAGGCAGACAAAAACTTGTGGATAGGGGAGGTTATTTTCCAAAATAACTAGTTTTCTTAAAAATTGATGGCTGACTACCCACTTCATAAGCCATGTTCTTCTTCATGTATTATTAAATTCCGGTCTACATTGTGGTTATTTTTTGATATATTTTTGTAATTTTACGTAATGAATTATAGTTATTTTAAATACTTATATCTATAGATATTGTATACTAAGGATTATTATTATTATGTTGAGTATTTGATGTGATTAATTGATTTATAATTCATGAAACATGGTCTATGGTGGATCCCAAAAACATTGTGGTTACAATTTGGAGATGTGGTTGATAAGGATTATTAGATTAAGTTATTCATAGGGTTCATGATATGATTTTTTCCTAATTGTTTTTTATTAGGATTATTAATTAGAGAGAGGTGGATCTAGAGATGTGAAGTTGGTAATAACTAGAAAACCATTTGGGAAGTGGTTGGGATATACCATAGTTTGATATTATATTCTATATTTTATTTTATTTTTTATGATTTTCTATGTGAGATATATTTGTTCCAGAAAGTTATTTAGAATACATAATTAGTTAATGGGTTAGTTTTACTTTTTATCTACTTGGTTTTATAATGCATTCTTTTGAAATTTTAGAAGAGGTTACAAGGAGGACCCTTATGAGAATACTTATTATAGGCACCATGTGTTTATTTTTTACTTTCATGATAAATTTTTGGTTATTGGGATGGACATTCATATCTTTTGGTATTGTTTATGAGATATCGGGGCTTCCAAAATACTATTTTTTAAAATTTAATTCACATTGGAGTTGTTTCATTTATATAACATTATACTGAAGTATTAAAATCTTATATTTTTTATTAGCATGTGTTGTTTGGTTGTCTAATATTATTGGTCCATATAATTCTTCCTAAATATTAATTACACTGATAATTATGTATAATATATCCTCAATTTTAGATTCTACAAAATGACCTTTTAGAGGATGGCTTCTGTTAAGAATTATCTCTTTTCATTTACTGACGTTCCATGAGGAAACATTGAGTGGAGGGGGTTGTGACACATATATAATATTTTCCGCAAACTTTTTTACTGTATATATAGTAACTCTTAAATAATATATATTTTTATTTTCATTTTATTAATTGAATATAATAGTTAATTTCAATTAATATTATTCATTGTGATTTGATTCATAGGTAAAAACATCTATAAAGGTTATTCACCTAAATTTTCAATTTTAAGACATTTTTTTGTATTATTAATAATTATTTAATTATATACTATAATTAATTCATCTTTAACATAATATATATATATATGTGTTATTTTACTAATATTAATTGATGTTCTATTTCATGTTCTTTTCTTCAAGGTATTTTTAATTTTAAATTACCTATGTTTTTTTCTCTAAACACATAACACTAAAATGACTTTAAGAGAATTACATGACAATTTTTCGGCCAAATCCATATTCATTATATAATTGTGAATAATGCTATATCTTGATAAATAATTATTTATTAAATAAATTTTTTACTATCATTTATATTTATTGAAAAGTTATGAAATTAAATCATTTAAATATTATCCAAATATGATAATGTTTACATTATTTTCAAATGTTGAAATAAAATATTTATTAAATTTTTTTCACATGAAGTAATTTTCCATTTATCATGTCCATTCAACATTATTATTGATATATTATATATTTATTGGTTTTATGAATGAAAATAAATTTTTCATTATTCTCTAATATTGTAGTTTGTAGTGGATTACCAAATGAAAATGATATTCAAATCTTTTTTCAAAAGAATATTCAAATTTCATTATTAAATATATTATTCATTAATTTCTATAACATTTATTTATTTTTATGAATCATCAGGGATATGTTATAATTATTCCCCATCATCAGCACATGGAAGTATTAAAATTAAATTTTAAAGAAATTTTGATGAAACCAATTTATTATAAACAACTAATTTAATCAATTATGAAATGATGGATATTTTTATTAGTTTAATGATTATAGTGAAATAAACATGTGTTTTATTCATTTAATAGTTCCAGGAAATTTTATAAGATGAATAGAATGTCTAATGTTACCCTCCAGTCAATTGGGTAGTGGAATATTATCCAAATGATATATTTTTTAAAATAATGAAGATGGTTTTTATTTTGTATTATATCTTATCCTCATTACTATATGTGTATGTACACAACATTACTTTAGGGTTTTTATATCATTGATATAATTTTTAAAGTTTTTTTGGGGGATGGAGTGTTTTACACATGTCATGATTTCTAAATAATAAAAATTTTGTCTTATGTTATTCCAAATCACAAAGATGCGACTTGTGAATTATAATTTTTTTATTTTATTTGAATATATTAATGAAAGAACATTTATTATGATCTCGTACCCCTATTCTCAACATATTACCTTTTAATTTCATTAATTAGTATCATATAGTTTAACACAAATGACCATTTTTACTAACACATCTTATGTTTCAAATTCCCATGTTTATAAGGAATAATATTACAAATGAATGGTCTATAAGAAATCATATGTATGTACTTTTTGGAATATTTTGAATATATCAATTGAATGTAAGAAATTATTATTATAATGTGATAAATCCACACATGATGTGAAGTATTTGGTAATTGTTAAGTAGAGGTTGTTATTAATTCTAAAAAATAGTAATCAAAAAATGGTTCAATTTTATATGTGACACATTGATGGTTGATGATATTTTAATTATTAATTTCTAAATTTGGGATTCTTTTTTAGAATTAAATTGAAAATGGAAATTAATTTTTAATGTTAGTAAAGGATTTACTGTTCGTGGAGATATATTATATATCGAAGATACAACATAGATAACATTCTTAGTTTTGATATTTTTGATGTAGTTATTTTAAAAGTTTTAAATACCACCATTGTATAATAAAACACAATTTTATCATAATATTGAAGGTATATATACCCATGTAAGGTAGTATGCAATGATTTTTAAGGTGATTAATTATGTTTTTAGAGTTAATTTGTTTGTTTTAATAAATTATCAAATACAATGTTTTCATGTATATTATTGTGTATTAATAAATCGTTAAGGAATATAAAACTGTGTGATTTACATGTTATTCATGGTGAATTTTATTCAATAATAAGTTTTTTGGGAAAATAATATTAATAGTATATATTTCCATTATGTATAATATATTCTGGGGTGTTGAGTTAATTATAGTTAATTATAAAATGGGTTATTAAATTATTTGGAAGATATATTTTAAATTTTCTAATTTTTATATGAATAAATAATTAATTTTTTTATCAAATGGTTAAAAATATTTTATTGAAATTTATCTATTATTTTGGGAAATTTATTAGACCCGTGTGAATGGAAAATTATTTTCTATTATTGGATTTTAGGTCAACATGGTCCATTTCATATATAGAATAAGTATAAATTAAATCTATATAGGCATGTATGATTTTTTAATTCATTTATATGATAATTATTAATGTGATTCTGGGAAAATTTTATCATATTATACATAATAATCAATTAGGGTTTATAAATTCTTAGTATGTTAAACTTTGTATGTTTATTTTATTTAGTGATAAATGTTTACATTAATTTGGTAGAATATGTTATCAGATATTTATTATTATATTGGTGTTTCTAATTTAATTTTTATTATTTTGATGAGTGTTATTATTAATTTTCAATGGGATAATTATATTTTTATTTTGATTTTATTTTACATATTTTGGTTATTATTATTTCATTCTATAATTTGAAGGTTTTTTTAAATTTTATATTATCTTACCTTATGCCAACCATTATTCTTTTGGTAAATGAATAAAAAAAAAGAATAACTTGTAATCATATTTTTTGTCCCATTATCCCGTAAGATATATTTTTTGTGCTTTAGATAATTGAAAAATCATCATGGTTACATATCATTTAGAAAATTAGATGATGTGTTGATAAAAAACTACTGAAAAAACCATGAGATTTAATTCTCCCTATAAAATCAAAATAAATCATTTAAATATATTTTTCATATTATTTTTCTTGATTGTTGAGAATTTCCCCAACTCATTCTAGTTGAATATAAATATTCTAATTTTAATGTGCAAAATACCATTTAACAATAAATATATTATTTTGAAAACTCCATCAATAATATGAGTCTTATAATGACACATACATGGTTTTAGAAATATTTTATAACAATATAAAATGTTTATTTGTAATGAAATATAAATTAATTATCATCAAAAAAATATAAATCTAATTTTATTTTTATTTTATGATATTATAGTACTGGTTACAAGAAAATAATATTTGATGATGCAATTTTTTAATGGGTATGAATTTAACAATCCAAGAATTAATTAAGTATCATTTATATACTACGCTATAAGATTGTTGATCGACTATGAATAATATCAGTAAAATTTACATTCTTATAGTGATTTTATATAGTATGAATCACATCAAATAACATAGATAATATAATAACAACATTATATGTGTATAATGAATGAAATAAGATATATTTATAGAAGTCACTGAAACCATACAAATGGAATAGTTACATAAACATTGGAACAGTAATGTGACCATTTAGAATCGAAATATGGAAAATAATATAGTAAATTCTATTATGAGATTATAAATATTATTTCTGAATGTGATTAATAAAAATATGTTATATTTATATATTGATATAAATAAATTAATGTTTTAAAAATAACAAATAAATTGCTCGTATTTTTTTATGTCATAATTTTTTAATTAAAATATACTAATTAATATAATTTTTAAAATGAATTTATTTTCATAAAATATGTTTATAAATTAATAAAATGGTGTCTCGTGATTATAAGTTAATTTTATGAGTCCTTAATTAAATTTTCAATGTTTAATAACATTAATTAGAATCTTAAAATTGTTATTTTAATATATTTGATTATTTGATTTAAATTTACATTTATAATTTTTATAAAATTGATTATATTTTCTAATTCATCATGTAAAAAAATGGTTAATGGTGAATTTTTTATATAATTATAAAATACATGAATATTTTTTGAATAGTAAAATGTTATAATTTATGGTATAAATAAATTATAATTTAAATCCACCATTATATTTTTCATGAATTATATAAACACCATAATTTAGAACTGTGATTAATTATTTTTTGTATATGGTTATAATTTTTACACTATTCATAGTCTTGAGATAAAAAAAATGGATAATATATTAAAAAAACATCCCTCGCCTCTACTATGAATACCACCTATCAACACCTCATATCCTAAAACCTTTCAAGCATTGATAATTTTCCAATTTGTTCTTAGTCCTCTTCCTAATACCCTCCCCACATAAAGAATATGTTGATATCCACAAAATTCCAAAACCAATCCCCTTAAGGAGTTTCTTAATGAAGATACCTCAAGAGGTAAAACATCATTCTTTTCTTTTAGTTTATTCTCAATTTATTTTATTTTATTACCCTTTCTTAACCTCTCTTATAAAAACTGACATTATAAATCCATCATATTTTATATACTAAAATGTTTTTGATTCACTCAATTTGTGTATACATTTTCATATATATAATCGAAAATAAAACATGTTTTCAGAAAATATATGTTGTTTTATGAACCTATTCTTTGATTTTGGTGATTCTTTTTACTTTCATGAGATTTCTGGATAAATACACGAATCAAGGGAAGCCTGTGAAAATTTTGAAACTACACAGCGTGTACTTTTATACACGATATGTACATCCAGACAGGGACACAGACCGAAAGAGGGAGTACACACCCATGTCACCATGCAGAAGATACACACCGTGTATGGCGGTGCTACACGCCATGTACTAAATTCTAGAAGCGGTTGTTTCTGAATAAGAGTCCACACGCCCATGTGGCAATTGAAGGAGAAACGAGATGTTCTATTTTTACACGTCGTGTTTGCTATTCTATAAGGGATCGTTTGCAAAATTTTTACACTACACGCCATGTATGGCGGCGCTACACGCCGTGTACACTCAACTATCAGGCGGCGCCATGTTAAAAAGCCAATGATGGTGTGTTATGCCACCTGCCAGTGGAGAAATTGGTGCCAAAGAGCATTGACGAAATGTACATGGAGTGTACCTTCTATACACATCGTGTACTTTATTTTTCTATAAAAAGTGGCATTGGCCAACGGATTATGCGGTTTAGAACCCATTGTAGGAAAGAGAAGCTCTGCTACCACCATTATCGAAGCCACCGAGGTGTCGTCATTCCGCTATTCCACCATTCCACCGTCCGAAAAATTTACTCAACGCTTACACAATGAATCTATCAGGTATCACATGTGTCTTTTCTCTCCTTCTTTCTATGTGTAACTAAACCCCTCATGTTGGGGTCGTGGATGAAGGGATTGTAAACTGTGTTTTGTTTTATATAGTTGTGTTTTCTTGTTTTAATTATTCTTACTCTTCTTAATTCACTGTCAAATATAACTGAAAATTCTGAGCCGGACCAAGGGAAGAATTCTAAGCGATACAAACGAAAAGTAATGGTGAAAACATCTATGAAAATTGGAAAGATTTCACCGATTCAAATAATGGACTGAACTCAATAAATAATTAAGAATGCTGAATACCAGACCAAGAATTCAAATGCTCTAATTCCAAACCAGAGGAACTGGACCAAGGAAATCTTGTAACAAAATGTAATCTAGAATGATTGAATTATTATGAACAACACAACCATTTAAACAACCTGCAAATGAACTCCTTAATCACCACATCCCTGACGCACCTTTTATCCCCATTTAAACTCATTAAATTCACACGTTGTTTTCTTTAAAACTATTTATAATTTCTTCAATGTAAAACAATATATTTTAAATACAAAATCGAAATCAAACCAATCAACTCTAAATTCTGCATACTTCACCTAATTAAGTATTAACTCAATTAAATTCACACACGCCATTGTTCCCTCTCGATCGACCCCGACCATATGCTATAATAAAGTTCTACGAATTAGTAATTAATTTGGGACACATATAACTTCAGTCAACGAAAAGCGAGACCGAATTTTGGCACAGTTTCCGGTGAATAGCTTTGGTTTTAGTGGTAATATTTAAATTGTGTTAATAATTGATTTAAGTGAAAATAAAAATAAAAAATTATCAAAAACATCTTTTCTAATCCCATTTCAAGTTTTCTATTTTACTTTTTGCTGTTTACGCCTGACATTTGTGTTGTGATTGTGAAGAAACTTAAAATGCATGAATAGACACCTTACACGGTCCAGGAGTGCTGAGTCCTTGGAACTACTTCTGCTTGACCCAGAGATCGAACAGACCTTGCTTCATCATCAGCGTGCACTAAAAGAAACACACAACCAAAAACCCTCTACCATGGAAAACATGGAAGAGGGAGCACTAGCTGTGGATGCTATGACTAAGCAGCAGTACCAGGTTATCAGCCTTTCGCTGCTGGTCTACCGGAGCAGGCTCCTGTAGGTTTCATGGAATACCTTCAGAGGGATTACCAACGGTCACCGCAGCAACCTCTTCCGGTTTATGGCCAACTGCAACCACCACACAGACTCTTCCAATGACCTTATTTCACCCATCAGGAGCAGTAGTATCTGCAACCTCCACCCCTCATCAGCTACCTCCAAGATGTACTCTTATGGAGTACGGTATTCCTTCAATCCAGGGAACAGATACGAGCATCTTCCATCCTCCGGTCCAGGACCAGCACTTCGAGATCAAGCCTACTATCATGCAGCTAATCCAGATCACTGTCCAATTTGGAGGCCAACACTGTGAGGACCCGAACACCCATCTCTCCAACTTTTTGGAGGTCTAAAACACATTTTGATACAATGGCGTGTCCGAGGACACTATACAAATTCTCATATTTCCCTTTTCTATACGGGACAAGGCGAAAGACTGGATCAAGGGGCTGCCACGATGATATATCCTCACCTGGGAGGAGCTAGCCTAGGCGTTCCTGTCCAAATACTTCCCACCATCGAAGACGGTGATGCTAAGGAATGAGATCCATAACTTCCAGCCGCACGACTCTGAATCATTGTACAAGTCCTGGGAACGCTTCAAAGAGATTCTACGAAAATTCCCACACCACGGAATCCCACTGTGGATGCAAGTCCAGGCTATCTATGGAGGACTTACAACAAATTCAAAGTCTGTGGTGGACACTTCTTCTGGAGGTATGGTGATGCGAAAATCCCTCTAAGAGCTATTTGAACAACTGGAAGACATGTCAGCCAACATCTTCCAGTGGCACTCCGAGCGAGGGACTCAAAAGCGAGGTATGCACAATATTGATGCTACCACTATGTTAGCTGCTCAGTTGGACGCTGTTTCCAAGAAAATCTACGCATTGAATCTCAATGGAGCATCTCAAGTTCATGCGGAAAACCATCTAGCATACGGAGACTATGGTAACAACCAAAATATGGGAGAATGCTCGGGACTTCCATCTGAACCATCCACAAGGGATTAGAGATTTGTTACTCAAAATAGAGGGTTGAATCAATACCAACAGTACCAAAACCTGGCATGGCGAGATAATCAGAACCAAGGCTGGGGCCAATAGTAACACAACCCTCCAACCCAACGACCGCCCAACTATAATCAGCCACTGTACTAGAATTAGTTTCCGAGAAAGCAGTTCCAGCAGGGATCTTATCAGAAGCAAGGGTACCAGAACCCTCGCCCAAATCAGCCATGACAGCCACCTCCTCCACCAGCTATCCAGCCATCTTAGCAAGAGAACACATCAAGGTTAGAAGACCTGATGAATAAATTTATATCAACTGCTGAAACAAAATTCCAAAACCATGAGGCTTCCATCCGGAGCCTCAAGAATCAAATTGGCCAGATAGAAAACCAGCTATCAGGTAGGTTGCCCGGTACACTAGTGGGAAACACTAAGAAGAACCCACAGGAGGAGGCCAATGTTATCACCTTGTGTAGTGGAAAAACATTGCCACATGAGGAACCAACCCACTAGTCAACTGCACCTCCATCACATGTTGAAAAAGAAGGTTTAGTTTCAGATCCCTCTTCATCTGAGGAACTATCACCGGAGGCTCACATAGGAAAGGGAAAAGAAGTCGTCAAACCATTTGTGCATGCATTACCCTTTCCGGAGTGGTTAAGATAGCGAAAGCTGGACCACCAGTTCATAAAATTTATGGAGGTGTTTTGGAAGCTCCACATCAACATACCATTTGCGGAGGCGCTGACACAAATTCCTACATACACCAAATTCATGAAGTAAATCCTCTCTAATAAGAGTAATATTGAATATTTGGGCATTATTTCACTAACAAAGGAGTGATCTGCGGTGGTTCAACATTCTATTCCTCCCAAACTCCAAGATCCAGGTAGTTTCACCATTCCTTGTACTATTGGATCCTGTGAGTTTGAAAAGGCCCTCTACGATTTAGGGGCCAACGTGAACCTCATGCCCCTCAGAGATTTCTAGAATCTGGGACTCAATGAGCTCAAGCCTACCCGTGTATCCCTTCAACTTGCTGATCGATCCATCAAAAAACCGATGGGACTATTGGAGGACGTATTGGTCATGGTGGGTAGGCTGATCTGTCCACTGATTTCATCATCATCGACATGGGGGTGACCAGGAAGCACCTCTTATACATGGAAGACCTTTCTTGGAAACTGGGAAGGTACTAATCGATGTGCACCAAGGATAGCTTATTTTTCAGGTAGGTGATGAAAGAGTTTCCTACAATGTCCTCAAGGCCATCAAACAGGCTTCCTTGTTAGAGCATGAAGACTGTTGTGTAGTGTCCACCATGTTTAATCATTTTAGAGAAAAGGGGGATGATCTGGTATCTTCTTTTACTTTGGATAATTTAACTATTCCAGATATTCTATTAGAAGAAGAACCATAAGACTTGTAATTATTAGAGGCCAGGGCGGCCACTATTGGTAGCGTGTAGTTGTTCATGATAGTTTGAATAGGACAAGGTGAAACCACTTGTGCCTTTGATTTTAAAGATGACTAAACTCGAACTGAAGCCTCTTCCATCTTCTCTCAAGAATGGGTATTTAGGACCCAATCAAACATTGCCTGTTATACTTAACACAGAACTCTCACAGGAGCAGGATGACACACTTCTACAGGTTCTCAAACAATAGAAGCAAACTATTGGGTGGATAGTCATTGATCTGAAGGGAATCAGCCCTACCATTTGCACTCATAAGGTGTTACTTGAAGAAGGTGACAAGAAATCTTGGCAACCTCAACAGCATTTTAATCCTCCCATGAAAGAAGTTGTAAAAAGGGAGGTGATCAAATTTTTAGATGCAGGCATTATCTATCCCATCTCGGATAGTCCATGGGTGAGTGTCCTCCATGTGGTACCCAAAAAGGTGGTATCACTGTGATTTCAAATGAAAAAAAATGATCTCATCCCTTCACGCACTATCACGGGCTGGCGAGTCTATGTGGATTATCGTAATCTAAATGATGCCACAAGAAATGATCATTTCCCCTTTCCATTCATGGATCAAATGCTAGAGAGACTAGCAGGGCACAACTTATATTTCTTCCTCGATGGGTTTTCCAGCTATAACCAAATCTCCATTGCTCTAGAGGATCAGGAAAAGAGAATATTCACTTTCCCCTACGACACATTTTCATATCAAAGGATGTCTTTCGGCATGTGAAATGCCCCCACCACCTTCTAGTGATGTATGCTGGCCATCTTCCATGACATGGCAGAACGAATCCTGGAGGTATTCATTGATGATTTTTCTGTTTACAGAAAATAATTCACCATCTGTTTATGGCACCTAAATCTACCTTTGGAATGATGTGAGCACACTAACCTAGTCTTGAACATGTAAAAGTGTCATTTCATAGTGCAAAGTGGAATAGTCCTTGGCCATAGAATTTTAGTGAAGTGGATAGAGGTGGACTCGGAAAAGATCGAAGTCATTTCACAACTTCTTATACCGACTTCCGTCTGAGCCATCTGCAGCTTCCTGGGGAATGCAGGTTTTTACAGGCGGTTTGTCTGCAACTTCTCCAAAATATCCCAACCCCTCACCAATATTCTATCCAAGGATTCCATATTTGAGTTCGATGAGACATGTGTTAGATATTTTAAGCATCTAAAGCAGCGCCTGGTGGAAGCTCCAGTAATGATTTCTCCCAACTGGGAGGAACAATTTGAGGTGATGTGCGATGCAAGCGACTACATAGTGGGAGCAGTCTTGGGCCATCGACATGATTGGATTTTCCGACCTATCTATTATGCCATAAGGATGATCAATGAGGCACAGATCAACTACACCACCACAGAAAAAAAGATGCTTGTAGTGGTTTTCACATTTGACAGGTATCGTTCTTACTTAGTACTATCTAATGTTATTGTTAATACTGACCATGCAACACTAAAGTACCTACTAAAAAAGAATGATGTGAATCCCCGCTTGATCCATTGGGTACTCCTCCTGCAAGAATTAGATATTGAGATCCGAGAAATGAAAGGGAGTGAAAACTTCATTGCTGACCATCTCTCCCACCTCGAGCTGCCTCATTTGGAAAAGTAAGAAGAACGCGAGATCAGGGAGGATTTTCCTGACGAACACCTCTTTTCGATCAATGAAACACCTTGACCATGGTATGATGATATCTCTAATTTTCTAGTTACAAGTGTCATTCACCCCAGCCTCTCCTTCCTGCAATGGAAAAGGTTTATCTCTGATGTGAAAAGGTGCTTCTGGGAGGATCCACTGCTATTCCATTCCAGTGCAGATGGAGTGATCCGCCGTTGCATACCATAGAATGAAGTTCACGGTGTCCTAGAGTTCTGTCATGCCTCACCAGTAGGAGACATCATGGTCTGGATCGTAACATAGAAAAGATCATGAAATCTGGGTTTTTCTGGCCCACCATTCATAGAGATGCGCGAGCCTTTGTTTCCTGTTTCGATCGGTTCCAGAGGACCGGTAATGTGGGATGTAGAGATGAGATGCCCCAGCACCCCATCCTGGAGGTTGATATTTTTGACGTCCGGGGAATAAATTTCATGGGTGCATTTCCCCCATCTTTTGGGAACACTTACATCCTGGTCTGCATCGACTATGTCTCCAAATGGGTGGAAGACACTGCTACAGCTCACGACATAGCCAAGGTAGTCATAAATTTGTTAAAGAAAAATATTTTTAGCAAGTTTGGAGTTCCATGAGTACTGATCAATGATAGAGGTACCCACTTTGACAACACACTGATGAGAGGAATACTATCGAATTATGGAGTAATGCATCAGATAGGGACACCATATCATCCCCAATCCAGTGGACAAGTAGAGCTCTCCAACCGTGAGATCAAGAAGACCATAGAGAAAATAGTGAACACTTCGCGGAAGGACCGGTCCAAGACGATAGATGATGCCTAGTGGAAATATCAGACTTCTTTCAAAACACCATTAGGAATGTCCCCATTCCGCCTCATCTATGGCAAGCCCTTCCATTTGCGAGTAGAATTGGAACACAAAGCCTACTGGGCCGTCAAAGCCCAAAATTTTGATCTAAAGGCAGCTGAAGAGAAATAAAAGTTCCAACTGTTGGAACTAGATGAGATCCGATTAGAGGCATATGGGAACACCATGTTATATAACGAGAAGACAAGATAAATTCACGACTGGATGATTTCACGAAAATCTTTCCAAACTGGTGATCCGGTACTTCTCTTTAATTCTCCTCTTCGCTTATTTCCATGGAAGTTAAAGTCCTGATGGTTTGGACCATTCCATGTTGTACGTGTATTATATCATGGAGCGGTAGAAATTTCTTTAGAAGAGGACCAACCATTCATCGTAAACGGGAAGCAGTTGAAAACATACCATTCTTTAGACAACATGGTGGGAACGTTGTCTACCATACAACTTAGGTAACCAAGGTAAGAAGGTCGAGCCAATGACCTAATACAAAGGCACTTCTTGGGAGGCAACCCAGAGGTTACACGCCGTGTCCAACATATATACACGATGTGTACATATATTTTTAATTTATACCCTTAGTAGTATAAATCTATAGAATAACAAATAAATAACTAGGGATGATGACGGTGCCGATGGTAAAGTCACTGGAGTTTATTCGAGCCGTCCCCGGTTCGAATCCTTTTGACCTACCTTTGGCACGGGGTTACTCCTTTTATTTACACACCGTGTGTAGTATTTTCCATATATATATATATATGTGTGTGTGTGTGTGTTTGTGTGTGTGTGTGTTTACTGAAACCCATGATGGAGATGGACCAGTTGGCTAGAATTGTAATCCTGTTTCAAAAGACCCGGGTTCGAAACCAGACAACTGTTCCATTTCCATCATTTGTTATTTTAATAAATCCACACAACGTGTACTCCGATATACGCCGTGTGCACTATAATTTTTCAAATATAAATTAAAAACATTTTTAAAATATGAAATTAAACTCGGGTGAAGTTAGCGGATAGGCAAAGTCTCAGTACCAGGTTCAAAAGACCCAGTTTTGAATCGCGATAATCTCCCTGCTTCACCCCCATCCTTTCCTAAATACAAACCACACGTCGTTCTTTTCTTTCTTTCTATGTGTATAGGCCATATAGAATAAATATGTATATAAAATAAATATGAATAGCAGAACAACCTTTCATCCAGTGGTTGAGGGATTTTATTCGGAACGGCCGATCGCTAGTTCGAATCCCGCCCCAAGCACCGAACCAAAGATTGTACTACTCTTTGTCTAATTTTAAAACACACGGCGTGTATTTACCGATATACGTCATGTATAGGTTTATGTATAATAGAATTTTTAGATATATATATAATTTTTAATTATTATTAATAATTATTATATAGTTTACTGTAATAATTATATTTATTTATGTAATTAAAAAAATGGAATACAAGGCATGTAGTCCAAACATACATGTTGTGTACCTCGCCTATATAGGCCGCGGGCCACCCATCTTGAGCCCGTGTCTCGCGGCTCCCCATTTCTCCCCCTTCTTCATGTTTCTTCTCCCACACGACACCTGTACCCTCATTTTCCAGATCCATCATTTCACGACGTTTCCAACTCTCATTTCATTCACATTGTGATCCTCAATCAAGGTACGCCGTTCTACACCCTCTATTTGAAATTTTTAGACTCGTTCAGGGTGTTTTTCGGATTGGATGACTATTCGGTTCCCACCGGTACATGGGCACGAAATGTAGAAAAAAAGTCGTGTACTTCCGTACACGGCCACACATGAAATACTTTGAAATTTGAATATACACGGTGTGTATGTTCGGTACACACTGTTTCCTTTTGATTGTGCCCAAGCATACCTTTGCACACAGCCTTACACACCATGTTTTCATACACGGCATGTGTGTTTGGTACACATCGTGTATAAAATTTCCCTTGGCCCCTCCGTGTGTGGCACATAACACAGCCTGTCACCCCATGTTAATGAACACGACATGAATGTTCGGTACCCGCTGTGGCCTTTATATCTTTGTCCGGCCCGTGTCTCCCCTCTACACGGCCTCTCACCACTTTTTCCTATACACGGAGTGTGTGTTCGGTATACACCGTGTCTTTTAGATGTTTAGTCGGCCCGTGTCTCACCCTCGACATGACCATGTTCTTCATGAGTAGTACACACTGTGTCATGTACCTACATGGCGTGTATTGTTTTCTTTGAACTGATGAAAACAGGGCCGTGTCATTTTTACCACACGACCACCTACACATTGAGTGAACACAACGTGTATGTTTGGTATATTCCGTGTACTTTTACATGGTATTTTATTCACCCTCGGTGTGTTTTTCCAGAGAACACGGGATAAACTACATTTTTTACTACACGTCATGTACTCTGGAGTACACGCCATGTACTTTTATTTTCCAGTATTCTCACATTTTTATTGTTTTGATTTCTTTCATTTTTATTTTGCTTTTGTTTTGTTTTATATTTATTTCTATTTCAGGATATGGCAGATCACGATCCTTCCCACAGGCAGTAGCCAGCCTCCACCACTGAGGGTGAGGAGTCTATTTATCATTGGATCCGACATCGACCTCCTACGCATCCAGACCCAGATGCTCCGGTCTTCGAGCTCCATCCATTGGTCATTCTACCTCCACTCACTCCCTCTTCGGAGGCCGGGACTACTTCTGATGCACCAGATGCCACATTCCCTGCACTATCTTCATCAGCAACTAGTCCCTCTTCGAGCACACCTTCCACCGAGCCACCATCTACTTCACCCGATCCACCGACAATGCCTACCGCTACTGCTGCACCAGCACCTAGGCCGTAACCTGCAGGTGCTCCTTATCCTTGCACAGTATTCCCGACCACCGACCTCGCATACGACAGGGTACGATGCTTCTATCTTAGGCCGATCCCATTGAGTGGCTGGTACCTTGACAGGAGCGTTCCGCAACATCTCGGTATTTGGGAGGAGTTGGAGGCACTTCTCGGGCACACCTGGCTCCTCGAAATTTTCCAAGTCAGCACTTCTGTGTTCCGTGATTTATTTTTATAGTTCACGGCCTCATTTTATTTTGATGGAGTAGAGTACCAGGAGACACCAAGTGATGCAGTACCTGTAGTTCGATTCCGGCTAGGCGGCCGACAATTTTCACTTACCATGACAGAGTTTGGCCGATGGTGCGCTTTTACCCCCATACTATTCCCCACCCCCCGTTTCTGCCTTGACCCGGCCCGAGTGCTCTGACCTCATTGCCATGTGGAGGGATATCACTGGGCCTGATCACTCATACTCCCCTACTTCCCAGAAAATCACTCTTATAGCCGACACTATCATTCAGTTCACACACCGGTGCTTCAACGCCATCCTTTTCCCCTGCCATGAGGATATGGCGTTCGTGACCAGTTGTGACATGGAGCTTCTTACCTGTATCATTCGACATGACTACCCAGACCTCCCCTGTCTCGCAGCCTCCTATATCCACTCCATGATTACTGGCCGTCAGGGCAACATGACCGGCGGATTTTACACCACACATCTTGCCCACCACCTAGGGGTGTTCGAGCCCTCTTTATCTCATGACTTGTTAGGTTCACCTCAGCAGATGGATTTTCTCATGCTAATTTGCATGGGATTGGTCCAGAAGCAGTGGGCGCCAACATCCTTGCTCAGCCTCCAGCCCCACCACCTACTGCCCCTCCTTCCCCAGCTGCTGACCCTGCTCCTCCTTCCCCACCGCCTCCAGCTTCTCCACCTCACCCACCTTCTACTGAACCCACTTCTATTTACCTTCCTTCTCCTGTCCCATCACCCACCTCTCCTACCCCTATACCCTCAACCGATCATACCCTTTCCCACCACCTAGCTGCGATGGAGCAGATCATGGGTCGCTTGGATTGCCGACAGGTTCAGATGGAGCAGCAGTTCGTTTGTATCATCGGCCACCAGGACACCATTGCATGCCATTTGATTCGTCTGGACGACCACCAGGACCAGATGGAGCATCTGTTGGCATATATTTCTCAGCATCTTGGTGTTCCATTGTGTTATATAGCAGCGTCTTCCTCCATTCCTGGACCTTCTACTGATGCTCCTCCGCCATCTCCTGCGTAGGCCATAGATTCTGTTCTGCTGACTACAGTGAGCCCTGATGTTACCACTTCTGCCGGACCAGGTCCTACTGCTGAGCTACCTTCACCGAGTCTCGCACCTACGACTCCTACCTCTTCAGCTACCCTTCCCGATGCATAGTTAGAGCCTCCCACTTCCACACCTCTTACATCGTCTCTATCGGCCAATTTTGTACTAGATGTGTTATCCCCTGAGGCGACCCCATGATAGTGACATTTTTCTTTATCTTATATATCTCTTTTGTCATTATATGTGCTCTGATGTTATGCTTGATTGCAGTTTTCTTTTTCTCACTGGTCACAGGTATCATGGAGCACCTTGAGCATCACTTTTCACGAGGGGAGTATTTTTCCATTTCTATTTTCTTTCTCTTTGGATTTACTTCTTCCACTTCATTCCCACATTTTGTCCCCCATATCCCCCCATTTCCCACCCTTTACCTTAGTATTGCACATGGTGGACCACGTGCAGTATTAAGTGTGGGGGAGCATCTATCTCTTTCACCTTAGTCTTTGCCCTTAAATTACTCTAGGAGACATCATTATTAGATTCTATATTTGAAAATGTAAAGCAATTTTGGGTAATCATCCTTATAAATTCTTATGTTATCAGTAGATAATTTTTGAGGATTGCGTGCTTATTTTGATTTTTGAGTATTTTAAAATGATTGCTGATATAGTTTCAATTGAAATGTTTAATCCTTAATTAAATTACATTGATTAGGCTAATCATTTATATGCATGTCATGACCTGGTTGTCCCTTTATTATTTTTCCACTCCTGAGAGGTATTCTAAACCCTTTTTCCTATTTATTTTCTAATACCCTCTTTCTTGATAGTTTCTTAGTATATGCATCACTACCAGAATTTGCAAGTTTTCTTTAAAAAACATGAAGGAATTTTTGAATTACATTAAAATGATTGAGGCATTATATTGTTTTATCTACTTTATCGTGAGACCTACCCTACATTTAATCATTGTTAATCCCATAGAAGCTGTGAATAGACTTTATAGGAAGCCACATTACATGATTATTTCCCTTCCTACCCTATTTCTTTTTAAACTTTTCATTATTATTCATTTGAGCTTTAAAGAGGGAGTTGGAAATACAAGGAATATTTTTGTGCACAGCCATGAAATAAAGTCTGGTGGAGTGCCTCTTGATTTTTTGGGACAGAATGGGTTCCAAACATCTACTCATTGTATTCATAAGTGTTTACCTTTTGTTTTGTTATGAAGAAAAAACAAACAAAAAGGGGACCTTATGCTTATTTGCTCATGAACCCTACTTGCATAAGGAAGAAGGTGACGATTACAAAGCATTTTGAAAACATACGAATAGAGTGTATATACCATAGATTGAGCATAACATTGATTTAAAACATCTTGACTGTGGAGTGTGATTTTAACTGGTAAGGTAAATCATTAAGTGACATGCCTATTTTTGAAAGGTTGAAAAATGTGTTGAAAGGGGATGAGAGTAGTTAATTGCATTATATATGAGGCATGATATTAATATCTTATGAATTTAATTTATTTGTGCCTTTTATAATTTTTTCTGAGTAACTTTATCAATTATACGTTTGATTAATTAAATTCCTTCCTTTTTAAATTATAGGCTCTTTTAATTAGATGTTGAGATTTTTATTGAGGGCAAGCAAACGACTAAGTGTTGGGGAATTTGATGCACCCAATTTGCGTATACAGTTCCATAGATATAAATAAAGCTAAAAACATGTTTTCAACAATTATCTATTGTTTTATGAATATATTCTTTGATTTTGGTGATTCTGTTTACTTTCAAGAGCTTTCTGGCTAAATACACGAATCAATGGAAGCTTGTGAAAATTTTGAAACTACACGGCATGTACTTTTATACACACTGTGTACACCCAGACAGGGACATGGATCGAAGGAGGGAGTATACGCCCATGTCACTAGGAAGAAGATACACGCTGTGTATGACGGTGCTACACGTCGTGTACTACATTCTAGAAGTGATTGTTGCTGAATAAGAGTCCACACGCCCATGTGGCCGTTGAAGGAGACACGGTGTGTTCCATTTTTACACGACGTGTCTGCTATTCTAGAAGGTATTGGTGGAAAATTTGTACACTACACGCCGTGTATGGGGGCACTACATGCCGTGTACACTCAACTATCAGGCAGAACCATTTTCAAAAGTCAAAGATGGGGTGTTAGGCCACCTTCCAGTGGAGAAATTGGCGCTAAAGCGCATTGACGAAAAGTACATGGCGTGTACATTCTATACACGTCGTGTACATTATTTTTCTATAAAAAAAGGTCGTGGCCTTCGGATTTCGGTGTTCAGAACCCATTGGAGGAGAGAGAAGCTCTGCTACCACCATTTCTGAAGCCACCGAGGTGTCGTCATTCCGCTATTCTGCCATTCCACTTGCCGACACATTTCCTCAATGCTTAAACAATGAATCTGTCAGGTATCACGTGTGTCGTTTCTCTCATGCTCTCTATGTGTAACTAAACACCTCATGTTGGGGCTATGGATGAAGGGATCGTAAATTGCATGTTGTTTTATATAGTTATGTTTTCTCATTGTAATTATTCTTACACTTCTTAATTCACTGACAAATATAACTGAGAATTATGAGCCGGACCAAGGGAAGATTTCTTAATGATACAAAAGAAAAGTAATGGTGAAAACATCCATGACCATTGGAAAGATTTCACCAAATAAAATAATGGACTGAACTCAATAAAGAATTAAGAATGATGACTACCAGACAAAGGAGTCAACTGCTCTAATTACAAACAAGAGTAACCGGACCCAGGAAATCTTGTAACAAAACGAAATCCAAAATGATTGAATTATTATGAACAACACAACCATTTATACAACCTGCAAAATAACTCCTTAATCACCACATCCATGACGCGTCTTTTCTCCCCATTTAAACTCTTTAAATTCAATCATTGTTTTCTTTAAAACTGGTAATCATTTATTCAAAGTAAAACAATATAGTTTATATCCAAAATCAAAATCAAACCAATCAACTCTAAATTCTACATACTTCACCTAATTATGTATTAACTCAATTAAATTCACACACGCCATTGCTCCCTATGGATCGACCCCAAACATATGCTATACTAAAGTTCTAAGAACGGGTAATTAATTTGGGTTGCATATAACTTTAGTTAATGACAAGTGAGACCAATTATTATGTAAATGGACAATCCTCCACCATGTCTCATCCCATATTTATGTTATTTGAATGATGAATTCATTACCTGATAGGTGCCGATTTACCGCCTCCATAGAAGAAATGTTTTTGTTTTTTACTTATACCATAATGGATTGATACAAGACCACACTTTTAGTTCTTTTTTTATAATATATATAATAATTTATATAGTGTTATGGAAAAGGAATATATAAATTATATTAATTTATAACAGATAACATGTCTGCAGCGATTGAAAACCCACCAAAATAATCTAAATGATTATCATTAATTTATATGTAATGAAATATCTTAATATCTAGAAAAAATATATATATCACAAATGAATAATTTGGATTGTCATCAATAATATATAATTTAATTTGTTTTTAAATTATTCCAATTTTAACTGTGCTTCCATATGCATGTAAATGTAACCCTATCATGAAATATGAGGAAAAGAACACTCATGAATGATGAAATTGAATGTCAAACTCATCAAAAATGTCCATAAATGTACATAATAATATAATTATAAATAAAACCTATTTATAATATATTATCAATTAATTAATTCAAGAATCAAATTTTATTATATTGGAACCTAAGATAAATTTCATAACATATTTGGACATAAGGTAACTTCTCGAACCCCCATTTTCATTAATGTTATGCATTCTCCTTCTTTACAACAATGTAATTATTAATTATTATTATATAAGTAATCTTAATTATGTGTATATGTTACCAAATCTTACATCTTGATTATTTTATCTTTCTTTTATGTGGAAATATGGGGTTTATAGGGTTCCCTTCTCTATTATTCATGATACACAAACCTGATAAAAGTTAAATTCTCGATTTGTTACCCATTTTCATTTACTATACCAAATCTATTATAATCCATGATTATTTTTCTAAAATAACTAGTATATTAGGAAAAACTATATTTTTTTATTTTTTGTTTTATATAAATAATTTTAAAAATTACAAATTATTGAATGAAAAGAAATACACCTTGCACAGTAAAAGAAGAATTTCTCCTAAGAATTTCTTGATTATTTTGATAGACTATGTTTTTCTTTTTAAAAAACTAGGTTAAATTGTCTACTTTATTTATATTTTTATCTTTTTATACTCATATACTATATTGTATTAAAAAAAATTATCATTTTTACTAAGGTTTTTTTATCTTGATATTATTAAATTTATTAATCAGAATGTTTAGTGATTAGGTTCATCATTTGGGAAAAGTTATTTACATTTCATATTAATATTTCTCAGAACCCCATATATATGAGAAATTAATTGGACATAATATTTATAGTGTGGGGCATGATATATCAACATGATGCATCTAAATATATATTGAGAAAAATAGAAATTTGTTTGGTCGAGGCCTTAACTATTAATTTACAGATGTCTTGAACAAGTACTCAGTGGGTGGTTTTAGTTATCAAGAATTATGAATTCCTAGATTATGATATTACTAATTGATAAATCATGTTGTTATTCAACTAGTATAATATCTATAGTTATGTTTCATGTAGATATCTTTGGGGAATTATTTAATTATTTTTCATTTCTTCCATATTATGATCTATATTATGTTTTATTATCATGAATTATAGTTATTCACATTGACTTATTATTTACTTTTATGAAAGATAATGTTGTATTTTTTATACTAAATGTGCATCTGAGATTTCACCTTTATTGATTTAATTTTATTGAGGATGAAAAGATGTATAATATGAATGGTTTACAAATATAATCTAGGAGTCTTGTATATTATAAATGAATTTTATATATTGTTGTTCCTTTAAAAAAAATTATAATTTTTTTTTCTGGTTTCCAAAAACTACTAAACTTTTTAGTCATTTGGAATGAAAACACTTGATCATAATAATAGGGTAGTAAAGAAATGCATCAACTACATTCTTTTAAAGATAACAATTATTAAAGGAAATTATTGTAGAATCCTTTGAAAACATATATTAGGGATCATAAACCTATTATAGGCATTGAGGATAAACATATATATTAATCCTTGAATTATTGAAAGGTGGAGATTATATGGGTCTTCATGATAAATACATCATCATCTAGATAATATAAGGATATGTGGTTCTGAATAAATGGACATATGAAATAATAAATTGTCCCATGATAGACATAGTGTATTCTTGTATGTGATAAGGGCCCTTACTGTGACCCTAGTTTTACACTCCTAATGGATATAATTTTGATAATTCATATTTTATTTAAAAACAATTATGAAATATTTAATAGTAAATGTGTCCCCAAAGAAGCCATATTAATGGTTATGAGATTAGGTATACCTTAATTTTTAATTTATGTTCTATGTTTTGATAGTATAAAATTATGAATCATGATTCATAACATAATTTAGAGTGTGTCATTTTTTAAAAATGGAGCATAGTATAAAAAATTGAAACTGTACCAAAAATAGTACCTCATTCAGAAATTGACCTCCTTTGTATGAAAGTTATGTTGTTACTACAGTTGTGACTGGTGCTATGAAACATATAACAATACAATGATAGATGAATAATGTTATGAACAATAACCTTATCCTTATGGATAATATTTATCTACAATTTGGAAGATAAATGTAACACTTCATTATGTGAAAATAGCCACCATAATTAAATTGAACTACATATCGATTTGTTATAGAGAATTTGATAGGATTATTAGATAAGTCATTACCCACAATTTATTGTAACGATAGGAATATGGTAATCATGGTATATTATCTTCTCTTTGGAGATAACGATCAATACTGGTGATTGATTCAATAAACAAATGAGGAGGATGAAATTGAAAATATAGACTAGAAAAATTTTAATGATATTTTCATAGAAAGATACTTCCATTAAAAAATGTGAGCAGATATAGAGAGGAAATTGTTGAGTCTGATATAGAAATAAGATGAAAACTTTTCCATGTATGAAAGCAACATGACAAAGTCAGCAAGGGATGTTGCAGACTACATACATATTACAAGAAGAAATATTGATCATCTCATTGATGGTTTAAAACCATTATTCCAAAGAGAACTCTTCTCCCTAAATTTCTCATCATATGATGATATAGTATCACATTCAATAAATAGATAGAAATAATTCTCTATGTCATAAGACTTTATTGGAATAAAATAGAAGAAGTGGATTGATGAAGAATTAATGGTTAAACGTATGAATAAAAAGTGAAATTTTTTCAGCATGTGATACGTGTGGAAGGAAGAACCCTTGTGCCTAAATAAAAGGAAAATAGGTTTTCCACAAGTATGGAGATAATGGAATCTAATTCCATTATTGGATTGAGGAGAAAGAAGCTACCAATGTTCAATACTACAATTGAAGTTAGATGGTATACTATTCAGATGATTTTCCTAAGCATCATGGAATCCCACCCCAGAAAAATCCATATGATAATGTCAAATAACATGAGATCAAAATAGAATCAGTTGAAGTTACTAATGATTTCCTGTTAGGTTCATTAATCAATTCCTCTAAGATGGAAATTGTTTTATTTGATTTTTGATGATCGTATTATTTTATGTCTTCCACGTTTTCCAAAAACAATTATGCATTCACTTTTTGATTTAATATTCATGTAGTAATTTATAACCCCTAAGGGAAGTATCATTCAATAAAAATGTGTCTCTTATCCCCATTTAAGACACATAATTATGATTTTGTTCATAACCTTTTCATCATACAAATTTTTTACATTGATATAATCACTGGTATGGATGTAATTTGAAAATAAGTTTTGAAAAATATATTTTAAAAAGATAGAAATTATGATGGGTGAGGAAGATGTCGAATCCCTTGCCTTTAGATTAGAATCCACTTTATCTGGGTCATATTTGAATCTACCTCCTGATGCTTTTCTCAATGAAAATTTTGTGGAGGAAGAGAAAAAATCATATATGGATGAGTTAGGAAATCTTCCAATTGGAGATGTAGCTATCATGCAAGGATATGTTGATGTATTTTTAGAGTATTTACCTGGGTATCCTCTCAAGAGGGAGGCTTCATCCCCTAGTGATATAATTCCTATTGCAAAACCTATCTCAATTTTGATTTATATAATGAATAATTTGGACTTAGTAGAGCTGAAGAGGCAACTATAGATATTAAGATATACAATATTTATGCAACCACTTGAAAAACTGGACATGAACCCTTTGGCATAAAAATTTGATGTGAAAAAATCCTTAGCCGCACAACAGTATCATAAAACCAAGAATATGTGACACATATAACGAACAAAAATGTATTATCCATGATAAAGTATTCATTATATAATGAGATCTATCATTGAATATGCAACACATCAAAAGTGATTAATGAGATGTTCCTTACAAAATTCTTCACCCCATTATGAAATCTATCAATAAATACATGACACATGCTAGGATAGAAAATTTATTATCAATAAAAATGTATGCATTCCATCATGAGAGACATCATTAAATATGACACATATCAATGTATTGCAAAGTGAAATTCACTAAAAATTTCAACATGATTTCACTACATCTATAAATTTTAGTTTAAGAAAATAATTTAAATAATAAAAACTATCCCTAATAATGTATGCATGACTTTATGGATTACATAATTGATCATTTTACACTTCAATGGAAAAATAGTTATTATCCCTAAATATGTATGCACTCTGTCACGATATCCATCAATGATCATGAAATGCATGACAGACAATAAGATGCGTTTCTTGATGGGATTTTTCACACATGATCATAATATTTATTATTGATCATGTGTTGAATCACAGACAAGGATAGTCATTTTCTTTGACAACACTCACAAAACTACATATGATTAAAAAAATCATGGAAAATATGAGGATAATATCCAAGATGAGGAACATATTTTGGTCCTAAAAATCATGAGTCATGCCTCAAGTAGATTTCAAGACCCCACAGCCCCATGTCAATTTTTCTACCTTTCTACATGAGATCCCACTGGCATATTGACCTCATCACACAAAATAACTCGGACATGCCTAGGTGATCATGTAGTTCCCTTTTGGTTCAAAAAATAAGAAGAATGGTATTTTCATGATAAGTCATCACACATCACTATAACACCTTTTTGGGTTATATTATGTGTCACCGATTGGGAGAATAATTATCCTAAAAGTAATTCATAAAATCAAAATAGATCCAAAAGCATTGAAATATAAGAAAACAAAATAAAAAAGGGAGAACAGTGGGAGCCTCTTCTGGTCATAAAAATCAAATGACACACCCATGAATCCCGTAAGACATCATAGAATCAGTGGTGACATGTCATCCTAGTCATGAATGTGACTTCTAGAATGTCACCCCCATCACGTGATAAGAATAAAAAATGTCTAGGTAGTACGGGGATCCCCATTTGGAACTATATGGTAAATATAAGGGTTTTTACTTAACATTAATGCACATCACCATAATAAATTTTTCATTCACACGATGCATCACTGATAGGTAGAGTGATTGTCTTCATCAACACTCTTACAACCTCAAAAGATACACAATCTTTATTAAACAAGAATATGTATCAAAGAGGGGTGTAAAATGATCATATTATGGTGGATAGACTATTACAACACACCTATGCTATATATAGAGTTGTCTCACCTGACTATCCAGCATCAAAACATGGTCTCATGTAATCCCTTAAAAACCCATCAATATCTTAGGACAACTCCCATAAAATTATTAAGAGGTAACAGAAAAGTTGTTAAATAGGATCCTTGGTCACTCAAGGGCTATTGGACATACCAAAATGACAATATGAAATTTTTCCTCAATTACTACATGATTATGAAAGGACCCATTATTTTGAAATAATCCCAAAAAGAGACATTGGTGGGATAAAATTAGGTCTTCTAATTCTTATACAACTCCACCATAATGAATAATGGGGGGAACTCACCAAACACAAAACATTTATGTCTTCAACCAACTCCAGTCAAGATTTTCCCAATACAAACCTTGCTATGTAGCTAAAAACCATCTGGAGAGGAATATAAATCTCCCACCCATTCATGAATGAAGAAAGCTTACATGGACGATAAATCCATGAATCCTCAAACCTATGAATCAGAGTGGATGTCTTGGAGTTAGTGATCATCTGACATGGATGTTTTCATTCTGGTATGATACTGGTGAAAAACCAAAGTGATCATGTACCATACATAGAATCTATTCATTTTCACCCATATATCAAGACGGACATCTAGAAAAGCATGTGAAGAACTTTCTTGGTTTCATCAAAATCATGAAAAAATAAAAAAATCATAACACTGAACAAATATAAGGAGTTTGAAATATAATGGATAGAAAAAAGGCATAAAATTGGAGAGTTATGCAAATAAAAAATAAGATGATCCTTATGTTCTTCTAATGAACCATCTGATAAATGAGAAAAAACTAGGAAATGTCACATAAATCTCACAAAAATCATTTGGTATACAATTTGTATCATGCCAACTCATTTGGATACATTTATATATGTCCAATGGAACCCCTTGGGAAAGGAACCTTAGTCTCATGAAGCCATCTGTTCTCTCCATCCAAATCATGTAGTGTCATATTTACTAGTTTGATGACTCAAACGATGGCCCTCAAACATGATAATTGTGACTTGAGGTAGCTCCCAAGAATTTTTTAGGTTTCTCATGATTCCCTCTTAGCATTCTAGCCAAGGAACACATTGTTAAATGTGAAATTTATCTAGGATCATGTGATGGATTCATAGATTAACCATCCATGTCTCATGATTTACAACATACTAGTCATCTAGTATCATGTGTTGGATTCACAGATCCTTTGGAGAGGTCTCACAATGTCCATTGGACATTTCATTCATTATCATGAAATGTTTTCCAATATCAGTTGTTTAGGGATTATGATGTCCTCAGAATAAGTAATACAAGAACATTCGATGACCCTCAAACTTTCCAAACTAGATATGAGAAGTCCCCCAGACATTCCAAAAGGATCATTAAATCAGGCTTGGAAATGTTCGCAAGATAAACATAATTTCCCTAAAATCCTCCTAAATATCAAAAAAACTATCAATTCATGTTAATTAGGATATCAATCTTCTTTTGTAGGAAAATTTACCATGTCAAAAGAGAATTCAGGGGATTTATTGGTTTTCCACCCACAGCGTGTAAGCCCCTATTATTTGGGAACATTCAGTATATAATCCCTAAACAGAAGAACTATAATTTTCCTGAATAATGTTATAATAAGGAAGCATATGACACCTCTCCAGGTCCAAACTATAATATAACTTATAAAGGGTTTTCCTAGTTTTTAGTTCTTACATATATAAGTAGTATGAATAATAATTTTCATTCCCTTTATTCTCACACAAATCATACTTTACATGAGCTTAGGTAGATTCAATGACTAGATAATTAACATCATAAGAATATATAAAGGAATGGGAAACCATGTCTTTAATCCCAAATTAGGTGAATAAAATTATATGAACCCAAATAACGGAAACATCAATGTGTTTTCTCTAACTAACTTAACTATGATTGTTGAGTCAATAAGGTTTATTTATGACATACCCATTCTTCTATGTTTTTTAAATATCAAAAACCTTATCTTATGGAAAAATATTTTTCCCTAAGTATTTTTTACAAAAGTAAAATTTCCCTTCTCCAATTTTTTTTATCCTTACCATTGTTTTCATTGTTCATTTTACAGTTTCACTAAGTCAAACTCTTTTTATTTATATTCCTAAAATGTGGATTCATATTTAAAACCATAGAATCATATAATTCCAAAGATATAGTGTATTCGATTTAAAGATTCAAAATTCTATGATATTAAGAATATGAATTCGTTGAAATTCAGATTCTATATTATCTAATATTTATACTCTGAATTCTATGAAATTCTGGTTCCGAATTCTTATTATTCAGAATACTAATTCCATTAAATTCTGACTCTGAATTCCTCATAAATTAGACTATGAATTCCTCAGAATTCGAACACTAAATTCCTCATAACTTTGACTCTGAATTCCTCAAAATTTGGATTTTGAATTCCTCAAAATTCAAAATCCCAATTCATTTGAATTCACACATCAGAGTCATTTTCTATTACATTCTGAATTCTTTGAAAAAACAATTTTGAATTTCCATGTCTTATATATTTTGGATGTTTAAATGTTTTAAATCCACATTCTATTTTTCCATAAATTCCAAAAAATATATTTGGTTTTTTAATTTAATTTTGCATACACATACTATGAAACAATGTTGTAAAATCTATTTCTAACTATCCGTTCATTGAGTGACATGTGTACAAGTCCCTCCAAAATTAAAAAAAAATATGATCATTGGTTGAGGGAGAGGACTATTAGAGATGTACCTATAAATAAGAGATCATTTAAAATAGCTCGATACATATTAAAAAATCTAAGTATTCCTTTTTGTGATGTGATTTCTAGATTTAGAGACTCTCATGCCTTCTGTGTTCTGAACACCTTTTTCATCATGCGTCTTGCGACTATGATTGTTGCTAAGTAAAATAGAGGGCTTCTGGGGATAGGAAGATAGAGGTGCCAACTACTTTAACGATTGGGGACTTGCAAGGGTAGAATGACATATTTTGATCTTCCTATCGAGGGATAACCCTAGAGTGGGTAAGACAGACCTTCCTGAATGAATATAGAAAGGTTCCTTTATTCATGTTTTTGGGATACCCAACTACTTATGTTAAATAGATTTTTAATTATTACATTTTTTTAAGATTATTTCTACTTTAATTTGATGAAAGAAGAAAGTATATTTTTTTTATAATTTCTTGTAATTTTTTATACTCTGATCATTAAGATTCTAAATTTTTTAAAGAATAATATTTTCCTTTTAATCATTACTTATCTTTCATTTTGGATACCATATTTTTGGAACCTAAGCAATTTTATTTCATAGAACTATTTTTAGGGGTTTTGAATTTACCTTTTTTAACATAGTTAAACATAGGATTCCTTATAGTTAAAAACCTATGTTTTTAAAATTAATATTCAACCCTATTGTAATTAAGCATCTAAATATAATATTTCTATCCTAAAATTAGTATTATAGTAGATCTCTAAAATACTTATATTCACATATTTGTTATCTCTCTCAATGTTATCATTGTTATAAATTATTATTGCTTAACTTTTATTGTTTATGTTTTTCATTGAGATAGTTATATTTGTTTACAAACCTATTCAATTAACATGTTTTGTGGAATGATATTTTCCTATAGAATTAGAGGATTGAATGTTGGTTCTATTGAAAATCTAAATACTATCAGACCACTTATTTTTTATGGAAATGATTATGAATACTGGAGAGATAAATGAAGACCATTTTCATTAACACCAGAGAAGAACATTTTTTCAGGACTACTGGAGATTAAAATATTTCTAACAAGGAATTAAAAACCATCACCAATCATGAAAAATCATAATATCAACTAAATTACAATGTATACAATACATTGTTGTGATCAATGACTAGGAATATATATAGTCAAATTTCTTCTTCTGAAGCTGCAAACTTCATCTAGAAGAAACATGATGTTTCTCATTTTGGAACTTCAAAAGAAATAATGACTAGAGGATCTATATTGAGATCTGAATATCATAGATTTCTATTTCCTTATGGAGAGCATGATTGCAAAGTACAACAATGATTTATGAATTTTTTCAATAGTCTTCAATATATTGGTGAAATTGTCTAGATGATGAAGCTCATGAGGATATGGAAATTTATATTTTGACTAAACAGTGGGAATCTATGTGGAAAAATATTTATGAGAATATGAAAGTAACTCAAATTACCCTTGATGTGTTACTTGGAGATCTTATAAAACACTAGACAAATATGAAAATAGATTCTGATATGAATATGAAAAATAATGAAAATGGATGTGTAACCCTTACTACTACGAAATTCAAGACTCCTTAAATGGTTACAAGATCCAAGTATAAGAATTTCACTCTTCTATATGAATCTAGTAATTGTGAACATTTTAAGAATGAATTAGTTAATTATGTTCAATGAATGAACTAGATAGTGGGTAATAAATATTATCAATACCTATATAAGAATAAATATTGAAAGGATAACAAATATTATGAAGACACTAGTTATGAATGTAATAGATATAGACATATCAAGCTAGAATGTCTTCTATTTAAGAGAATAGACTGAAAGAAAAGTATTCTGAGAGAAACAGGAAGAAGTATTAAACGACTAAATATAAGAATGTATTGATGGAAACTGATACATGGAGTGCCACTGGTGGTGACTCATATAATGAATTCTTAGATTATGAATCTTCTAGTTAGATGATTCATGGTTTTATTAACAGAGTACCTATTGAATATCATTTCCTTATGGATAAGGTACACAATGATGAAACATTAACCAATATGTCTTTAATTGAAATTTTTTGTAATGAAGAATATTATGAGCTTTATGATGATGGATCTTTAGGTTCGAATATGAAAAAATGAGATCCTCAAATACAAGGGGGGGTGAATTTTATACTTTAAAAATTTCTTCGGAACCTTTATAGTTATGTTTTACAAGGTTAAACAAACATTCACAAGACCTATTAAAAATCCTTCTCTATTTTCTTTAAAGAATGATTCCACCTAAAGGCATATATAATCATTAATATAATTAGAGTAACTGAATTACAAAGTATAAGAAGGTTATACTTCCTCTCTTAAAAAATTTTACATACAACAATGGAATTAAAACAACATGTAATAGTTAAATAGTAACAATAAGATTCTTTTAACCCAAAGAGAAGGGTATCTATCAACCTTGGATAAAGGATCCATGATTTATACTTTCAAGAAAGTCTATCTTATAAAAACCCAGGTAATCCATCATTCTAAAGATTGGTATCTGTCTTGCTATCCCTACAAGACCTTGATTTAGAAGGAAATCAGGACCTCTCTCCTCCAATCCCGGAAAACCATGATCAGCACAATTAGAGTCTTCAAAAAAAATTCTAATCATGTTGTTCATTCATGAACATATTGTTTAGGACATCCACATGAAGCACATAGAGTTGTTAGATCCTATCTCTAGAAATAATTTAAAAAATTTATTCTTTCTAAGTTAGTTGTCAAAAATTGATGTATTTTTCTCGATCAAATGGGCTTGTATTTAAAGGAAAAACTTCACAACCATCAGCTCCTCTCCAACAGTCATATTTTTCCTTAAATTTTGGAGGGACCTGGACCCATGTCAAACATACAACGGTTAGTTTATAACAGATTGTACAACATCAATTCAAGTAATAGAAATGATGTTAAGTTAAATATAAATGTTAAGTATAAAAAAACATAGAATCTGATATCATGGGAATGATACATTTAATCAACTCTATCATTATCAAGAAACCATAATCCTAAGATATAAAGAAGGATGAATCATAGGGAAAAGTAAATCGGATTTGGAATCCTTTATTGAATTTATTTTGGAACCAGTATCCAAAAAATCAGAATCACTTATACACCAGACTTGTTATCATGAAGAAGGTATCATATATACACCAGAATCAGTATCTTAATGATCGGCAGAATATATACACCAGAATCAGTATCATGAAGATCAGCATCATATATACACCAGTATCAATATAGTGAATATCATAATCATATATACACCCGAATATGTATTGTGATGATCGACAACATATATACACCAGATTCAGAGTCATAAAAATTGAATAAAATATACACCAGAATCAGAATCATAAAAAATGAATGACAAATCATAATGATAGATCTGTATGTATAACAGAATGGAAAATTGGAATGATAGATCTGGAAGTATAACCGAATTGCAATATGTATTTATATATATCTAAGCATAACAGAATGAAAATTCCAGATCATAAAAAAATAACTTAAAAATATTCAGAACTTAACAAAATGTGTTTGTGATTTTCAAAGCATAAAAACATAAGTAAGGGAGAATTCGTAAGATATCCTTACTCAGTCAACAAAATCCCCCTTTTGGAAAGCACAAACAACTTTTCTAAGGAAGAATATATTGTCTTAGATATACATGTAAGAAAAAACTTATCTCCCATTTTGAATAAGATTTTGGATGAATATGACTAACTACCCCTTAGGTTATGTTTCCCAAGGATCGTATTCATGAGCTTTGATGTCTGGTTTTATTAAGGTAATATCTCCCCCTTAGATAAAAATTTCTTTTTAAAAGAAAACTTCCCCTTACATGTACAATATCCTTTCATTCCATACTCCCCCTTACTAGATTATCTTTCTCAAAGATTAAATTCTTCCTTTAAATAAATTCTCCCCCATTGTGATTTTCAAAATGTGGAAAAGGTATTGAGAAGTATACGATGTACCTGTAAGGTAAATAAATCATACATTCTAAAACAAAATAATGATATGCAAGAAACTTCTTAAGAAATTTTTTGGTAATAATTATTACATTACAAGAAAACACCGAAATGTAAATAGTCATCCATTCTTTATCTACTCAGAAAATATCTTCTTTATCAAGGATTTTTGTTTCCTAACATCCTTCTGATATTCTTCAAACTTTTTTAGTGGTATCTCTTTATCCTAATTATTCTATTCTAAATACATGATCCTATCTTTTTGAACAACCACCTTTCTCTCTAATTCAGCTTTGACTTCCATCTCACTGCAAACATATTGAACAATACAATTAAGTTGACTCGATTTCTCATAGATTGATCCCTTGACCTTGTTGAACTCACTTTAAAAAGTATAAAAATCTCATTTTGTTGAATCCATGAAGTCAACGAACTGTCTTAGCTCTTCCTTGATAGTTTTGGTATAGTTAAAGACTTTTTTACAAGTCAACTTCTGAGCTTTGTAATCAATCATTAGATTACTAAAGCCAGTTTTTTTGCTTGAAAAACATTCCCATAAACATATTGGTCAATTCCGTCATTTTATTCAGGGTCTATTGCATCATTTGACTCAGGGCATCTATGTTTACAAGAAATCGAATGGTGCTAACCAACATTCTTAACCATATCTTGAGAAAATCATTTTCGACAGATGAAGAGGACTGGGATCCTAAAAAATAATTTCCTTTATCAACTCCTCTTAAAGTTAAGTAATATGGTCTCTTTATTGTATTATAGTACATCTGAGAAATTTATTTATAATATGATGCATCAAAAACATTGTTTCCTTTAACATGGTCTCAACCTAGAGATTGTTCATCTGAAACTTGAAAGAAATTTATATCCCCTGTTCAACTTTCTCCTTTTTGAACTCGTGATGCTGAGATCCTCCTTGTCCCTATTATTCTTGAAATCAGTCCTTTTCGTCACCTTGTTGTCCAACCAGTTATTTATACAATTGTTCTTCTAGTTCAAATTCAACTTCATCTTTATCTTCAACTTCATTCTCTTCCTCACCTTCTATTTCTTCCTCATGTTCTTCTTCAACTTGTTCTTCAAATTTTTCTAATGAAATAGATTTGGAAACTAAACTTGAAGAAGTTCCAACATAATCTTCTACTTCACTTAAAACATCATCATTATCATCTTGGATTATCTGATCTTCCAATTCTTGAACTGGTTTTGATAAGGCTAGGTCTATTTTAGAATTCTGGATTTCCAGAGTGGCCACCAGTTTCTTATGAACAACTTGAGATTTTGGTACTTCCTAAGAGTTATTTTATACATCTTTGAGAAGAGACTAACAAACATCTTCTTCGAAATATTTTTTCCTTAACTTATTCTCCTTCTTTTATTTCTCATGATTTTCAGCATGCTTGATTTTTAGATCCTTAGCCTCTGGAGGATTTATACCAAAATAAGGATCTTCTTCTTTTATATTAGATGTCATTTTTCACCACTTTTCAATTGTTGAATCTGAATAAGATTTCGGTTTCTTTGTAGGAGGAGGTGCTGAAACCAGGACAACATGAAATAGTATAGGAAAGCCTATTTCATGGGGTTTCCTTTTCTTAGGAACTGACTTTGAAGATTCTAGAGCATAACCCTTGTTCGGGACAACCATTTTTCAAAACTTTTCAATTCTGTAATAACCTCAACTTTTATCCTCCTTGGAGTGTTGTCACTAAGCAAAAAAATCATGAAGGGAATTGAGACTGATTGGTATGGAACATTCAGCTCTAAGAGACACATAACAATTATCCTGTAAATAGTTGCTGCATACATAGGAATCTGGTATCTGATGGTTCCACTTTTTATTTATTGGATGGTGAGAAATATGTACTTCACCATGTTTATATTCCTTAGGTTGACAAGAAAGTCTACCAGAAAGATATCACATATATTTAGAGAATCCTTATCTCCCATTCGTGGAATAATAAATACTATAATCTAGAGAGCCACCATCTTGATGTTTGTTTAATGATTCTTAATCTTCAGATTCTCAAGAAACATAAGTCCAAGAAAATCCAAACCTTTGACCTTCTCAAAACAACCTTCCTTACCATGGAGTTTCTGAAAAAAATAATAGAATCCACTTAATAAAGTATGTTAAGAATATTTTCAAACATCTTGTAGGGGAATGTATATGATTTATCATAGCATTTGAACTTAGACATATCCTTACTGTTCTTTTGAAATATGGTAACTGACTCTTAAAATTGAATAAGTAGGCCAGGATAAACTTGATCCTGATATTTCTCTTTCGCCACAAAGATAGTTTCCCATCCATTATATCTAATCTCATTAGAAATAATGGATTCATATCCTTCAAAAAACATAGGTCACACAAACCATTCCCTAAAGATTGACCAGTCCTTATTCTCCTTGCTAATTTGTATCTGATCTGCTAAGGATTCCGGAGACATTCAGGGTGACAGAGACAAAAGAATCATAATGAATGCTTGGATGGAATCAAAAACACGACAATGAGATTAGTAATGATGGTGAGATAATTGAAAATGATTCACCCCTTATATAGACATAATTATGAATTTCAAACTTACATAAGATAATCGAATGGCTGACAAAAACCAGATCTAATCTGACAGTTGATAATGGATATAGAAAATATGAATTCTGATCTTTTCAAGTAAGGTAAAGAGGAATTTAAGAAAATTTTAAATACCAACATGTAAAACATAGAATAAAGAAATTAAAGAGTAAGAAATATTACCTTTTGGAATACACTGAGAGATTTATCAGTATTATAAGAATTTTTCTTGATAATTTTCAAAATATAAATTTTCAAATTCTCCACCATGATCAATATGAATATTCATCAATGAAAGGTTTTTATAATTTTTAACTTGAGCTCTAAAGATTTTGATATAATAAAATGCATCAGTTTTTGTTGTAAGAAAATAGGCCCACGTAAATCTAGTGTAGTCATCAACTCAGAAAAACACAAAGTATTTGCCTCCAATACTTCTAGTTTTTGTTGGACCAAATATATCCATGTGAACTAAATGTAAGGCATTAGATGTTGTAACATCGCTGATTGATTTAAATCCATATTTATGTTTCCTTCTAAATTAACAAGGATTACAAACCTTCGACAAATCAAACTTTTGTTCTAGTAGATCTTGAACATGTTCTTTCATAGAATGCATACTAAAATTCATAAGTTACAGTGTCCTAGTATCCAATTCCAAATACATTATTGATCTCCAAATGCACAAGTGAAAGTAGATATTGACTTCTAAGGTCTTCTAGGATTATTATGTATACATTCTCATGCCGAGGGCAATGAAAATAAACTCATCCTTGGAATAATGAACAAAACATTTATCATTTATAAAATTTACAAGGTAACCTTCATAACATATTTCTTGTATGCTTATGAGTTTGTGCCTAAGGACTTTTACAAAAATAACATTTGAAATAATAGTTTTACCAGAAGATTAATGTTAGCTATAACGACAATTTCACTTCGAGAGTTATCACCAAAAGATATCTTTCCACCTTCTATTTTTAAAATCTTCTAGAAATAGTCATTGTTACCAGTCATGTGTCAGGAAAATCCACTATCCACATACAATAGGTTGTTTGTACCTCTTTCTTTTTCCTGAAAAAGAACAAGATAGGCTTTCAGAATTCAAACCTGCTTGGATCTGGAATAGTTAGACAATAAAATTTTGGGTATCCACATTTGTTTAGAAAAATAAGCTTTATGAAACCCGTGAAATTGAACATTATTAAAAGATCATTTTTTCTTCCAATGCCCACCAATTTGGCATTTAGTACAATAAGGGTCTCTAGATGTAACAATTTAATTATTTTTAAAAATAGGTTTTTCATGGGAATAAACTAAACCCTGATTATTATCATGAGGTAAGATCTGACAATACATCTTATCAAAAAAAAATTTACCAGTACTAAAATTTGCAAGAATATTCTTCAATGAAAATATTTAAGATTTTAGTCTCAATAATAAATAATTATCATCAAGAATAATATATTTATTGTTATATTTATCCTCCAAAACATTTTTTTTCGAAAAACAGTTTTTTATAAACCTTAGAATGTTTATTCTTATCAGAATTAACATCCCCATGTTTCGTAGAAAGATTTTTTGAGTCATCATTTTTCTCATCACGATCCTTGGATGGATCTAAAATTTCATTTGTTAAAAGAGATTCCCTAGAGTTTTCTTTATCAAGCTTTATAGAAACATTTCAATTTGTCTTTTATAACAACTTAGAAAATATAGAAACTTCTTCATATTAAGGTGAATCACTATAATTATCTGATGAATAAGATTCTTCATCTTACGAAAACCCTCTATCATTAATTTTTTTACATAAAGACATATTGATTAAGGATTCAACAGTTCGAACCTTAGCCATAAGACAATGATTTTGAAATGGATCTTTGGATATTAGACCAATATTCTTTTTCCCAGAAGATTCATAATCTAAAGAATCGTCAGTAGAATCTCCACCAATGGCACTCCAAGTTTCATTGGATTTATGGACATTCCTATGCTTTGATATGTAGAACATTTTATCATTTCTCTAAAAATTAATATATTTCTTATCCATTTTCTTAAGAAATGGACAGTCATGTCTAATATGACTAGTTCTTCTACATTTATAGAATATTACTTCTCCATATTTGTTATCTTTTACATCATTCATCTTGTATCTATATTGAAAGTTCTTCTGCCCAGAAATCTTATTCATCATCTAAGAAAGACTGGCTAACTCATTATTTGAAGTTTCACTTTCACTAGATTCATATTGAACAAAAACCTTCTAATATTTAGATCATGAAATTCTCTCATGAATCATGGATTTCATATGATTTGGAAGTAGTTGTAAAATAAACACCTCCATTTCCATTCTTCTTATTAATATTATCAGCATCTCTCTTCAATCGGGTTTCATGTTGAAGAAGAGTCCCAAATAGTTCATAAAGAGAAATATGAGTAACTTTGATATTCTCATCTATATCAGTCCTCTTGGATTCCCATTCGTTAGGCATGATGTCAATAATTCGGTCGACAAAAGATTTATCATCTAAAACTTTCTCACCCACTGATTGTAAGCTATTGAAAATAGTCATAAATCATTGATGTACCTTTCATATGGGTTCTCAATAAGGAATGTAGAAACCATGATACATATCTCTAAACATAGGTCTTCTAGTTTCAATGAATTTGGATTTTTTGAAGTGAGTTAAATCAGGCTTCTTCCAAATACAAATTGAAACTTCACAGGATGAAATCTGGCTATATATATTTGTAGCCATATAACATAGAAACGTATTATCTACCTTAAAGATCAGCTGATATTAGACCTTTTCCAGATTATTAATGGTTTTAAGTTCTTTATCGGGAATCTTATAATCTTCAGATAACAAAATGCAGTTGTCTACACCTGTGTTTATCACAAATGCCTTCATTCAATTTCTCCAGTACTCATAATCATTTCCATTGAATATTGGTGGTCTAATATGATTGAGATTATCTAAAATTCCAACATGAATTCCAGCCATTCTAAAAAGATATTTATTTCCACAAAACATAATTGTAATAAAAGTATAAAAATAAAATTTGAAGAACTTAATAAAATGAAAACATGAACAAGAAGACTTATATGTGGATATAAGTATTTTTGTGACCTCCTCTGATATAAAGTGTCAGAATGATTCAGATTATGAGGTATCCAACCTCTGATACCAAATGATGAATCAAATATGTAAAAATTATAGGCTCAAATACAAGATGGGAGTGAATTGTATGCATTAAAAATTCCTTTAGAACCATTAATGATAAGTTCAACAAGGTTAAACAAACATTCACGAGACCTATCAAAAAAATATTTTCTATTTTAATAAAATAAATATTATAAATTAAACCATATAGAATTTGTAATATAATCATAGTATCATAATTAAAATGTATAAGAAGGTTATACTTCATATCTTTAACAATTTTAACATACTACAGTGTAATTAAAACAACTTGTACTATTAAACAAGTTACAATACGATCCTTTTAACCCAAAGAGAAGGGTATCCCACAACCTTGGATATAGGTACCTTGATTTATACATTCATGAATGTCTTTCTTACAAAAACCCAGGTAAGATCTCAATCTGATGATCGATATTTGTCTTGTTATCCCTGGAAGCCCTCAATGTAAAAGGAAATTGGAACCTCTATTTTTCAATACCCGAAGCCCATGATCCGCATGATTGGAGTCTACACAAACCAAGTCTAAACATGTTGTTCATGCCTGAACATGTTTTTCACGACATCAACATAAAGCACTGAGAGTTGTTAGAGCCTCTCTCTAGAAATAACATCACAGTATTATTCTTTCAAATTCAGTTGTCAAAAATTGAAGTATTTTACTCATCCAAATGGGCTTGTATTTATAAGAAAATCATTTCAATGGTAGGATCCTCTCCAACGATCATATTTTACATTAAATTTTGGAGGGACTTGGACACGTTTCAAACATACAATAGTTAGTCTATAATAGATTGTATGAAATCATTTCAAGTAACAAAAACGATGTTAAGTTAAAGATAAATGTTAAGTATAAGAAAACATAGATTCTGATATCCTTGGAATGATACATTTAAACAACTCTAACATTATCAAGAAAACGTAATCTTAAGAAATCAAGAATCCAGAATCATAAGGAAAAGTAAATCGGATTGAGAAACTGGTATTGCATTTGTTCTGGAACCAATATCAACAAAATCAAACTCACATTTACTCAAGAATAGGTATCATGACGATGGTATTATATATACACCAAAATCTGTATCTTAAAGATTAGCATCATATATACACCAGAATTGGTATCATAATGATCAAAATCATATATAAACTGGAATCAGTATTGTAAATATCAGTATCTTATATACACCAGAATTGGTATTTTGAAGATTGGTATCATATATACACTGGACTCAGAATCATAAAAATTTATTCATATATACATCGTAATCAGAATCATAATAACTTAATGAAAATTCAGAATCCCAAAAAAATAGTACATAAAAATATTCAGAACTTAAGAAAAAGTTTTTGTTATTTTTAATACATAATACCATAAGGAATGGAGAAGTAATAATATATCCTTATTGACTCAACAAAATCATCCTCATTAGAAGATAATATCTTTCTTCATTTTATGATTTTTCTAGATTTTATGAACATCTTGAGAATGAAAATTGTAATGTAAAAAATTAGTTAGACAAAAAAATTCATCAATTTATATTTTAACTAAATAAGTATAAGATCATTAAAAAGATCTCTATCAGAAATATATTTACATTGAATTATTTATAAAAACAATAAGGATGATATTTCTAAGAATGATAATCTATATGAGGATCTTGAAAATTAAATTTATAAAAAAATATTTTAGATGCTAACAGTAGTTCTAAAACTAATAACATTGAGAACATGAACATTGTTTTTAAACTAATGTCATTTATTTTTTCCCTCAGGAAATTATATAAAGCATTACCTCTGGTAAGGAAAACATTGATAAGATTTATTCCCAAATTCATTGTTTAATGAATATTTCAAGATTTGGTTATACACATTCAAAACCAGTTTTGAGTAAAAACTATTTTGTTCCATAAATTGCCCTATTTTGTACTAAATGTCAGTTTGGTGGACACAAGGAGAAAAAAATCATTACAAAAACACAATCAATATGTTTTCATAAATTTTATTTTTCTAATTAAAGGTTTATTCCTAAAATCACACTTTTTGAAATTTCCAGGTCAAAGAATGTTTGGATACTGAAAGTATAACTACTTTTTTTAGAGAAATAAAGATAGTACAACAAAATACTTGATACATGGATAGTGTATGTTCGACTAATAGGACTGAAAAAAACATCATTGAAAATTTTATGAAGCTGAAAGTATGAAATCTGACTTTCAAAGATAATGTTGATGGTAAACTTTTTGCTATAGGTAGCATTATTATTCTTTAAAAAAACATAGATTTCAAATGTTTTATTTGTTAAGGGAATTTATCAAAACCTTATAATTATAATTCAATTATGTAATGATGGTTACCTTGTGAATTTTATAAATGATAAATTCCTAGTACACAATTCCAAGGAAGAGTTTATTCTTTCTATGCATATGTAAGAGATTGAATACATACTAAAATTATAAATCCTTATGAGCCATGATATACAATGCCATAGTGCAATGTAAGATCAATATATGTTATAACAAAGATGGTTAAGACACTGTAACCTTATAAACCTATGAAAACACATAAATAAAAGTCTTTTTAAAGATCTATAAGAGTTTATATTTGATTCTTTGAAAGTTTGTTATCCTTTTCAATATGGAAAAAATAGATATCAATTTCTAAATAAATAGGAGAAGTCTTAGCATCTGATGCATTTTAGTTAGTGTATATGGATCTTTTCATTCCCATGCAAAAAGGATGTATTGGAGGAAAATACTGTGAATTTTTCGTTATTTGATTATTACTATTGAATTATGTGTGTCTATTTTTTAGAATTAAAATATAAAGTTTTTTTAATTCAAAACCATTATATACTATTTTAAAAATTAGATAAACCATCCTATAAATACAATTCATAGTGATCATTGAGGAGAATTTCAAAATAAAAAATTTGAAACTTTTTTTAGTAAGAAAGGCATATCTCATAACTTCTTAGATCTATGAAATCCTCAACATAATGCTGTTGTTGAAAGATGAAATCGAATTCTTCAAGAGATAACTAGAACCACATTGAGTGAATATTTTATTAAAAAATATTTTTCAACTAAAGCAGTATGTACTTCTAGTTATACAATTAATCGAGTTTGGATCAGATCTTCTCCTAATATTACATCGTATGAATTGATGAATGGTAGACAACCTATACTTTCTTACATAAATGTATTTGATTAAAATGTATTTATCTTGATTAATAAATATAATTTACATAAATTGGAGCCCATGTATAATGAAAAAAATTTAATAGGCTACTCAACTACCTCTAACTATTATAGAGTTTTTAACAAAACCACTTGTACTTTTGATGAAATAGATCATGTGAAATTTGATGAACCTGAATCTTTTGTTCTTAAACAACCCCAACCGACATCTTCAGATATATTTTCAAAAACTAATTATAAACACTTGGTAGGAGATTCTTATTATATAGAAAATGTTAATAAAAATATTTCTGAAGTATTTACCCCAAAATATATCCCACCATATGTTGAAGAGTAGCTTTTAAAAAACCCAAACCATTTGTTTCTGAAGAATCATCTCGGTGATAGAATCATTGGGGATGTAAATCAGCCTTGAATAACTAGAGGATCCTTAAAAAATAAAATAGAATATCAAGAATTACTTTCCTGATTTGTACCAAAATGAACTGATGAATCTTTAGGTTACATTTTTTGGATTAATTCCATTCTATATATACTAAATGAATTCAAAAAGAAACAATGTCTGGACCTTGATTGAAACACCTAAGAAAACATCTATAATTGGAGTAAAATGGGTCTTGATAAAAAAGTGTGATGAGAATGGAATAATATTACAAAATACTTCCAAATTAATTTCTAAAGTATAAAATAACTAAGAAGGTATAGAATATGAAGAAAACTATTCTCCCATAGCTATACTTGATTGTATTTTCATTTTACTAGCCTTTGTAGCATTCTTTAATTTTAATTTTTTTTTAAAATATGTAAATTGTAATTTCTATAAAGGATAAAATCAAGAGGAAATTTATGATGAAAAACCTCATGGTTTTGAAGACAGAAATCATCTTGAACAAGTTTTCAAACATACCCATGCTTTATATAGACTTAAAAATAGAGCATATATTCCGGTATGATGGATTTACATGATTTTTTTTATAAAAAAATCAATTAAGGGAACTGCTGATACGAAACTTTATATATAAAATATAACAAAAAATTTTGATTCTTCAAATTTATGTTGATGAAATTTTATTTGGCAAAACTCTGTAATATTTAACTAATTTGTTTGTGAATCTAATAAAATCTGAGTTTGAAATGCGTATGATGGGTGAGTAATCATTTTTCCTAGGTTATCAGTTATCTCAAAATCCACAAAGAAATTATAAATCCAAATTTAAGTATATTAGTGATATTCTTAGTAATCATATATATAAAAAAACTAAAATATAAGTACTCAAATCGGTACCTCATATTCTCTTGATCATGATAAAGCTGAAAAAATAGTAGACCCAGTATCATTCATAGGTATGATAGGATGTTTACTATAATTGACATCTATTCATCCATGATTAATATTTTTAGTATGCTTATGTGAATAATATCAATCTAATACAAAGTAATCTCATTTAAAAGAACTAAAAAGCAATTTTTTTTATTTAATGAGAACCCTTGATTTAAGACTCATCTATACTTATCAAAATGATTTTGTTTTAAAAAACATTTGGATACTAATTTTGATAGATGTAAAATAGATATGTAAAGTACATTGGAAACATGTCATTTCATAGGAGGTTCATTAATCATTTGGTCATGCATGATGCAACACTCATTAGCACTTTACAGTACTGAAACTGAATATATAGCACGTTGAAGTTGATGTGGTCAAGTGTTGTGGATTCAAAATGCACTCACAGATTATGTATTGAGTTTTAACAATTCATAGATATTATGTGTTAATACCTGTACAATTTACATAACAAAAAACCCTTCACATCACTCCTGTGAAAAACACATATATATTAGGCATCACACTCTTAGGGATCACATTCTTAAAAGAGAGATCATTCTTCATTTTATCAGAATGCAATATCAACATAATGATATTTTTAGAAAATTGTTACTCACCGGTAGATTTGAATACATTAAACAAATGTTATGAAATATAACCATAAGGAAATCATCCAAATTACCTTTTTGTTGAAACATATCTCTTTACAATAATAAACTCCTTTTCATAGGGGGAGTACATTTTCTTTGTTAACCAAATATTTTATCGTAAATAAAATAAATTTTTAGAAATTTTTTTCCTTTCAAATATCTCGAATAAAATATTTTCCTATGAAAAATTTAGAATAAAATGTTTTCCTTAAGAAATTTATTTGGAATCTAAAATTTCTCAATATGAATATTTTTCTTTACTAAAGGTTTTTTTATTTGAAATTTGGAAGGTATGTTTCCTTATGTAGGTTTTCATAATTTTTTTTAATTGTTGGTATTTTTATCCTGTTTTAAAAAAATTATATGAATTCATGTTTCCTAATATAGAATTTTTATCCTTAAAAACCATTAAATATCAGATCCTACCAAATACTTCATTGACTTTAATCTCCACCGCCAGATCAAATTGTGCATCTTTCAACTGTTGGATCATTTTGGGATTATAAAATATCGCTTCAATGCCTATACAAAGGCCCCTAATTCATTGTCCCTCATTGGTTTTCATGAGTTTTCATGTCGAAGCTCTACCTCTATTCAAAATGATCATTCCTCTATTATTTTTTTTGCATAACTCTAGATGGATTGGGAAGCGTCTCCTCCAAAGAAAATGTCATCAGTTATGAAAATTTCAGAATGGTGGATAAACAGAGAGAGGATAGTATATCTATATTTCTATTCCAACTAATATTCTCTCATTATGAAAAATATCATGTTGAATGGATGGGAATGCTTTTGTATAACCAAACCGAATGGACATGATATAGTTTATTCGTACTTGTTGGTAGAATTTTATGAGTTAGTATGTTTTATATTAAATGATAGAGAGAAAAATTTTAGTTCAAAAATTATGGGAAATATAATTACCTCTCTTTTAACATGGAAGAAAATATCATTGGAATTCCTTATAAAGGTGAAGCTATTTTCTATAACCATAAATTGCCTGATGAATCTATATGTTTTATGAATAATAAGGCACTAGAGTTCCTTAGTTTGATATAAGTGAAGACAATGAAAATAATCCACCTCTCTACGAATCTCAGGATCATAGAATTATGGGTAAATATATTTCTCATTCTCAGAAAAGGTCATAAGGAAACTTTTAATAAAGTGATATCTATATTATGGATTTATTTGTGAACTGGAAGATGATTAATTTGGTAAAATATATTTTGCTAAATATCACCTACATCAAGAACATGTCCCTCGAATCTCAAATTATCATGTATCAGGATTTTATTTCCAAAATCATTATACATTTATTAAAGGAGTTCTAAATTTAATGTATTATTATGACAAGAAATTTCATAGTTTTGATGCTAAGTGATGATACCCTGAGTAGGATGAAGGTAAGATTTAACAGAAAATCCAGGGAATTCTATGACTTATATGAAAATAAAATTGATGCGTTATCTATGAAAATGGATGTAGGTGAGACATCTAATATGGGTGGGAAGAAGATAAATTACAAGTAACTAGAAGTAAAACAAACTCATATAGTTCAGGAAAGATAATCATCACCTCTAATTCCTATCACAAAAAAACCTACCCTTATGAAGTTATTTCTATGTGGAGATAAGTGAAGATAAATAGTAAAAAGAGATCCTAGAATTTCCCTGGATCCTGCTAATGAAAATAATTTGATGATTAAAGATTCATTGGAATATGAGAACCATGAAAAAAATAAGCTAAAGATGAAGATGTATGTGGTTGAAATATTTCATGATCATATAAATGATTCTGAGAATGCATCTAAACAAATCATGTTACCAGAACCCATTCTACATGAATCTATACCTGCGGCTCTAGGAATGAATATAGTAATTCTGGAACCAGAAGAAGACGAAAATATTGTTTTGGAAGAGGAAGTGGACAAGAAGAAGAGGAAGGAAGTGATGACACTAATGATATGATAATTCATGTTGATGAATATCATGATAATGAAAGCCCATTGGAAAAGATGTTAATCATGACATTTTAGGCTAACTCAAAAAAACATAATTCCCTAGGAATGTGTGATGAAGAATAAGATGAAGTAAAGAAGACATATTATGATAAATTCAGTAATCATGATATTATTCAACTAGATGATCTAGTGGGATATGCTAAGAAGGAAAAGGTTTGTGAGTACAAAATCATTCATGTATCAAATAGTGAACATGAATCCTAAAAGATGTGGAGACCATTTCTAGAGTTGATAAATGAAAACAGGTGATAGTTGATACACCTATGAAAGATGTTGTATGTATGAAAGAGGCCAGTGATTCATCAAAAATAAAGGCTACTTGGTTAGAGAAATAATCCTAACCAATAAAAGAATTTTATTCAGAATAGTCCTCCTTGGGTCAGGGAATTCAGGTTCAATAGCTGAGGAAATTAGTTGACACTATTCCTTTAATTCCGAGTATTGACTCAAGGTGTCAAATTAATATATAATTCTTATGAAAAAAATAATTAAGCATGATTATAATTTCAAAACATTCTATATCTATTATGATTCTCACAGAAGGTATTTTAATGGAATCACAAAGTGGTCTAAGAAGATGATTGAAGATCTGAAATTTTTTTATGGATTTCAAGACTCTGTTAAATATTCATTTGATAGAGTAGCGGTGAGGATTAAATAGATTATGAATGTTTTATTAGAATAGATGAATCTAAATAAATAATCCCAGATTAAGGAAGTAAAATATTTGAATGGTATTCTCAATTCAGTTGCATTGAATTTTAATAGAGAAAGAGATATCAGAATTAAGTTTGAAGAGAAGTTTAGTAAGAAAGAATTGCTTTTAAAGTCTCCGGATGAAAACCTAATATCTAAAGATGAAAAATATCAATTATTTTTAGAGGATAATTGATTATAATTAATTGTTATCATGTGATTTGTAGAATATAATAATAAGATTAAGAATATTAAGTCTATTTTGAATAAGTTCGTGTCGAAGGAAAAAGAAGCATGAATATTTTTCCTAAAAAATCCAAATTTTTGCTACAATTTTGTTGTATCAATATTTCCATTCGTAATGCAAATTATTATTGTGATTCATTTTTCTTTTTGTACATTGTTATAATATTTCAGGTACCATATTTTTTTCCATTCTCTTTATTCGTTTTTTAAAATCATGAATGGAAATAAAGGAATAAAAAAATACCAAGTAAAACAAGGAATTACCTAAGTAAGGGGGCATCTATCTAAGGGGTACTTTAATCAAAGAATATATCCCTATGAAAGAAATAGAAAAACCTCTTTAATGGAAGTCATGAATATGATCCTTATAGATTTCAAAATCTAAGGGGTAGTTAGTCGTGTTTACCATGATTCATAAGAAAAGGGAGATAAGTTTTTCTTTTAAGTTCATATAGAAAAATTCTTTGACCTCATATTATTTTTCATAAGGATGTTTGGGCATTCTAATAAAGGGGATATTATTGATTCAATAAGGTTTATTTATGACTTTTCCATCTCTATATGTTTTGAAAATCACAATCACATTATCTTATGGAAATTTTTTTTCCTTATGGATTATTTCCTTAATGAAAATTCCCTTCATTAAGGAAATTATTGTCCTTATATTTGTTTTCATTGTTCATTTTAAAATTTCTATAAGTAAAACTCCTTATATTTGTATGTATAAAATTCAGATTTTTATCTACGTCCTGATTATCTTATAATATCTTGGATATAGAGTATTCTGTTTGTAGATTTAGAATTCTATAAAATTCTGATTCTGAATTCTCTAAAATTCAGGCATTAAATTATATGATATTATGATTCTAAATACTCTGAAATTTGGACACTTGATTCTATAAAATTTAAGTTAATATTTCTCGGAATTTGGACACTTAATTCCATAGAATTCGAACAATCAATTCTTTAGAATTCAGAATCCGAATTCCTCAGAATTCAGACACTAAATTCCCCAAAATTTGGATTCCCAATTACATAGAATTCACAGTTTGAATTCATTATAATTCAGACTCTGAATATTTAAATTTTTAAGAATTTAGACTCTGAATTCCTCAGAATTCATACTCTGAATTACATAAAATTTGGATTATGAATGTCATAGACTAATAAAACTGAATTCATCAGAATTCGGATTCCGAGTTCATCAGAACTCAGACTTCGAATTACTCAGAATTCAAATTTTGATTTGATTGGAATTTAGACTCCTGAATTTGTATATTTCATATTTGAAGTTCTTTGAAAAACTGAATCTGAATATCCATGTCATTATAGATTCTGATTTTTTATATGGTTTGACTATGAATTCGTTTTTTCCTTGGACTTTGAAAAATATATTTTCTTAAGAAATTTCATTTTTCACAAACATACTATGAAATGATGTTGTAAAATCTGTTTCTAAATAACCATTTGTTGAGTGACATGTGTACATGTCCCTAAAAAATTCATATAAAAATAAGACATTTGGAGGAGGGATCTGACCATTAAAGATGTGTCTACAAAAAGAAGATCTTTTAAAATACCTCAATTCATGTTGATAGATATAGATATTAAATATTGTGAAGTTATTTTTAAATATAGATACTCTCATGCCTTGTGAATACGAACACCTTGTTCATCTTTCTTCGTGCAAATCTGATTGTTGTTGAGTACAATCGAGGTATTCTTGGGATAAGAGGATAGTGGTGTCGATTACCTTAATGATCTAGGGATGACAGGGATTTCTAGAGAGATTATGATATTTCAATATGGTTCTTACCCTAGTGTGTCTAAGACATGATTTCATGAATGTATAAATCCAAGGACCTTTATCCATGGTTTTTGGATACCAAAAAATTTGGGTTACTTTTTTTTACTTGTTACTTTTTTTGTTTCAAGTGTAATTACATTGCTTTTAGATAAAAGAAGAATGTATTATTTATTTTTAACTTCATGTACTTTTGTATACTATGATAAGTATGATTCTATATGCTTTAAGGTAGAATATTTTTCTTGTAATCATTACTTATGTTTCATTTTTTGAACCATATTTCTGGAACCTAAGAAAGAATGTTTCATAGAACTTTCATTTGGGTTTCTGATTTTTCCTTGTTTAACTTTGTTAATATTGTTTTCCTTAAGGTAAGAAATGGATATTTTTAAAATAAAATTAACCCCCACCTTTTGTAATTGAGCATCTACATATACTATTTCGATCCTAAAATGATGATATTCATTCCTTCCAAAACCATGAAATTTTGGACACCTTCCTAAAGCATAATCCGCATAGTAATTTATCCCAAGATTTTTCACATCACATATGTCCAACATGCTTATGTAGTGAAAAATATAACATATTATCCCTTATTTATCACACCGAGCATGGATCTTATGAACATATAATGTTTCAATAGTCATGTCATACACAACATCAATCTCCAACTTCTAGGGGAACCTCACTGTGTAAGACCCAAATAGTGGAATGATATATTTCCATCCATATAAGGGTATATAAATTTTTTCAATCCCTAAGGACATGAAAATAATATGGGAACTTTGATTCCTCCATTTACTATGACACATTAGATGTATCCTATAGACTAGTTCTTGGATATCAGGTTCCTACATTCATAATCATATGTTCTATCTTCATGACAATATATTTTTTGGGTTCTAGTGAACTAAATTGCTTTTGATTATTCCTATAAAAAGATACATAGGATGTACCATAATGGATAAATCCCCTCCTTGGGATATTAACTATAACACCCTAGGTAAATAAAGAGTATGAAATTTTCACATTTATACATATTTTTGAAAAAAATATTAATATAAATTTAAATGGGACTCTATGCTCGATGGCGTACCCAACATGCAACAACAAGTTTCTTGGGAATCTTACGTTGCACTCTAATAATAAAATAATATTATTTTAAATGGTAGATAACTCCTAGCTGTTGTGATGGCAGGAATGAATAAAACTAACTACAAAATGATTATATATGTTTTTAAAATATTTTTACTTTTTACAATAAATGTTAGAGGATTAAAAATGTGAATGAATCCAATTTTAAGCGTAAACATTCTAATATTCTTTAAAAGGTCGATTAACAGCCTTTTGAAGGTGAAACTCATTTAAATCCACTTTTTGGTAATTTTTTGTGTTATATTTGACAAAATAAAATTCTTTTTTAGAATCGGGACCTCAAAATTTACTTTGTGTAATTTTTTGGTATTTTTCTGATAAAGTACATTTTTTAAATGAATAGTGAAAAATGTTGTATTTTAATTGAAAACCACTTTTTAATCTAATTTATTTATATGATTAAATTATATTTTAAATTGGTTTTAAAGTGAAATTAGAATATATTTTTACCATTAAATCCAATGGTGGTCATTGAAATTATTTTCACTTTGAAATTGGACTTAAACTGGTGTCAATCTTTTAATAGATATTGTTTCTTAAAAACACGCTATTTGTTTTGATAGTGGGAATTAATTATTAAATTAATTAATGAAACTTATATGTTTTGAATTTTGTAAAATAGACATCATTTTTGAATTTGGAATATCAAATATAGCCTAGGGTGAATTTTTGGTAATTTTCTGAAAAAACATCAATTTTTGATGAATAGTGAAACCACTAAGTGGTACTTATAAAAACATATTTTCCGTTTAAATGAAATTTTTCCACCTTTGTGTTTTTAATTTCAAAAATCCGACATACATGGTTGTCATTAAGAAGTAAAATGTGGTTTAATGGGATTAAAATAATTTTTTGGTGAATAGTACCTTATTAAGTTTTTAATCGTGATTAGAGGTAATTAGTGTAGTTTAAGGTAAAAATAATGTTTTAATAATATGAAATGTCCTAGACACATGTCCTACCCTCATTTTATGAGTCGTGGCCGACCAAGACAATACATGGGTCAACTTGGAGACCCCATGGAGCCACTTTGGTTGGAAAATGACATAAATACCTTTTTATTTAATATTAAAATTAAAATGACACAAACATGAGATGTTTTACTAAAACAATTTTTGAAGTGGGGATATACAAGTCATATTTTTGACTATAAATAGTCATTGGAAAGATAAAAAAATTTCCTACATCATAGTATTTTTTTATAATTTTTAGACATTAAATAATTTAAATTATTTATGACATCATGATGATGCAGCGATGACCTCATTATTTAACGATTTAAATAAAATGGAAATATAATGTAAAATATAAGACCTAAACATGTCCAAAACCTATTGGATGGGTCTATTTAGTACCCTTATCACCTTATCCTCTAAACACATCAATGTGGGACCATTAAAATCCGAATCTCATTCTAAAATAAAGTAACATTTTTTTACTTTCCAAGAGTGCCCCTCCTCTCCCCTTATAAAAGGCCCCCACCTCTACCTCCTTACACACACTTCCAAAGACTTTGGCTCAGATAAAACCTGCCCATTTTGTCTCTACACATCTCTCTATAACTTTTAGAAGACTCACTTTGGTCAGAAGTCTTCCGAAGGAAGCCTTTGAGCTCAAACCAAAGGGAGTTACCCGATTTTAAGGTAATGTCTTCACTTGAGTCCTTTTGTTTTATTTTGCTTCTCCACCCCCCTAAAATCTTTTTATTCCTTTATTTTGTAAAAAAACCAGTATATTCAATATAATATGATGTTGTTATATTCATGAATCTAGCTACACTTACACACACCTTCATCTAATGGGTAAAGAACATACTGTTTCTGTGGATGGTGAATTACTGCCTCACGAAACGATGATTGTTCAATCTTCTCTTAACACCTTTCCTGGTGGCCATTATGATGTCACTACATTTATATATGATATATAATATGTTTATGTTTTCCTTAAGCTTCTGTAATTTTCATTTATGGTATACCTCTATGGCTTCCATTATTGGTATACACGATATCTTTATTTTAGGAAGTGTGGACTACCGCCCCCTCAAAGTCATTTGATTCGTTAATACCATATGTGGTACGTATAATGGATATATTTAATGATATTATATATGATACCGTAATGGAATTAAAATATTATTATATATATTTATGTTTTCATTCCATTAAATATGAAATAGAAATGGAAGTAGCATTCATGCGTACGTACGACTTACCGTCTCCATGAATGGTGCATTTCATTTATTAACTCTAAATGTTATGTAATATTATAAATTCATGGATATACTGGATATATATGTTATATATGATATCTACATCATGAATACAATTCTGGATATAATGGATATTTTACCACATGAACAACTTGTAATTATAAAGAGTTTATTTTTTTGACTCAAGTACCAATGATCGTTAAAACGACCATTATTAACTTAAATAATAACACAGTGTTCATGACATGGTAATAAGTGATATAAAAGGAATAATTAACTTGAAAAATGTTATTAAGGAAGTATAAATTGACTCAAGTTTATTATTCAGGAGATTAAAGAACGATCGTGTCAAGTTGGACACGAGGTAAGGGATCCTACTCCTCTCTTTCTTTTTAAGTACACTCTTTTATGTCATTCCTTTTAAGCTTATAATTTTTATGATTGGGATGTTCTTTTATATTAATAATACCGTAATTCTTATGTTCCTATTATTAGAGACACTATTTTCTCTCATCAATCCATTTTGGATGTTTTGAGTGGCACCGTTAGGCTGCCGAATTTTCGTAAGAGATCTATCCTCTCTCTTTCTTTTATGTACTCACCTTTAAGTTACTTATTTTAATCTCCTCTTTTTTATGATGGGGTATGTTATTTTATATTCCACTTGCCATAAATTTTATTGTAATATGATGAGAGACCCTATTTGATCTCATCAATCCATTTTTAGAAGTTTTAAGTGGTGTCGTTAGGCTGCCGAGTTTTCGTAAGGGATTTTTCATCTCACTTTTATTCCCGTGGGATTTATGCTAAATTTGCCACAATTTCCTTTGATTGGTGTATGTACTGCCAATTATTTTACTAATTGTGTTATATAATTTCATTTATGAGTATTTACATCAACGTTGTATTGTCTTTCTTTCACGGGGTGTATGTTTTGAAAGTAACCCAAGTCGGTAAGGGAACATTACACCCTCCTCTTTTTAAAAGACATATTTTGTTATGGCTTTTAATTCACATACTATTATGTTGGGATATGTTCTTATATATCTTTATTGATGTAAATTTTATATCCATGTGATGAGATACCCTTTTTATCTCTCATCAACTCTTTTTATGAATTTTGAAGTGACGTCGTTAGGCTGTTGAATTTTTGTAAGGGAACTTCTTATCCCAATTTTGATTCTTTGGGATAAACTTGTACTCCTTGAATATGTCATACTATTAATATGTGTGAATGTCCTCTGATTGTTTTACACTTAATATCCACTTATATTTGGTGTATTCGTTTGTCACACATAATTATGTAATTGATTTATCCTTAATCCAAGGATACCGTCTTTGTATGGGACTTCATCTCAATCTCCATTCATTGAGGAATATTTTGTTTTATACACAACCATGTTTTATACGGTGTATAAACCCCTTTTACTTTTACGTTTATCCAAAAGGAATCTTCTTTATATGAAACATTTTACTAAACGAAAAAAGGGAATGTTTTGTTGTACGTATGCGGCAACAACGACTTCTCTGCCGCGATGACCATTATTTGAGTTTCGGATTCCTATACAATCCATACCTTCTTTTTAAAAGAAAAATAAATACCATGTTTTACTTTTCTTTTATTTTGGTATTGAAAATTGTTTTCGTAATGTTTTTATATCAATGTGTTGTATTGATATCTTGTGATTGAAAGGTGGAAATGTTATGTTCCGTTTATGCATGTATTATGTGATACGATTATGTTGTGGTTCTTGGGAATTATTATGAAGACGGGTGGTTCCGTGATAAACTAAGGGCGGGTGAGCCCGATATAGCTCTCCAATGCATTGGGTAACACGAAGGAGTGAAACGTTATGGTTTCTCTGAAGAGATTTAGGGAATATACTGTGGGGGGTATTCCAAATGTAACCAAGAGGGTTACTCCCTGCGTAATAATTTTATTAATGCCTCAAGTTACCTTTTATGTCTTATGATTTCTATCATTTATTCAGGATTTGATATGCCTATGTTTTATGGGTAAAGTATGATTTCATTATTATGTATATATGAACTCATGTTTCCTTTCTATATCTTTATAACCCATACTGAGCTTTTTATGCTCATCCCATGTTTATTTTGAAATGTTTTTCAAAGGTCAAGGGAAAGGTACATGATATGATGATAGTGTCAAGGAAGTGTCATGAAAGAATCCATGCTTTATTTTAAAATATGATTCCGTTGATGGGAAAAATGAATACTATATTTTATGTAACCACATTGTTTAAATGTGGAATGTAATGCAAGTTTTATGATCTAATTCTCTAAAACTATAAACCTGAAAATATCCTCAATGTGTAATATTGTAATATCTCAAGATTACGTAAGGTTTAAGGCTGGGTCCTTATAGTTGGTATCAGAGGTCGGTTTAGATAACATTAGAGGTTAGGGAATTCTTTAAGCATAAGTGACATTACCATAATGGTTAGGATTTCAAAAAGAGTCCTAGTTTTAGATAAATTGAATGAGTAAGTATATCATAGTGTTTATCTTCCTCATTAGTACATGATGGTTTTGTTGATATAATCACACTGACCATTTTGGTTTTAGTAAATGGGTGGATCTAGTAGGCACCAAAGTAATAGTGGATGTGAAGGAAACTGTGACAGTTTTTTGAGCAAACAACTGAATGATATAGGAGCTGCAATGAGAAATCTTCTGTTTATCCTCAACCAACTATCTGGAGTCATGATTGACCACCTAAACCTTGGTGATTTCTCTAAGGCATCATATATGCGAGAAACATATCCCTACGGAACTACAGGTAATAATCATAAAGGTAAGTGTGTTCAAAAACCTATGTGTCAATGATTTGGAAAGAAACACCTAGGAAAATGTTTCAATGGGACAGAAACATGCTATAGATGTCGAAATGAAGGTCATAAAGGATGAACCTTCCATAGAAAAATGAAGCATCCAGTTGACTCGAGGAAAGGGAAAGAAGTTATTTATGAGGGATCAATTGAATGGTTTAAATGTGGTGTGCATGGTCATTATGAAGACACATGTCCTATGAAGAAGTTTCGTGAATGGGATCACCAAGATCGTACAAATATTCGTTTACCAATACCTAATGCCATTCCGATTGAGGATTAAGAAACTGACAATGACCAATCAAAGGTATGGATTATTTCATAACTTTTGTTTTCCTATTTTGGAATCTTAGGATATGATTCATGATTTTTTTTAGGAAAGATGTATTCCAGAATATGTTGGAAAGGAATGGTTAATGGATCATGAAGAATGTTGAATGAGTAAGAAGTCAAAATATAAGGGCTTCAAGAGTTATGGTGAAATTCATAAGATTATTAAGTCTCTTTTGATGATGGGGTTACATTAGAAGACTTTTTATAGTATGTGTAACCCTGATGTTTAATATATGAAAATTTTATTCAAGGGATAGATATCTGTTCTTTTGTGGACGTAGTTATAAAGAACCATTTGGGTTTATATGATCCTTACTTTTGATGTAATTATGGGTTACTATATGTTATGATAGAAGTGAAAGGCATGAGATAAAATTGAGGTTAAATTATGTTATGGTTATTTTTGATGATTTTATCTCTTTTTGGGGAATTGTTTGAGAAATATATAGTTTTGGAAAAAGCACAACATGCATACTGTGTGACAACCCGTCACGCCAGACAAAGCTGTGGGAATCGAACCCACAACCAAAGTGCAACTGGTATTTATCGCCTACCACTAGACTATATGAAGTCCCTGGTTAGTATGACTTATTATTTTTAGTTATATGACTTTATGAATTAAGAGTAAGTTTATTTTGGGTTATTTATGAATATGATTAACCTATCATGGATGATATGTGATTAGGGTAATTACTTTTCAATACGAGACTTTAAGAGCAACTGATGTTGTTTGGAGATAAATGTTACGATTTAACTTGGAAGACTATGTGACTAAATCCTTCAAATATTTGGGTTTCAATCTTAGTTTGGTTTACATTGAAGAATTTTATGGACAAATTGTTTATCGAATGGTCCTCATTGAGTTCTGGGTTTTGATGGACAAATTTTGGAGATTTAGAATAGATTTTATTTTTATAAAGGGTTATTCTTTTCTGGATTATATGATCTTGTACTAACCTTTTTGGTTTTGTTTTTGGTTAAGGTCTAAATATATGGGAAGTATATAGTTATCTTTTTTGGATTAGGTGATTCTATAGAAGTTGATTATAGTACTCTTAATGTGAAGAAGTCTTCCTAAATACTCGTCTTTTGGGGAAAGTATGAGTCTATGTAAGAAATCTAGTAAAAGTTGAAAGTCAACATGACAAGTAAGTATGTTTCCTTAAGATCAAAAATAAATTCCTCAATGAAGAGTAACTTTAAACAAAAGTGTTTTCTGTTAACATTTCATACTGGGGAATCGAATACCGTTTAACCCACCACAAGTTTGTGATTTTCTTATGGTTAACTTTCTCTTAGACATGTTTACTATCACTCTCCATCAGAACATGAACCTTTTTTTTCCTCTATGTCCATATTTTCATACTTGGAATCCTATTATAGGTTAACTCGGGTGTCCTTTGTACTTTTCTTTCAATATTTTAAAGTTATTGTATTACAGACTCTTGTTCCGATGTGGGATTTTCAATGAAGTTTCCAAGGACAATTTTAAAATTGCGAGGATGCAATTCCCAAAAGGGGGGAAGGATGTAACACCCCAGGTAAATAAAGAGTATGAAATTTTAATATTTATCCATATTTTTGAATAAAATATTAATATAACTTTAAAGGGGATGCTATGCTCGATGGCATACCCAACACACAACAACAAGTTTCTTGGGAATCTTACGTTGCACTCTAATAATAAAATAATATTATTTTAAATGGTAGTTAACGCCTAGAAGTTGTGATGGCGGGAATGAATAGAACTAACTACAAAATGATTATATATGTTTGTCAAATATTTTTACTTTTTTCAATAAATGTTAGAGGATTAAAAATGAGAATAAATCCAATTTTAATAGTAAACATTCTAATATACTATAAAAGGTCGATTAACTGCCTTTTGATGGAGAACCTATTTTAAATCCATTTTTTGATAATTTTATGTGTTATATTTGAGAAAATAAAATTCTTCTTTAGAATCGGGAAATCAAAATTTACTTGGTGTAATTTTTTTTATTTTTTTCGATAAAGTACATTTGTTAATGAATAGTGAAAAATGTTGTATTTTAATTCAAAACATTTTTTTAATCTAATTTATTTATATGATTAGATTATCTATTAAATTGGTTTTAAATTGAAATTAGAATATTTTTTTACAATTAAATCCAATGGTGGTCATTGGAATTAATTTCACTTTGAAATTGTACTTAAACTAGTGTCAATCTTTTAATAGATCTTGTTTCTTAAAAACACGATATTTGTTTTGAAAGTGGGAATTAATTATTAAATTATTTAATGCAACTTATATGTTTTGAATTTTTTAAAATAGACATCATTTTTGTATTCGGAATATCAAATATAGCTTATGGTGAATTTTTTGTTAATTTTCTGAAAAAACTTCAATTTTTGATGAATAGTGATACCACAAAGTTGTACTTATAAAAACTGATTCCCCGTTTAAATGAAATTTTTCCACCTTTGTGTTTTGAATTTCAAAAATCTGACATACATGGTTGTCATTAAGAAGTAATATGTGGTTCAATGGGATTAAAATAATTTTTTGGTGAATAGTAACTTATTAAGTTTTTAATCGCGATTAGAGGTAATTAGTGTAGTTTAAGGTAAAATAATGGTTTAATACTATGAAATGACCTTGAAACATGTCCTACCATAATTGGATGAGTCATTTCCGACCAAGACAATCCATGGGTCAACCTGGGGACCCCATGGAGCCACTTTGGTTGGAAAATGGCATAAATACCTTTTTATTTAATGTTAAAATTAAAATGACACAATCATGAGTTGTTTTAATAAACCAATTTTATAAATGGGGTTATACAATTCAGATTTATGACTATAAATATTCATTGGAAAGATAAACATATTTCCTAAATCATAGTATTTTTTTATAATTTTTAGACATTAAATAAATTAAATTATTTATGACATCATGATGATGCAGTGATGACCTCATTATTTAACGATTTAAATAAGATGGAAAGATAATGTAAACTCTAAGACCTAAACATGTACAAAACCTATTGTATGGGTTTATTTATAAACCTTATCACCTTATCCTCAAAACACATCAATGTGGGACCATTAAAATCCGAAACGCATTCTAAAATAAAGCAACATTTCTTTACATTCCAAGAGTGCCCCTCCTCTCCTCTTATAAAAGGCCCCCACCTCTACCTCCTTACCCACACATCCAAAGCATTTGGATCAGCCCACCCTGGCCCATTTTTTCTCTCCACATCTCTCTCTAACTATTAGAAGCCTCACTTTGGTCATAAGTCTTCCCAAGGAAGCCTTTGAGCTCACACCAAAGGGAGTTACCCGATTTTAAGGTAATGTCTTCACTTGAGTCCTTTTGTTTTATTTTTCTTCTCCATCACCATAAACTCTTATTATTCCTTTTATTGTAACAAAACAATTATCTTAAATATACTAGGATGTTGTTATATTATGTATTCGAGCTACACTTACACACACCTTCGTCTAATGGTTAAAGAACATACTGTTTCTCTGGATGGCGAATTGCTGCTTCACGAAACGATGATTGTTCAATATTATCTTAACACCTTTCATGGTGGCCATTATGATGTCAATAAATTTATATATGATATATAATATGTTTAATTTTTCCTTAAGGTTTTGTATTTTTCATTTATGGCATACCTCTACGGCTTCCATTATGGGTATACGAGATATCTTCATTTTAGGAAGTGTGGACTACTGCCCCATCAAAGTGATTTGATTCGTTAATACCATATGTGGTACGTATAAAGGATATATTTAAATATATTAAATATTATAATATACTGGAATTAAAATTCTATTATGTATCATTATGTTTTTATTTCATTAAATATGAAATAGAAATGAAAGTAGCGTTCATGCGTACGTACGGCTTACCGTCTCCATGAACGGTGCATTTCATTTCTTAACTCTAAATGTTATGTAATATTATAAATTCATGAATATACTGGATATATATGATATATATGATATCTAAATCATGAATACAATTCAGGATATAATGTATATTTTACCACATGAACAACATGTAATTATAAAGAGTTTATTTTTTTGACTCAAGTACCAATGATCGTTAAAAAGACCATTATTAACTTAAATAATAACATAGTGTTCATGACATGGTAATAAGTGATATAAAAGGAATAATGAACTTGAAAAAGGTTCTTAAAGAAGTATAAATAAACTCATGTTTATTATTCGCGGAGATTAAAGAACGATCGAGTCATGTCAGACCTGAGGTAAGGGATCCTACTCCTCTATTTCTTTTTAAGTACACTCTTTTATGTCTTTACTTTTAAGCACATCTTTCTTATGATTTGTATGTTCTTTTATATTAATCCTAATTTAATTTTTCTCTTCATATGATGAGAGACCCTATTTTATCTCATCAATCCATTTTGGATGTTTTGAGTGGTACCGTTAGGCTGCCGATTTTTCGTAAGATATTTAACCTCTATCTTTCTTTTTAAGTACACTCCTTTAAGTTACTTCTTTTAAGCTCCTCTTTGTTATTATGTGGGATGTTATTTTATATTCCTCTTGCTGTAAATTTTATTGTAATATTATGAGATACCCTATTTGTTCTCATCAATCCATTTGTGGAAGTTTTAAGTGGCGCCGTTAGGCTGCCGAGTTTTCGTAGGGGATTTTTCATCTCACTTTTATTCCCGTGGGATTTATGCTACATTTTCCACAACTTCCTTTGAGTGGTGTATGTAATAACCATTATTTTACTCATTGAGTAATATAATTTCATTTAGGAGTATTTACATCAATGTTGTATTGTCCTTCTATCACGGGGTGTATGTTTCGAAAGTAACCCAAGTCGGTAAGGGAACCATTCACCCTCCTCTTTTCAAAAGACTTATTTTGTTATGTCTTTTAATTCACATAATATTATTTTGGGATATGTTCTTCTATATCCTTATTGATTTATATTATATTTCCAAGTGATTATATACCCTTTTTATCTCTCATCAACTCTTTTTCTGAATTTTGAAGTGATGCCGTTAGGCTGTCGAAGTTTTGCAAGGGAAATTTTAACCCAATTTTGATACTTTGGGATAAAATTTTACTACTTGAATATGTCACACTATGAATATGTGTGAATTTCCTCTGATTTTTTTACACTTAATATCCACTTATATTTTGTGTATTCGTTTGTCACACATAATTATGTAATTGATTTATCCTTAATCCAAGGATACCGTCTTTGTATGGGACTTCATCTCAATCACCATTCATTGAGGCATATTTTGTTTTATACACAACCTTCTATTATACGGTGTATAAACCCCTTTGACTTTTACATTTATCCAAAAGGAATCTTCTTTATACAAATCATTTTACTAAACGATAATAGGGAATGTTTTTGTTGTATGTATGTGGTGACAACGACTTCTCCGCCTCCATGACCATTATTTGAGTTTCGGCTTCCTCTACAAGCCATACCTTATTTTTAAAAGAAAAATAAATACCATGTTTTACTTTTTTTTTTGGTATTGAAAATGGATTTCATAATGTTTTTATATCAATGTGTTGTATTTATATATTGTGATTGAAAGGTGGAAATTTAATGTTTCCTTTATGCATGTTTTATGTGATACGATTATGTTGTGGTTCTTGGGCACTGTTATAAAGACTGGTGGTTCCGTGATAAACTAAGGGCGGGTGAGCCCGATATAGCTCTCCAATGCATTGGGTAATGCGAAGGAGTGAAATGTTAAGGTTTCTCCGAAGAGATTTAGGGAATATACTATGGTGGGTATTCCAAACATAACCAAGAGGGTTAATCCCTACGTAAGAATGTTATGAATGCCTCATGTTACCTTTCATGTCTTATGATTTCTATGATTTATTCAGGATTTGATATTCCTATGTTTTATGGGTAAAGTATGATTTCATTATTATGTATATATGAACTCATGTTTCCTTTCCATATTTTTATAAACCTTACTGAGCTTTTTATGCTCAACCCATGTTTTTTTGAAATGTTTTTTCACAGGTCAAGGGAAAGGTACATGATATGATGACAGTGTCAAGGAAGTGTCAAGAAATAATCCATGCTTTATTTGTAAATATGTTTTTGTTGATGGGAAAAAATGAATACTATCTTTTATGTAACCACTTTGTTTAAATGTGGAATGTAATGCAAGTTTTATGATCTAATTCTCTAAAACTATAAACCTAAAAAGATCATCAATGTGTAATCTTGTAATAACATAAGATTAAGTAAAGTTTAAGGCTGGGGCCTTATATTAACAGTCTCTCTACAAGGCAAGAAATTCTAAAGCTCCAGCATATACAAATTTAGAAAATAAATTTCTTCTCATTACATTGAAACTGATGAAGAACCTCTAACACATATAGATGACTTCCCTAATTATATCTCCTTATCATAGAAAAAAATTGGGTTAACCATTGGATGTTATTTTGGGTTTACTAGTCTCATATTGGAATTAGTGAAATATTTTATAACATATCATAAATCTATAAGTGACTATCAATGTTGGAAAAAATTCCCTCTGTAAATGGTGTGATGACCCCGAACTCTCATCCACTATACCAATTTGAGATCATAAGAATCATTGGGATTGAAACACCAACTGACCACCTATGTTTATAATGTTGTTATATACCCAGTTTTGAATATCGAACTGTAGGTAGTTTCCATTAAGAATGTTAATCATCGTATGTCATCAATGACGGGGAAATAAATCCCCCCCCCCTCCCACAACCAACAATTAAGATTTGAAAAATTCACCTTGTCCACCATTTTTATATCAAAAAAAATAATTAACTTGATGAGAATGTTTTTACTCATGAAATCTCTTGCACAACATAATAAAAATAAACATTCTAATTGTCATCAAGACATTTCTGTTCATCATATGTGGGATCTTGAACATTTATTCACTATTTTATTAAAAATAGTGAAGCTGATGTAAATCTATCAAACCAGAAAATTATCGATTAATCATGTATGAGACTATTTTTCATCACAATGATCCCAACATAAAACCCTCAAATATAAGGATGGTCGATTTTTCATTTTTCTGAACACATTATTGGCATATCAAACAAAGATGATAAGCTTATTCCGAATCTTATATTTGATCCACTGTAAGTGGGTTTCCCACAAAATAAGTCCATACCTTCTTTAAAAAGTACATGTGAGTGAAATATTTGACTCCGAAATAAAAGGATGATTGTGTTGACCATGAATATCTCATTTATCCGACATCATGCCTGAGATATTTTACTAATTGGTCAGCTTGTTCCTTATTTTACCCATTACAATTGATACATCTTCCATTAATAAAACCATGTTCCGAGATAATGTAATCATACATTTAACATTTTGACAAGTCATCAATAGTTGAAACCCCTGAGGGTTGCAAGACAATCTCACCAACCTGAGAGCTTCATCAATTTATGGAAGTGTCCCTAGTCTGATAATACCATAGATTTCGTACAATCCCCACACAAGGGTCTCCATGTACTAAAGATAATTTTTCCTCATCATCCTAGGAATGTTTTAGCAAATTCATCAGCTCTGGTTGGAAAAACCATATGCTCCATGAGCTTATCCCTGACGTATTATAATCACCACCTTTAATGTTTGTGGAAGGTGAATCTGGGAGTCAAATAGTGATCTTTTTTGTTTTAGGTTCCACTGAGGATAACTCCTGTAAATCTCATTCTCCAGAACCATCTCATTTGTACCCAACAATCACATGTTGAGTGTACTACCCACACACACTTCCACCTATATCTCCAATGAACTAAATGCAAAGAAATGCATTGGGTGATGGAGGTTCTGGATAACCATGAGTACACTAATATCCCTACAACTGTTAACAATCTATACTAGAATATTCTAATAGTAAACCCTGAGCATGATCATATCCATTCTCAATCAAGAAAACAATGTTGGTGAAAATCACACATTAGGCATGGTGGAGGCGAATAGCCCTACCCCAATGCATGAATCCCATCAATATATATTGGTGTCACAAAGAGAATATAATTGGGATCATTTACCTGCATTGGAAGAAGATATCATCTACTATATAGTAGAGAAATAAAATATATAAGCTTATAACCCTGCACATAGGTTACAATAATTCTATTAAATATTAGTAGTAGTTGAAGAAATCAAGAAGAATATTATGGAATTGTTAAAGATTAAGGGACATTAACCTATTCATAAAACTACTACTGGGTTTGTTCAACACTATTATTCCTATATAAAAGTGGTTAACCAAGAGTAAGTTCGCATTCATGCTCTAATCCAAGAGTATAGTAAGAATATTATAGTAAAGGAGGATCCATCATATGCATATATTATTAACATTCCATCCCAGGCTCGCCATGTGAGAGTGTCACATGCCTTATGACTGGGAAACATTCCATTCAAAAAAGTGCCGCTATATATTCCAAGGTCCCATGGTTGTGATCATATGGAGTTCACAATATTACTAGGATTTATTCCTTGGGATTGTATCCTACTCTCGAGGAATAGGACTAGTGAAATACATTAGAAAATAGGATCAGGATTATGTCCCTACTCTGGCTGGGGCTCATTATGTGAGACTGGAACATGCTTTGGGACCAGCTCATATTCTTGTTAGTTATTTTTCATGGCACGTGGTAGTATCCCATTGAACCTAGGCATGTTTTCCAACTTATTTCTAGGAACAATTTTACTAGTATCATTTCAAGGTAATAAAATAAGAGGATTTTATCCATTCTCCAATTCTGGAGGAACATCATTATATTTCAGTGGGGAATACATATTCGGACTAGGCATATATTTTTATTCCAACTAGGTCACACTAGGTTAGAGTGGAACATGCCTCATGGAAGGCCCATTATCCTAACAAGAATTAATATTGACATATTCCAAATGATCATGATTGGATTCATATTCCCATCCCAACTGAGGCTCACCATTTGATAATGAAACATTTACTGTGAAATTATTTTAATTCTGTAAAAAAGAATAAATCGCATTGGAATATTCCAATAGCATCTTAGTAGTGGGATCATGTTGTCACAACACCAAATGGATATAAACATGTTTCAACAACCAACTTACAACATACTCATATTCATATATAATATCATAAGGGATGTTGTCATATTCTACCCTGATGAAGAACGAGACTCATATTACGAATATTCTTAATGCTAGTGTTCTTGATATCGTGTGACACGCATTCTAAAAACCACCACAACAATTCAACTCTTCTACCATAAGTGAAGATGATTATTTCCCTGATAGTCCTCTACATGGTAGAGTAGAGATGGGTTACATAGGCTATAATCCTAAAATACATTGTGATAATCCTCCTCAAAACAATATCTTCATTGAATAAAAAAAAATTCCCACTTCTTAGACACTTCCATATAGTAAGGTGTTGAAATCTCTGAAGGATTCATATATATAGATTCTCTTGAAATCGGGGTCAACCGCATATATTTCCCCATAACCTTATAGAATCACTCCACAATGGTGATTATGCGACCCCAAGATGAATCATATGAGGTCTTATCATATAGTGTTATGAATATATTATAATGATGAGGCTAAAATTGGTATATTTAAAGATTTATCAGAAGCAACATCAACATCATGTTACTATCCCTCGATACATCTCACTTTGAGGTCCTAGATGTGATTAAAAAGGATCTAATTCATGATCTATGCCAAAATATGTGAGCCAATCATTAGTAAGTAAATGATACATTTCTATACAATCTGCTATAAAAGGTTCACTTCTATACCATCAAGATGCTATGTTGTCATCTAGACTTGTCTATATTTCCATGTCTTGGGATTCAATAACTTAAAAGTACAACACATATATGCTAAATGCATCCTCATATCATCATAACCTTTCAATAGGTGATCTCCAAATCCACATCATGTATATGTATTCGAGTAGGTGGAATGTATGTCAATATATAGTTCACCGTATCCCAATAATTGAAGATCCCCTCAGATAAATAGTCATATAAGGTTATAGCCTCCAGTGAAAAGAGGTTTTCGATTAATGTTTGGGACAATTGGTAACTAAAACAAAATTCCCACACTAAAACGATCACCAAACATCATAAATAGATGAAAAAGAAAGAATGCATGACATTTAAAAATGGCCTTAATGAAAAAGGAATTCAATTCAAATTTGAAAGTTGACGTTGCAATCAACTAGATAAATTATCATAAAGAATGATACCCATCATGGGATCCCATCAAAACCATCTATTAATCGGTCATTTATATTCCATATTAAATATTCCCAAGTAGTAACATCCATAGAAAATATCTAGGAGTGATGTTAATTCAGCAGTCTTGGGGAATATCTTCAATTTTCTCTTCCTCTCAGATCTTCAATTCGAGATACTATTGATGAAATATCCTAAACAGAAGCAGAGAAACCCCAACTAATAGGGGTATTTATATATAACCCACCATAACCATGATCAAATTCCCATAGAAGGGTCTATGAGAAATCATTGGTGATAAAAAATCAACCCCATAACAATGGTCTAGGGGAATTTATACCTCAATGTCCTTCTTAGGTGTCAAAAAATCCCTACCTAGAGTCATTGAATCCTCAAAAAAATATCAATCAACGCTGATTAAATCCCCAAATAACCCCCATCATGTTGTTATAGCGTAATTTTCATCATCATGATCATCACAAAGATAATCATTATCCCCTTGTTTTGTATGTAGAAAAAAATTATTGGTGTCCCGTCCATTATTCTCACCATGAGACAAACCTGTTCTATTACGGTCATGTTCATCAACCATAACCCAAAACTCCCACAAAGTCCCTATTCAAAGACCAATATGGGAGGAAAGATGCGATGAAGGAAATCAAACACCATAGGGGAAAAAATCCAAACTACCAAATATGAAAAAGAATTAAAATGATAACAATGATGAAGGTAGTACATAATCAGCATGTTAGGTCGAAAGTAATTGGAAAACCACATGTTCCCTGTATGCCTCTATGAATGGAGTTTCATAAAAAATATTGTGGATTAAGAGAATAATTAACACGGCCACAATAAAAAAAATATACCCTATGAGCAGGGTTATTAAGACGCAACAGCTGAGGTTAAATACATCCATAATAAAAAAAGGATCCCTAACTATGAAATATATCTTATTTGTAACATACCAAAAATGGAAACTAACAAACCAAATGGATCTATAATCCAAATAAGATCTGATCATTGGTTCTATTGAAATGGTATGATTAGAAAAAACATTCTCCAATGTGGAAAATGCTCAGAATACTTGTTTCTCGCACATAACGTGGGAATGAGAGGCCATATGAGCATGAACTATGGATATATGAGGCTACACTCATATGATCATGCCCAATATTTCGATAACGTCATAATAGTGGGGATATATATAGCTGAGGCACATTGGAATCCACTCCACCAGGACTATAAGTGGCATCATAGTGTCCAAGATCCCTCCAGGGGTCATCCACACCCAGTTATCTTATAAGACCACCAAGTACGGGTATGATTATATGATTTACTAGTGAAATAGGGAAGCTGAAAAAAACTTCTTTTCTAGAAGAAGATGATCTCAATACCTCAATATAAGCACAATTCCCATCACCCTCAATGGTCTTGTCTTCAAATCCACATGTACAAGAGTTCCCCACCTCGAGAAGCACAACCCTATGGTACAAAAGTATAATATTCCAAAATAGTAAATGGTATTCCAATCCATGTTTTTAAATATGAATTTCATCCATATTTAAAAATATCTCTTAGAGGAACTTTTCATATCCCTCAAAATCTAATGGTAATTGTAGATTTATTTTACTACAAACTAGGGCGAACTAATGAAGGCCACGTCACTAAAATTCCATGACGTTGTCTTTTCAATAGATAAAGACAATGATGTGATCTTATAGGGGAACATCAAGACCGTATATGTTTTTTGTAGACTCCATAATTTTAATATACATATGTCAATGATTGAAAATATATCCAAGATCAATATCATACCAATTTTAATCCTATGATGATTGGGATATAGAGAGAGGAATTTTTTACCACAAAGTGGGCCACTAAGAGATATGATAAGCATGAGAAAAGGACTTGTCAGAAGACCATACTCAAAACATTGTTTGGGGATATCAAATTTAACACTAATTTAATGGTTATCCTACACGAATCCACCTACAATGTCCATGTCAGAAGTCCCTGGATCCATAAAATAGGGCGATATCATCAAAATTCATTCAATATTTGAAATATCCCAATTTTGGGAATGCCAAAATACTACGTGGTGTTAGTTTCCCCTTTTAGACATGTAAAGCCATGTATGCTAAGTTATGTTTCTATAAAATTGGAGGGAAAGACCAATTAGTTATGATGAAATATAGGTTAATGATCACAATATCATTGGGAACACCAGTAAAAATACCTCAATTATGGACAATAGTAACAATGTGGTCCCCATAAAAATTGGTGAGGTGAAATTCCTAGTCCTAGAGTACAAACTCTTCTTGTACCCATCAACAGTATAAAACATACTCACCTTTGGAATATCTATGAAATGAAACAATCTGTATGGGATGTTAATCTCTTTTTTGATGGATTCTCTCACCATGACAGTGACAAAGAATCCATTTGATTTCAATTGTCTTCTAAAAGTGTATCAAAAGACTCAGAAGTGGAAGAATATGAGGATGATATCAGGAACAATACTCTTACATTTGGGGAAGGTGTATCCACCACCATGGATGAGCTTAGATATGTGAATATGAGAATAACAGAAGACCATAGGCCAACAATTATTAGCATCACCATTCCACTCAATGAACATGATATGTATTTTTCATGTATAAAAAACATTGATAGTTTTTTTTCATATAACAATAAATAAATTCTTAGATTGAATCCAGTTTTGGATACAAACAATTTCAACATACCCAATGAGAATCAATGCTTCAAGAAGGAATCTAGGAGTATGAACCCCACTCATGCCACCGGTATAGATATAGATGTAGATAAGTTGTTCAAATCCCAATTTTTTTGAGGAGATCAATACTGAAGATAAAATTCCAACATAGCCCCTTTCAAGAAAAATTTCACGACAGATTAAGGATTTAAAAAAAATTAGCGACTTTAATCAGCACTATCCAATAGTTTGGAAATCGATCGAAATGTATTTTCACCAAAGGCTAATTATTCTTGACTTTTCTTTAAAAAAATACATTACCATTTTAATGACTATACATAGAAAAATAAAATATTACATGACATTTATATAAATTAAAATTTCTCTAATAAAATATATTTTGTTTAAATAAGTTTTTCTTTATAATTTCTCTCAATATAATTTTATTATAGACAATCCAATAATGTGTTGAGATTATAACATAATCTCATACCTAATTTCATATCATTCATTCCATTAATTAAAATATTATTTATAATAAATATATATAATATAAATATATTATAAATAAATATTCATACATTAATTAAAAATGTATAAATCATTAATATTTTTCCAAAAAATAACATGATGAGCAATTTATATATAAATATAATCATTCTACTGAAAACTGGTTCATTTTCTATTTATTTTATTGTTCGATAGTTATAATACATGAACCACGGTATTGGTTTCATCATATGAAAAATATAAATCATGAAAAACATCATATTTATTCACTATATAAAATATAATAACTATTCAAAAAAATTTAACGAGTAATGTTTTACAATACATCATTGACATTATAGTCATTATATACGCATGAGTGGTGTATTCTGTTTTTGGTTAACAGAACGATAAATTGGAAAAATTAAATAATATATAATAATAAATATATAGAATTTATCATATATATATACATGGTAATGTGATCTATCCTAATGTACATCCATATAAATATGAAATGAAAAAGAAATCACATTAATTCATAGAGTTGTAGTCTACATGTATACAGACGTGATGTAAAATTTTATCAATTTGTGAGAAGGTTTGAGATAATTTTATTCTAATAATCCTAATAATATATTAGTATATATATATATATCATAATATAGTAATATTTTAATAATATATATAATTTAATTATATGATTTATTATAATAAATGTACTTTTTGATAATAAGATTTGTCAATTTCCACTTCTTTTAGAGACTTCCATTGACATACAAATTTTTCATTCCAAGGATGGACATAAATGAAAATAATTGTTACCTAAACTAATGGAAAGATTAATTGATAGGTTTTGAATAGGATATGTATGAGATATATGGTTTAATATTTTTGAAAAAAAGGTAGAAGATGAGGTTCCCATTAATATGTTCGGAGAGGGACAAACCTATTATTACATAAAAGATTTAACTAATATAAAGTCTATTTCATCTGAAGGTGGAAGAATGACTATTTATTTTATGGTATAAATATATAAGATTTAAAAATCATTAAAAATAATATTTAAAAGATTTATGTTTTATTTTTACACATATATATATATATATATATTAGTTTAACACCATGGTAAACATGATATAAACAATAATGTGGAAACAAATTTTAAATTTTTTTACTATTCATTATGTTCAAAAATTGAATGGGTCATCACTACCAAATTTATCCATGATTAGTACAAATATGGAATCTATTTTTTCAAACCCATTAATTATTTTTTGGAATATTTATTTTAAAATGTGCACAAAAAACTAAAAAAAAATTATGAAACAACTATATTTATTCTCAATATAAGCCTTGAAACCCCCATTTCATGACATATATAAAATATATTTGAAGATATAATATATATAATATTTTAAATTAATCATAAATATCATTTAATTTAATTTATTAATGTAAAATTATTTTAGATTAATTATTTATTTTTTACAAAAATGTATAATATTAAATTTGAATAAATTTATATTCACATTAATATAATTAAATTCCAAAGAATTAATTTTCATTATTTTTATAACATGTTTAATTTTTAATATAAATATAAATATTATAAAATTAAATATACATAAGTTAAAAATAACAAAAAAAATAAACATTAAAAAAATAGTATTAAAAAAAATTTGTAACATTTTTTTGCAAAAATAATACTTCTAATGTTACTGAGTAATAATTTCCCAAATTTATGTTTCATTTAAATATAACACAATATGAATTATATTATCATTTATTGGAATTATTCAAATATTTTATGTTGTTTATGTGTTTAATGATATTCAAATTGACAATTTTATTAGGAGAAATGAATATAAAAAACTCTGGGTGTTACAATAATCAAATGACATAATATATCGTAGACCCAACCATAATACATAATCCATTACATGATGTTATATCTTGAGAACATATGTAAGGGTAATAACATGGATGATTCTTCAACTAAATACCTTGTGTCTTTTTGATATATATGAGCTAGAGTGGGTGCATCTTTGGGGTATAAACGATGAAAAAAGTGATGTCAAAACCATTGAAGGAGTAAACCCCATTATTCAACACATTAAAGGGGATTCTATTAGAATTTTACAAATAAGATCTGTGGGAGACATTATTTTGTTGATTTTACACATAGTAGGGCCAATTTAATGTGGGATCATTGAGCCATATTGGCTGAGGTGTTGGGGTGTGTGTAATAAAAATTATATTTCTACTACTAGGGTTTATAGATAAAGAGGGAGTAGTAAAAGGGGTATAATGATGTTTGGACCACAAAATGGATTCTTTGAGGCACTAAAATCACATGGTGAAATACCTAAACCCAATAGCATACATTATAGAGAAGTATATTGAATCTTAGTGATCTTTAAATTCTTTATGAACATCCCAAATAATTGTTTCTAGGAAGCTAGATGATAATAAATTTTTTTTCACACCAAGTGATGATGTTTTTAATAATTATATCGTATAACTATTAAGACATAATGTGGCTGTAAAAATTCATATTAATTATGGTTTATCTTAATTATATGAGGATCTATTAATGGATATGCTCCATACTAGTGATGGATCCATGTGTGAGATGGTTTTACTAATTAAGGGTCTTATATTAAATAATATAGAACAACAATTGAAACATGGTGGGATAATAATAATATAGCGTACCAAAAATGGGACTCATTAAGAGGATATGTGGTCATCGTGTTTATCATGATCAACCATACCATATAATGTGGACATGTATAGGATTCAGAAATATTTTGGTGGAAAATTATAATACATCTATTTATGTAATGGATTGTGTTTGGGTTGAACAAATGTTGGATGTGTATTTACTGATTTTAGGTGATCTATTGAAGAATTAATAAAATCAAATTGGTGGAATTATAAGGAATATTCACAATGGATGGTCAACTAGTCATGAAAAAAAATCATACATGGTCCAAATATTGGAAATCACATTTACAAACTAGAGTGGGAAATGCTCAGAACACTAAGTTATATCCTGAATGTGTGGGGTCATCATCTTCAACCCAGGATGGATGGTTATAGAAAATTTATTTTATCATGTATGTGTGGTTGAGTAATATTGGATATTGTTTTATCAATGTGAGATTGAAACATTAATCATGGTTGTATCCATAATCAAGTCGATATCCCTTAATGATCCTTCAACTGATCTACTTATAACCCTCATGTTCTAGGAGAAATTATTGGCATTAGAATCATACACGGTGGGAAAAAGATTTATTTAGATCATTATGTTAATAAAATAATTCATTAATATTATAAATGTTTTATTGGGTGGTTCATAGTGATGGTTCATAATTAGATGGTCCATAGAATATTGCTAATCATTGAGGATATGCATCAAATCCAGTTAGAGTGTTCACAGATCATTCTCTGTCATCTTGTGGTAGATCATATTAAATGAAGTAGATACTAAACTAATGATCCTAATTTGTAGCACAGTTATGTTTTTATGATACATATTTTCAACAAATATTTTTATTTAATGATATCATGCAATACATTTAACACTACCTTACTTTTCAATACACACAACAATGAGTTTGTTTGAAAAAAAATTTTATTATTGACATTATTTAAAAAAATGATATTATAATATATATGTTAGAATGGTGGGTATGAAAAAGATAAATTAATTGATTAAATTATGGTGTATATTTTTATAAATAATTCTTTGAAAATTTATTTATAAATGAATGTGAACTTCATTTTATAATAAAAGGAAAAATATTTCTAAAAAACTATTGAAAATTTGTTTAATAAAAATAAACAATAAAATAAAACATGTTGGATTTTATTAATTATATATATAATATTAAATATAATTTTTAACATTCATGTTTTTTGATTCATAGACATGGTATGCGAGAAAATTCAATTTGTCAAATTAAAGATGTATTTATCTAAAAATGTAGTTCTTCTGCCATTTGATGGCGCACTTGTTAAAAATAAAATTTTTTATACGTTAATATATTATATATGATAAAAAACATTTTTTTTTAATTTTAAATCAAAATAACATTTTAGTAAACTTTTTCTTTTTTTTCGGAGAAGTTTCATGTTTTTCTGAATATTGAAAAATACCAAATATTAATTGAATTTAAAATTTTTGTCAAAATAATTGATATTAAAAATTATTATTTCAATTTGTTTTCATGTCTAATTATATTAATGACATATAATTTTATATAATTTACTTATTGTTAATCAATTTTACATTAAATCTGTATATAAAAACATACCAATCATTTTGACGTTTTCACATTAAAAACACATTTTTTTCATTCCTCAAAGAAGGCTAATTTAAATTAATTAAATCAAATTATGTGTTTGGAATATTGAAAAATATATTCCATATTTTTAATAATAAGTCTCCAATTTATTAAATATGTATGTTTTATTTTTTTTTTAAATGAATTGTGTCTTTATTAATATTTATTGACAAGGTTTTGTGTATATCAGATATTTAAGGGTAAAAATATTTCTATAAATACTATAAAACACACCGAACACATTCATAAATTTAATTTGATTAATTTAATTCAACCCATAACACATGAGGATAGTAATTTAATAATTTAGTGGACACATTGCCATGAAAATTACTTGGATAATATTAAAGTTGAAGAGAATCGAAAAATGTAACAATCTTAATTATAAAAAGTATAATAATTTTAATAAAGCGTAAAATAGAACATATGCTTGAAAATATATATTATTAGTGAATATTTCATTTTTATATACATAATATTGTTTTTTAGTTTTTATTGAATGAATAATAATTATAAATAATTACACAATGGTGTTGTATTAATTATTCCATTAATGAAAAGTCAATTAAATGAAATTACAAACATTAAACGAAATATTATATGACATAAATAAGTATATTGATGACTCTATTGGTTAATATGACATGTGAATGGTTTATTAAAATAATTGGATTGAATTTATATTTATGTACTTTTTTCATAATCAGAATTCAATTAATAGTTTCAAAATTGATAATTATGATATTTTATGACAATAATATTTTATGAAAATTTTTTAAAATAAAAAAATTAAATATAGGAAAAGTGGAGTTATAGGGTCTAAAATATCATAATATATCTATTTATGTTCCAATTAATACATTATATATAAAAATTACATCCTCTTAATATTGAATACATTGTTTACATAGTTAATGATAAAATTTCTTAACTAATGGTTAATCAAAATAATATAGACTAAAATAATTCCAAAACTCAGCTAAATTTATTTTTAGATGATATTACAACCTTATAATATCGTATAAAATAAAAGGACCTTTGGTGGAATTTTTTGTGATATTAAATTTTTTCAACTTTAATATTTTGTGAAATTCCAAAAGTTGCCCTTCCCTCTCTTATAAATAGACACATTTTCTTCTATTCTATATACATTTTATAACTCATTTGGTTCAGATAACCCCAATAAAAATAATCTCTAATATTCCCTCATTTTATACTATAATACTTAATTTGGATATAATTTTGACCATAAGAGTTCTTTCTTGCAAATCAAAACGACATATCCAAAGAAGAGGTAACATTAATCAAAAAATAATTTGTTTTATTTTTTCCTAATACCCATTTATTTTTTTTTCATTTTGATATATTATATTCAATGTCCCAGTTATATTTTTATTTTTTCATATTATTGTTTTAACCCAAACAAGAACACACTTCCATAAAATGTGATACACAATCATCATTTGTGTGTATGAAGGACTACAACCTCATGAACCGATGTCACTCATTCTTCCATTTACACAATTAATGGTTTCAAATAATGATAAAAGTTTTACTTTTATATGACATATATGATAATATTTAAATATAAATTCTTGTGGTATTATTATATAACACATAGATTCTAATTTTCTATTTTTTGGATATACTATAACTTAGTTTATGGATATGGGGATACCTCCTCTAGAAAGAGATGTCAGTCGTACACACATTACATTGAATGTATTAAGGATATTTTTAGTGAGATTATAAAATATATATGATTTTATAATTATTTTTTAATTATATTATATATTTAAACATATATTACATTTACACTCTCTATTTCAATATGTCATTTTATGGAAGAAGCGTTCATGTGTACGTATGACATACTACCTCCATGAGTGGTGTATTTTATTTTCAATTTATATATTTTTTAGATAACCATAAATAAATATACAATGAATATATATATATATATATATATATATATATTATGACATAGTAATAATTATTTAAATAATTATGTAATTTTTTATGTATGAGGACCAATAAAAACAATTCAAAACATGTAGGAGAAACAATAAGGTTATTAATCGAAACATTACTTAATACATTGAATTATTGATAAGTGGGTTATATAAATTAATAATTAAATAATATTTGGTATTATATTTATTAATATAGTTCTTAATATATGTATAATAAATATATATTTTTATTAATGTGGTTTTCATGAGTACAATGCGAGTCTAGATATAAGGTATGGGATATTTTCACACTTTTATTTTTGCGGGACACATGCCTTATAGTGTAATCTTTTATTTTCTGTGGTGTATATAATTTAAATTAATTTATTTTATGAGTCATATTCTTGATATTTTATTGTATTTACATATCCACTTCATAATATCTGTTACATGGGGTTTACATTTTAAAAGTTACCAAATCAGTATGGAACATTTGTTTCAATGTTTTCTCCTTGAGACACTTGTTATGTTATACATCTACATTATCTCCCTATGTTTATATACATGAAGTTGAATTATTTACCTATTAATCTTCTAATTTTACTTATATCTTATGATTCATGTAATATATTTTTTTCTTCGGTCACAAATCTGTGTCCATAAAAACATTGTTTTCTAAAATTGTTTAGAAAGTATTTTATGTAATATGTTTTGAATTTTCTTGGAAAAAAGATTTGAAATATGTTTAAAATGGGTTTCAATTATTCATTTATAAAATTTCATGTATATATTCATTTCAAATCACTTTATAAATCTATTTTACTGAAGGAAATGATATTTTAAAGAATAATTATTTCATATAATATTTCAAAACCATTTTCCTTCAAATACATTTTCTGATTTTAATCATTTTTAGTGGGGATATTATGTAATAATAATATTATTATTCATTAATTTAAAATTTCATGTTTATTATGGATTTAATTTTATGGAAAATTGTTATTTTACATGAGTTATGTTTTAATTAATTGTTTATGAAACTAATTTTTTTATTAGTTCTAATATGATCCATGTTCTTGTTGAACACAAATATATGGTTTCAATTATGTGATAGGTAGAAACTATATCTCCCTACAATAAATTTTCTAAATATTTAGGTCATATAAAATAATGATGGAAACCTATTTATGTGTTTGATACACTGTGGATGATGGTGAAATAGATCAGGTGAGGGATGATGTAGAAACATGATCCACTATGGGAAGATTATGAATCCTGATCCCTAATTGGGAATATACTAGAACTGGGGATGGTGTTGTGTCCCTCAAAATATTATTATTCCCCATTTATTTATACATTTTTTTGGAAATGATCCATTACTTATATTGAATGATATTACTTGTTCATGCTTCCTTGAAAAATTTAATGTCATATTTTCATTTAATGGTTTCATAGATTATGCTATTGACTTTTACAGGTTTCTTGTCTTATAAACAACCAATATTTAGGCCATGTCTCATATAAATTATATTTGAAATGAAATTTCTGATTTTATAATGTTAATATTATGTTTCCATACGCATATGTTTCAGATTTTGTGTATGTATCACCCACTGTTACACTTACTGTGCAACTAATCACACCCTTTCTTAAGTTTCCACTTCCATAGGATGTCAATAATGGTTTTAATTTGGTGTAATTAGGGGGAATACCATTATTTAAGATGTTTAAGATCATTTTCCATATTAGAAGATGATTTTCCATTTTTTTAAGGGAACTAAACATTACAATTTTTAGTCATGCATTTGTGGATTGTGATGAATATTCATCTAAAAATATAAAATATACATTTATTAAAATACCGAGTAGTTATAGTTGGAATAAAATGAATGGATGAATCAACCTTTGAAAATTGTGATGAAAAAACAATAGTGATATCACTATTGATATTTCTAGTGATATGTTTGGGGATGTGTCACTAAAAATGTCTATGTATAGGTTACAATCCAAGATATTTTGACATGATCATGTAAAACCTAATATTATACATAATCTTTCATTGAATAAAATTTTATAAGTATTTTCTCTAGACCATGTGATTCAGCCACTATGATTAGTGTTCCTCAAGCTATGATTTTGGTATTATATGATGAAGGTGACTAGAAAGAACTCGAGTAATTTTGAATATGATGAAATATTTGATTATGAGAACTAAATTAAGATAATCACTAGAATAAATGAAATTTTAATCTTGCATAATCTATATTCATCGAATATGATTAAAAAGTTCAACCATAACCATTTTTCAGACTGAGACTGGAAGAGAAAGAATGAGATTGCTGATAATTATGGTAATGGATACCATATAGAAAAAAAGATGAATTATATGTTGTCTCTCGAAGGGTGGATGAATAATAAAAATGGATATATTATAGGAATAATATGATGTTTTGACTATGAAAAATAATTTCAAAGAGTATGTATCTATAAATGGAAAATTAAAAGTTTAGTTATTAAAATGGATTGGATTATTGGACATCATAAGGTATTATCAATTGATGAATGATTCAAATGTGGAATTAGTGGGACTTATGAAAATCAATATCCCATTTAAAAATATAATGAAAATAATTAGAAAGAAGGTACAAATAATGGTTATATTATATCTAATGATGATAATATAGGTTAAATGTAAAAGGAAATTGGTATTAAGTAAAAGTACTAGGTCACATTGTCAATGTATAAAGGATAAATTTAAATAATAGAAGTGTTTATGTATTTGGATTCAAGAATTATGTTATGTGATTTTTGAAATATATAATTATTGTTTGATTTGTTCATTAAAATATAGATTTAAACTAAAATGTTGAATTTTTCTGATGGACTAGAAAAGTGATTTAATGGAATAGTGATATTTTTTAAAAACCCGTGATTAATTGAAAGATAAACATCAATATGTGTATGATTGTGTGATAATGAAATAAAGAGATGTTATATTATAAATGGTATAATATTGAGGACATTGGGGATAATAAGATTACAATATGGTGAATGGTATCATCATTTTAGTTTAAATTTTTTTTCGATTTATGGTATAAGGAAATTTTTAATTTATGAAATCACGGATGTTTTCTCTAATGTTTTTAGGTTAAAAAGAATATTTTATAATGGTATACAATTATTTGGTATGAAAAAATTATGTTCTAAATCATGTTTTTGTGGGATAAATGATATCTTTAGGTACATTATTTTGAATGTTGTTGGATTTTAATCATATTAAAAGATTATAAGGGAAAACATTCATGAAATTTTTTCCATTGAAAGATGGAAGAGGTTTTAGAGATTAATGCTCCATTATATATAAATTAATTCATAATGGTAAAAACGTATTAATGATTTTTTTGGATAAATGGAGATATAAGTAATGAATTTTCATCCTATCATGGAACTTATAGTCAATTAGTTTTTTGTTATTAAAATTTCATCCCCATTTCTTAGAGTAATAAATAAAGTATATATGGGTCCAGGAATAACCAATGAGTGAGGTTTTACTTATTATATGAATAACTTAATTTTGAAATAATATTTTTCTAATTATCATCATTTATGATGATAGAAATAACTTATTTCAGACATATTTGGTCATCATTGTTTTGTAATTAAACTTATAATGACTATATTATTAGTGATTCCAAATAAGAAATTGATATTTTGTTTTCTCATCTATGTTTCTGTTTTCACTTTATAATTTTTTACTCATATGATGAATCATATTTATTAGTTACATTGGTTTACCCTTATGTTTACAACTTTACAAATTTAAATTGATGTTTTAGTATTTATTTTTATGATATCGGTTTCTATGAATGAATCATTCAAGTATTTAACCATTGATAACCCAAATTAATTATGAAAGGGAAATTAATTTTAAGCAGTGTCAAATGTAAAAACATAAATTTCTAATAGTGTTTTCTTTTAATATTATTTCCTAAATTCCTAAGCTAAACACAACACTGAATTAGGTTGTGACACATGCCACATTGAGTTTCAAAAAACATAAATTTGTTATTGTAGTTATATAAATAAAACAATTATAACCTATAAATTAAACTTGTTGAATAAACATGAATAAATTTATAATTAAATTCTGGTTTACACATGTATATATAAATATCTGACCAATTATTTATTAATAACTATAAACCCCCTTTTTCAAATAAGTGGAAATTTTTTTCAGGAAAAAATATGAAAAAGTGTTTTTTATAAAAATAAAAAAATAACTCCTAATAAATTATATTAAATACATATATGTAATATATTCAATATAATTTTTAACATTCGTCTTATATTTTTTCTAGGAAATATTTAATAAAAAATCTATTTTTTCACACAAAAAGAATTATTTTTCAAAAAAATCATTTTCCTTCATTTTGATGGTTCCCTTGTTATAAATTTAGTTTTCAAAACGTACAAACACTATATAAAAAAATAAAAATATATGAAATCAGTATATTAAAATAAAATATGGATGAACATTTGATATTTTCTTGATATTTTTTTGTTTTGATGAATAGGGAAATATATTGATGTTTAATTTCCAATATATTTATCATCAATATCATATATAGTGTATCATTATATTTATGTTTATTATAAATTATATATATAACATAATTTTATAATTTAATAAATCTTACTTTATTTGAATAATTTTTAGATTTTTGTTTTATTTAAAAATAAATTATTTTTTGAATGTTTTGACATTAAAAACATATTGTCTCATTCCATTATTTAGATTAATATTAAAATAATTTATTAAAATGATGTGAAATAAATTTTGATAAATAGATACTATATTAGGAACAATACGTTTCTAATTTATTGAATATGTCCATTTTGTTTCTGGAAACTATGAATACAAACTTTGGTAATTTTTTTCTAATACAATTAAGTGTAAATCAACTAATTAAGGGTAAAAATATTATAAAAAATGTTACAAATGTATCCTAAAAATTAAAAAAAATTATTGGATGAATTTAATTCAAACTCTAAACCATATTTATTTATATGAATTAATCTAATAGACACATATCCTTGAAAATTACCTAGATATTTTTAAAATCAATGAGTGTGAAAAAATGTCACAATCTTAAATTTTAAAAGTATAATAATTTTAAACTATGTTTAAATAAAATATATGCTCAACTATATATTTTTCAAATATATAAAATTTTTATTTACAACATAGATATTTAGTTTTCATTTTTTATGAATAAATAATAATTATATATAATTACAAAAGGATGATGCGATAATTATTCAATTAATAAAAAAATAAATTAAATGATATTATAAATATGAGGAAAATTATTTTAATTAATTAAGTATATATAAAAATTTTAAATCCTTCTATGAATGGTTATTTTTCAATCAAATGAATTGTATTGTAGTAATATTTATGTATTTATTTTCATAAAGTAATTGTTTCGAATAATTTCCAAACTAAAACATATGATATTTTTTGAAAATAATATTTTATTAAATTATATTTAAATAATAAGAATTTTCAATTCGGATAATTGGGGTTATATATTTCTTATCATAAATTGGCCATTTATTGTTCATTTTACACTTTATATAAAAAAATTTGATCCTCTTTATATTGAAAACATTGTTACAATAGATAAAATTAAAATGCCTAAACAAATGGTAAATTAGAGTGTTATGGTTTAAAATAACTTGAATACTATTATAAAATCAATTTTTTGGTGATATCACAAAATTATTACATATTATCATCAAATAAATATCTTTTTGAGTTATATTTGAATGAGATTTAAATTATTATAAACTAATATTTTGTGAAATTCAAAAAGTTCTACTTATATATCTTATAAAATGAAAGCTACTATTATCTTCGCCATTCACTTTAGAACCATTTTTTATTAGAAAAACCTTATGAAAATGTCCTCCCAACATCATTACCTTCAAACAAGAAGCCTTACATTGGTCTGAAATTCATCTAATGGATTCCTTTTGTGAAAATCAAAAGTTGGTACACAAAGAAGAGGCAACATTCATCAATGAAATGTTTTTATTTATTTATTCCATAAAGCCTTTTATTTTTTTAAGTGTATATAATAACCTATTTATAATGAATATAAATATTATTTTTATATTAATTGGTTGAAATACACAAAAACACACTCCCATTAAATGGGATAAACAATCATCGTTACTATGTATGAAAAAACAACGCCTAAAGAATTGATTTCACTCATTATTCCATTTCATACATCAATGATTAGAAATATCTATCTATTCAATATTTTCACATTATGTATATGATATGTATTATGTATTTACTATACTTAATTTATTATATAACACATACCTTCATAATTTCGATTTTGTGGAAATATGATAACTTCATTTGTGGTTGTGTGGACTAATGCCTCCTCAATGAGATGTGATTCATTCACAATTTATATATAATGTATTATAGATAATTTTATAAAAAAAATATTACATATAAAAAATAATTACTATATTTAAATAATATTATATATATACATATATATCATTTAATTTCATTCTTTCAAGACAGAATGATATTGAAGCAGTGTGTATGCATACATATGGCCAACTATCTCCATGTATGGTGTATTCCATTTTATATTTATATATTTTATTCATATCCATAATTATATATATAATATATATATTTTATTAAAATTGTATTTACTATTCAATAGAAAATGTGTTTAATGTTTATGTATGAGGACTAAGAATAAAAATATAAAAAATCTAAACGAAACAAAGTGGTTATTAGCCGAAACATAAAGTAAACGCTGAATCATTTACAAAAATGCAATATAAAGTGATAAATAAATCATATATGGTATTATATGAATTAATATGGTTAGATAATATATCTATAATAAACATATATTTATTTTTCTTTAGGTTTTCATCAGTATGATGAGAGTCAAGATTTATAATAATTAATTTTTTTCTCACTTTAGATTTTGTGGGACACATGCCTCATAAAAAACAAGTTTATTTCAAGTGTTCTTTATACTATCAATGAATTTTTTTATTAGTCCTACTATGAAAAATTATTTGAAATTATATGTCAATTATATGATCTCTTTTCATGGGGTTTACAATTCAAAATTTACATACTCGGTAAGGTAATTTTGAATCGATTTTCTTTCTTTGAGCCACATGTAATGTTATGAAGATATATTATTTTACAAGGTGTGTCTACTTATTTTAGAAATATTGTTTTATGAACATCATTATTTTCATGATATTATATGTTCCATGTAAAATTATTCTCTATTCATTTGAATTTATATGTTCTGTAAAAAATGTTTTTAAAAATGTTTTTAAAATTATTTTACAAGATATTTTATAAATATTCAAGGATGAATGATTGGATAGATTCTTTAAATTAGTTTCAAATATTACTTTATATTTTTTCATGGATACTCGGTATAATATTTATTTAATTTTTTTTATTTATGAATAAATTTTCAAATAGGAAAGGATATTATCTTTATGATTTATAGAATGTAATATTTTAAAACCATTTTCTTGATAAGGAAACATTTTTGGTTGTTGCATATAATTATATAGGGATGATCAAATTATACAATTCTTATTATTTATCCAAAAAATTTATTTTTATGATAGATTAGTATTTGAATTATTTTTGTTGTCTATGTGTTTTGTTTTGATTAATAGTTTATGATTATAATTTCTTTTTATGGGTTAGGATTTGATTTATGTTCATATAGAACAAATAAGTATGGTATTATTTATGTGACCTATGGGACTTATATTATCTCCGATTCATTTGATTAATATTTATTTTCCATGAGTAAATGATGGAATAAAGTCAATGAGCTTGATCCATTATAGAATATATGGAAACACGATCCCCTATGATATGATGTTGAAACCATATACACTATGGGATGATGGGGAAACATGATCCTTTATAAGGAAAACACTAAAAGTAGGGTGGGTGTTTATCCTTCTTAGTGGATGTAGTCCCCAAAAAGTTCCCTCTTATGAATCAACAACGCATCATGATTTATATGAATTGATATTATATGTTTATGCTTCTTACAAAAATTCCATGTCTTATTATTTTGTAATTGGTTAATAAATTATGCCCTTTATTTAATTATGTTTTATTTCTTATGAATTTCCATTTAAATTTTCAAGAAATGTTAAAAGAACAAATAGAATTTTTCTCCTGAATGAAGTGATTTTTTTAAAACGAGAGTTTTTCCGCATTTTGATGGTTCACTTGTTAAAAATTTAGTTTTGAACACTTATATATTATATATAAAATAATAAATATATTTTAAATAATTAAATTAAAATAAAAAATGGGTGATCATTTGGTATTATCCTGATATGTTTTTTGTTTTGATGAATACTTATATATATATATTTTTAATTGAAAATATATTTCACATCAAAATAATTTATAGTGTAATATTATTTTGTAATATTATTTTAAATTTTAATTATAACAATTTTTTATAATTTAATCCAATTTAGTTCAATGGAATAAATTTTAGAATTAATTTTTATTTAAAAATATATCATTTTTTTGAATGTTTTCATCTTTAAACCATAAGTTATCATTCCATCAATGGGATTGATTTTTGAATAATTTAAGAAAATTATGAGATTAGATTTTTTTAGAAAAGGATTTTATATCTGTAATACAATGTTTACAATTTATTGAATATGTCCATTTTGTTTCTCGAAACTAAGAATAATGACTTTAGTAATTCTTTATCACACATTTAAGGATAAATTAGGTAATTACGGGTTAAAATATTGTACAAAATATTAAAAAACTACCCTAAAACATTAAAAAAATTATTCGATGAATTTAATTAGAACCATAACCTATAATTATATAAATTTATTAATTTAATGGATAAATTTCAATTAAAATTACTTGAATATTATAAAAATCATAGATAGTGAAAAAATGTCACACTCTCAAATTTTAAAAGTATAATAATTTTAAACTAAGATTAAAACAAAATATGCTTGGATATATATATTTTTTGATAAATATAAAATTATTATCAACATCATAGATATTTAGTTTTCATTTTTTATTCAAAAATAATAATCATGAATAATTATAAAATGATGATGCAATAATAATTTATTTAAAGTAACAATCAATTAAATCATATTAAAAATATGAAGATAATTTTTTACTAAATTAAGGTTATTTTTTAAATATACAGGTTTCTATGACATGGTATTTTAGTAAGAAATTAATTGGATTAAAGTTATCTTGATGTATTTATTTTCATGAAGTAAAATCAATGAATAATTTCAAAACAAAAACATATGATATTTTATGAAATAATATTTAATAAAATTATATATAATTAATAAATAAATTCAATTAGGATAAATGGGGTGATACATGTTCTGTCTAAAATTGGCCATTTGTTTTATTTTCTATACATTATATGTAAAAATTTGATTCTCTTAATATTGAATACATTGTTACAATAGATACAATTTAAATTCCTTAACAAATGTTTAAGTACAGTGATATAGATTAAAATAACTTGAATACTAGTATAAAATCTATTTTCAAGTGATATCAGAAAATTATAACATATTATTACCATATAAATATCCATTTGATTCATTTTGAGTGAGATATAATTTATTATAAACTAATATTTTGAGAAATTTCAAAAGTTCCCCTTCCATATCATATAAAAGGGGACCTACATTTCTCATCCTCATACTCTATAGAACCCATTTTGATATGAAAAAACCTACCCGAATATACTCCCAACACCAATACATTAAACCAAGAAGCCTTAATTTGGTCAAAAAAGAATCCAATGGATTCCTTATATTCAAATCATATGTAATAACTCAAAGAAGAGGCAACATTCATCAATGAATTTTTATTTTATTTTATCCTTAAACTCATTTTATTTTTTATATAAAAATTATATAATTACATTATTATAATAAATATACATATTTTTTTATATTAAGGTATTTACATACACTAAAACACACTTATGTTAAATGGGATACAAAATCATCGTTCCTGTGTACGACAAACCACCGCCTCACGAATTGATGTCAATCATTCATCCATTTCATCCTTCCAAGATTGAAAATATTTTTGCATTTTATAATTTTATATGATATATTTGATACATATTATGTATTAATTATTCTTTATTTATTATATAACACATAACGTTATTATTTCTATTTTTGTGGAAATACGATATCTTTATTTGTTTTCATGTGGGCTATAACCTCCTCAATGAGATGTGATTCCTTCACATATTGCATGGAATGTAATACGGATTTTTTTATTTAAATTATATGACATATATGATATAATAATTATATTAAATGATAATAAAAATATATTTATACATATATATCGTTTACATCCATTCTTTCAATACAAAATGAAATAGAAGTAGTGTCCATGCATACATATGGCATGTCATCTCCATGTATGGTGTATTAAATATGATATTTATATATTTTATAAATAAAAATACCTAAATATATAATTAATATATATGATATTTATATCATTTTTTGTATCAAAAGATAATTAATTTATGTTTTATGTATGTGGACCAAGAATAAATATCATAACATTTAAAAGAAACAAAATTGTTTTTAGTTGAAACATAATGTAGAAATGGAATTGTTAATAAGAGGGTAATATAAAGTGATAAATAATTCTTATATGGTATTATATGAATTAATATGGTTCTGTAATATGTCAATAATAACCACATATTTATTAATATAGATTATTTCTTGAGTACGGGGAGAGTCAAGGTATATGGTAATTAATTCTTTCTCATGTTTATTTCTTTGGGACGCATGCCTTATACCCAACTAGTTTCTTTTTTGCGGTGATTATAAAATCCATTAATTCTTTATGAGTCTTAATATGAAATATTATTGAAATTTATATATCAATTATATGATCTATTTTCATGTGGTTTATAGTTCAAATTTTACAAACTCGGTATGGTAATTTGGACTCAATTTTCCTTATTTAAGGCACATGTAATGTTTTGAAGATATATTATTTTAAAAGGTGTGTATACTTATGTCTAGAATGTTGTATTATTAATTTACATATTTTTATGATGTTATATGTTCCATGTAAAATTATTCTCTCTTCGTTTGGATATCTATCTTCGTTCGAAACAATGTTTTCTAAAAAGGTTTAAAAAAATTTCACATGATCATGTTTAAATATATAAATATGTATGATTTTATATATATTATAAATGGGAATCAAATATTATATTATATTTTTTCATGTATACTATTAATAAAAAAAAATTGATAATTTTTTTATTTAAAAATCAATTTTCTAAAAACAACGGATATTTTCCTCAAGATTAGATTCATGTAATATTTTGAAACAATTTTTATTATAAGGCAACATTTTTTATTTTACATATATTTTTATGCGGATGACTGAATGATACTATTCATATTATTTACCTGAAAATTTTATTTTTTATGAAAAATTGATATTTGAATTATTTTTTACGAGTTTTTTCTGACGAATTATCTAGGATTATAATTTCTTTTTATGGGTTATTATTTTATTTATGTTCATATTGAAAAACATATGCATTGTATCCATTATTTGACTATTGGGAATTATATTACCTCAAATGTATTAGGTAAATATTTACTTCACAGGAGGTAATGATGGAAACAAGTTGATGATCTGGATCCACTTTGGAAAATGTGAAAAAATGATCCACTATGGGATTTTGGTGAACAAGATCCAATATATGATGTTGGGGAATCATGATCCCCTATAAGGAATCGATTAAAACTGGGGTGGGTGGTTTTTCCTACATAGTAGATATAGTTCTCCTGAAGATCCCTATTATGATTCAACAATGCACCATTACATATAAGGAATGATATTACATGTCTATTCATCTTACACAAATTCCATGTTTTATTCAATTGTAATGGTTTAATAAATTATTCTCTTCATTTATTTATTTTTATGTATTATTAATTTCCATTATTTATTCCATGAATCATATATTTGAGCATTGATCTACAGGGTATGATATTCTAATGTAAATCTCTTGTTCTAGTATACATTTTTTCAGGATTATGCTTTCCTACCTTCCTTGCATACTCTTGATTATAATCTATGATCAAACGTTATTTTGTATCATTTTCAATGTTAGAATGAATTTTTTTAAGTAGTAATAATGTATTGGGAAGATATATATTGAATATGATGATGATCTTCCACCAAATTATAATATGTTGTTACTTGTATTTAATGGTACCATTTATTGAGGTCCTCAAGAATGATTTTGGAAAAGGTATTGAATTATCATTTAAAAAGATGTAATATCCTATTGATAAAAATAGAGTTGTATTATTATTCGTATGATGATTGATGGTTATGACATTCACCATTGAAATATTAATTGATATAAAGCTAACCGCGAAATCCTTTTGAAAAAATGTTTGGAATAATCATTTCTGTAGGAGGTAACTATAATTAAAAGCATAATACCTCCCATACAACATGGGGTTCATGTAGTAAGATATCTATTAAATGATATTGTAAAACAATATAAGGTTTTACTTAATGTTGAGTGAGAATATTTGTTGACACATGAAAGAATTAGTGTGTTACACTAGTTGAAGATTAGTTAGGTTTATCATTTAGAACTATAATTCAATGAACTGTGGTTCAAAAAGTTTACTGGGAAAGACATTTAATGTCCCTAAAGATAAAAAAATATCACCCAAAACGTATTTTAGATGAACCAAAAGTGATTTTATAAGACTACTGATCATATTGATAAATATAATTTTATATGTTCCAAAAAAAACTAGTAATAGGTAAATGGATTATATTTCACATAGGATTTAATTATAATACACATAATATATAGGATAGTATTACACTAGATCACCGTAAACATATATAAGATATAATTGTGAATTCAACTTAGTGGGTGTCATAGTCCTACTATAATATTGATCTTAATATGATATGGGAATTGTCTTGGGAATACCTACCATAGTGAAGTGGTAATTACACTCCATATATGAAAGCATAATTTTCAAGTCCATATTGAATGGATAATTTATATCCCCTTTAATTTAAGGTAGTTCATGAAGTTATTGAAGATTTACTAATTCTTGTTCCTCATAATATTGCTACAATCCTAATATGGTCATCATTTTAAAATCTAGTATGAAGGTGGAGAAGGGAGTTATTTGTGGAATAATGAATGGATGAATTTAATTCCCCTCAATGGAATTGAGGAAATCCTATATAGAATGTTATTTACGAAGGGTCCTTGGGACCCTGCAGACCTCAACATCAAGATTTGACATCCTTGAGTACTGGATACCTTACCAAACCAATGTAGTTGAGGAATGGACATCATTATATAGTTTTAATTAATTTATAATTCTTGAATATTAAGGGTATCCTATTGTAGATACCCCTATCCCAACCTCTATTTCTTATTTAATGATTCCTCATGTTTTAGATTCTAAAATTCATAGGAAATGTTTTGTTGTTCCTTATGTTTCTAACCCTGGGGAGGATATATATAACTACTAGTATCCACTATAAAATATAGAGGACCATATTGTAAGGTATTTATTTAGAATGTGGAATACCTCTATGAATGTTATTGGTATCTTAGATATGACCTGAATATTACAAATCATCATCATGGGGAAGATGACCATTCTATTTGGTGACCAAAATTGATGTTTGGAGAGTTAAATGTGGATGATTGGGGGTGACTGGGGAATTGATAAAGATAGTGAAAAAATGACTCCACATATTATTTTATGAATGTAAAATGGTGGGTTGAATATGTAAGGTTTAAAATATAAATTTTTTTGTCTTTTTTTCTGACAATGATTGTGTATTTCCCTTAATGTAAGAATTTTATAGTCCATATTAGGGAGGGTTATGTATAAATTATGTTAAAATATTCATCTATTAGTTAATAATCCCTATGAAATTATTGATGATGGGTTGTGGTTCCTATATTGGATACTTTTAAGTGGAAACATGGATAGAAACATCATGAAATATCCCTATATCTTCAATTTTTTAGAAATATTTTTCATTCGATTCTATGTAAATTCCACAGTAAATAGTACTAGATGAAATGTGGAGGATTTATTCTTGCATGATACCTTATGGAGTCAACATCGACATTGAACTGTATCATCTAGGACTTTTCATGCCTTGTCATGGGTTGGAATGAATCCCCCATACTAATATATGTGGATATGGTTATTTATTAAACTCAAATGAATGTATTTTTATGAGGGTATGGGGAAATAAAACAAATTTTAATTTTAATTTTGTATCATCTCATCTTAAGAATGGGGATATTGTATTATTTCATGAATTTATTTTCATACACTACAATAATAGTGGTGGTTGGTGAAACAATCTAATAATTACTAGAATACTAGGTTTCCTACAAAAACATTTTTATCCAACAATCATTATATTTATGAGTATGATGATTCCTATTGTTATAAATTTCCGAAATTTATGGATATAGATTCTCGCCATCAATACACATTCTCTAACTATCAATAGAGTAGTTATTCAGTTATGTTTCATGATTATATATTTATATTCATTCTATTGTGACCTCCATTATTATATCAACATCTTTGATATTTATCATCCATCAATCATGGATACCCATTCTACAAAATATAGGAGGCCTTCACTACCACGGGTGATGTTTTCAGATATTAAATCAGAATAGGACGATGGGATATAACCATTTCCATATAGTAAATACTAAATGGTTCAAATTTTATTTTTTAGCTCTACCTAATATATTTAATATATTATCTTGAATAATTTTCATGATTCCAAATTTATATTTAAATGAATAATTACATCATTGGAATTCGATGAGTGGTTGTATTGGGTATTTCTTAAGGGCTTCATCAAAATCATTGTGTATATTTGGAATATTAAATCATATTCATTAGAAAAATTTCTAAGGTAATCCTATTTTCATCAATTGTATAACATTAGGTTTATAACTCAGGTTATATTATACTTTTAAAACATGTGTTTTTTTTCATTAAAATGTGCATCATAGGTTTTTTTCTAGTTCAACCCAATATCATCACCTGTGGAAACTATATATTGTCAAAAGATGCCCAATAATTGGCTATTGTATATATGAATCTTTATATCATGACCTAAGGAATCCATACCTCATCTCTAGAGGTTTTCTACTATCATCACATAGGTTTTGAATCTATGTATTTTTCACCTAGAGGAAGAATATAGATATCTCATTCTATTCACATAAGCATCTTATTCTCATCAGAAAAGAAATATAAAGACTGTCAAATGAGGTAAGAACACACCCAATTGTCCTTTTGAATGGTATTATAGATCACATGTACATCATACAAGAATATTATTATTGCATAAGGTATCTCATGATTATCACAGGAGGTTTCTTTGGTTATTCACCAAAGGATGGTGTTTTGATAATTAAGGCGTGGTTCTCTAAAGATATTCCCCTATAACATATTTGGATAATAAAATCAAATAGAAAAATTGTTTAATATTTTGTGGGGTTCTCCCCAATATTCGTTTATAATATTGGGTAAATCACAAGTTAACAACCTATGAGAATTAATCACCATGTTATATTTATGTATTGGATAGTATGTAGTGATGTCAATTGGGTATAATAGGTGGGTTTCTAAAATATTGTCGGTAATATCACTATTTATTTTGAGACTGTTGGTATACTCAAAAAATATGATCAGAATTTGGATAAACTATTTTTTGATGACAATATATAATTTCAATGATGTTAGTGTTTTACCACCAAGATACCACCAATGTATAATAATATAAAACGTAGATAAAAACCTATATAGTTCATGGATAACATGTTATGTTATTGTGATAACATGGTTTACAATAGTTTAACATCATATGGTACATATACTGAAGTCATAAATGAGTGAAAACATGATATATTACTGTCATTATAATTTGGGAAAGAAAAAATATAGGGTTCTTATAATTCTCATAATATGAGGAATATCATCACCATCACATGTAAAATCTCTATAATATCATGTACATCATACTATTGTTATTTCATAGGATAATATTGTAGTTTAAAATCAGGCTCGGGGGATAATGGAAATAGATTAACATACGATGATGAGGATTTCCATGTAGTTAAATGGGTAAAAATAAGGAATGTAGTGGGAATTATGAATTAATCATTATACAGATCATGGATTATTGTTTATATTAGGGATGTTCAAATCAATAATTCAAATTACTAACAATTACACCAAATAGGAAGCCCATATTATTCTATAGATTAAGAAGAGTAAGAGTGGGAAATATATACACTATATTATAACCATATTTTTATTTTGAGAATCATACATATATAATACTTATCCCTTTCTTATTTGGAAGGATATTGTGATGAGTGAACCTAACGATCGATGTGATAGAAGAGGGGATTTTATGAAATTTTTTTCTTATAGTGGTCATATGAATAATGGTCCAAAATGAGGACTATCTATATATATTTTGAATTATTATACTAGTATTGATGGGATGTGGGGATCCTGGGATATCTAAATTTTAAAAAATAGGTTTTGTGATGGGTGGAATCAATCATTTTCACAATTTAGGGGTCCAAAATGACATGGGAGTTGTGTGAAATGAATTGTTGTATGGGGGAACAAACACTTGTACAATTTTCATTCTTTTTGGTTAGAGGTATTGTTTTTAGAAATTATTAACACAAAATACATAGACTTATAAAAACATGTTAATATGGAAAAATTTATGTTCTTCTTATATTGTAGTGTGGTGAGGTTCATCTTAACATAATTTTATTATATTAGTAAATAAGTGAAGTAATGGGTTTACAATATTAACCTACAAGAAATCATTTTCTTTTTAGTTTTTTAAAGATCACATTTTGTGAGACAAGATAATGAGACTATAATTTAAAATTTATGATCCTGAAAACAAAATGATGAAGGAATATATATATTCTGTTAATTAATTATTGTAAATGATTCATGATGTATTGATTGTCTCAAAAAAGTCTGAGTTTGAAACCACAATGACACCAATTCCCAAAATCTTGTGTTTCATGGAATTACATAATCTAATATCTGATCTTTGAGTTTCAATAGCTATGAACCATTACCCATAATTTTGTTCTTATTGGTTAAAAAATAATGTTATTGGATATTTGTTATTTCAATTCCTTCATCAAAAATAATTTAGATATCACAATATTTAACACGTATTTTCCATTTTATTAAACATTAAGAAGACATTTATACATGAGATATTTTTTCATGTTATTAATTAATCTCTTAATGAATAATTGGGTGATTTTCTTCCAACTAAAATTCATCAATGGAATAAAATATGTTTTGTAACATCCTGGTTCTGGAAGCCTCCCAGAGGCACCCCATACCCGGTTGGTCACATGGCCTCAAACGCAATTCCACAAATGCCAGAGGATGCCAACTAGCAGTGAGAGACTTGGGTGTGATAGTGGGGAAACTATGCCCTCATTGGCAGAGTATACAGTGGAAGAAAAACAAATAGAACAAAAAAAGAAACTGTAACCATCCATATAATAGTGAATGATAATAGTGTAAGACTAACAGTAAACAACTAGAGCACACACACATGTATATAAAATGATGCATGATATATATGTATAGGAAAGTTTCCAAACAAGTCACAACGCTGAATACAATACTAAACCAAATTGAAAAAGAAGAAGAAGTAAACTCCTCACCATCGCAAGCCATAGTTTGGTACCATGCTCTCCAGCTCCTCAGCAAGTCAAGTACATGAACTATAAGGGCTATTTCCCTTATCTATACCTGCAACAGCATAGCCAGTTTGGGCCCAAAAGCATGGCCCAAACAGGGTGTGAAAAAAATTCCCAGTAGGGAACCACCCAAATATCTGTGCCTAATAGTTAGTGAATACATAACAAGTAAAAGTACAAAAAGCAGTAAACAGGAAAGCACATAACAGCTACAATGCACAGTTTCTAGCATATAAAGTACACAAGTAACAACCGATCAACAAGTAGAACACCAAGTGACCCCCAATGTAGTTCTCATAGCTTAACCCTTATGGTTCAATGTACAAGTACAAGCAACCCTATGGGAAGCACACACAGTCTCACGCCTATAACTCAGTTATGGAATACACTTTCTAAGGAAGCACTCACTGTCAAATCCCCCTATAGTCATGTGTTGTACTAAAGGCTCTCTGGGAAAGCACTCAACGTCTCATTCCCCATGTGGCTGGTGTCGAGTAACTACAGACTCTCTGAGGAAGCACTCCACGTCAATTCCATCTGGGGTCTCGCATCATAAATTAAAGACTCTCTGGAGAAGCCCTTACGTCTATTCTACCTATGGTCAACTACACTAAGTTCTCACAGCCCTATGTAAAACAAACATGCATAGCGCACGTATCGCCCCAAGTAAACCTCAAGAACTACTTGGCTATAATTCTAAGGCACAACAGCATAACAGTACAACAATTACAATATCCTTCAACTAGGAATGACAACTGGTAAAACTCTTAACAGGAAATACATGCATGGAAAAACATCCTGAGCACAGTGAAGATCACCCTATTCACATGCATCAATCATTACTCAAGAAATCAATCAAGGCAGTCAAACAACATGGGAAAAAAAGGATACACACAATACCCTGTTCAGGAGAATTGGTGGAATTGTAAAAAATATTCAAATACTTATTCCAGAAAGGCACAAACCACCTACCTAAATCCTAGGAGATCTATATACTTGATCCATGATGATTTATTCTCTTTAGAATGAAGTAGATCTATGAAAACTCACAAAACGCTCAACCCACTATATCTTGAGAAATATGAGGAATTGGAAAACCATGATCTAGGAGATGGAAGGGCGTACCTCTATGGTTCCAACGCAATCGATGGCGGTCGATTAGGAGAAAGGATGGAGGCTTGGGGGCTCATGGATGTTCCGAAGCCGTATAGGTTCTCTCAAACGCAGAACATGAAGATGAAGCATGTTATGTCCGTCAGGCGTGATCCCAGTCCGTTTAATGAAAAAAATACACAGTGTGTACTCTACTTTTCTTTACTCCGCTTTAAGCGGCCTCCACTTCACCCCTACACACCGTGTGTGTGACCCGGACATGGACAGAACATAGCTTGGCATGGAAAGGGAATACACGGCGTGTACTCATAAAGTACACGGCATGTGCTTTAAAAATTTCCATAAACTCATATTTTAAAAAAAAACTCCAAGAAAAGGAAATACATACCTGAAAAAAATGATCTGGGTTCTTACAAACATCCCCCATTTATTAAATTAATCCCCAAATTTCCCTAGTGATGCATAGAAGAAGAAACCTTGAACAGTTCTGGCCACTGCGATCGTACATCGGTCTCTCTCTCCCAAGTCTTATCCTGCACTCGCCCGTGCTATTATAGTATCCGTACTAGAGGAACAGACTGTCCATGGAGAACCTTCATACTGCAATGAAAATCTGGATGGGATGCTCCTCAAATGATACATCCATTTCAAGCTCAACCTCCTTGGGTTAAAAGACATGAGACGGGTATGAAAAGTAACTTCGAAGCTGAGAGACGTGGAAGTTTTCTTGCATAGCCTGGTACCTATGAGGTAACTACAACCGATAGTAAATTTTCCCAACTCTATCCAATTACCCAAATGGACCGACGTACCGTGCTGAAATCTTACCCTGTCTCTGAATCCTCTTGTGCCCCAACCTCGGTGCGACATGTAGTAAAAAATATCCCTAACCTTGAACTCCAGAGGTCATCTCCACTGATCATCATAAGACTTCTGTCGAGACTGTGTTGTAGCCATCCTATTTTGAATCAACTCCATCTTCTCTGAGGTCTCCTAAACATGATGAGGTCTTTGTAAATTTTCCTCTCATGCCTCCATCTAGTATAAGGGTGATCGGCATGGACTACCATACAAAGCCTTCTAAGGTTCCATCTGAATAGTCGCCTGAAAACTGTTGCTATAGGCGAACTCCACAAGAGGGATATCCTTCTCCCAAGAACTGCCAAAGTCTATAATGAAAGATCTAAGAATATACTCAAGCACCTGGTTCGTACGCTCGAACTGTCCATTTGTCTGGGGATGGTATGATGTACTCAAAAGTACCAAGGTACCCAAAGCCCTTTGAAGCCCCTGCCAGAACCATGAAGTAAAGCATGCATCCCTGTCTGAAAACAATGGAGTGTGGAACTCCTTGTAGACATACAATCTCTGGAATGTATAGTCGTCCTAGATCATCATCACTGAAGGTATCCTTGATCGGTAAAAAGTGAGAATCCTTCGTAAACCTGTCAATGACAACCCAAACAACATCATTCCCTCGAGGTGTCTTTGGCAATCCGATCACGATGTCCATTCTGACATTGTTCCACTTCTACTCTAGAATGGGTAACTACTGTAAAAGGCCAACTGGTCGCTGATGCTCCACCTTCAGCTGTTGACAAGTAGAACACCTCAAGACGAAACTAGCAACATCTCTCTTCATACCTGGCCACCTGTACTGGCGATGAAGATCCCGATAAATCTTGGTGACACCAGGATGAACTGCCCAAAACGAGGAATGAAAATCTTGCATCATCTCCTCGCATATGTCTAATGGCACCCATATGTGTCCTTTGAAACACAATATCTCATCCTCTCCCACTGTAAATCCCGGAATAGGGTCATATCCTGATACATTCTCCCGCATGACTAAGCCTTCGGAGTCTGATAGCATCCTCATCCGTACCCGATCAAGAAGTGTAGAGGTAAAAGCTACTGAAGATAGGTAAGTCTATCCCTATCTGTAGTGCATCTCCAGATGCATCTCAGAGAACAGAGCCATACGGTACCACTCACTACTGGCCTCCTGAACTGCCTGAATATGAGTTCTCCTGCCCAATGTATCTGACACTGTGTTTCCCTTTCCCAGCGTATAGGCAAGCTCGAAATCAAAAGACTGAAGATACATGACCCACCTGCACTGTCTCAGATTTAGATCATTTTGAGTTAAGATGTACATGAGACTATTGTGGTCAGTGAAAACCACAAAGTGTTCTCCCTGAAGGTAATGTCTCCAACAGCGAAAGTCATGAACAACATCTGCCAAATCCAGATCCTACATCGGGTAGTTCCTCTCATGTGGCCTCAACAGCCGAGACCTGTACATAATGACTCCATCTCCCTATATAAGCACAGTGCCCAGCCTGATACCTAAAGCATCACAATAAACATTATATCTCTTGCCTGTCTCTTCGAAGACTAGTATCGGTGCTGACGTAAACCTTACCTTCAACTCCTGAAAGTTTGACTCCCAAGAATCTGACCATAAGAACTTCACCCCTTTCCTAGTCAGACCTGTCAATGGTGCTTCTAGGAGTGAAAAGTCTTGAATGGAGCGTCAGTTATATCCAGCCAGCCCTAGGAATCTTCGTACCTCAAAAATGTTCTATGGATTCTCCCAAGAAACTACAAGTATCACTTTATCTAGGTCCATAGATACTTCTGTCTCTGAGATGACGTGACCCAAAAATTGAATTTGGTCCATCCAAAAGTTCAACATCGGGAGTTTAGCACAAAGACGATGCTCTCTCAGTGTACTCAGACCTATCTCATGGTGGGTAGCATGGTCATGTAGAGTGTGAGAGTACACAAAGATATCGTCCACAAAGACCATGAAGATGAAATCCATGTAAGGATGGGACACTCGGTTCATTAGTGCCATGAGAACTGCAGCCGCATTCGTGAGACCGAACGGCATAACCATATACTCATAGAGACTATACCTGCTCCTATAGGCTGTCAGAGATATATACGATGGTCTAACGTGAAACTGAAGATATCTGAAACTCAAATAGATCTTTGAGAACACCTGGGATCCTCGAAGCTGATCGAAAAGATCATCAATCCTAAGCAAAGGATAACAGTTCTTGACCGTCAACTGGTTCAGCTTCTGATAATCCACATAGAGCCTAAGGGTACCTTCTTCTTGCTTCACAAATAGGACAAGAGAACCCCCAACGTGAAGTACCGGGTCGAATGAAACCCTTTTCCTGCAACTCTTCCAACTTCTTCTTTAGCTCCTGCAACTCAGGTGTAGCCATACTATAGGGAGTAATGGACATCAGTTCCTCTCCTAGCATGAGTTCAATATATAAGTCTAACTCACGCTCCATAGGAAGACCTGAGAAATCATCGGGAAAGACATATGTAAAAAAATCCACCACTGGAGGAAATTCATACTGTGAAGTCCCCTGATCATCCAGATAAAGACTAGAAATCAGGGCTGTAACCCTTCCTAGGCCATTATAATCAAGTCCTGCTAGACTCACCAAAACGTCCCATTCACCTCTATGAAGAAAAGATTCACCCTCTGGTTAAATGAAACTCACCCTACTGCGATAAGATTCGATGACTGCCTGGAAGGGGACCAACTAGTATTTCCCGAGAATTACATCATAGAATGTCATCTCTAGGACATAGAGATCCCATAAGAAATGATACCTTTCAACCTCGAGAGGGAACTCTCTGCACTAACGTACACTAGATGTCCTCGTTCCCATAGGTGTGTCTTGTGTCAACAAGTCGGCAGAAAAAAAAAGACACAATGCCCAAGGCTGTCCACAACATCAACAGAGATAAAGCTATGCGTAACACCAGTGTCAAAATGAGATGAAGATAAATCTGAGGCTACTAAGATCGTACCTAGAATTGTAGAAGGTCCGGGATCCGGATCCAGATAGGTCTTCTCTACCGCAAAAGTCTGGCCCACCCCGCAGCCCTGTGACCCTGCCCGACCACTCTGATCTGATCCTCTATGCTTATGATGAAATACTGGTGATTTAATTTCACGAACTCGACCTCCACCTCGGCCTAAACGTCCGGAAGAACTACAGTTCCCCGACTAGTGAGAAACATGTGGTGCTGCTCGAGAATAAAGAGTCATGGAACAACCCCCCATCACCAGCTACTGGTGAGAAAACCTGCCAGAAACACAGAAGGAGACCCATCTTGCCGCAAGATCGGCACTCCATTGGGTCTCTCTAGAACTGTGGCCTCATGTGGCCTACCCGTCCCCACTGGAAGCATATTACCTAGCTACCTGATGATGTATCTCACCTCCTCGGATCACTGCATGTATACTCCTTACAGCACTTCATGCTGTCATGTGGAGGAATAATAGTTCTGGAAGCAGAACCGCCCTGGCTTACAGCTCTGGAGTCTCTCAGATTGGACTCCGAAATCAGTGCCTAGTTGATGATGGGATTGATGGAAGTCAACTGAATGATATTCACCTACGATCTGATCTCCGTCATGAGACCATCCTCAAACATCCTTGCTATGAACATCCCATCTCCACCCAAGAGGGGTTTGAAACGCTGTAGCTCGGTGAAACGAGAGTAATAATCCATAACAGAAAGAGTACCCTACTCTAGAATCATGAACTCCTGGTCTCGATCGGCCCTCAGGGTCTTCGGGTATAATTAGTCCTAAAACATGCAATAGAACTCCTCTCAAGCCCTAACCTGATGAGGACCCTCCTGTTATATAACATCCCACCACCTCTTGGCGGAGTCTCAAAGAATATAGGAAGCGAGATTGACCCGCCTCTCTGGAGACGTTTTTAGATGCTCAAAGATAGTCAGCATGGATTCCATCAATGAATCTATAGTCAGAGATCCTCCTTCCCTTTAGAATGTAGGAGGATGCTGCTACTGGAAAACCTGCATCATGTTTCCCATAGATGTGGCAGGAGGCGGTTCTCCCTGAAAGTTATTCATCATCCTCATAAACCCATCCCTAAACTGCGCACCAGTGCCTACAACTGGTATGACAGTTGGTGGCAAGGCAGGCACGACTGGAGTATCGGCAGGAGGCCATTGAGCAGCCATATCTAGTGTCTGATCACCATCCTGCAACGGAAATACAACTGGAGGACATCTCAGATGAATTTCTCTGAAAGTTCAAAAGCATAACATAGATCAATAATATCAAAGACAGAGAACAATGGAGTAAAAAATGGAAACAGGAGAAGGAAACACTCATGTTTTACAAAACACGACTACACGTCATGTTTAAAAACTACACGGTGTGTTTACATAAACCAAAGACATGGGTGTGTACTACTACCTCCTCTGATCATGTAACACCCCAACTACATAGCGTGTTGTCCACACACACAATGTGTACTTGAAATATATTCCCCTTCCCGAGTCTCTTTACAATTCTAACCCACACGATCCTCTTAACCCTAGACTACAAGATGTGTTTACTAAGGACATGGCGTGTACTAGACAAGGTTTCGGAAAACTGTGTTGTTAGTTACACGGATGACCACAAGGCTGGCCCTTAAAAGGAGTGTTCCGAACAAACACGACATGTATAGGAGAATATAACACCGACCCATGTTGTTCGTGACATGGCCGGGTACCTGGAACAAGACTACACGGTGTGTTCTTTACCAGCCGGGTGTGTTCTACTTGAGCTCCCCCGGCTCGTGTTGTTAGTGACACAACCAGGTACACAGCTCTATACTACATGACATTAACCTACCATACACAACATGTTCCTAAAGACATTTCCTCAACTTTGTGTTCCTTCTCACATAGTCAGTGACACGGTCTGAAACAACATGGCGTGTATTCATAAAGTACACACTGTGTATTCAGGGAATTTCCGAGCAGTAGCTCAGAAATTTCACCGAAGCCCAAGGACACAGAAAACAAGGCATGAAGGTGCCAAATTCCAATCCGTGAGGGCCCATACTCTCCACGAACAGAAGTTTGGCATCCAAAACAGTCATATATAAGGAAAAAAGGTCAATGATCCCCCAATTTCTGATTCAAGAGGGCCCATAACACCTCCAGAACCAAAATTTGGCATTTATTTAAGAAAGGTATAATAAAAAAAGACCAATATAAAACTGTAGAGATTCTATCAAAGAATATGTCATAATAGCATGAATAATATACACAAAGTCTATCACAACAACATGCAATCACTAATGCATCCTAGATGGCATGGCAAGAATGCATGGAATGTGATTTTGTACAAGTTCCTATATGATGCATGAGATATCATAACGTTATCTCATCGGGTTGAGACAGAAAAAGAACCGTAATAGAAACAACAATAACAACACAAGTCATGTGAATCACTCTAGGTGAAATCATCTCAACTGTAAAATGTCAAAACCAGAAAAATGCAATAAATGAGGTAGTATGGATTTTCCTTGTACACAAGTTAGCTACTCCCGAGCACAACATATTACCAAGTACTGAGTCCTTCATATCCCTAGATAAAGGCTACAAATAGTAATCAAAATAAAAAAATCTCCTCTAATACCACTTTGTAACGTCCCGGTTCTGGAAGCTACCCAGAGGTGCCTCGTACGAGGTTGTTCACATGGCCTCAAGCGCATTTCCCCAAACGCCAGATTTTTCCGACTAGCTGCGAGGGCCTTGGGTGTGATAGTGGTGAAACAATGCCCTCATTTGCAGAGTACACAGCAGAAGAAAAAAATAGACAACAACAGAAACTGTAACCATCCATACACGAGTAAACGATAACAGCGGAAGACTAACTGTAACAACTGGAGCACACACACATGTATATAAAATGATGCATGATACATATGAATAGGAAAGAATCCAAAAAAGTCACATTGCTGAATAAAATACTAATCCAAAGTGCAAAAGAAAAACAAGTAAACTCCTCAGCGTCCCAAGCCATAGCTTGGTCCCATGCTCTCTAGCTTCTCAGTAAGTCATGTATCCAAAGTAGATGGGATGTTTCCCTTATCTAAACATGCAACAACATAGTGTGTATTGGCCCAAAAGCATATCCCAAATAGAATGTGATACAGAGTCCTAATAGGCAACCACCGAAGGATCTGTGCCTAACTGTTAGTGAATACACGACAAGTAAAAGTACAGAAAGTAGTAAACAGGAATGAAAACAGAAGCTACAATCCACAGCGTCTAGCATATAATGTACACAAGTAACAATCGATCAACATGTAGAACAACAAGTGACCCCCTGGGTAGTTCTCACAACATAACCATTATGGGTTTACCTACATGTACTAGAAAACCTATAGGTGGCACACATAGTCTCACCCCTCTGGCTAAGTTAAAGAATAGACTTAATGAGGAAGAACTCACCGTCAATTCCCCTTATAGTCTCGTGTCATACTAAAGCCTCTCTGGGGAAGCACTAAACGTCTCATTCCCCCTGTGGCCTGCGTTGAGGAACTACAAACTCTATAAGAAAGAACTCAACATTAATTCCCCTGGTGGACTCGCATCGTAAATTAAAGACACTTGGGAAAAGACCTTACGTCCATTCTCCATATGGTCCACTACACTAGGTTCTCACATCCTTGTGAAAAACAAACATGCATAGCGCGTGTATCGCCCCATGTAAACCTCAAGAACTACTTGGCTATCATTATAAGGCACAAAAGCATAACAATACAAAAGTTCCACTATCCTACAACTAGGCATGTCAACTGAAAAAATGCATAACATGAAATACATCCATGGAAAAACATTCAGAGTTCAGTGAAGATCACCCTATTCACAAGCATCGATCTATACTCAAGAAATCTAGCAGGGCAGGCAAACAATAGGGGCAGAAAAAAAGGAAACACACAATACCCCATCCAAGGGAATTAGTGGAATTACACAAAATATTCAAAGGCTTCCTACAGAAAGTCACAAACCACCTACCTTGATCCTAGGAGATAAATAAACATGAACCACGATGATTGATTATCTTTATAACGGCGTATATCTATGAAAACGCACAAAATGTTAAACCCACGATATCATGAGAAAGAAGAGGAATTGTAAATCAACGCTCTAGGAGAATGAAGGGATTACCTCTGTAGTTCCAACGCAATATAAGTAGTCGATTCAGAGAAAGGATGGAGGATCGTGCGATCGAGGATGTTCTGTGGTTGTACAGGTTCTCTCTGACAAAGAACCTGATGATGGAAACAAGTTTTGTCCATCAAGCGCGACCCCGGTCCGTTTAATGAAAAAATACACAGTGTGTACTTATTGAGTACATGACGTGTACTCTACTTTTATATACTCTGATTTAAGCGGCCTCCACTTCACCCCTACACACTGTGTGTGTTACTCGGACACGGCCAGCACGCAGCCTGGCACGGTAAGGAAGTATACAACGTGTACTCATAAAGTACACGGTGTGTACTTCAAAAATTTCTTGAAACTCCACTTTTCTCAAAAAATCCATGAAAAAGAATGACATACATGAAAATGAAGATCCTGATTCTTACATGTTTTTATAATATTTTTATTGATTTTAAATTAATGAGAAACTAGAAAATTGAGTCCTCTTCTTGCAATTTTGTTGAAATAATGAAATATTTATTTTTTTTACAGATGAATTACAATTAAATACATATCAATAAAAATTAATGTTTTGTTATTAAAATGATTAATATAATAAAATTTTCATTGGAAAATTTATTTATATGTTGTGGATTAATGTTATAAAAAGTATTGAATTCATGGAATATCCCTTATTCTACGATTGAGATATATTTTTTTATATCAAACAGTACAAAAAGAACCAAAATTTCATACTAACTTTGGATAAAAAAAATTTGGAAGAAATTATTTCCTAAAAAATTATCCAAAATAGAAATAAATTATAAAAAATATTGAGGAATAAAATTTACTAAACCCCAAAACAACATGGATGTTTAGAAGTGGTTCCATGAGATATAGTCAATGGCTTACACAAAACGGCCTACCCTAGATTGTCATAATATTCCATTACATATAGTTGTATCTATGATAATTACCCACACCATGCTGCAATACATTTTTAGTAAAATATCAATGAATAATATATTCTTTTATGTATTCTCCATTTTTTTAATGGATCATTATATTTAATGCTCTATGTCTAGGGTGGTGCTAAAATGAATCCAAACATTTCTACCATATGTGATATCGGTATAAAGTTAATATTATGGTGTATAATTGTAAATGTGATTATGAATAATAACTGTATAAAAAAAATATTTATATATAAATATTAATGAATGATTAATATTTATTAATATCATGATTCTGATTTATTTTTTTTATTTGATTGTCATTTCAAGTATTCCTAAAAAAATTCAAGGATATGGTAAATGTGGTGAAAAAATTTAAATGTTTCATATATAACTGTATAGAAATTTTTATATAAAATAATAAATTTATATAAATTGATAAGAAATGGTTATATACGTAATATCATATTTTTTAACATTAATAAGTACAAATTAAAATGATGTAACTTATACTATGAAAAGTTCATATTTATGAAAATTTAATTGTCAATGTTTTTCATTTAAGGATTATGAAGTTCTTGTACTTTATTCGTGAATTGTTTATAAATTATTATCCCATGGAAAAATTATAGAATTGTTAATTTATTGTAATAAATTATTTTATTTAATATTAATTTATATAATGATTATATTATGAATTATTATGTAATTTTTAGTTCAAATATTCTACAATAACTTCAAATTACCATGATTTAATTTATGTAATTACATACAATGATTGAAAAATTATTTACTTTTTTTGATCCTAAACATTGTATTATTAATGAGTAATGAGACTGTCTAGTTATTATAATCATATTATTTTGGGATTTATCCAATCATATATTTATTTTTATATATTAACACATAAGGGTTTTAGGAATATATTTAAAGATAACTGTTAGAGATTATTTGAGGAACTTAAGGTCAGGTTGTCGTTAGCTTTACCAATGATAATTATATATCATTGTTTTGATGTATTTATGAATTCTATTAAGACATAGAACCACTACCAATACATTGAGTGATTTATGGTGTATTCACATCATACGAGCATGAAATATAGTTTTATCCATAGAGACAAGAATATATAGTGTGTAATTTTATTTTAGTATTCTTATAATTTTATTTAATATATTTAATATACATTATAAATAGATAATATGATCTCTTGTGTATTGTTTAGGATGTCACTGACTGAGGCCATGAATAAATCAAAGAAAGAGTGGTATTTGATGAGTCATTTCAATTATATTTTCAAGCATATGGAAGAGGGGGATGAGAAAGTGTTTTTAGAAAACATGAATGGGTTTTCATCATTATAGGAATGGATTCATCTATAAAAAATCATTAAAACCAATTATTAGTGCTTATATTAATATTTATTGATGAGGAACCCTTTTTTTACCAGTTTTAGTATCCTAATAGTGTTTTTGGTTTTTATAGATGATTGTTAATTCATATAATTATGATATCTTAGTTAGTGTATGGTAGCCATTAGTCGAGTTGGTTTATTATCTTGGGGACTACCAATATGTTTCATCATTTGAGACAACTGTATTGGTTATCAAGAATAATGTTGTTCATTGCATTCCTAATAATACAATATCATACCTCCTATATGATTATGGTGGATCACCATAGATTTTACTACTTGTTTTAGAATACACAAATTCCATTGCGGATGTGGGGTGAGATATCCATAAAAATCATTAAATATAGACCACATACTCCATGTGGGAAATTTTTATTTGTGTTATATAATAGATTATTTAAAAATATGGTTAGTTACTTCATTTTAAATAAAAAATGGTAATTTAAGAGCTCATGCATTTGTATATCCTATAGATCATTATACATCATAGAGTTCTTTTTTCTATTATTTTTTAAAATTATACATGATTCAAATCAATGTTTTGATAATTCATTAGGTGGAAAGAAGTACCAAGATAAATTTATGAATCATTTATCACAATCATATAGATTATAAGACTTAGTATTCCATTTGTACTTGTGAGGATTTACATTGGGAATGGGTGGAAGCCTTTTTTGGTCAATCGAAAAATAATTTTCAATTAGGTAAATTAGAATAAAAAAATATTTATTATTCTAATGTTCACATGAATACCTTTTAATCATTGTATGTTTTTCCATGAAGATCTTATTTTTTCCAAATTTTTGTGAATGGACTTTGGATTGACAGAGAGTAGTTAATATGTTGATATAGAAGGTACATGTTATGTCCGTGAGTATATTAAAAGCATAGAGTCTCCACAAACCCATCTAAAACAATAATTATCACATGTTGGAGATTTCCGTGGGTGATTGGGTATTTATGAAGATTCCAAATTTAATGTGACATCATTATTTTTGTGTAAGTTTATGTTTTAACTAAGGTTTGTTGGACGTTTCAATATAAATGAATGTCTTAGAAATGATTATCATTAGATGGATTGGGTTTCTCTCCTAATTATGACTCATGATATTTTTTATTTTTCCCAATTATAGAGGTCTCGATAGGACCCTTACCGCATAATTTAATGACATGATGATTATCTAGATCACATCATATAAGTGTTTTTATATATAGTTCATTTTTTTCAAAAGGATATTAATTTTTATAGTAAATAAATTAGTTTGGATCGTGTACAATGGAATAGATTATGTGATATCCATATGATGTGGCACTGATCAACATTGATTATGTGGAATCAACATTCTATTTTTCTATTTCTATAATTTTGAACACATTTTGTAGATAATTATCATTATATTAGGGATAATATTGGTTCTATTAGTGTCAAATATAATTTTTTTGTGTCAAATTTATATATATTGGGATTCAATTATTTCATAATTCATAGTTTAGAAATTTAGATACTTGGGAAATATGTCTGGGAACACATTGTGTACATGAGTTAAAGTAACCAAGTTATACAAATCTATTTTTGTAATTTAAATTTTCATAGTTTGAGAAAAGATTTTGTAACCAGGTGGTTATTACACAATAACTGCATGTTTAATTTTTCATTTTAATGTAGTGACAACATGATTAATACATGGTTTTTCATTCCATATGTTATAATCATATATCATGTGAGTGTTTCATAAAAATGATAAATTATCCAAATCCCCCAACATATTTAATCATACTATCTTCCCTTAATTTTTCAACAGTTTAAACAATCCTCCACACAATGCTCTTGATGTTTTTTAATTTTTCCTTGGTGATTCACTTTTGATTTTGGTGGGTATTTATGATGAATTCTCTAATTTCCAAATTCTATATTCTCATATTTAAATATAACTCACTAATATATATTCAACATGTTTTGTTCTAACACTACTGGGATATGATTTCATGATCTAGTGTGTTTCGTTATAAATTGTTTTTTTCGTATTTCATGACTTGTAAGGATCCTATCTCATTGATTCCAATATTTTATTTCAAAGGATACTAGGTTTCCTAGTTTCGAATGTAGTTTTATCTATAAAATCGTTCTTTCGAAAAAATTAATTTATATTTTTCTGAATTAATTTGGTGTGATTTTGGGAAATAAATTAATAAAATTGAATAATTTTTTCTTTATTAAATTACATGTGTATGAATTTTAAAAAGGAATTCTAAAGGGGTTTTGTTTTGAATATTATTTTGTCACACTGTGTGATAGAAAAATACCATAATTGGGTATTTTAAAATAAAATATGTTATTTAGTCAGAGATATGTGATATATCACTTCTGAGATGTTTTAAAAAATGTTCAGTTCAATTTAAATGGTTAATTATAGAATATTTATAAAAATGAATCATTTTTGAAAAATTTATTAGGGGAATATAGAAATAAATTTAGATCATGATCCCTCTATGGGATATAGTTGTGATATTGAAAATTAATCGTATGATGTTGTATCATTGGTTTAAAATTTATGTTAACTATTGTTATTTTTATGTCCTATGTATTCTTCTCCCAAGTCCATATTCCATTAGCATTTATTCTTATGTTCTATTTATGTATTAAAATTTGATACTCGTATATTTATCCATTGAGTGATTAATGATTTTAATTTCAGTACACTATATATTTATTAATACATGTTTAAATATTATTTATATTTGAATATGATTATTTTTGAAAGGGTATGTGAATGTTGTTTCCTGTGGAACAGTTTGCCTAAAATGTTTTTATAAACATGAGATTTAAAAAAAATTATATATAAATAATTGTTTGATTTTGAAATACTATGTATAGATTCATAGTGTTATCCTACATGGAATTTTCTAGAAACCTTGTATTTTCCATTTAGAATGAGGTCATTTTTTATAGGATATAATGATATTGAAGGGTTTCATGGATCTCAGAATATTTTCATGGTATATTTCTACTCAATAGGGTGATTGGTTATTTGTGGCACATGTTTAGATGAAGATTTTTTTTTTCAATTGGGTTTTATCATCTATTTTTTTCATTTTGAATTTTTTTTACGTATCATGGTTATGAATAAATTATTTTACATTATAATATTTTTCTCATTATTCTATTACTAAAAATATATAGTGTTTTTTTTTCGGGTTAAATCATACCCATGGTATTTTATTATTGATATTCGAGTACATTTCACAATCTATTTGAGATCAATAATAATCTTTAGGATATTTTTAAGGCCAATATGTAATATAGTTGATGTAGATATCATATTTCATCCTAATATGAATGAATTTAAAGTGATGAAAACTATAGTTGGATGATTTGAGATATAAGGGATTAATATTCCCAAGTGTATCTTTTTGGGAAGAATCTATGTGATTTTCCAAATATAATGAAGGATCTATCACTTGATGCAATCATTATTGAAATTATAATTGGATTAAATATAAAAATAAAGATCCATTTTTTACATGTGATGATTTTTTCAATTATATGAAAGGGTAAAAGTTGAGATAAAAAATTAATCTTTAGTCTAGTTGTCACCAAATCAAAATAATGGAATCATATATTCCTAAGACTAACTTTAGGGTAATGTATATCCACTTTAGATACCACTTATCACCATATAAACTAACTAATTTTCATAAATTCATCACGGAATCATTGAACATGATTTTATAGAAGTATCATTAAATTTAATTATTGAATTTTTTGGATTAAATTATTGTGTACTCACATAAAAAATAAATCAATGTTCATCACATGACACATTTTTTTAGATTCCAAGGGATTACCACATGTTTGAAAAAATTTTAAAAAATAAAAACATGTTCTAAAAAATAGATTATTCATAAGATATTCTAAAAAAAAGTATCTATATTGATCATGAAAAGGTGAAGGTTTTCATGTCTTTGGATGAACTAAAAAATGTGCTTGACATTGTATGATTCCTAGAATTGAACGGTTATTATTGGTCTTTCAAAAATGATTTCATAAAACACATATCACCTTTTACTATTATGATCTAGAATGTTATGAAGTTAATATTGGATTACACGGGTGAAAAATACTCTAAAAAATAAGGTGGAGTTTTGTATTAATATAAATTTTTACTCTACCATAGCTCTGAAAGGGAAACATAATTTATGGTGATGTTTTTGTTATAGGATTGGGTAATATTGTTTTAAAATAAAAGTATGTGTTTGAATATTTATAATGTGAGATTCATCCTCCTAATAAGTATTATTCCATTCATGATTTTAAAGTTGTATTTGTTTTCTGTTATCCTATGTTATAGTGACACAATATTTCCATGGAAAATATTATTGTTTACTATATCCATAAATTTTTGTGGTATATATTTTATCAAATTAATTTTATTTCATAGTGATAATGGTTTACATAAAATCTAAATTCAATAAAAAATGAAATTTAATTTTTGGTAATGATGATAAATTTAGTTTAGGACAAACATAATATGTAGTTTCTTTTTCATGTTGTAAAAAAATCAATGGTTTAATGGAAATTGATGGGAATTTTCATTCAGATGCATGTTGGAGTTAGAGAGGAAGTTCTTATAAATATTTTTTGAATAATTTTTTTAATACACTCTACATGATATGATTACCTATGAGTAAAAATGAGATATAATCTTCATGAATATTTATGATTCATTTTAGGGCATGGAGGCCATTAATAAGTTGTATCACTCCTCTTACATTATTCTTTAATTGAGGAATAAGTATGCCATTCCTTCAATTATGAGGAAGGCAATGATAGTAAATTTTTATCATTATTTTTTGTGTTTTCAAATATATTAATAAAATATATTCAATGATATTAACCATCAGTTTTGAAATCTAGGTATGATAGGGTATATTGAAAACATTATGTCTTTATGACCCAACTATACCTTATTACGTAGATCACCAAAATCCTTGAATAAATATTTCCACATTCTCTGATAAAAAATGGAAATTGAACCCTATATAAATGGATTTCATTATTATCGTACATAAAATCCCCTAGGTTGAGAATAATATTTGGTTGGTGATTGACTGGTTGATATACTCTAATTATTTCATACCGATTCGTGAAACCACTAGAGTCGAAGTCATGGTGAAGTTTGTTTTGGTATGGATACTATAGTATTATCAAAATTGAACACATATTTTCCTAGAATGAGACACCCATATTAACTGTCATCTTTGTAATGGTCTCTTTATATCTATGGTAACTCAGTTAATACTGATGATATAATATCAAATTCAATTGTATGGTAAGTATGTAGAGTTTTTCAAATTACGGTTTATATGATCCATGCAAATATCATGGATATTAGAGGTGCTTACGATATAAATTTTTGTTTTTTGGGTTTTCCTCGAACAATATCAACCAATAACAATCAAAATAGATCCTTTTAAATCATTATATTGAAAGCAATAAAATTCATCACACTATTGGTTTGATATTTCTTTATCATCTTTGATATGACCATGCAAGGATTATGAATAATGGAAAAGGATCAGATAGATCATTAAAAATGGGGATATCTCACAATCAAATCACAATTATATAAATCATCATCATTATCCATTGGATTTTTAGATAGTCCATCATGTTTTAAAATTAGTATCCCCAAGATAGCAAACCTTTGGACGAGAAAGAAAGGGATGAAATATATATCTTCTATGGGACAACTCTACACCGTTGAATATATTGGAATGATAGATTATCAGTTGTATTTAACATATTCATTGTATTCAACACAAAATTTCAACCATCAATCCTATATTAATATTTATCAATATAACCTCTATAATGTTCTATATATAGAAGTCCTCGACATAGAACAAGATAAGTTAGTGAATTAACAATCATTTAAAATTATTGATTCTCATGTAACGTCTATTTGTGGGAATTTCATACCATTGATCGGAATTATATACAATCATGGTATAGATACTTGTGAGATATTGGTTCAAGAGTGTAACCTCACAGGTAAATAAAGAATATGAAATTTTCAAATTTATTAATATCTATGAATAAAATATTAATATTACTTTAAAGGGGATGTTATGCTCGATGGTTTACCCAATACGCAGCAACGGGTTTCATTGAAATCTTACGTTGCACTAATAATATAATAATATTATTTTAAATGGTAATAAACGCTTAGCAGTTGTAATGGAGGAATGAATAGAAATAACTAAAAAATTATTATATATGTTTTTTAAATATTTTTTCAATTACCCAATAAATGATAGAGGCTTAAAATGTGAATGAATCCAATTTTAAGCATAAATATTCTAATATTCTATAAAAGTGCGATAAACCATCTTTTTATAGAAAACTCTTTTTAAATATAAATTTTGTAAATTGTATATGTTATATTTGACAAAATAAAATCCTTCTTTAGAATAAAGAGATCAAAATTTACTTTGTGTAAATTTTTGGTATTTTTCTGATAAAGTTCATTTTTAAGAAATAGTGAAAATGGGGTATTTTAATTCAAAACCTATTTTCAACTAATTTATTTATGTGGGTAGATTATATTATTTATTGTGTTCAATGTAAAGATAAAATATATTTTTACCATTTAATCCAATGGTGGCCATTGGAATTAATTTCACTTTGAAATTGGACATAAACAACTGTCAATCTTTTTATAGATATTATTTCTTAAAAACACGCTATTTGTTTTGACCGCGGTAATTAATTATAAAATTAATTAATGCAAATTATATGTTTTTTAATTCAGTAAATTTGAAATAATTTTTTAAATTGGAATATCAAATTTACTTTGGATAAATTTTTGGTATTTTTCTGACAAATGTTCATTTTTAATAAATAGTGAAAAATACAACATTTTATTTCCAAACTACTTTTTCATCTAATTTAATTATATAGTAAGATTTCTCTTTTAATTGTTTTTTAACTATAATTGAAATAATTTTGTATAACTTAATATAATTTTGGTCATTTGAAGTAATTTCACTTTTCAATTGTATTTAAAAACACGTCAATCTTTTGATAAATTTTACTTCTTAAAAACCAGTCTTTGGTTTTGACAAAGAGAATTATTTTTAAATTAATTACTGCAATTTCTATGATTGGAATTTGGTAAAATGGATTCCATATTTATAATAATAAGTTCCAAATTATGTAATTAAGACTCTTTTTTGGGCATTATGAATAGTAACGACGGTAATTATCTTTAATTATCATAATTAATTAGTAATAGGGTGGCTAAGGGTAATAAAATAATATCATAATAATATAAAATGACCCCAAAATGTGACCAAATAATTGTTTTGAGTCATGTCAGCCCATGTAAATTATGATACATAAAATGAGGGCCCATGGAGTCACATGGGTTTGACAGTGACATTTATTACATTATTTTTTAAAAAGAAGAGAAATATAACAGAGGGTTGTATATCCTATGTAATTTTTTTTGATATGGATTACATAAATGATTTATTATACTATAAATATTAGTTGGAATTCTAAAATTATTTCCTACATCATTGTATTTTTTTTATAATTTTTAGACATTAAATTAATTAATTAATTTATGACACCATGATGATGCATTGATTACCTCATTAATGACCGATTTAAATTAAATGAAAAGATAAGGTAAAATATAAGACTTAACATTGTCAAAAACCTTTTTTATGGGTGCATTTAGATCCTTCTTCACTTTATCCTCAAAATATGTCATTGTGGGACCTTTAGAATCTGAAAATCTATTTATAATAAAGTTACATTTCAAGACGTTCAAAATATAACCCTCGTCCATCTTATAAATGGACCCCCACCTCAACCCCCTTATTCACACCTATAAATCCCTTGTATCATTCATAATCTGCTCATATAATCTCCCCACATCCCTCTCTTACTCTTAGAAGCCTCACTTTGGGCATAAGTCTTTCCAAGAAAGCCTTTGTCTCCAATCAAAAAGAGTGACTCAATTTAGAGTTAATGTCTTCTCTCGAGTTTGTTTCTTTTATTTTCCTTCTTCACTCACCAATATCTTATTAATATTTGATCCCATAATAACAATATTATCCTAAATATACAATGATATTGTTATTATGAGGATTCTACCTACACTTACACACACCTCCGTCTAATGGTTAAAGAACATATTTTTTCTGTGTGTGGCGAATTACTGCCTCACGAAACATTGATTATTCAATCATCTTTTAACACTTGTCTTGGGGGTTATTATGATGTCACTATATTTATATATGGTATATATGGTATTTGTTTTATATTCTACTTAATTTTATTTTTAAATCATGTCTTTTTGCTTTTCATGTTGTGGAACTGCGATACTTTCATTTGAGGAAGTATGGACGACCGCCCCCTCAAGTGATGTGACTCGTTAATTCCAAACATGGAATTTATAAAAAATGGAATTAATAAACTTATGTTACCTATATATCATATATATTAAACCGGAATTGTAATATATCTTTGTATCATTTATTTTTAATGTCATTTAATATGACAAAAAATGAAAGTAGTGTTCATGCGTATGTACGGCCTACCGTCTCCATGAACGGTACATTTCATTTCTTATGTCCAAAAAATATGAAATATAAATAAATACATATATAATGTATATATATGATCTTTAAATCATTAAAACCATTCCTTAGATGATGTACTTATAACTACATGTAAAATTTTCTTCAAACAAGTTCATTTTTTGACTCATGTACCGAACATCGACAAAATGTATGCTATGAACTCACATAATTAACTATTTATTATAAAAGGATAATATGTTATATGAATTGAATAATAAAAACTAAAGTATTTACTTAATCAATTATAAATTTACCATGGTTTTTTATTCAGGAATATAATGAAATGTACAAGACACGTCGAACTTTAGGTAAGGGAATTCTTATCTCATTTTTAATTCGGTGAGATCTCCATTGATTGCCACTTATTTGTTTCATGTGGTGTATTTTGTACTGAAATTTCATATATATTATCATTTCTATATTTATATTCATGGTATTATGTGATTCATTTCGTGTTTATTATCTTTCAGTCATACGACTCGATTGATTACAATGAGGTAAGGGGTTTTTATCTCACTTTTTATTCCCATGAGATGCACACTACATTTGCCAATATTTTATTTTTGTGTGGTGTATGTACTGACCATTATTTAATTATTTGATTAATATAATTTAGTTTACGGGTATTAACATCTTCATTGTATGACCCTTATTTAATGGGGTGTACGTTTCGAATGTTACCCAAATCGGTAAGGGAACTTTTCTCCCACCTCTTTTTAAAAGACTTATTTTTGTGAGGTCTTTTAATTTACATATTCTTATGTTGGGATATGTTCTTATATATTCTTATTGATGTAAATGGTATGTCCAAGTGATGATATATCCTTTTCATATCTCATCAACTCAATTTATTAATTTTAATGTGACGTCATTAGGGTGTCGAATTTCTATAAGGGAACTTCTTAACCCAATTTCAATTATTTGGGTTAAACCACTACATATTGATTATATCATTATATGAATATGTGTGTATGACCTCAGATTTTTTTTACTTAATATTCTCTTATATTCGGTGTATTTATATTTTACATGCATAATTATGTAATTTATTTATCATTAATCTTAGGATACCGACTTCGTAAGGGACTTCATCTCAGTCTCCTTTCGTTGAGGCATACAAATTTATATGCGACCTTCTTTTATTAGTTGTGTAATAAAACCTTTTGAATTTTAATTTCATTAAAAATGAATCATTTTACATGAAGCATTTTACTAAATGACAAAAGGAATGTTTTTGTCTTACGTATGCGGCGACAATGAATTCTCTGCCATCGTGACCATTATTTGAGTTTCAGCTTCCTCTACGAGCCATAACTTATTGAAAAGAAAATGAAATACCTTGTTTTCACTTTCAATTATTTTGGTATTGAAAATGGTTCTGATAATGTTTTGAATATATCAATGTGTTTTATTGATATGTTGTGATTGAAATGTGGAAATATTATGTTCCCTTTATGCATGTTTTATGTGATATGATTATGTTATGGTTCTGGGGAAATGTTAATGAATTTTGGTGGTTCCATGATAAAATAAGGGAGGGTGATCCCAAGATAGCTCTCCAATGCATTGGGTAATGTGAAGGTGTTAAATTCAATGTTTTCTCCCAAGAGATTTGGAGAATATACTGTGATGGGTATTCCAATTGTAACCATGAGGGTTACTCCAAACGTACGAAATATATGAATGCCTAATGTTTCCTTTATGTCTTCTTATTTCTATGAGTTATTCATAAATGTTATCATTTCATGAGGTATGTTAAGTTCTTATGTTTTATGAGTAAAGTATGTTTTCATTGATTCTTATGTATACATGGAATAATATTTTCATTCCGTATTTTTAAATCCCTTACTAAGATTTTTATGCTCATCCCATGTTTTTGAAATGATTCCCGCACGACATAAAGATGAATAGGTTCAAGGATGGGATCAAGGAAAGACATTCTATCTAAAACATGGAACTAGACATCATTCATTTTAAGTGTTTTTATTTTATGAAAATTAATGGAAACTGAGTGGAAGTTTCTACTTTGGAATCTTTTGAGATGTAATAGTTATGTCCTAATTCTCAAAAACTCTAAACCTAAAAAGATACTCAATGTGAATTATTTATTTAATTCATGACCATGTAATGTTTTAATGGTGGGTCCTTATAGATGGTATCAGAGGTCAGTTTAGATAACTTTAGAGGTTAGGATAATTTTTAAACTTAAGTTATATTACTATAATGGATAGGATTTCCGAAACAGTCATAGTTTTTAGATAAAGTGAATGAGTTTAAGAAAACATGAATAATTATACATAGTATTATATAATTATTTTACTGATATACTCACACTATCCTTTTTTGTTTTAGTAAATGGCTGGATCTAGAAGGCACCAAAGTAACAGTGGATGTGAAGAAAACTATTATAGTTTTCTGAACGAGCAACTGAATGATATTGGAGAAGCAATGATAACTCTTGTGGTTATTCTCAACCAACTATCTGGAGTCATGATTGACCCCCTGATCCTTATTGATTTTTATAAGGCATCATATATGTGAGAGAAAAATCCCTACATATGTTCAGGTAATAATCATAATGATAAGTATGTTAAAAAACCTATGTGTCAAAGATGTAGAAATAAATACATAGAAAAATGATTCAAAGGGACAAAAAGATGGTATAGATGTGGAAATGAAGGTCGTAAATCAAGAACCTACCAGGGAAAAAGGAAGCATCTAGGTGACACTAGAAAAGGGACATATGTTATTTTTGAAGGATCAATTAATGTTTTAATTGTGGTGTTCATAGTCATTATTCAAACTCAGGTCCTATGAAGATGTTTCATGAATGGGATCACTATGATCATAAAAATATTTTTTTACCAATACCTAATTCCATACCGATTGAGGATGAAGAAACTGATAATGACCAATGAAAGTTATGTATTATTTCTTAAAATATGTTTTCCTATTATTGAATGTTAGGATACGATTCATGATTTTGTTTGTAGGAAAGAAGTATCTTAGAATAAGTTGGGGAGGAATGGTTAATGGATCATCAAGAATGTTTAATGAGTAAGAGGTCAACAAATAAGTGATTCAAGAGTTATTATAGATTTTAGGATGGTGAAATTTTTAAATGTATTAAGGAACTTTTGATGATGAGATTACATTAGAAAACTTTTTATAGTATGTGTAACCCTGATGCTCGTTATATGATAATATTAGTCAAGTAATAATTATCTTTTATTTTATGGATATAGTTATAAAGAACCATTTGGGTTTATATGATCCTTGAATTTGAGGAAATTACCGGTTAATACATTTTGTGATGCAAAAAGAAAGTAATTAGATAACATTTGTGGATAAAATATGTTATGGTTATTTTCGATGAATTTTCTCTATTTGGGAATGTTATAAAATTATATAGTTTTTGAAAAAAGACAACACGAAGACCGTGTGACAACCCGTCGCGTTGGATGAAGTTGTGGGAATCGAACCCACAACCAAAGTGCATGAGGTATTTATCACCTACCACTGAACTATATCAAGTCCCTGGTTAGTATGACAAATTATTTTTAGTTAGATGATTTTATGAATCAAGAATAAGTTGATTTTGGGTTTTCTATAGAAATCATTGACATATCATGGAGGATATGTGATTAGGTTAATGAATTTTAAATATGAGACTTTAAGAGTAACTAATGTTATTTGGAGATAAATGATAAGATTTATGTCGGAATACAATTTGATTAAATTCTTCATAGATTTGGGTTTCAATCTTAGTTTGGATTACTATAGAGAATTTTATGTATATATATTTATTTAATGGTGTTTCTTGAACCTTGGGTTCTTTTTGTTGAATTTTGGAGATTAAGAGCTGTATTTCTTTTTATAAAAGAATATCCTTTTGGGGATTATCAGATCGTGTAGTAATAAATTTGGTTTTGGTTAAGGTCTAAAGACATGGGAAATATATAGTTCATATATTGTGGGTTAGGTGATTCCCATGAAGTTGATTATAACGCTCTTAATGTGATCAAGTCATCCTAAATACTCATCTTTTGGAGAAAATATGAGTTTGTGTAACAAATCTACTAAGAGATGAAAGTCTAAATGACAAGTATGTATGTTTCTTTATGTTTTAGTCAAGCTTATAAATAAATTCCTCAATGAAAATTAACTTAAAATGAAAACATTTTTTTATCTTTTCTTACAGGGGAATCAAATACTTTTTAACCCATCACAAGTTTCTGATTTTATGGTGGCTAACTTTCTCCTAGACATATTTTCTATCACTCTCCATTAGAACATGACCCTTTGTTTCTCTTCCATATCCATTTTTCTGACATGGAATCCTATTATGGTTTAACTAGGGTGACCTTTGTACTTCTCTTTCTTTATTTTAATGTTATATTTTTACTGACTCTTTTTCTGATGTGGGACATTCAATGATGTTTCCAATCCTAATTTTAAAACTGTGAGGACTCAATTCCCAAAAGTGGGGGAAGGATGTAACATCCCAGGTAAATAAACTATTTGACATTTTCATATTTATTAAATTTTGTGAACAAAATATTAATATTACATTAAAGGTGACGCTATGTTCGATGGTGTACCTGATACTCAACAATGAGTTTATTTGAAATATTACATTGCATTAATAATATAATAATATTATTTTAAATGGTAGTAAATGCCTAGCTATTATAATAGTTGGAATGAATATAACAAACTACAAAATTATTATATATGTTTGTTAAATATTTTAACAATAACCCAATAAATGATAGAGGCTTAAAATGTGAATGAATCAAATTTTAAGCATATATATTCTAATATTATTTAAAAGGTCGATTAAATGCCTTTTGATGTAAACCCCCTTTTAAATTTATTTTTTTGTCACTTTTATATGTTATATTTGAAAAAATAAAATCCTTATTTAGAATCAAGGCATAAAAATTTACTTTGTGTAAATTTTTGGTATTTTTCCGATAAAGGTCATTTTTTAATGAATAGTGAAAAAGGTTGTATTTTAATTAAAAACATCCTTTTTATCTAATTTATTTATATGGTTAGATTATATTATTAATTGGGTTTAAAGTGTAGTTATATTATATTTTTACAATTTAATACAATAGTGGCCATTGGAATTAATCTCACTTTGAAATCGAACATAAATAAGTGTAAATCTTTTGATAGATATTGTTTCTTAAAAACACGCTATTTGTTTTGGCAGTGGAAATTAATTATAAAATTATTTAATGAAACTTATATGTTTTTAATTTTGAATAATTGAAATAATTTTTGAATTTGGAATATCACATTTACTTTAAATATATTTTTGGTATTTTTCTGTCAAATGTTCATTTAAAATGAATATTGAAAAATACTGCATTTTACTTTCAAACTGATTTTTCATCTAATTTAATTATATAGTTAGATTTTCTTCTTAATTGGTTTTAATGTTTAATTGAATAATTATTTTATCACTTAATACAATGTTGGTCATTGGAAGTAATTTCACTTTTCAATTAGAAGTAAAAACAAGTCAATCTTTTGATAAATTTTACTTTATAAAAACCCATTTTGGTTTTGACAACGACAATTATTTATAAATTAATTACTACAATTTCTGTGTTTTGAATATGATAAAATGGATTCCATATTTGGAGTCTTTTGTTTTTTGGGCATTATGAATAGTAAGGATGGTAATTATCCTTAATTATCTTTATTAATTAGTAATCGGGATGTCAAGGGTAATAAAATAATATCATAATAATATAAAATGACCCCAAAATATGTCCCAATCCTTTTTTGAGTCATGTCCGATCATGGGAAGCTTTATAAAAAACTTGAGGTACCATAGAGTCACATGGGTGTGATAGTGACATTTATGACATTAATTTTTAAAAAGAAGAGAAATATAACAACGGTTTGAATATCCTAAGTAAAAAAATAATTTTGTTTACATAAATGATCTCTTAGACTGTAAATATTCATTGTAAATATAAAAAAATTTCCTACATCATGTTATTTTTTATAAAATTTTTAGACATTAAATGAATAATTTTATTTATGACACCATGACGATGCAGTGATTACCTCATTAATGAACGATTTAAATAAAATGCAAATAAAGGTAAACTATAACACATAATCTTTTCAAAAACTTATATGATGGGTGGATTGAGAACCCTTATCACCGTATCCTCAAAATATATCATTGTGGGACCTTTAAAATCCATTAAAAAATTATAATAAAGAAACATTTCAAGACATTCCCAAAGTGACCCTCCATCCTTTTATAAAAGACCCCCACCTCTACCCCCTTACCCCCACCTCTCAAGCCCCTGGCTCTTCCAAACGCTTCTTATATTATCTCTACATATCCCTCTCTTACTCCAAAATCCTAAATATGGGAGAAGTCTTTGCATGGAATCCTTTGGCTCCAATCAAAAATAGTTACCTGATTTAGAGGTAATGTCTTCTCTCAAGTTTCTTTCATTTATTATCCTTCATTACTCACCACAATGTTCTTATTATTTGATCCCATAATAACACCAGTATCCTCATTATACTATGATGTTGTTATGATAAGGATTCTTCCTACACTTACTCACACATTCATCTAATGGTTAAAGAACATACTATTTCTGTGGGCGGCGAATTACTGCCTCACGAAAAGATGATTGTTCAATCATCTATTAACCCCTTTCATGGTGGATATTATGATGGAAATATATTTATATATGATATATATGGTATATATTTTTTTAATATTTTTCTGAATTTTATTTTTAAATCACATCGTTATGATTTTCATGTTGTGGAACTACAATAATTTCATCAGAGGAAGTGTGGACTACAACCCCCTCAAATGATGTGACTCCTTCATTCCAAACATGGAATTTATAAATAATGTAATTAATGAACTTATGTTACCTATATAAAATATATATTATACTAGGATTATAATATATCTATGTCTCATTTAGTTTTAAAGTCCATTAATATGAAAAAATGAAAGTAGCGTTCATGCGTACGTACGACCTACCATCTTCATGAACGGTACATTTAATTTCTTATCACCAAACATTATGTATTATTATTAAATAAATATATACTGTATATATATAATATTTATATCATGAACACTATTCTGGATATTATCAAATTATAACTAGATGGACAATTCTCTTCAAACAAGTTCATTTTTTGACTCATGTACTGAACATCGAAAAAACGTATGATATGAACTCACATAATTAACTAATTATTATAACATGATAATACTAGATATTAATTTAATAATAGACATTAAATGAAGTCCTTAAGCAATTAAAAATTGATTTATTTTTATTATTAATTTATATAATGAAACGAACAAGACAAGTCAGACTTGAGGTAAGGGATTTCTTATCTCACTTTTAAGTCCTTGAGATTTCCATTGTTCACCACATATTTGTTGCATGTGGTGTATTGTGTAATGACATTTGATATATATTATCATGATTATATTTATATTAATTTTATTATGTGATTCATTTGATGTTTATTATCTTTTGGTCATACGACTCGATTGATTACAATGAGGTAAGGGGTTTTTATCTCACTTTTTATTCCCATGTGATTCATGCTACATTTTCCACTATTTAATTTTGTGTGGTGTATGTATTGCCCCTCATTGTATTATTTGTGTAATATACATTAATTTATGGGTATTTACATTTTTATTGTATGACCCTTCTATCATGGGGTGTATGTTTTGAAAGTTAACCAAATCGGTAAGGGAACCTTTCACCCTCGTCTTTTTAAAAGACTTCTTATTATTAGGTCTTACAATTTACATCTTCTTATGTTGGTATATGTTCTTATATATTCTTATTTCTGTAAATTTTATTCAATTTGATGAGATAACATTTTGATCTCACATAAACTCATTTAATTAATTTTTAAGTGATGACATTAGGCTGTCGAATATCTGTAAGGGAACTTCTTAACACAATTTCAATTCTTTGGATTAAAAATCTACTTCTTGATTATGTCGTGCTATGAATATGTGTGCATGACCTATTATTTTTTTACAATTAATATCCACTTATATTGGGGGTATTTATATTTTTTACACATAAATATGTAATTGATTTATCCTTAATCTAAGGATACAGTCTTTTTAAGGGAATTTATCTCAATCTTCTTTCGTAGAGGCATACTTAAATTTATATATGACCTTATTTTGTTAGTTGTGTAATAAACCCTTTTTACTCTTTATTTAATTCAAAAGGAATCTTTTTACATGAATAATTTTACTAAACAGAAAAAATATTGTTTTTGTCTTACATATGCGGCAACAATGACTTCTCCGCTGTCATGGCAATTATTTGTGTTTCAGAGTCCTCTACAAGACATAAATTTTTTAATTGAAAAATAAATAACATGTTTAAATTTTATTTTATTTTGGTATTTTATATGGACCTTATAATGTTTGGATTATATCAATTTGTTGTATTGATATCTTGTGACTGAAATGCGGAAATGTTATGTTTCCTTTATGCATGTTTTATGTGATATGATTATGTTATAGTTCTTGGGCATTGTTTATGATGTTGGGTGGTTCTGTGATCAACTATGGGTGGTTGAGCCTAAGATAGATATCCAATGCATTGGGTAATATTAAGGAGTTAAACTCTAGGGTTTCTCCAAAGAGATTTAGGGAATATACTCTGATGAGTATTCCAAACGTAACCATGAGGGTTACTCCCTATGTAAGATTGTAATGAATGCCTCAAGTTACCTTTACATCTTATTATTTCTATTATTTATTCATAAATATTATTATTTCATGAGTTATATTAAGTGAATATGTTTTATTAGTAAAGAATTTTTTTTTTATTCTTATGTATACATGGACTAATGTATTTTTCGGTATTTTTATATCCCTTACTAAGCTTTTTATGCTCATCCCAGGCCTTTGAAATGTTTCACACATGACATAATGATTAATAGGGCCAAGGATGGGATCAAGGAAGTACATGATGTCTTAATCATGGAAGTATACATATTTATTTTTACGGGTTTTTATTTTATGAAAAAATGGAAACTAAGGGGAAGTGTCTACTTTTTAATCTTTGGGATGTAATTGTTATGTCCTAATTCTTTAAAACACTAAACCTGAAAATATCCTCAATGAGAATTAATCATTTAATTAAAGACTATGTAATTTTTTAAGGTCGGGTCCTTAAAAAGAGTCCTTGATGATGGGGAAATAAACCCAAATAATTATGGATCACCATTCACCAACATATCATTCATGTGGTATAAAAATACATTGTTAAGAGAATTACCATATACCATGGTTATTTAAGAACTAATAACTATATATTTTATTTTCATTATTCATTTTTCTACTCTTGATTTATTCTAGTTATTTTTACTTTTATAATAGGGGTTTAGGGTGTTCTATGAAGCGTTAGTGGAATTTTTAACAAAACCTACAAGGAATAATACTATAGGTCATCTAGTGGCATACCTGTTATACACACTTGAAAATTAATTTACATGTAAGTGACTTCAAAATTTGGTTACATCCATTGGATAGATGGAGTAAGATAAATAATAATAAAATTATACAAAAAATACTAGTCATGTCATCTTGTTTCATAGTCCAGATAATGGAGGACCATTTCTCCCCAGTTTTAACTATTATGTCACAACCCATCCTCGGGGCCCGTGTCGGGACTACCCCAAGCCCGCCTTCCATAGGCCAGGTGCTGGCGACTAGCACCAAGTCATAAATCCCGTTAAAAAGGGAAGGCATTGCCTTTGTAAAGTAAACAAGCACCACAGAGTAAGCAAGTAGAAAAGTAAACACTAAGTTGGAACAGAGTACAACTGAAAGTGCGGAAAAGTAAATGGGCCAGTATACAAACTCAAACTGAACGTAAAGTACAACTCGAAAGGGGAAACAGCAACTGAAAACTAAAAGTTTCTACACTGAGCTGTCCACTGGAAGTCCCACCTGAAGGGTGGGTACAGATTGCTCCTCTACACCTCGGGTCCCGCCGTCCGCTCTGAGCACATCCCGCCCAGTGGTCCACCTCCAGGTACCGTCCTGCTCTTCGAGCCTCAACCACGATAAACAATGTCTGTCATCTGCAACCAACACAACGTAGTGCGGGCATAGCCCGTGCAGGGGTGAGTATAAGCTACTCAATAGGGACCCCCGAGACCCCCGAAGGTCTCCCAAAATCCACAAAGGATAAACCACAAAAGGAAGATACAAACATGAAGTAATAACCGAAACTGCTTAGGTATATGACCATACATATACCTAAGTCATCAATTCCAATACACTCCAACCTCCGAGCCCAAGTACAACTCAGTACACATAGGAAAGTATATGTATTCCACATAGGAAAGAAAAACGAAATACACACAGGATAACACAACACAATCCACACAGAAAAGCAACAAGATTCAGCTCACATAGGTATACTTCTTCGAGGACGATAGAGATGATCACTGATCCATCTAAGTCATCGGACCCACAAAGGATCGATAGGTACTAACCCCCGCAAAGACCCACACAGGATCGGACCCACACAGGATCTGTAGGCGCTGGTTCACAAAGGACCGCTGAGCGCTGACCCACACAGGATCGGACCCACACATGATCGGTAGCACTGATCTACACAGGATCGCTGAGTGCTGTAGTCGTCATCGTCGAATCCACTGAGGATCTTTGCACTATCGTCGTCGCAGTCACAGTAGCAGTCGCAGCCAGCTCTAGGGTTCCCGCACAAAACAAGCTCGTTCGGGAGGGTAAGCTCCACGAGCCGAGAGGCTGATACATCAACTGTCACAAATTCCAGAGTTGATGTATCCAAAAGTTCCGTATCGTCAACAGGAACTCAACGCAACAGACGGCGCGTCAATCGGACGCCCGGTCTGAGAGTTATTGGCTTTTTCGTTCCAGGGGCCCAGTTGGTTTTTAAGAAAAAACCAACGCGACCGTACTCCACCTGTGTCCAAAACTCGGGCGGAGTATTCCAAAAGATCCGTCTCACTAAGAGGAACTCAACAAAGCTGACAGCATGTCAAACGGACATCCGTAGCTCAAGATTTGAGCGTTTCCGCTCCGAGGGCCCGGTTGGTTTCGTGTACGAACCAACCCGGCCAAACTCAAAGTAATCCAAAACCTTGAGTGCGATATACCGAAACGACCGTCTCGATCCAAGGATCGTATCGCCGCTGACGGCGCGTTGTTTGGAGGTCCGTAGCCCATGTTATGGGCATTTGAATCCAAATCGCTCGGTAACGGGGGTTTCGGGCCCGGGCCGTCCCGGCCCGAGACCCCCCGGTCGGCCCGAACCGGGTCGACCCGCCCCAGACAGGGTTGACCCGGTCTAGCCCGGCGCGGCGCGGCCCGGCCCGGCCCGGTTTGGCCTGGCAAACCGGCCGAAGTCCGAGCTGTTGGAAAAATGGGGGGCGCTTGCCCCCCCCCCCCCCCACTTGTGAAGTTGCGGCCCCCATCAATTATGGGGGACGTTTTAGCAGGCCAGGGGAATTAAATTCCCCAGGTTTTCCTCCTTCCGGTCGGCCCGACCTATCCGTCCGGATCCTCCTCAACGGGACCAGCAGTGGCCGGTCCCTTTCCAGCTCCGACACCGACGGCCCGGCTGGCCGCCGGTCACCAAGCTCCGCCGCTGCCCGGAACCGGCCGCGGCCCTTGTCGTCCGGCGTGGTGTGACGGCACCGCGCCCCTCCGCCGCGGCCCCGCTCCGGCCGTGGTGCCTTCAATTTCTTTTGACATGGCGCAACGGCGTCGCGTTCTTGAATTTCATTCCACGGCGCGGCGCGACGGCGCCGCGCAATACTTGTCGTATGATTTCTGCGTGGTGCGACGGCACCACACCATCCCGTTCCATCCGCAAGGAAACAAATATGAACATAGGAGGGGGGTTCGGCCGTGTTTGTGTGGTCCGGACCCCCTCTCGTTAAACGATAACATTTATTCGTTATCCACTACGTTCGACATTCTAGAATCAAGAATGGAAATAATTAAATAAAACAACAACAATCCCCTACCTCGGCTTCAAGAGCGGTGTTCGTCAACGACCCGCAGAAGACGAGCGTCGCGGTGGTCGGTCGTCGCGGGGAAAGGACGTCGACTTCGTGAAGTGGGGATTCGAAGTTCTTTGACGGCGATTTCATTGCAGAAAACCATCGTGAAAGAGACGACGTGGAAGAAGTACGTCGCGTCACGGATACGGCGTCGCGGAAGGACCGTGTTCTTCGGTGGAGAAGTTCTTCGTTGAAGAACGGTGTTCTTCGCGTTCTTCGTTGAGTTTGAAGAAGATGAAGAAGACATCCCACCTCTCTCATGGAGACAAAACTCTAACAAAATAAAATAAGTCTAAGGCTTTTTTTTTTTGCACAACTAAACCACTTTGAATTTCAAAAGTTTGAAATTAAGACACTCAACTTAATTAATAACTCAAGTTGTCAAAATTAAAAAGGAGAGGAGTTATTGGGAGTTTAAAGGGGAGTTGAAGAGTTAGGGTTCGTGTGGGCCCCACCACACTTAATCCTCTCAAGGGAGGTTATGTGGATGTGGGTCCCACTTCTAACTCCCTTTAGGAGGATATAACCAACATGGTTTAAAATAAATTGTGTTTCCACAATTTATTTAACTTCTTTTAAAATCCCCCAAAACTAACTCTCAACCCGCATAAAACGCAACTCGGAAAAGGTCTCCTTAAGAAAATATCGGGGTTGCGAGTTCATCGGTGCCCTCAGAATTCGATTCCGGGCACCAGTTCAAAAGTTAGAAATTCTCGCTCGTTCGTTCACTAAATGTACCCGAGCCAAACTTCGGAAATTGATTCTGGGCACACCGGGCCTCGGAATCAGATGCCGTCAGAAACCGCGTTCTTGTAAAATTCCAAAGAAAATTAAGAAAAAAATTTCCCTTGAATTTTACAAGTCGTTTCATTACTCCCACCTCAGGGCTTTACATCCCCATAAAGATACATCAAAACTAGGGAAACAAATGAGGGTACTGAGCACGCATCTGAGCCTCCCGCTCCCAAGTGCTCTCCTGGAGATTCCCGTGCGGCCATCTGATGCGCACTAGAGGAATCGACCGTCCACATAGGACCTGCTCTTGTCGATCCTCGATATCCACCAGGACCTCCGTAAAAGTCACCCCATCGTCAACGTCAAGCTCCCCATGGTCAATGATGTGCGTCGGGTCGTGCACGTATCTCCTCAGCTGAGACACGTGGAAGATGTCGTGCACCCAGTGCAACTGAGGTGGTAGAGCCAGACAATAAGCCACCTCGCCAATCCTGCTGAGGACCTGGAAGGGTCCAATGAAGCGCGGAGATAACTTTCCGCCTCGGCCAAATCTTCGTATACCACGTCGAGGTGAGACCCGCAAGAAGACGTGGTTGCCATCCTCGAACTCTAGTGGCCTCCGCCTCCTGTCAGTGTATGACTTATGCCGGCTCTGAGCTATCCTCATCCACTCCTGGATGACCTGGACCTTTTCTGTTGTGACCTGGACCATCTATGGTCCCACAAGTGCTGACTCCCCAGGTTCTGTCCAGCACAAAGGAGATCTACAAGGTCGTCCGTACAACGCCTCATACGGTGCCATCCCGATGGTGGAGTGGTAGCTGTTGTTGTACGCAAACTCCACCAGGGGTAGGTGGTTCTCCCACCTACGACCAAAGTCGAGGACACATGCGCGGAGCATGTCCTCGAGAGTCTGAATGGTCCTCTCCGCCTGACCATCCGTATGAGGGTGAAAGGCTGTGCTCAGACGTATCTGCGTCCCGAACACCTCCTGCAACCCCTTCCAAAGCCGGGAAGTAAAGTGAGCATCTCGGTCGGAGACGATAGTCGATGGCACACCGTGAAGCCGTACAATCTCCTGAACGTAGAGACTCCCCAAGATCTCCATTGAGCCCTTCTCTCGGATGGATAAGAAGTGATCCGACTTGGTGAGTCGGTCAACAATCACCCATATGGAGTACCGCCAAAGGAGAAGTGTGAAACTCTCTCAGAACCTCCTCCTGTAAAGCGACGGGTACCATGGTACGTCCTCTGAAAAGGACGTCGTGCTCTTCTCCAAGGGAGAAACCATCAGGTGCCTGTCCCGAGGATATTTGTGCATGCCGTGTCTCACAGTCAGCGTCCCCACATTGTGCCTCTCTGACCCATTGCAGTAGTGGAGGGGTGACTGTGAGAGACTGAAGGAAGGCTGCTCCATCTCTATCCACGAAGGATATCTGCAAAGAGGCTAGCTGCTCTGTCGCCTCCTCAAGTAGCTGAATGCCCGTCCTCCTTCTGAGGGCATCGGCTACTACATTCCCCTTCCCATGAGTATAGACTATCTCAAAGTCATAGTCCTGGAGGAACTCGAGCCATCGCCGCTGTCTCAGGTTCAGGTCCTTCTGCGAGAAGATATACCTGAGACTCTGATGATTAGAAAAGACTGTAAAGCCCTCGCCCATCAGGTAGTGTCACCATGTCTTCAGAGCGAAGACCAATGCTGCTAACTCCAAGTCATGGGTAGCGTAGTTCTGCTCATTCGGCCTCAACTGACGTGATCCATAGGCGATCACTGCCCGATCCTGCATCAGGACACAAGCGAGTCCGGTTCCTGATGCATCGCAGTAGACTACGTACCCTACTCCCTCCTCAGGAAACCTCAAGATAGGTGCGTTGGTCAATCTCTGTCTCAGCTCCTGGAAGCTCTGATTACATCTGTCTGACCACACGAAGGGTTTCCCCTTCTTCGTCAAATCTGAGAGTGGTGCCGCAACTCTAGAGAAGTATGGCATGAATCTCTGATAGTATCCAGCTAGACCCAAGAAACTCCGCACCTCCATCATGCTCCTGGGTGGCTCCCATGCTAACATAGCCTCGATCTTCACAGGATCCACTGTAACTCCCACCTCATAGATAACGTGTCCCAAGAAGTGGACCTCACGTATCCAGAACTGGAACTTCGAGAGCTTACCATAAAGCTGGTGCTCTCGGAGTATGTCTAGTACAACCTGTAAGTGCTAGGCATGCTCCTCCTCAGTCGTCGAGTAGATCAAAATGTTGTCGATGAAGACCATGACAAATCGATCGAGTTATGGCTGAAAGATCCTGTTCATGAGGGCCATGAACACTGCTGGATCATTGGTTACGCAGAAATTCATAACCAAGAACTCATAGTGGCCATACCGACATCTGAAGTTCGTCTTCTGCACGTCCTCGTCTCTGACTCTGAGCTGATGATAGCCTGACCTGAGGTCTATCTTCGAGAACCACCGTGCTCCCTTGAGCTGATCAAAGAGGTCATCAATCCTCGGTAGCGGATACTTGTTCCTCACTGTCACCTGGTTCAGGCGACGATAGTCAACACAAAGTCGTAAGCTCCCGTCTGCCTTCTTGGCGAACAAAATCGGGGAAGCCCAGGGTGAAACACTGGGTCGGATGAACCCCATTTCGCTGCATGTCCTCCAACTGTACCCGTAGCTCTCAAATCTCGGTGGGGGCCATCCGATATGCTGGAGTCGATATCGGGGCTGTCCAGGGGTACAAGTCAATATAAAAGTCTACCTCCCTGCGAGGAGGTAACCCTGGAACGTCGTTGGGGAAAACGTCCGCAAACTGATCCACCACTGCAGGAAAACCAGGACTCCGTACGTCAACTGCTCCAAGGATGAGGCTAGCCAACTGATGAGTGATGGGATGTACTCTCCTCCGCGGAAGTCCATCATGTGCTGCAAAGGCTCCCTTCTCACCGGTGAAGGTGAACATGCTCCCGTAGGTGCGTACACATCGCACTTTGCGCCTAAAACAGTCAATTTGTGCATGGACCATAGATAACCAATCAATGCCCAAGATGACGTCGTAAGGCCTCAACGCTGCTACAAGAAGATCCCAGCCGAAGCTCTCACCTCCTAGAGTAAGCTCACACTGCCGGCACCAGTGCGTAATCGTTGAGTCTGCTCCGGTAGGAGTCTCTAGCCGTAAGGATCGAGCCAACGGCTCTGTTGGAATCTCCAAGCTCCGAACAAGGGCGGCTGCTATGAAAGAGTGACTCGCTCCTATGTCTATAAGTACTGCAGCAAGGGTGGAATAGACATAGATAGTACCTCGAATCATCTCGGGTGCACCGTGGTCGTAGGCCTCCACTGCCTGCAGATGTGCCTGTCTCTGCCCGCCAGCTCCCTGTGGTCGGAGTGGACCTCATGGTGGTGGTGGTGGTAGAGCCTCAAAGCATCGCCCACCACCTGCTGCTCGGCCAACTCCTCTGCCTCGTCCGCCTCCTCCCTTCGGACCGCCACGGTCGACCCTCTACCTCTGCCTCGGTGGTCCCTCAACCGTCTGCTACTCCTCGGCACGGCGGGTCGGGAAGTCACGAGCCACGTGGCCCTGCCCGCCACACGAGTAGCACTACCTGCCTCTCGAAAGACTGGCTCCGCGCTGTGTGCCCCGCACTGCTGAGCCAGTGTCCTGAGGTTGTCTTCCTGAGGGTCCGGTCTGCCTGGACCACAGAGACATCCGTCGACTGTCTGCTGCAGATGACTCTGCTACGTGCCGCCCTGCGGTGGGTCGCGGCGCTGGTGTAGACTCAGCAAGAAACCTCTCGATCAAAAAGGCTCGCTCTAGTACTCCCGTCTGAGTCGGAATATTGAGGGAGATCAGCGATGCCCTGATCTCATGTCTCAACCCCTGCTCGAAGGTCCGGGCCCAGAAGAATGGGTCATGTACCATGTCGGTCGAGTAGCGCGAGATATCGGTAAATCTCGCCGAGTACTGAGCGACTGTCATGCTGCCATGTCGCAGCTGAAGAAGCTCCTGAATGCACACTGCACGGAGGGTGGCTGAGACGATCTCCGAGCGGAAGAGGCTCTCAAAGTCCATCCAAAGAAGAGATGCATCATCGTGCACCTGGAGCATCAAGCTCCACCATCGGCCCGCTGCTGCGTGCAGTAGGCTCGCAGCGAGGATCACCATGAGGTCTGCTGGTGTCCTCACTAGCCTGAAAACTCGTACCACTGCCTCCAGCCAGTCCTCTACTGCCTGGGGTTCCGTCTCCCCACGGAACCTAGGCAGTCGCTGGCGCTGGAACTCGTGCAGAGCTCCAAGGCGACGTGCATCGTCAGTGGCTAGTGCTGGAAGTATCGGTGGCTCGGCGGATAGAGCTACCACCGGTGCCACTGCTGACAAAGGGCCCTGCACTGAGGCCTCGTCGCTCGGTGGGCTGTCGTCACGCTCAACTCTCGGAACCCAAGCTGGCTGCCGTCGTGGGTCATCCTGAAAAAGGAAACAGGTGTGCCACGGTCAGAACAGTATACCTGGTGAGCTGATACAAGTAATCACAAAGAAAACCTGAATCACACACGCAATCAATGTTTTCGTGCATTAAGTCAGAAATCAGATGTCAGGGTCCTGGTGTACAGATACGTCGGCCGTCGCACCAACACTGGACTCCCTGGACTGATAACCACACTCAATACGCTAAACATTATTGCTTCACATAGAAAAGATCAAAGTTCTCGGTAGAACCGAATACCTCTGATACCAATTTGTCACGACCCGTCCTCAGGGCCCGTGCCATGACTACGCCAAGCCCGCCTTCCATAGGCCATGGGCTGGCGACTAGCACCAAGGCGTAAATCTCAGTAAAAAGAGAAGGAATTGCCTTTATAATGTATACAAATAACACAGAGTAACCAAGCGGAAAAGTAAACACTAAGTAGGAACAGAGTACAACTGAAAGTGCGGAAAAGTAAATGGGCCAGTATACAAACCCAAACTGAATGTAAAGTACAACTCGAAAGGGAAAACAGCAACTGAAAAGTAAAAGCTGCTACGCTGAGCTATCCACTAGAAGTCTCACCTGAAGGGTGGGTACAGATAGCTCCTCTGCACCTCGAGTCCCGCAGTCCGCTCCGAGCACGTCCCGCCCAGTGGTCCACCTCCAGGTACCGTCCTGCTCTGCAACCCTCAACCACGATCAACGTTGTCCGTCGTCTGCAACCAACACAATGTAGTGCGGGCATAGCCCGTGCAGGGGTGAGTATAAGCTACTCAGTAGGGACCCCGAGACCCCCTAAGGTCTCCCAAAATCCAGAAAGGATAAACCAGAAAATGAAGTTACAAACACGAAGTAATAACCGACACTACTTAGATATATGCCCATACATATACCTAAGTCATCAATTCCAATACGCTCCAACCTCCGAGCCCAAGTACAACTCAGTGCACACAGGAAAGTATACGTATTCCACACAGGAAAGTAAAACGAAATCCACACAGGATAGCACAACACAATCCACACAGGAAAGCAACAGGATTCAGCTCACACAGGTATACTTCTTCGAGGACGATAGAGATGATCACTGATCCATCTAAGTCGTCGGACCCACAAAGGATCGATAGGTACTAACCCCCGCAAAGACCCACACAGGATCGGACCCACACATGATCTGTAGGCGCTGGTTCACACAGGACCGCTGAGCGCTGACCCACACAGGATCAGACCCACACAGGATCGGTAGCACTGATCCACACAGGATCGCTGAGTGTTGTAGTTGTCGTCGTCGTCGAATCCCCTGAGGATCTCTGCACTGTCGTCGTCACAGTCACAGTAGCAGTCGCAGCCAGCTCTAAGGTTCCCGCACACAGCAAGCTCATTCGGGAGGGTCCGCTCCACGAGCCGAGAGGCTGATACGTCAACTGTTACAAAGTTCAGAGTTGATGTATCCAGAAGTTCCGTATCGTCAACAGGAACTCAACGCAATAGACGGCGCGTCAATCGGACGCCCGGTCTGAGAGTTATTGGTTTTTTCGTTCCAGGGGCCCGGTTGGTTTTTAAGGGAAAACCAACCCGACCGTACTCCACCTGCGTCCAAATCTCGGGCGGAGTATGCCAAAAGATCTGTCTCACTAAGAGGAACTCAACAAAGCTGACGGCACGTCAAACGGACATCCGTAGCTCAAGATATGAGCGTTTCCGCTCCGAGGGCCCGGTTGGTTTCGTGTACGAACCAACCCGGCCAAACAAAAAGTAATCCTAAACCTTGAGTGCGATATACCGAAACGACCGCCTCAATCCAAGGATCGCATCGCCGCTGACGGCGCGTCGTTTGGAGGTCTGTAGCCAAAGTTATGGGCATTTGAATCAAAACCGCTCGGTAACAGGGGTTTCGGGCCCAGGCCGTCCCGGCTCGAGACCCCCCGGTTTTCCCGAACCCGGTCGACCCGCCCCGGACAGGGTCGACCCGTCCCGGCACGGCCCGCCCCGGCCTGGCGCGGTGCTGCCCGGCGCGGCGCGGCCTGGCCTGGCGGACCGGCCAGGAGCCGGTCCGGCGCAGCGCGCTGGGCGTGCTGCCTGCTCGGCCGAAGGCCGAGCTGTTGGAAAAACGCGGGGTGCTTTCCCCCCCCCCCCCTGTAAGCTGCGGCCCCCCCTCAATTATGGGGGGCCGTTTTAGCTGGCCGGGGGAATTAAATTCCCCCGGTTTTCCTCCTTCCGGCCAGCCGGACCTGGCCGGCCGGCTCCTCCTCAACGGGACCGGCAGTGGTCGGTCCCTTTTCGGCTCCAACACCGGCGGGCCGGCTGGCCGCCGGTCACCAAGCTCCGCCGCGGCCCGGAACCGGCCGCGGCCCTTGTCGTCCGACGCAGTGCGACGTCACCGCGCCCCTCCACCGCAGCCCCGATCCGGCCGCGATGCCTTCGATTTCTTTTGATGCGGCACGACAGCGTCATGTTCTTGAATTTCATTCCACGGCGCGGCACGACGGTGCCGTGCAATACTTGCCGTATGATTTCCGTGTGGTGCGACGCCACCACGCCCTCCCGTTCCATCTGCAAGGAAACAAATATGAACATAGGAGGGGGGTTCGGCCGTGTTTGTGCGGTCCGGCCCCCCTATCGTTAAATGATAACATTTATTCGTTATCCTCGAAGTTCAACATTCTAGAATCAAGAATGGAAATAATTAAATAAAACAACAACAATCCCCTACCTCGGCTTCAAGAGCAGTGTTCGTCAACGACCCACGGAAGACGAGCGTCGCGGTGGTCAGGCGTCGTGGGGAAAGGACGTCGACGTCGTGAAGCGAGGATTCGAAGTTCTTTAACGGCGATTTCGTCGCGGAAAACTGTCGCGGAAGAGACGACGTGGAAGATGTACGTCGCGTCGCGGAAGGACTGTGTTCTTCGGCGGAGAAGTTCTTCGTTGAAGAACGGTGTTCTTCGCGTTCTTTGTTGAGTTTGAAGAAGATGAAGAAGACTTCACAACTCTCTCAAGGAGACAAAACTCTAACAAAATTAAATACGGTGAAGGCTTATTTTATTTACACAACTAAACCACATTGAATTTCAAAATTTTGAAATTAAGCCACTCAACTTAGTTAATAACTCAAGTTGTCAAAATTATAAAGGAGATGAGTTATTGGGAGTTTAAAGGGGAGTTGAAGAGTTAGGGTTCGTGTGGGCCCCACCACACTTAATCCTCTCAAGGGAGGTTAAGTGGATGTGGGTCCCACTTCTAACTCCCTTTGGGAGGATATAACCAACATGGTTTAAAATAAATTGTGTTTCCACAATTTATTTAACTTCTTTTAAAATCCCCCAAAACTAACTCTCAACCCGCATAAAACGCAACCTCAGAAAAGGTCTCTTTAAGCGAATATCGGCGTTGCGAGTTTATCGGTGCCCTCAGAATTCGATTCCGGGCACCGGTTCAAAAGTTAGAAATTCCCGCTCGTTCGTTCACTGAACGTATCCGAGCCAAACTTCGGAAATTGATTCCGGGAACACCGGGCCTCGGAATCAGGTGCCGTCAGAAACCGCGTTCTTGTAAAATTCCAAAGAAAATAAAGAAAAAAATGTCCCTTAATTTTTACGGGTCTTTACAATTATATCATAATTAGTATGGGTGATATCTTATTTTCACCCAAAAACCACAATTTTATTTCATTATACATAACCGTCATCCTAAAATGAATACTTACGAATTTTGGGCTCTCAGAAGAGTGATTTTACTCTCAAAACATAAATACTTGGGGGATTGATGATTCGACTGAAACCATGACCCTCCTTCAATTGGTCAAACTCCAATTTAATCTTAAATCATTTTCTTTATTTTTCCCTCTTTTTGTATTTGGGAAAAGAACTAATATAATAATTATTCATTAGTACAGATTTAAAAATAGGGAATTTTGTTTCACTGTATATTCCTCTAGCTTTATCAACCATTCCCTCTATCTACTTATGAAATCCATCCACTTGTTAAAATTCTACATATTCAATGCTATTTGGATTCTTGTAATATATTTTTTATACAAACCTTGTTGACATATCTCTTTAATTAATTACAATATTCCACATAATTCATAGTCCATTTTTAATTTTTATTATTTATTTATCATGGGATTGTTTTAAAGTATTATTTTGGACACTATCAGAGAAACTATGGGTTTTTAATGATAATGATATGAATTGTATTTTCCTTTTATATTTGGTGATGAAATGGATTTCAGAGAATATTTTAATTAGCTTAAATGGTTGAGGGAATATAATAAATTGAAATTCCCTTTACAATAACTGAATATTTAATGTCTATCTTTGATCATTGATAGTTAAAGATTCTATCCTTTTGTGTGAACTCTTACCCCTTAGTCTAGTTATTATACTATAATATGGGAATGTAATGTCCAAATTTGTCGTAATCATTCACTCATTGGAGGTAAATACTAACCCATATTACTATTATTATAGTGTATTATGTGCACAATGTGGCCAATAGAGTATTAGAATTATATGAGGATCCTCATTGACCAACACCTAATATTTCATATTGGGAAATTTTTCTTAGTTCTTGCCTTTATACCAGGAAAGTTCAGTCAGAGGAATAACCTCTGACCATTTATTAAAAGAAATAAAAAGGAGATGGATGAGGGCGAACATCTTGCCCAATCCCAATCAAAAGTCCCCACCAAACATAGTCAATTACAAACCAAACCATTACACCAAAAACCGAAATTTTCAAAAATAAAGAAACCCAAACTTCACCCGCCTTCCCCTTTCCAGTCAGCGCATCAAACGCCATCATTTCGGCTTGATCCACGAGCCGCCTCGAACCGCGTAGCGTGGAAAACGCTCACCCACCGCAAATCCGGCCGACGTTGAAAAAATCCACCAGTCACCATCACCATCAAGCTTCACGGAACTACCACAGACATCAGCGCTTCTCACCGTCGTCGCCGGAGCACCAACACCGGCATTATCTCCGACCTCACCGCCATAGAAGAAACGCATCACCATCGACGTCGTCCAGACCGCCGTCGCCGTCACCTGCCCAGTATCCCACCGGTCGCCGGAAAAGACCAATCCGACACCTCCACCTTGAAGCCCACGCAAAATCAACTCGACAGATCGCCCAAAAATCCACGCCGACGCCGCAACAACACCGGAGCAGATCGAACCGCAAATCACGACCAGAATCACCAAATTCCAAAGAAGGATTCAACCAAACCCTAGACAAATCAAAAGGGCAGAGAAACAAGAAGAGAATACAAATCCACGATGACAGTCGCGATGCCTCGCCACAAATCAGAAGTAGATCCCGTCGCCGCCGTCACAATCTCACTCGGAGACCTCATCGAACCACCGCGTGCGCCCCCAGCCAACATAGACGAAGCATCGGCCCTCGGCCAGGAGGAGCTGGAACAATGACCGTAGTCAACACCACGCTGCCAAATGAACAGGCCAGCAAATGGTGGGGAAGGCCCAGACGGTCGCGCCAGTGAAGATTCCTCAACGCCGCCCCTGTGAGAGGAACCACTGCAACGAAATCGCTGAGTAGGAGCGCCGAAGAGAGCTCAGATTTCGATCCGAGGCGAGGAGGACAGGCGGCGACAGGGGAGAAACCCTAAGGAGGCGGCGCCCCTTACGGGCAAATGGTATGAAGATAAATTGAAAATTTAATAATTTTTAATGTTTTTATTAAATGTGAAAATAGTGATTTTTCATATTTTAAATAAAAATATTTCAAAATAGACCACAAAACTTACCATTTTTCATTTGAGCATAAATTTTTATGGATTAATGTCTTATTATAAAATAGGTTTTTGGGTCCTTTTAGTCGTGATATATCCACACTCTTCCTATGAATTTTGGTTTATATAGATCTTGTTTTTTTCTAATATAGTTAATGGAATGAAGGTTCCAAGTGAATGTGGGGTTTACAATTATTGGGGTTTCTGTAATTAATTTGGATTTAAAACAATGAACATTATATTCAATAGCATAAATGAAAAGAAAAATTATACCTAAATAAATTGAACCATATTATAATTCAAATATGACCATTTTGTAAAAATAATTGATTTATTGGTTTTGAATATGAATATATATATATTCATCCTAATCAATATAAATATATTTATTAATTATTTATAAATAATAAATCAATTTTATATAATGTAATAGTACATATAATGAAACTGTTTCATTCAAAGCAGATTTTAATTTAAAATTTTAGAGGTTATTATATATATTTTATTCAATAATTTTCAAATATATTTGATAAAACAAACACCATTATTGAAATCACTATATCACAAATTTTGAAAGGTGATTTTTAGATCTTCATTAAATGATTAATTTTTCACAAATTAGTGAAAAATAATGATTCAAATTTAAAATGGTATTTTCGTTGAAAGCATGTAAAAATAATTTTTTTTGATTTCTATTTTTTTAAAATGATTTATAAATCTATGATATTATGAATAATTGGTTTATGTTAATTGGAATAAATGGTAATGTCCATATTTTCATAAATGATTTATTATACATAATACAAATTTTCATTAAAAATAGGTTTTTTTAATTTTTTTATTAAATTAATAGCTCCCTAATTTATATAAGTAATAATAAAAAATTTATTCCATTTATATAATTAGATTATTCAAATTTAGCAAATAGGTCACTTTTATTTTTATAAATTTTAAATAGTAAACATTATGAATGATTTTTCACCTCCATAAGGGTAAGGCATATAAAATTGGGTTAAAAATATAGTAAAAGTCATTAAAACTTCTATATAACATAAATCTATAGTATTTTATGAGTTAAATTAATCTATTTCCATCCTAAAATAAACAATAGAACAAGTGTAGAAAATTTAATTTGATATTGAACTTTATATTATTTTAGGTCATGAAATATGCAAAAAGGTCGGTATCTTGACTTTAAATGTCTATTTTTTGATCACATAAGGATATAAATTATTTCTAAATGAGTAGAAATATTAATATTGTGTCTAATAAAATAATTGTAAATTTGTTAATTTTTTTTAATTTTTACTCGTTATATAATGACCTTAATATCTTACACAATTCCAACACATTATTAATTCAACTAATAGAAAAAATAAAATAACTGATTATTACCATATTAAACATAATAAAATTTTAGTGAATTATTGTTTTACATGATTTTTATAGATGAAAAACATCACCTTAATTTTATGTGATTAAATTATATTATAATGTAATCATTTTCATGAGAAGTATTATTTCATAAGAAATGAATGTTTCCCAAAATGACAATAATTTTTTTTATTAAAACATTATCTTATTATACTATTTAACCTTGAGAAAAATGTTGAAAAATTGTAAGAAATACAATATATATTCAAAAAAATAATTCCATTGAAATTTATGATCTAGTTGTTATCTTAATATAATAATTATAACCTATTATTAATGACCATGCCATAACGGTAGTTAAGGTTAAATTTGGATAAAGAAGTAATTAATTAAAAATATATAAGGTCTAAAATTATAACCAAATAATTCAAAATTCCATTATATGATAATATTTAGAGAATTAATACGTTTAAATTTAATCTAAACACGCATTTATGATTTATTCTTGTGAATGACTTACATATATTATATATTATTAATTATTCCAACCATGTAATTTTACTTCCTTATAAAAGTACCCATAATTTTTCTCTTCTTTACACCACATTTAGAAAACAAACTATTTTAATACCTTCCCATTAATCATACAGAACATAAATTTCTTGGTTTTAGAGGAATTGGTTATTCCAAAATACCAACCCTAGTCTCCTTAACAAAAAGATATAATAGTGGCCTCCTGATGAATAGGTAATTGGCTTACCCAAAATATTTCTTATCATTTCATCTTTTAACTAATTTAAATATGTAGTATCTATAATAAAATAATAATATAATTATCATATAATTATCTAAATTTTACTATTATTATTAAACCAACAGTATTCATCCTATTTACCATCAAATGTGAATTGAAGTATCAACCTTGCATATGTATGACATTCCTTTTCAAATAGAGTGATACAATTAATTTCTCAAAATGATATTTTATTTATGGTTATTATGATGGTTTTAAAGATTATATTTTTTATTTATGATAAAATATTAATTTTTAATTATAGATTCTTTTCTCCCTTCTTAACTTCCACTCATTTAAAAATGATTTTTCCCTCATGCATAAATTTTGAGTACAACCACAATGAAGCGATGTGAATTTTTATCATGTAAATGTATGATAAGAAGGATGTATTAAATGAATATATATGATATAAATTATATAATACTTATGTTTTAATGGTTGGACTATTATAAGTATTTCTTTTATTATATGAGTCTAAAAATCGAGACACTATTAATTTTTTTACAACATACCGTCTTCATGAACAATGTAATTAATATTTATGTCTCCACCATTTATATATATATATATATAATAATTGTATATGATATATATATTTTGTTTAATGTATTACGATTATGTATCCATCATCAAAATTAATGGACAAAACTACAAAACCAAAATATAGACTAAAAATGAAGCGGATATCTCCCAAAAAATGTTTTTAATAAATAAATTTTAATAACATAGAGAGAAATGGTTCTAAGATAAGAAAAGTATTAATATATATATATATATATTATTTTGAAGATGGAATATATTTATAAATAATTTATATTTATGAAAAATAATGTTTGAATACAAATGAAGGGAGACATTGTCAATGTTAGAGTTTATTTCACAATCTATTCATTATTTAGTATTATTAATATTTAAACCCCCTAGGATAAATATTATAACATTTTATTTTAAAACCAACATATAATATTCACATAATGATTTTATTGAATTTAAAATTTTTACATTAGTTTTACCCTTTTATGTTCTCATGATAATGATATTACACTTATAATAAATCTCAACATATTTTTTCTCCATGGTTATGAATTTTTATAAGAACATATTATCCATTAAATTTTTTAAATTATATTTTTACATAATTAAAATTATATAAAAATTTAATATTTTTTTCATATATTAAAAAATGGTTCAAAATAATATTCGTGTAACCTTTTTAATGGGTTACTTTTTGACCGAATTTACAAAGTGTGAAATGAATGTTTTATAGTTGTACAACATGAATAGATTTTCCCTCCATCAGTGATATTAAATTTTTTAATTATCACACTACAATACTACATTTTTGTATTCAATGAATATTTTCCCCTAACATTATGGATATATATATATTCAAAATAATATGTTTCAATGTGAAATATTTATTTTCCTCGTGAAATATTAAAAGTGGAATTTTTATTTAATTTCCATATAAAATTATATATTTTGATGATAATTATTAATTTATATTGAATTAAACCACTTATACCTACTAATTTAATTAATAGAAGTTATTATGATGATTAATAATTATTAATTCTACTACAAATTTTTTTATTATTCTCATGGGCTAATTATGTTAAGATTGCAATGTCTTTCCCACAAGTTATGTTAGGATATAATGATGAAATGATTATCAATCCCATTTCCTTTTGATAACATATAATATGGTAAATGTTTCTTATTATTTTGAATATAGGTATATGAAATCCATTTTGACATGGATTGGCTGTAAAATATATACCCCATAAATAGATCTGGTAATGATAAATAAATCATTAAATTATCATTAGAATTATGAGTGAGCCCAATTCAGTAAGGGACATTATCATATATGATAGCCTTTATAATGAATCATGACTATGTATATGGTTGAATAAAGAAAAATACAATCCATAATTATTGTATTATATTTGACACTTGACGAATAATGAAATGATATTATATTCCTATATGCATTCAACATGTTTATGTCATATGAAAATGTTATGATTTCATTACTATTATTATTTTATTACATTATTATTTATATATTACGAACTATTGTTATTTATCCCATGTATCAATATGATCTATGATATTATAGGCTATGGTTTCAAAATGTTACATTAACAGTATCATACCATCACGATCAGGTGATATTTATTTGAACATTAATATTTCTCATCATCACCCTTACTAAGTATTATATAACACCGATTCATATGCTTCCTTTCCCATGGAAATGATGAATTTATTTCAATAACCTATCTCAAAAATGTGTGAAAGTTACAATGATCCTATTATGGAATTATATATATCTCTTATGAACTGGTTTTTAATATATCAATGCTATAAATGTGACAAGATATATACGATTCTGGAGTGGACTGGAATGTAATTTAATCAATATTCATGCAATATAATGTAATATATATGTATAAAAAAATATAGAAACACATATATTTTATATAAATATATTACAACTTATTATATAAACATTCATTACATCATATAACAATCCCACTTTGGGATTATATTGTACTAGTTTCATTAGAATCGTGGATACATAAACAAAATGTTTATATGATTTAATCAATATATCTCAGATAATTCAAAACAAATTGTATCCCTATTAGATAAATCATTCATAAAGTCATAATAACCTATGTAATGTAGAAATTGGGATGGGTCTTCTAAGTTCCTTAGTATTGTTAAAAAGTGGGAGATATAAATGATCAGATAAGAATACAAGTGTATAAGGGTTTGATAAAATGAGCATATAATTTAAATAATATACCCTCCCTATGAAATATCATAACAATAATTCATACTATAGATCATTTAAGTTCATCATACTTTAGGGACAATGGAATTAAGGACATGGTCTATCCATCCATAAAAATTACTTAAAATAATTATTTTTGGAATACATTTCATAGAATTTTTTTTTACCATATTAAAGTCTTACATCTAAGACTATAATAATTTATTGGGGTCACAGCCCGTACATTTATCAACATTCACATCCAACTATATAATAATATTTTATGTTTAGACAAAATTTAATAGTCATGGTTCATTCCCAAAACTATCATAGTGGATAGAGTCCCTTACTGAATTGGGTTACTCCCAATTGTAGTCCTATTTATCTAATTATCTATTAATACATACCGAATACAATGAATGACAATATAATTTTTCTCCCACTAGTAATATAATAGATATAATATATATATATATATTCCAAAAAACCATAAAAAATTATTCATATAATAACTTGTAGAATTGGGACACTCTTCATAATCATTTCATCATTGTATAAATCATATAATAAATATTATCTTCAAATTAATTTAATCATCGCACAACCCATTGAAAATATAGAAATTTTTTATAAAAATGTTATCATCATAATCATTAGAAATTGAGATAATGAATAAGGATGGAATCAGATAATAACATCCCTAGTAAATGAAATTCATCATAAAATGATTTCATTATTGTTGATAAATTCATTTAAAATTTCACATAGAACATTTAATGAATATTTTACCTTTTACACATTCAAATAGCTTATTTAGATCATAAAAATCCTATATTTTAGAAAAATATTTATTTGAAAATATTATCAGAATCTATTAAAAATACTTTTAAAATAATTGTGTGGCTTAGATGGTATGAAATTTCACTCAAACTATTTAAGATAATATAAAAATGTTCTACATACTTTTTTTACGAAGTACAAAGTACAACATTTTTAAGAAATCAATGATGTCTTAGTATATTAATTATTTATCTTATATTCACATATCTTGTTTATGTCATTTTTAATCCAACTTATGATTCATAAAAAAAATTCTAGAAATGAATTGAAATTTCATTATGACTATTATTTACCACATGGTTCATGAAATAGTTTTACAACTAATAGATATCCTTTACTAGATATATGAGAAATGGACAAAATATAATATAAAACGAATATAGTTTGTAACATGTTTTATCTAATGATACCATCATGATCCTGATTTTTTTAATATACATAGATTTTTCACATGTTTAATATATGGGTTATAACATTCTCATAAAACATTATCGATCATGCACAATTCTAATCAGATTTACAGCATGTGGAAGAATGTTACTTCATTGAAAATTATAGTGACTATGATGAATATTCTGAAATTTTTAATGTGTTGGATTAAATATCAGTATAATTTGGTCAACCATAGGATAATGGTGATATACCATAAGATAAAACAATTGATCATATGTACAATTTATCGACCATACAATATATCAATAAATCCATCATTATTTCTCAAAAAATAAATGAATTTTTTATTGATTCCAACATTAAAAATTTTAAATGATCTTATCTAAATGCATGTATAAAACAATTTATTTATAATAATTTTTATGGACTAACTAGATACTATTTAGAAGCATTTCATGATCCCATATTTGTAGTATATGATTGAAGAAATTTAATGATAATAATTTAGTTAATATTTTTAGAGAAATATTCATTTAAAAAATATGAATGATGATAGAAAATGGTATATAAGAAATAAAAAATGGGAGATTTGTGTTTCACATAGAAATTTTAATATTTTACGGATAAAAAATATGAATGTGTACTCTATTTTAGATTGATTTTGACTTATTTCATTTCTAAACATAAATATAACACCATAGAACATTTGAATTTCTTAATGACTAAAATCTATATCAAATGAAGAAGCTGCGAATTGACTAATCTCTTATATAAAAATAGAACTTCATACTCTATTAAACCAAATTCATTATCCATACCATACTATAATATTTATTTATTTTTTTATCTATTAGTCTGTGCTTTACATTCAATTAAATTTATGCGCCAAAAAATAAAATGAACTGGGGAGTTCTAGTTAAATAGTATCACTCTTTTCATATCATAATTACTCCCACATAAGGCTCTAAGAAAGTATTATTAGATTGGATTGAATGAATGTAGTTGTTAAAATTTATTTATCCCATGCATAACAATGAATGATTCTCTTTATTTTATTGAAAGAATTTCCCTTCATTATCTAGATAAATTCTACATGTTGGATTTGTTTATTTTTATAAAGATGTGTGGGAGTGAGTGATTTCTAGTAGATATGAATAGGTCTCTAATTGATAATAAAAATATTATATATATTCTACTATTTGTTTCTTATTTTTTATATTTTTTATTTAACATACATAAATTTTAGATTTCTAAAATCTATAGAAAAAGATTCATTGATAGTTAAATTTAACAAGTGGCTAATATATAGTGATTCACACTAGTATGTTTTTTTCGAAAAGTAAAAAAAATCAACCTATTTCAACATATATATGATCATAAACCTGTGAATATTATTTAAAAGGATAATGTATATATAATTTGTTTTCAAAAATTGGATGTATTTTATATATTTTGGGATTTAGTTTTATAAAAAACATTAGAAGGTATTTTTATTGGAAACTAAATTCAAACCTATAATGTTTTCATCCCCAAGTAACATTTTCCACCAGATAATCATTTATTTTATTTTGGTAATATTTATTATGAAAAATTGTTGGAATAATATCGATTTTATTACAGTTTTCTAGTCTTCTATTTTTGAAGGTACGACAAAAGGTTGTGCAACAAATAGACCTCCACATATTTATGGGAAATAATATAATTAATGCCACAACCAATTGAAAATCCATGATTAAATTATTGGTATTGATCTTTGTATATATATTTCGGATGAATTTGATAATACAATAAATGCTATAATAGATTTTGGTGTTTATATTAAAGTTATATATGATTTAAATTTTAATTTTTTGAGAACATTTTTATATGATTTAGGACATGATGAATTCAATAGAATATATTCATGTGATAAAAATTCTCTTATATTGTATACACTATAAATATCTCTTGAAGTCGCATATAATTTGAAGGAAATAAGATTCAATAAATTTTATATTAGATATGATATATACAAAATGAATACAAATGAATCCATATCTGATATATATCATAGGATTAATGATATTATTAAAACTGTGACTATGCATGAAAAAGAAATTGATATTAATGATCATGTAATGAGGATTTGGATCTTACTCCCATATAGATGAATATGAACTATAATTACAATACATTTTATTTGTGAATTCAAAAATTAAAAAAAAAATAATTATCTTTGAAGGAGATGATGTATGATGAATATATTAATGTATAAAATGAGGTTGATGGACCAAAATTAAAACTTATTCCATTTAAACAATCACAATCACAAGAAAAATATTCTATTAGAGTCAAAATTAAATGAGAAAGGGAATGTGAAATGAAAAATGATGATGAAATGGATAATATATAATTATGTTCTATCGTGTTCTAAAAAGGAAAATGATTTTTATAGAAAAATATCTATAATGTAAAACATGACAAGAGAGGGTATTTGAATAAGGACTTTAATATAAATACTCATCCAATTAATTTACTTTTGTGAGTAAAAAAAATAAACATACACATAAACAAATGCATTGTAAAGATCTAATAGAAAAATAATATATATATATATATATATGTTCATAAGGAAAAAATTATCTATAAAATACATATAGTGAGCATCTTAGGACAAGTCATGTAATTGATGATTAATTTCTTCATGATATAAATATAAAAGCTAATTTTTACATTGTGGGTACTGACACTAAGGTACCTTAAATTTCTTCTTGGAAATTTATATTGAATAAGTATAAGATTATTGTGCTATTACTAATGTTCCCATGAATGAGTTAAAATAAATAAATATAATCTAAAAAGGGAAAATGTTTTATGTTATATAGAAAAATATTCTTATAATATTGAAAAATAATATTATTATAATGTTATAAAATATAAAAGTGCATTGAAAATAGTAAATGTTTTGTTAAAAAGTAACATTTATAGATTTTACATGAGAAAAGAAGCCTTAAATAAAATCTGAAAAGATTTTCTATAACTAAAGATATTATTGGTTTGTTTAATAACCTAGTTAGAAAAATAAATATTAAAATAATTATTTTGTTTCTTGTTTATAAATCGTTAAATTAGTTTCAATGAATTATATTATTTTTTAAAATAATTGTATGATTTTTTGGAATACAATTATTTTAGCTCTATATTTCTTAAATCTACATATAAAAATATAAAAAACCATAATTTCAGTTCTACACTATATGGTTTCTAACATGTATGGACACAAACATATTTCGGTACCAAATTCAACAAATTCTTAAAATCATTGAAGGAGAAATTATTAATAAACACTAGAAAGTATATATGGAATAAATGTAGTGGGTGTTACAAACATATGATTTGTGATTTTTCTAGGAATAAAATACATATCGATAACTATATTAGACTAGACATATATACCATGATATGGGATCATGTAAATGAGTTTGAGAGAATTTATTTTGATCCTCTCTTATAAAAACATGTATATATTAATAATTTCCCAACACAACTAACACCTAAAAAATGATGTAATTGATAGTAGAAATATGACTCCTCATAAAATATCTAGAATAATGAATAGTGAAAAATAAATTGATATATATTTATGGAAATAATCAGTTGACGTGGATTTTTATGTAATTAATAGTGCTCTAATAACAACCATATTTAAAGATACTTCATATGAATTATAGGTTTGTATAATTCCCAGTGTAAATTACATGACAATTTTCATCTACACTAATTATAATCTTAAAAAAAATATAATTTAGACAAATTTTGAAAAAAAAATAATGAAGCAATATCCCATCATCATAACTCCAATAGTAAATATAATTTGTTATATAAGAATAAATATATCATTATGTAAGAATATAGTGATTTCACTTTTGAGGATTCTGATCCACAAGATCAAAAAATAATTTGGAAAATCATGAAGATGATATAAAAAATCATAATATTAATAATACCTCTAATACATTGAATTTTTTAATAGTTTACTTAATAAGACACATTTTCTATATCATTAATCTTTTCTATAAGAAGATTAATAAAATGAAGTACAATGTTTTTTATCACTATAAATATCATAACCCATAAAAACTACCTTTTAGATGTTATAGTTTGAGACCATGAATGATGAACTCAAAATATCTCATCATTAATAAACTAGGTTAAACATCATTTTTTATATTCAAATATTTCACATAACAACATGAACCAATAAATCATTGACGATCCTTGGGAAATATAAATTTGTGAATCATTTAACTAGTTTTAAAGGAATAATATATGTGAATTAGTTAATAGAACTAAAAAATACGAAACTATTTTCAATAATAGGTTGCATGGATAAAAGTTTGATGAGTATAAAAATATCATTTCTGATAAATAAAATAATTATTTCACTAGGATATAGTAGTTAAGATGGTATTGTATATGCAGTAACTATTTCACAAGTATCATTAATTATGGAAATCATAATAATACATCCATATACTAAAAATCATAATTTTAAACTATATCAAAAAAATATCAATAGTGTATTCCAAAAGTGTTATATTATAATGGATTTTTTTTTGAATGAGCTCATATATTTTAAAAAATTCATATTTTAAATTGCGATTTAAATTTATAATAAGGTAATTTTGGTATAAATAATTATTGTGGGACCTTTAATTTTAGTTTAAACACTTTTCTAATTTTATGTGGTTTTACAGAAGGTTTTTTTGAACCTAAATTTCATGAATTATTACTAGTTAGTGATTTGGATGAATATTTTGGTATATGAATGTATATTATAATGAGTATATCTGTAAAATGAAATATTTTTTGAATTTTTTTTAACAGTGTAGTAAAAAATATAATTATGTTTCATTATCTACTACTGAAGCTTAGTAAAATATATAGGTCGATTTTAGGCCATATTATGTCGATTAAAAAAACATTTAGGAATATATTTATCAATTCAAAAATGTCCATATATATTGTGACATTAGTTATGCATTCATAATTTCTAATAATCATGAATCACATTCCAGGGAAAAACAAATTGATATAAGACATCACCTTTTAAGAGACCATTTTCAAATAGATGATGTACCAAGTGAATATGATTGTACCATAAATCATATAACATGAATATTTACCATGTAAATGAATAATTAGAAAAAAAATATTTTAAAATTAAAATGGTTACTATGCAATTTGTTTCAAATATTACTAGAAAGATATTAAAAATATTGTAATATAGTTTTATAGTTATAAATATTCTATTCGTTTATCATGTGTTTCATATTTCATATCAGTTTTGGATATGTCAAATGGTTTAAAAATAATAATAAATAGTTGTTATTATTTTCTATTGATTTCAGTATAAGTTAATATATAAATGATTTAAATTACAAATGGGAATTCAAAGCTTCACAACACTTCAATTACTCATTCAAAACCAATTTCATTAAAATTGTATCCGTCAAATATATATATTCTTGAATTATGATTCATAGTTTTCTCTATTTAAATGAATTATTATTTTTAATATAATTCAATAGATTCTTTTGATGGAGAAATTAATGATTTAATTATGATTAAAAATATCTCAATGATGAATCTCTTTATTCATAATGTAGTTTCTGATAGATAAATATATGGAAAGAGTTTTAAAATCATTTGTCCCTTCAATTAGAGTGTTATTCTTTATAAAAATTGGACCACATGGATATTAGATGAATATCTACACATTCATAGTCAACTTATAAAATATTTTTATTTGATTCTATTATTTTTTGATGTAGATCATGAATATTTGATTTGGACAATAATTGATTGTGAATTGTTAGAGTTCACATTTTCCATTTGTGATGATGATGTAAGAGTTCATAATCATCGAGTGAACGATTAATATTCCAGATTATATCTAAAAAATAATAAAAAATATTAAATTTTGAATTCTCTTGATGATTAGATGTTTGAGAAATCACACTGAACACTGATTTTAATTTATCTCAGTTCTAAATGATGTATATTGATAATGCTCATTCAGTAAAAATATACCCTAAGAAGGGAGGTTTTGGATCTCTAAGGTATCATGATTTATATATATTCAAAATAGATTATGGTATTTAGATTATGACAACATGTTTCATGATAAGGAATATAGAAGATTCACCCATAATATTTCATAGATTTAAAACTCTTTTAAAGAAAAAAATGATTTTAATTTTTCTAGAAACAAATAGATTTGTCCTTATGGAAGTTGAATGAATAGAATTTTACAACGTTTTGTTTTTGAATCAAACAACTTGAAAAAAGTATAAAAATTATCCTGAACTCATGGAAACAGATGTAGATCACTGACTAGTAAAGAATATAGGATACATTCAATCAAATATCTCACAATTCACAGGTAATTGATATTATTTATCCTACATTAGATGAATATAAGATTACTTATTCTGAATAATTCCTCGATAAATGTTAATCTCAGGCCCCTCTAGATATGTATGAGAATGATACATGTTATTTAATGACTGTATTAGAGGAACATTAATTCATGAAGTTTCAGAATATGTATAACCTATAATAGAATATGGGTATCATATTCATGATGTTCCAAATTCATTTATAGTTCTATTTGAAGCTAAAAAATCGATTAAAATTACATTTTTGCTTGAATCAAATAGAGAAGGATATATAAATCAAACTAGATAATTTCAGATCTAATCTATTTTTTCATTCATTAAATTTCATAAAAATTAACCAATATGTGGATAAAAATAAAATGATTTCATTTATGTCTGCAATATTGTGAGCTTCAACCATTTACTCCACAACTTCCAATGATGATTTCCCTCTAGATAATATATTATTTGTTATAGATGTGTATACTGAAATAAATGTTAATGAAAATGATAGTAAAAATGTAGAATAATAATATGATAGGGGTGATAGGGGTGATGAGTATGGAATAAATTGTGGTCATAATAATCCTTCAAATCCATAATACATACCCTTTCTATTAGATCATAAAACGAAAATTTTGTTCCAAATCTTCCATATTCTAGTATTTTATATATAATAGTAATATATCAGACATATAAGAATCTGTTAAACATTTCTTATTCTCTTATTTCTCGTAGATAAGAACCTCAAAACCCTCGTATTGAATAATCATTTTATAAATCTATTCCTAAAAATAGATAAAATTTTTATTCAAGATTGTGAGGAAGAATGTAATGCCAGTATAATGTATTATTAAAATAAATAGGTATGTTATATCCTAAATAAAAATAAAATAAAATTATATATGAGTTTAGTGACAATTATTTTAATTTTTTTATTTTTTATCTTCAAAGGATACTTGTGATAAATATTTAACTATTCTATCTAAGGACACTAGAAATTTCTATGTACCTCCTTTAAAAACCGCTTATATGGATTAAATTTAATTTAATATGATCCTGATGCATGTTTTAAATAATTGTATTTAGTATTAATTAGGGAAATAATCATGAAATGGATAAGGATTTTACAAACACTATTGAAAGCTATGTTGCACACATGTAGCCTTAGTTGTTCCTGAAAAGATTTCATATTCCACAAAAGATTTCACTTTTTAGAAGAGAAATAGAATATTCTTAGGATATATTGGTGCACTAAAATCTAATATAATTGATATGATTTTCTTCAGGGATCCATGGTATATCATAGTGCTGAATAGTCTATAAAGACCATCAACTTCTACATCAGTTTCTCTTCCTTCTTCTATTTATATTGGCGATGATTTTTTTGGAGGATTTTTTCAAATGATTTATAAAATATTTTACTTAGTGTATAGAATCTCAAATATCCAATTCAAATTTATATTTCATATCATATAGAATATAACTCTGATTTTATTAAATTAGAATCATTTTATATATCTAATGATAAAAAATTAATCATTGGTGAATTAATATACCATATTTAATGGATTTACATAATTGAATATTTAAATACTCTATTTCACTCAATAGATATATATTATAATAAATCTCCTCTAATATCTTCCATTAGATGAATAGTGTTGGATTTAATAGGATGACTCCCCTTCTCAATCAGTTCTTGTTAGACAACGATGAGTTCATTCTATTGATAAATCATTAGACAATTCATGTGGATGATGTCACCCATATTATGGATCCATATATATATATGTGTGTGTGTGTGTGTCTGTGTTTGTGTCTGTGTTAATAATTCATCTATGTTATCACCACATACACATCGTATGAGACAGTTCTCTTCCACGCTTTGCAATGTATCAATAACTGCTTCATCTATTCTATCATTTACCTCACCTATACGTCATATAGGGCCGTCATATCCCATTTATTACCATGACTATAGTTAGATATGACCAATTTTATAAGGAATATCTATCATATGACCTACTGAGGTTCCTTATAATTCTCCTCCTCCTCATTTTTTTGGCGTATTGAAGGGCCAATATATTCTAGAAATATATGATTTTCATTAGAATATGATAGAATCTAGATAAATATTTTTAACAATCACCATAAAATATGTCTATTCATATTTTTATGACTTTGTTATATTTATTATGTATTATTTATTTTCCCTTCTGTCCATCCATTTCATTTATTCCTTCTTTATTATATCACAATTTATGATTTGTAATCAATAATACAATAGATGGAGAAAAATATTCTTCATAAATAAAGGAATTATAATTTATTTCATTTCTCGAAATTTTTACTTTCCTTTATAGTAAATTTATTATCAAGGAATATTGTGATTATTAATTACGAATCTTTTATATTTGGTATTCTTTATTTTATGATTTTTATTTAAAAAAAATTGGATATTTATTTGTCTAAAAATTTATAATTTCGATAATAAACATATTGTTTATGTAATTTAAAATCAATTTTTATTTAATGAATGTAAAATTACTTTCTAGAAAGAAATAAAAACTTGTCTTTCTCTTTTATTGACAATACAACATATGAAATTGATCACATAAAAATTGAATCAACCATAAGGGATATTTGTAAAAGGAACAAAGCAATAGGAAGACAAATCTAATTAACAGATTGCAATATCTTAGGCGACTCCTTTAATCAAGATATTTCATAAATGCATGGATTGACCAAAAACATTAATAAATGACTAAAACATTCTCAACCAAAACTAATTTGTTTACTACAACTAAATTTGGATCTACCACACATGAAGTAATTTGAAAACCAGGCCATATAAATAAATGTGTATCTGTAGAATCAATTTTAATTTTTTTTTTGTAAATATAAGTATAAGGGGATCGATTATAAGATTTTGATTATATACTATATAAAATAATGATAAACCATATTTTAATGTGATCAATAATAAATCTTATTAATGTATCCAACCAGATTTCTCGTAATGTATTAATGTTACTATGGATACTAACATGGAACCATTGAAATGAATAAATCTGCATGTAATATTTATATTTACATATTAATAAATATTTTAATCCAACAAAATTTCAGTAAATAATTATATGCCCTTCAGAAACTTTAAATGTGTTAGGACTTCTTAATGATGTACGCGGATCTTCAATGTTGATTTTTCAATAGAAATTTCTGTAAGAAATATTCTTTTCAAATTAATGAATAAAAATAAATAATTTTATATAATACATGAAATATGAGTGATATTCATGAAAAATAGAAATTATTATTTTTTATAAATGAAAACAACAAACCATTAAGTTGTTTCAGAAAATATAGGACATAGTAATTTCTATTACATCATCGGTACGTTAGTAAAAATCTGATAATATTTTGAAATAAATTCAAAATTCAATGATGGAAAATAAAAGATAATAATAAAATATAAGAAAATAGATATTTATAATCTAATACGCTAAATTCATTACCCTTATCTTACAGATTTTGTATTAACTATTAAGCATTGTGTGTGTTTTACATTATTTAATCATTAATGATTAAATCATGCAGTAAATTATAAATTCACATATAGTATCTCTCTATATCTATCTCATTCATTATCATATATACTCTTATCTTTTATTGTAGAAGAGGAAATATCACCTCGACTGCATATATTTTTTTTTAACATTTTATTCATCCTCATATAACTTTGGAAGATGCTCTGTATATCATAGAAATCCTTGGATTCTATTTCTTATAAAAACGAATGTTGTTTGTGTATCTGTTTATTTATAATAAACTTCTTTGCAACTTGTGATTACCTTGTGAAGAACAGTGGGTTTCATATTTTCATTGAACCTATTTTATTTATTTAAATATTTTTTCATGTTTTATTTAAATCTTATTTCATAAAATGAAATATTTAGTTTTATAAATAATAAAAAACATTAAATTGATATCTAACATTAATTTGTATTCTATAAATTGTGTTTGAAACAATTAAATTTGTTTTAAAAGTAAAAATATTTTTGAATCAGTTTTGATAGTTTTTGTATCAAACATATACAATTTTTTTGTAATATTAAATTATATAAGTATTCTATTTTAGTTTACATTGAATTATTTTAAGATTTGTATTGTTTAGTTATTTAAAACATTTAATATAAATATTAATTAAATACTCAATTCAACACTTATTTAAATAGACCACACTGGAAAACATACAAGAATGTTAATTTTAATAATATTTTTAATTAAATTGTGTTTAAAAATAACAATTCTAAAAAATTAGAATATTTAAAAAATTATTGAAATAAATTATAAAAATTATTATAGAAGAAAATTTTAATTTGAAAAAGAGAATGAAAGTTACTTTTCATTATAATAAATATTTTAATATCTTATCTGTATAAATACTGGAAATTAAAATGTAAAATAATTTAATATCCTGAAATATGAAATGAAAGTTAAATATCCACAGTTTCTTTTGATATAGAACATGCATTTTCCACCTCGAAATTTTAATAATAGACAATCATGAAAAACAATGAGATTGTATAAGAAAACCATTACATGAATTCTCATATTTTATTACACACATATAAAACTACTATAAAATAAATATTTATATATAATAAATGTTTCCCAGAACGATATTCATATATTTCATTCAATATATCATTTTATTATAAAATATAATGACAAATTTATAAACAATTAGTTATTTAATTTACTATTATTGGTGGTAAAAGTATTATATTACATTAATATATTAGGTCAGCAACCTCATTCCTTATCTGTTGACCGTGGTCCCATAATATCCATAATTTTAATCATCATAATAATATAATACCTATTAAATAAATAAATATATATATATATATTCATTGATTGAATATAGAGAATGATAACTAAATATCACTATTCATTAAGATAATAGACCATATATATGCATGAACCATGGATTCATTTTTTGATGAATGGAATAAAGTAAATGTAAATAGTAATTCAAAATTACATATTATTAATAATAAAATTTATTTTTATTAAATCCATAATTGTCACTATCAACTTATGTTACATATAAAAAACTCTTTCCATCACTTTATTGAGATGATGAGTCATCCTTATGCATGATCACTGATTTCTCTTTCTATAGGATATATGGTATGTGTAAAATGGTTGTTCCATAATATTAATAATAATGATTTAGTATATTTTTTATACTAAAATCATAATTTTATAACATTTACAATTTAATTGTTAGTTGATTAAAGAGAATTAAATTTCAAAATTATCTGTTAAGAGTTATATATATTCATTGAAAATGATCCTTTGTCTAACAACATTATCCTTGAAGGGAAGTTAATTTTGAAATAACAAAATATCTATGATATGGTAGAGGAATCTTGGACGAAATTATGGAATGGATAATATGATCTTGAAGGGACAAATTGTCGGAAGAAGATAGAATAAGGGGTTCCCATTTATAAGTGAGGGGACCTGAATATTTGGAATTCTAAAAAAATTAAAATATAATTGGCTAATTATATATAAAAATCCTATAAATGAATAAAATATAAAAAAATTATATGGATGAATTACCATTATACAATTATATATAAATAATTTTTAGCTTATTATAATTTATGTGTGTTTGATTATCATATTAATTAACCAACTTGTTTATAATTATTTGTGGGTTATAATATTTCATTTAAGATTAAAATTATATAATAAATGTATAATGAATGATATATTAAAACATCTATTATCCAAATTCTTATCTTTCAATATTTTTATATTTTCTAAAATAAAAAATGAACTTTTAATTAACATAAATATTGTTAATATCATTTTAACATTATTAATTTCATTTTATTTTAATGAAACCAATAAATAAAAATAATTTCAATAAAATCTTATAATAATTCTAAAATATATAATATTTATTTAAAAAACTTCATTAACGAAATTTATTCACTTGTTTTTGTTACATATAATGTTTTTAAAATAATTTATTTTATTTTTTTAATAATTTAATAAATATTGTGCTAGAGTTGTGTAAGAATTTAATTAATATTATCAATCCACAAAGCGTAATAATAAATTATCAGGATACACAATGATAATGATTTTTTTCATACAAATTTATAAAAAATGGACTTTTTCTTGTTTGTGTAATAAAATATATTGATATTGACTACATAAAAGGGACATTTTATATTAATGTTTTCATAAATAACTATTAAGGCCATAATCAATGAAAAATTTACCAATTCATATTATATTTTATTATTGGATATAAATTTCCAATAAAACCCATAAAATACGATAATGTATTATGTTAGAGACATTTTAAAGCATTATCTAAATGATTTATCACTACTTTACATGTTTACGCGTACCAATGAGATAAACAATATTATGGTTAATATTAATAACGTCAAAAAATATAATAGAAATATTTATGAAATCATATCCAATATATTCAAAAAATAAAATTGAATTTTCAAAACTAAATTTCAATATTTGGAAGATATTAAAATTAAAATGAGAGTGAAAATATTAAATAAACAATTTCTAGGAAAATACATTTTAAGAATAAATATGTATTTATTATTATCTCATGGATAAAAAAATAAAATTAATTTTAGAACATGTGATTTAATAAATAATATTTAAATTTCATAAACATAACTTATAAATAATTATCAATTTATTTAATTTATATGGGGATACGTTGTGTGCATAAGAGAAATTGATTTAGAAAAATTTCTTCATTACATTCAAATGAATTCATATTTATTTCTCCTATACAAAAAACCACACCCCACAATCCATATTTTCTAATTTTTTGTGAACAGTTTTAAGAGAATACTTTAAAAACTATCCAAAATCAACTATATTCAACCCATTAGGAAAATAAATCAACTCTCACCCAATTTAGTGTTCATAAACCCCGCCTCTATAATTTTCAAATTTTTTCATTTGAAAAATCATATTTCTGTTCACATGTTGTGTTAGTGTGTCGCATGAGAAACCATCTATCATGGTCCACATCACCCCTTCACAATCATCACATTTCTAGAAAATAACCTTCCGTACCATTACATCATTACATCACCAAGGTCATCTACCTCATCCGATCATCGTCATCAACATCTCTCTAACACCCACCAACTACACCAAACAATGTAATTGTCTGAACTAGAAAACAAAACAACTGTCTTCACCTCCCTAATTGAGAATACCATCAACTCTAATCAACCAACACTAACATCATCATAATTCAAAAATCATTGAGCGTCAATCATGAGTAATCTAATGCTTATATGCACTTGAAAAAAATCCCAAACCTCTTCTAAAGACCGCTACACCAAACAACATAGGGAGGAGAGATGGTTAATGAAGCTAGAGTAGTGTAAGAGTAGAAAGGATCCTCTACAATGATACATGAGCATCACTGACATTGGCTCACCAAACATATACCAAACTATCACCTAAATATGGGTCATAACACATGGAACCCCCAACCATAATTAATATCCTAACTGAAATACTCATTGAACCAAACACACCCATATGACCAAAAAGAGAGAAATGCACCTGGAGGCTAATGATGTGTATTAGAAAGAGAAAACTACAAAGAAAACAATGACCATGGAAGTACCAACACAATCACCAAATAATAGAATAAATAAACCTTCACTAGAAAAGTATATACCCCACCTCATCGATATTCCCCAATAAAAACATATTTGTAACTCATAACAAATATTGAATAAGAAAGAACAAATTGGGATCGAAACCCTCAATAAACCTGGAACTGAAACCCAATAATGATAAAGTTAAAGGGAAACAAAATAATGGTTCGGTGATCAAACACTAAATAAAATGGAATCAATAGTTACGGAGTGAAACCATAGGAAAAGGAATGGTTTACGATGTAATCCTAAAACAAGATTTGGAGAGAAAATTGGGGTTTATAACCCTATAAGAAGGTAAAAGATTACTCTAAGGATATATTTGGGATATTAGAGGTCTGATGGACACTCCGTCATCAGGGGAGAATGCCGGTGAAGAATGAGAGAAGTGAACTTAGTATAGCACTCTGGGAGAGAACGATGACATCTGCATAGATTCCCTAAACTATTAACATTGAAATTAATTTTATACATGACTAAAAACATATTTTTTATAATATTCATTGTAATATTCATATATTATGGTTTATCACATGCATTATAATGTTATACTATGTTACATTTAATTTAGGCTGAAGGCTAAACGTATCACAAGCTATCAGAAAATATTTATATTAAGAGAAGTATATTTTTAAATCATAGTTAATTATATTATAACCTAAAAAACATTAATTTATAATTAAAATTCTCATCACAGTGATATAAAAATTTTGTATATATTTGTTAGAATATATCCTTATGTTCCAAAATAACATATTCAAATTTCATATTATTTTCTAAAACATTAATGAAGTGATTAGTATTGTTTCAAATAAACATGTATCTAATAGAAATGATTTATATTGGTGGTTATTCATATGAAAGGTCAATTTTCAGTTGTATGAAATATTATTTAAATTCATCTGATTGATCAGTTATGTACTTCCCAGGTAAATATTCATGGAACACATATGGAACTTAATATAAGTTTGGTACACAAAATTAGTTATAAGATACCATCCTTAATCAATCAGGAAATATGGGAAGGACAATATTACTTAGACAACATTCCATTATTTGGATATTTAGAATCTTTTCTTCATTGAGAAAATCATTAGAACAACATGTCACTAACATCAAATTATATATTTGACATATAATTATCACCATGTCTTTTCTATCAACTAAATTTATCCTTGATGTGCTACAAAATTTAAATTCAATTATTTTGTTCATTTACTTAGCTATTTGTTGTCTAAAAATTTTAGATTCTCCATCTTATAATATTTATTTTGGAGCTCAAGAATAACATCCACAAAATGATTCATAAGGATTTAATTTAATGGTCGATTGAATGTTTTTATTTTATAAAAACCCAATTATTGAAAGATATTGATCCCATCATTCATTGAAATCAATACAACAAGATCTTATAATTTCTAATATGGTTTCAATTGTTTACTCATGTTGGACATCATTTTAAGGATGATAGGAAATAAAGAAACTCAACTCTACATTTAGAGCCTAATAATGTCTTTAAAAAACATCATGTAAAACCAAGGATCCCAATCCAATAAAATATAATCGGTTACTCCATACAACCATAAAACATATTTAATTTATATTTTATAAATATATCCATGATATAAATGTTTCTTGACTATAAGTAATTTTTTTGAATTAATAATGTGATCTACAATAAACAAAATATTATTAGTAATTTAGTGTTTTTTTGGTCTTCAATAAAAAAATACATGTTGATGTTTTCACTTTTTTAATATGGTAGGGAAAATGTTTGTAAAATATGCTTATAATTTATTATATTATCCTTAGCTTGCTGATATATAAATCACCGAGATACATGATATGCAATACGTCTTTGTATATTGTCCCACCATAAATACTTCTTCAAATCTATACATATATTTATACTTCTATAAAGAATATAGAATAATGAACAATGATAAATTTAAAAGTATAGATCCATTATGTCTGGTATTGATGGAAAATGTAGATTACTAATAATACATGTCATTCAATACCAATCAATGTTAATCTGAAAATAATATCACACATTCTTCTATATCTCCACATATTCTTCCACACCTCTTTAATATTCACATGGATAGATTTATTGTCACTCATTTCTGGGGGATAATATATCTCTTCTTATATAATGATTTCTAAATTAACCCTTTAAAAACCATAATTTTTTTAATCTATTTTGAATCTCATCATAGATAACCAGGCATGATGATTTAATCTAATTACATATTCCTCTTATTCATTTTCCCAAGGTTTAAATGTATTGGGAATTTATAATACTTAATCAATTCAAATAATGTATTATGGATAATATTAAACAGTGTGTATGTGAATATATTCATTTAAAATATATTATCTGTATATATATTATACCATTTTCCCTAAATATAATTCCTAAATATTTTTTCATAAAAAAATACTATAGAAAAATCAAAATCCAATGTTGTGTAATTTTATCATGATACATAAAATTTAATGATGCAAAACCAGTACATATATCATTATTGTGAAAATATATCCCAATTACTTCATTTATAAATAATAATAAATCATAAACCATTTTCTACTACATGGTAATGTAAGCCCATGTTCATAAACTATCCATCCCATTAGTTCCCCAGTTTTTTTGAAATCTTTTTTATAAAGTATCATGTATCCCTTTTAAGATAACATGGGGAGATGATTAGATAGTAATGAAAATTATCTATATTGCATATATAATATCTAAAAAACAGAACAATGGATCTTAGTCCCACATGTTGGTCTTGGACAACATGTAATAACATAAATCATTGATGAATCCACTAACGCATGCTTAATATAGATTAAATGACAAAAAATTAATGCAATTTGTAAAAAAACACATTGTTAATTTTTCACACATCTTATATATACATAGAGTCTTCAATACAATCCTTAAGAGATATTCATGTTATTCATTTCTATTAGATTATATAATAATATATATATTAAGAATACCGTAAAATTATCAATAATATAAAAATACTCAACTAATAAAATACATGAAGATAGACGGTGACATATAATAGAATAATATAATCACTACAATTTAATGGATTTAAAATGTTATAAATAAGTATATTTTGGGAATGTCATCACTTTTGACACTAAACTAGTAGTGTCTATATAGATGGACAATCAGGGAAAAATATTTGGATCCTCATAACAGATCTAACACATCATCAATACATGGTAGTTAAACCTTTTTCATTATCATGGTATTGTTGTGATCAAGATAATCAATGAATGGTTTCATTAATCCATAAATATTCATATAAAAATGATAGGTGCAAATATATGGGAAATTCATGGAAAAAAATCAATTATTATGATTCTATTTTATTCTCTTCCTGAATTATGGAAATAAAATATATTCTATTAAATATAGAGTTTTCAAAATAGGTGTATTTCTTTGTATGAGTTGTATTATAAACTCAACCTAGTGATGATATTGAATACAATACAAATATTCTTGATAAACATCATAGAAATCATATATTATATGCATATCTATGATGTGAATTTATCTCCCAAACTCTAAGGTAAACACTCCTTTAGAATCAGATTCAACACCATTATATTGAATTCAATTTCCATTGGAAGTTAATAATGATCATATCATAGATTAAAAATTAATATATTTTTGGTAATATCTAACATTACTTCTCTCATCAGGAATTAAAGTGGTTATTAGGTAATAAAATATAAATCATTCCCTAAATAAAATCAATATTAACTAGTTGGATAATAATTAAATTTATAGGAAATATATACCCATAAACATAAATTTGAGTGGATTAATAGACATAATATGTGATCATTATACCATTACTGAATTTAACTATAAATTAAACATGTAATCATTGAATTATTAATTTGATACCTTATGGAAAATTTTAGATATAATAGAGAGGATAAATCTATAACAAAATATAAAAGAAGTGATTCTAGAGTTGATAAAAGGTGTATATTTCAACAAATAATTATCCATTTACGAAATGGTGATCGCATGAGATTAAAAAACTTTTCTTGGATATAATGGATTTGAATGGTGATCATCAATATTAACCACTAATATTGAGGATTTGAAAAAATAATTCCTATATTACTTGTATTTAAAATAATGGAGTGTGTGTTGTGCATTTTGGGTGCATTTTCACTATTATTAGCTATATTATTCTTCCCATCACATTGGTGTTTGATTAAACAATGTCATTATTTTACACACTTAAAACACTTACCGGTCCCATTAAAATAATTTATTTTATATTTCATTTAACAATTTTTTAATAATTGAAATATCATTTTCATCCCCCAGTTCTTTTTAGATAACCAATTTAGTGAATATTTATTTTCTTATAAAACCATTAGAATGATATGATACTCTAGTATCCTTATCATATTCTTGGAAGTTAAATGATTCACGCATAGAAATTTATGTCATATAGGGATAACACCATTTGGAGACATTGTGTTAAGACACTAATAAATACACCAATCTATCTATCATTATAGATGATAATACTAGAATAGTACATCATGATTATTTTAAAATTATCCTTCATGTAGTAATATAATCATCATACTTTTTCCATATCTCAATGAATTATTTCACTACATTCATAAAATATAATTAATAATTTACATATTGAAAAATACAATATAAACATAATCCCACTCTATTTAGTCAATTTATTCATGTTTCTTTGGTTCTTTATTAGATAACCCCATTTATCTAGTTATCTTAATAAATGAGTAAATATATAAATTAAATTTTTTCATGTTAAGAACACTAGAAAAAAAATATATTCTAGAAGTTATTTGTTCAATTTTTGAAAACTATTTTATAATCATACCCACAAATTTATGGAGTGCATTTCCTCATGAAGGACTAAAAATTATTTCATCCCCTCTTTTTCTTATTTGGATAATCAACGTTATTCATATCTTGGAATGTTCTATAATCGTTGAAATAATATTCTTCTTGTCCATAACCAATAAAATATTATTTCTTATTAGGAAACTCATTTAATTTTCAACAATATTCAACAAAAACAAATATACTTTTGGTTATATTGATTTACCAAAATTTAAAAGAATAGTGTGATAAAAAATAATTAGGATGGGAAATCACATAATCATGAAAAACCATTCGTTTAATTGAGAAATAATGAAATAATATCTTTAATATATTATTAATTAGGTTTAATGTATTCAATCCATTACCATTTACAGGATATTTTGATGTTATCGTATACTTTGGATCACCCCCTATGGTCTCTATAATTTTTCCCTTCATCATTTCTAAAGATTACAAATACGTTCTCTATAATAATTTATATAGATCCATATTTTTTTTATAATAAATATTAATATATGTATATTCATTTTATATAAAATTGATAAGGAAAAAAATTCATATAGGTCTAGTTTATTTTCAATCATTGATATGTAAATAACATGTTTATATAAGTTATACACCATCCCTAACTTAGTTCATCACAACCTATCAGCCTTCTTACATACATAATACATAAAATCATTCATTATTATATGGAATTGAATCATAATAAAAGGTGATGTAATATTCTTAGTTATGATAAAAGGTACGTTCAATTATCACATAATAATAATATTAGGATAAGCGTATGACAACTTGAGATTAAATTTTCCAAACTATACTATTAATATGAGAATTCATATTCTGAATTCATGGTATTTTTTGAGGAAATAAATATAAAAAGAATCATAATGGAAACAAATAAAATTATAGATGTGATAATAACATTGGAATAAAAAATATATTTGTGTCATCCAGATAACTAAATAAATGAATTTCTTTTGTTGTTAAAGGATCGCCAACAATACTTCAAGCAGTATTTTGTTCACTTTTTATTTCAATGTTAAGGTTCATTTCAAATAAAAAAATTGAATATGGATTCTACTCACCATTTTATTGTCAAAGGAAACTACTATGAATATAGTAGTCGATAGAGTCCCTTATTGATAAGGGTTTACTCCCCATTATAATGATTTTTATCTAATCATATTTTAATCTATACCCATTGCATGGAAGTAGATATAATTTCATGCACAATGATAAAATAACGAATTTCATATATATGTTTCTCATAAATCAATAAATAATTAATCATTAAAGAAATATTATAATGGAAATTGGATTCATAAATATTTTATCATAACAACAACACTATAATATAAAACAAGTTTCATAATCATTCCGTCATACAAGAATACATAAAAAATAAAATAGTTTTAATAAAATTATTTTAATAACTATCATATTCATCATAGTAAAAGAATATCAGCAACATCATTAGATCATATCCACTAATAAACTAATGTTAGATCAAAAAATTACACCATAGATGAAAAAATCATTAAAATGATCATTTGGAATATTTCATAGGTAAATTACCCTATTTAATTTGAAATAAATTATTTTAGATATAAAATTTCCATCAAAATTGAATTAAATTTTTTCGTTGAATATCTTCTGCAACATGTAATATAACATTAGTGCCGTTTGTAGATGGAAAAAAATGATATTCACGTATTATAAGTTAAAAGATAAAATTCCATTTACACTTTTGTAAGAAAATTGAAAAGTACCTCCATGGGAAGATGAAAATAATATTGATTTAAAAAATTTTAAAAATTCATTCATCAGTAAAAATAACATCAAATAATAGTAGAATACTAAAAAAATTCTTGAAATCTTTTTTAGAAAACATAGATAAGGAATAAATTTTTTTATGAACTAAATAGATAAATAAAATTCATTTTCAGTTAAAATATTAATAAAATATAAAAAGTACATAAATAGAGGAACATGAAATGAAAATATCTAATATCATAAAATTACCTATTTAAAATAAAAATAATAACTTTGTTTATAGGTACATTATGAAATTTACTCATTAGAAACATAATCATCAACAATCATGTAGTACCCCCGGTTTTATGTAAGAATCCATTCATTTATTTATTTTGAATATAAAATTTGTTTTAATGAAGATTGGGTCGGTTTGGAAAACTTTTGGATTGTTTTTGGGATTTTCCATAGGTTCACTATTGGTGTAGGATTTGTGAAAACTGTGAAACCTCTACCAAAATATTTGCACAATGATAAATGTGAAAAAAGGAAGGCACCATGTCAGGCATAACTCTTTTACAAATTATACAACCACCAAAGTGAAAAAAAATAAAAAAGTTGACAATGTGATTTTTTAGGATTGGTGAATGATTTTTACCTATTTTAGCCAACCATGTGAGCTCCTCCTTGAGGTCCATCTTGGTGCACAGATTACACACGATTTTTCCTAACCCGACCACTATCCATTTATGGTTTAAAAACCTAATCATGAATAACATGATTTATATTGTTATTAACTTTAATCTACTCAATTTATTGTTCTAAATAAACCAAAACATGATTTTTATTTCTCTAAATGGTTTTGTAACCTTTCCCCATGAAATCAGAAGTGATGCAGAGGCATTCCTTGGTGGATTCAATCCTGATTTCCTTTGTATGTCCTTGTTTGTTGTAATTTTTCCTAGTTATTACTAAATTTATTTTCTTACCTCTCATAGATTCTTCATTCATGTATGATGTGGATAGCTCTATGTTTTAATTCCAATCCTGGATAAATTATTCCTTCTATATTTTAAGGGATGATATTTAGGTAATGTTTTTTAGATTTAACCCAGTTTTGTGGGTGTTTTCTTATCGTTCATTGTATTTTCCATAACTCCTAAGGTGTGTGAATTTACTACCTACTCCACTACATATAACACGAATAATTTATTTAACATTTTTTATTTTTATTTAAATTGGTTTTGAAATAATTTTTTTAATTAGGTTAGAAACCCTCTTTAGTGATGGTTTGTGGGTTTTGAGGAAATTATAGTATCGTGGAAAGTGGTTGTTCAAAGTGGTTGTTTCCTTGATTTTAAAATATATATTTTAAAATATGGATTTTCTGTATTTTTTAAAATATTTTGGATAAAATAATTTCAATAAAAGAATTGTTTTTTTAAATCATTGAAATTCATATTTTAGCATGGGTTTTTGGCATAAATGGTTCGTGTGTATTCAAATGCATTCAGGATGGATTAGCGTATGATGTTTCCATCATAATATTTGGGATTGATAATTGTAAAACCTTCTAATATAAAAAAGGCTCACTATTTGATGGCTTGGTGAATGCGTGGCTCACCACATGCAATTATAGGGAGGTCCATAGTTTCTTTCATGATTGGATTTGAGGATATATAGAATGAAACAAATTATGTAAAAATGAAAATTTTTAATTAGTTTTAAAGTATTTTTGTATTATTCTCATAGAAACTATTTTACTATGGAAATTTATTTTGATATTAAACATCAGGAAAATTTTATAAACTATTTTATATTGTTTATATAAATTTTTTTTATATAAATGTGCTGACATGTTCTATCCTAGTGGAATGAGTATGGATTTTATCCAGGTAAAACCAATTATATTTCATTACCCACAAATTATTTCACACATTGGAGATTTTGTATATATTGAAAATTGGGAAATAGTAAAAGGTAATGTATTATCACGACCCGTCCTCAGGGCACGTGCTGTGACTACCCCAAGCCCGCCTTCCATAGGCTAGGGGTTGGCGACTATCAACAAAGGTGTAATTCCTAATAAAAAGGGAAGGAATTGCATTTAGAAAGTAATGAAATACAACAGAGTATGCAACTGAAAGTAAACACTATGTAAAACTGTATACAAAAGAAAGTTCTCAAAGGAAAGGGGTCGGAAATACAAGCCCAATAGTAAAGTATAATACAACTGAAAATCTAGTACAACTGCAGGAAAGTAAAAAAACAACTACTGAGTATTACTCCAGGAATCCCACCTAAAGGGTGGTTACAGATGGCCTCCTCAGAACCCATGTCCGTCCGTCAGCTCCGGGTACGTCTCACCATGTTTTCCACCTCTGGGTACCGTCCAGCTCCACAAACCTCTGCCTCAATCAGTGATTTCCATTGTTTGGAACCAACATAGCGAAGTGTGGGAATTGCCCATGTAGGGGTGAGTATAACGATACTCAGTAGGGACCCCGAGACCTCCCAAGGTCTCCCAGAATCTACGAAGGATAATTCACAAAAGGATAGATACAATCACGAAGTATCAACCAACCCTACATAGTTATATTCCCATACATATACATAAGATATCAATCTAAGTATGGATCCAACTCTCGAGCTCAAGCACAAACCAGTCCACCCCGGATTTAATGTCATTGACATCGATGACAATGAGTGAATGTCAAGGCTCAGTTCACAATGTTATACATGAATAGAAGCCTAAACTATTGGACCCACGTAGGATACAAGAACAGTAGTCATCACTGTCGAACCCACGAAGGATCGCAGTATAGTAGTTATCACTACTGAACCCATATAATATCCCACTACAGTAGTCATCGCTGCCAAACCCATGGAGGATCCCAGTACAGTAGTGGTCACTTCGAAAACCACAGAGGATCTCAGATAAGTTGTTGTTACTGACGAACCCACGGAGGATCCCGGTATAGCAGTCGTCGCAGTCGCAGCCAGCTCTAGGGTTTCTTGCACACAACAGTCTTGTTTCTAGGAGGGTCCGCCCCATGAGCATATGGTTCAATACCTCAACTATCACGAAGTCCATAGTATATGTATCCCAATGTTCCATCTCGTCAAATGGAACCCAACATGACAGATGATGCGTCAATCAGACACTCGGTCTGAAGGTTATTAGCATTTCAATTCCAGGGGCCTTATGGGATTTTATGATTGTTCCAACCTGTCTATTTTCCATATTTGTCCAAAACTCACATAGAGTATCACAAAAGGACTTTCTCACAATGAGGATCCCAGTGCCACTGATGGCGCGTCAATCGGACACGTGGTCTAGAAGATATTCGTGTTTAAGTGAAGCGGGCCCGACCCTTAAAGCCCAGTGGGCTGGAGGGTCGGCCCAACCTTATTTGGGGGGTCTGACCCGGCTATGGGTTGGCCCGGCCCAGTGTAGCATGACCCACCTAGGTACCCGGCCCAGCGGGTCCGACCAAGATAGGGGGTCGACCTGACCCAGTGGGGCGTGGCCCAAAAGCGGACTCGGCCCACGGTTGTGGGCCGATTTGGCTCACTAGGAGGGGCTGAGTGGCGTCGCCCCTTTTCACTGACAGGCCAGCCAAAGCCATCCGGTTTTTTCCGGCATGAGCGGTCCCCACACCAGGCCACGGTTCCATCGTAGCACATCGCCAAGAGGTGTCACGGTCTTCCCAGCCTGGCCAGTTCACCCTGCAAAGTGGCCCGCACAGCGGGCCATGGTCTTCCCACAGCACAGTGCCAAGGAGGCTTTTTGGTCCTCTAGCCATTCTAGCTACAGCCGACCAGTTCGCTTCATTCGAGCGTCCTGCACCATGGGCCGCAGTTTCTACCACGTGGCTGGCGTGATGGCACCATTCCTCCAATGCCATGGCCCGGCCTGGCCGTGGCCTTCGGTTGCCACCTCCTACATTTGCTACTGCCTCATGGTTGTGGCCTCTTCCTCATGTGCGATGCAATGGAACCACACACTTCCGGATCCACCTCCATCGACAAATAAACCAACACGCAATGATGGAACGTTGGGCCATCTTGGTTCGGCCAGCGTCCTCCATATTAGATGATATCATTTGGCCATTGACAAACCATGGAATTCAATGAATAATGAGGTTTAATTTTATTCAATTAATATTAATAATATCCCTCTACCCCATATATATTGTTGCATGTCGATGAGCCGTGGAAGACGGGTGTTGTTGTAGTCGGGCGTCGTGGAAGACGGTGTCGCATAAGAAGGATATTGTTCTATCAATGTTGGAGGCAAAAGTCATTCGTCTTGGTGATTTTCACTATGTTTGGAGTCTTCTCGCTTCATATAGATGAAGAGAATAGAAGATGGATGTTCATCGTGGGCGTCGTTGTTCTTCGTCGAGTGGGGACGTCCTTCATCGTTGGAAGAAGGCTCCCCCTCTTCTCCTTCTTCTCCTGAGATCTCCACCAAGTTGTTTACCAAAAATAATAGAGATATTTTTCTGTTATTTTTATGGAACAAAACTCAAGAGTTATCTCTCATAAAAAGTTACAACACATTAGATTAAATGTGGAGAGATGGATTCACAATGATTTGAATTAAAAATGAATTAGTTCTCTTCATTAATGGTGGAGTGTTAGAAAAAATTAAAACATTTAATTCCAAGAGTTCAAGGGGGTTCAAGGGAGTTTAAAGGGATAGTGTTCTTGTGGGCCCCCCACGCACTATCCTCTCATGAGAGGTTATGTGGGGGTGGGCCCCACCAACCACCTCTCTTTGGAGATAAAAACAACAAACTAAATAAAAAATTATTTAACACATATTATTTATTTAGTTTAATAAGAAACCCAAGATGAATTAACTTACATCCTGTATAAAATGCAATTGCGGTAAAGGTCCCCTTAAGAGAATAATGATGCTGCGAGTTCATCGGTGTCCTCAGATTTCAATTCCATGCACGGGTTCATAAGATAGAAAAACCTGCATTACGTTCACTAAAAGTACCTGAAAAAAACATTAGGAAATTATTCCGGGCACACCGGGCCTCATGATCAGGTGCCGTCAGAAACTACAGACTAGTAAAATTTCAAAGAATATTGGAATAAAATTTCCTTTAAATTTTCAGGTCGTTACATTAGCCCCACCTTAGGTATTTACATCCCTGTAAAGCTACAACACACACTAGGAAATCAAATGATGGTACAGAGCAATCTTCTGAGCCTCCCACTTCCATGTTCTCTCCTGGAGGTTCCCATGCTGCCAGCGAAGGCGCAAAAGAGGAATTTACCATCCACATAGAACCCACTCTTGTAGATCCTCAATCTCCACTAGGACCTCTGTGAATGTCTCCCCATAATCGATGTCCAGCTCCCCATTGTCGATGATGTGGGATGGGTCTGGCACATAACTCCTCAGCTGAGATGCGTGGAAGATGTCCTGAACCCGGTGCAACTGATGTTGATGGGCCGGGCAATATGCCACATTGCGTACTATTATGAGGACCTAGAACATCATAATAAAATTCGGAGATAACTTCCCTCCTCGACCAAATATCAGTAGACCTCTTCGAGATGAGACCCATAGAAAGATGTGGTCACCATCCTCGAACTCCAGTGGTCTCCGTCTCTTATCAGCATAGGTCTTCTGCATGCCATGTGCAGTCTTCATCCGCTTTTCTATGATCTTCACTTTCGTCATCAGATCCTCCACCATCTCTATTTCTACATGTGCTAACTCCCCTGGGTCAGCCCAGCACAGAGGGGATCTGCATGTTCGGCCGTACAGTGCCTCATAAGGATCCATCCCATTGGTGGAGTGATAACTATTGTTATATGAAAACACCACCAATAGTAAGTGATCCTCCCAGCTGCGACCACAATCGAGGACACATGCACAGAGCATGCCCTCGAGAGACTAAATGGTCCTCTCAGTCTGACCATCCATATGAGGATGGAAGGCGGTGCTCAAGTGAAGCTACATCCCAAAAGCCTTATGTAATCCTTTACATAGCCGGGAATTGAAACAAGCATCTCTATCGGAGACAATAGTTTATGGAACACCATGAATACGTATGATCTCCTAAATGTAGAGGCATCCCAAGATCTCTACTGAGCCCTGCTCTCTAATCGATAGTATGTTGGCCAACTTGGTGAGTCGATCAACAATCACCCGGATAGAGTCGTGTCCTCTAGATGTACGTGGAAGTCCAGTCACGAAATCCATGGATATCACGTCCCACTTACACATTAGGACCTATAAGGGCTGAACTAATCTCACTAGAGCATGGTGGTCTGCCTTCAACTTCTGACAAGTGAGGCAGTGTGAGATAATATTTTCTACCACCATCTTCATTCCCAGCCACTAATGATGTCGTTTGAGGTCCTGATACATCTTCGTCACTCCTGGATGTACCGCTAGAGGGGAAGTGTGAAACTCCCTCAAAACCTCCTCCAATAGTGAAACCGGTACTATGGTACATCCTTTGAAGAGGATGGCGTGTTCCCCACCTTCATAAAACCTATCAGGTGCATGCCTTGAGGATATCTGAGCACGTCATGTCTCACAGTCAATGTCCCCTCACTGTGCCTCCTTGAATCGCTGAAGAATTGGAGGAGTGACTGTGAGAGACTGAAGAAATGCTGCTTCATTTCAATCAACAAAAGATATCTCCAACGTGGTTAGGTGTTATGTCACCTCCCCTAGTAGCTGAATTCTCGATCTCATGCTGAGAGAATCTGCTACAACATTCCCCTTCCCAAGAGTATATAAAATCTCAAAGTCATAGTCCTAGAGGATATCGATCCCTCACCGCTGTCTCCGGTGCAAGTCCTTATGCGAGAAGATGTACCTAAGACTCTGGTGGTCAGAGTAGACTGTAAAAAGCTCACCCATAAGAAAGTGCCACCACATCTTCAAGGAGAAGACGACTACTTCTAACTCCAGTTCATGGGTAGCGTAGTTATTCTCATGCTGTCTCAACTGTCGTGAACCATAGGCGATCAATGCTCGTTCCTGAATTAGGACACACCTGAGTCTAGTTCCTGATGCGTCGCGGTAAACTATGTACACAACTCCCTCCTCTTGTTTCCTCAAGATGTGTGCACTAGTCAATATCTTCCTCAGTTCCTGAAATATCTACTTCCATTTCTCTAACCACACGACGTGTTTCCCCTTATTCATCAATGCTGAAAGTGGTGCTGCAGCTCTGGAGAAGTCTGGCACAATCTCCGATATTACCCAGCCAGAACAAGAAAACTCTGAACCTCAGTCACATTCCTGGGTGGCTCCCATGAAAGTACTACCTCTATCTTCACTAGATCCACTAAAACTCCAGCCTTCGAGATGATGTGTCCCAAGAAGTGAACCTCTCAAATCCAGAACATGGATATCAAGAGATTACCATAAAGCTGGTGCACTCGGAGTGTGTCCAGTACTACCCGCAAATGGTAGGCGTGCTCCTCCTCAATAGTCGAGTAAATAAGTATGTCATTGATGAAGAATATGACAAATCAATCGAGTTAAGGCTGGAAGATCATGTTCATGAGACTCATGAACACTGCTGCAGTGTTGGTTATGCCAAAGGGCATAACCAAAAACTCATAGTGGCTATACCGACACATGAAGGTCGCCTTCTGCACATCGTCATCTCAAACATTGAGATGGAGGTACCCTGATCTGAGTTATATCTTCCAGAACCATTGTTCTCCCTTGAACTAATCAAAGAGGTCGTCAATCCATGGGAGTGGATCCATGTTCTTCAAGGTCACATGATTCAGGTGACGGTTGTCGACACACAGTCTCATGCTCCCATTCACCTTCTTGGAGAACAAAATTGGTGATACCAAGGGTGAACCACTGGGTTGGATAAATCCTTTCCCCTGGAAGTCCTCTAGCTATACACGCAGCTCAAGAAGTTTGGTGGGAGCCATCCGATATGCTGAAGTAGATATCAGTGTTTTCCCAGGGTACAGTTCAATGTAGAAGTCTACCTCTCTGTGAGGAGGTAGTCCTGGAACTCCGTCAGGAAAAGCATCTAAATACTAATCCACCACAACTGGAAAACTCGGACTTCACACATCAACCACTCAGAGAATGAGACTAGCCAACTGATGTGTGATCGACTGCCCCCTCTTCTACGTAAGTCCGTCATGCACTGCGAAGGCTTCCTTCTCACCGGTGAAGGTGAACTTGGTCCCATCCATGTGGATACACCACACATTGCGCCTAATACAGTCAACATGAGCATTAATTGTGGATAACTAGTCCATAACCAAGATGGAGTCGTAAGGCATCGATGCCGATACAAGAATATCCCAGGTGAAGATCTCACCTCCTAGAGTAATCTCACACTACTGGCACAAGTGCGTAATCGTCGAGTATGCTCCCATAAGATTATCCAGCCGTAAGAATCGAGCCAACGGCTCCGTCGGAAAATCTGAGCTCTGAACAAGGGCAGTGGCAACAAAATAATGACTCGCCTGTGTCTATAAGTACTGCAGAAAGGGTAGAGTAGACACAGATTGTACCTAGAATCATCTCAGTTGTGCCGTGGTCATTGCATTGACTGTGTGGAGCTGAGCTCGCCTCTGTCCGCTAGCTCCATGGGGTCTGGGTTGACCTCCTGCTGGTGGTGGTGGTAAAGCCTCGAAACGTCATCCACCACCTGTTGCTCGGCTAGCTCCTCTGCCACGTCCGCCTGCTCTAGACGGAACAACACGGTCAAACCCCTGCCTCTACCTGAGATGTCCCTCTACTGTCTGCTGCTTGTCCGAATGGCGGGTCGAGCAGTCTTGAGCCATGTGACCCTTCCCTCCACATGCATAACACTACCTTCCCCTCGTATGGCTGGATCTATTTCATGTGTCCCACACAACCGAACCTAAATCTTAAGGTCACCCACCTGATGGACTGGTCCGCTTGGACCTTTGCGTCAACTGTCTACTGCCGGCTGTGGAAGAATCCACTATGTATTTTCCTGTGGAGGTTCTCACCACTGGTGACTGAACAACAAGGAATCTCTACACTATAAGGGATCACTCCAGCACCCCCGCTTGCATCCGGATGTTGAGGGGAATCGTCGAAGCGCTGATCTAATGCCTGAGTCCCTAATCGAATTTCCGGGCCCTGATGAATGTGTCTCGTACCATATCCGGTGAGTAGCATGAGAAGTCGGTGAACTTCGCTGAGTACTGAGCTACTGTCATACTGCCCTGCTGCATATTTAATAACTCCTGAATCCACACCGCAAGAAGGGTTTCTGGAACAAACTCTGAGCCGAATAGACTCTCGAAGTCTTTCTAGAGTAAAGATGCCTCATCATGATCTTGGAGCATCAGGCTCCACCATCTATGTGTTGCTGCATGCCGGAGACTCGTGACAAGGTTCACCATAAGGTCAGATGGTGTCCCTACAAATATAAAAACTCTCACGACAACCTCTATCCAATCCTCAAATGTATGTGGGTCCCTCTCTCATCGAATCCTGGATGGCCTCTGGCACTGAACTCGTTCAATAAACTCAGGCGGCGTGCACTCTCTGCAGCTGGGGTTGGTGGTATCGGTGGTCCAGTGGGTAGAGGTGCCACTTATACCTCTGCTGTGATGGGGCCCTGCACCGAGGCCTCGTCCCTCGGTGGGATACCATCCCGTATGTAACTAGGAACCCTAGCTGGTTGCCATCGTGGGGATATCCTGAAAAGAAACATTTTTTCCATCGTTAGATCAGTATACCTGGTGAACTGACACAATTAATCACAAAGAAAACTCTTGAAACACACACGCAATTAGTGTTTTTGTGCACTAAGTCAGAATTTAGAGGTCACGGTCTTGGTGTATGGATACATCGGCCACCACACTATCACTGGACTCCCTGGACTGAAAACCACAATCAATACTCTTAAAACTATTGCTTCATGGAAAAGAATGGCCAGAGTCATGTGTTTTGCCGAAGAACTGACTCCTCGGGTACCAATTTGTCACGAACCGTCCTCAGGAACTGTGTCGTGACTACCCCAAGCCCGCCTTCCATAGCCCATGGGCTGAAGACTAGCACCAAAGGTGTAATTACAGATAAAAAGGAAAGGAATTTCCTTTATAATGTAAAAAAATACAACATAGTACACAACTGAATGTAAACACTAAGTAATACCGTATACGAAAGAATGTGCTGAATGGAAAAGGTCTGAAAATACAAGCCCAATAGTAATGTAAAGTACAAATGTAAAGCTAGTAAAACTGCAGTACAATAAAACAAAAACTACTGAGTCATCCTCCAGGAATCCCACATGAAGGGTGGGTACAGATGTCCTTATCAGTTCTCAGGTTCTTCTGTCAGCTCCGTGTATGTCTCCCCACATGGTCCACCTCTGGGTATCATCCAACTCTACAACACTCTTCCTAGATCAGTGTAGTCTGTCTTCTGCAACCAACACAACGAAGTGCGGGCATTTCCCATTCAGGGGTGAGTATAGAGATACTCAGTAAGGACCTCGAGACGTCTGAAGGTCTCCCTGAATCCATGAAGGATAAACCACAAAAGTAAATATACAATCACGAAGTATCAACCAAAGCTACATAAGTATATGACCATACATATACCTAAGTTATCAATCTAAGTTCAGCTCCAACTCTCGTCCCCAAGAACAACCCAGTCCCCACAGGAAGTATAGTCAATCACATAGATGACAATGATTGAATGTCAAGACTCATCTCACACAGGTAATGAAGAACATAAGTCAAAATTGTCGGATCCACACATGATACAGACACATTATTTATCGTTATTGAACCCACAGAGGATCCAAGTACAATAGTCGTTTCTGCCAATCCCACAGAGGATCTCAGTACAGTAGTCGTCGCTGGAGAACCTACGAAGGATCCCAGTACAGTAGTTGTTGTTTCCGAACCCACGAAGGATCCCCGTATTGTAGTCGTCGCTATCGAACCCACGAAGGATCCCAGTACAATAGTCACCATAGTCGCATCCAGATCTAGGGTTCCCGTATACAACACGCTTGTTTCTGGGAGGGTCAGCTTCTCGAGCAAAGGGTTCAATACATCAACTATCACGAAGTCCAGATTTGATGTATCCCGAAGTTCCATCTCATCAATAGGAATCCAACACGACATACGGCGCATCAATCAGATGCTTGGTCTGAGAGTTGTTAGCATTTCTGCTCCATGGTCCATGTTGGATTTTACGATCGTTCCAACCCGGACGTTTTCCAATTTTGTCCAAAACTCACATAGAGTATCACAAAAGGACCATATCCATGTGAGGATCCCAGAGCCACTGAAGGCACGTCAATCAGATTCACGGAATAGAATATATTTACGTTTATGAAAAATGGGCATGACCCATCAAGCCCAATGGCTGGCGGGTCGGCCCGACCCAGTTTGGCGGGTCTGACCAGGCTAGGGGTTGTCCAAGCCCGGTGGAGCGCTGCCCACCAGCAGACTCGGCCCATAGTTTCGGGCCTATTCAGATCGCTTGACGGTGCCGAGTGGCGCCACCCCTCTTTGCTGCCTGGCTGGCCGAAGCTGCCTGGTTTTGTCCGGCGCGAAAACCCGCACAGCGGGCCGCGGTTCTTTTGCTGTGCCGCACAAAGAGGCGCCACAGTCTTCCAAGCCCGGCCGACTGATTAGCCCTGCAAAGTGGCCCGCACAACGGGTCATGGTCTTCCAGCAGTGCAGCGCCATAGAGGCACCGCGGTCCTCCAGCCAAGCCTGCAACGGTCGGCCGGTTCCCTTCGTCTGAGCGGTCCACACCACGGGCCACGGTTTCCTCCACACAACCGGCGCGGCGGTGCCGGTCTTCCACCACTGCTTCGTGGCCTGGCTGTGGCCTTCAGTTGTCGCATCCTTCGTTCGCCACTGCCTCATGGTAGTGGTCTCTTCCTCCGGCGAGGTGCAACAACACCGCACCCTTCTGGCTCTGCCTCTGTCACCAAATAAACCAACAAGCAATGGAGGAATTTTGGGACGTGTTTGTTCGGCCTGCGACCTGCATATTAGATGATAACATTTGTCAATTGAAGAACCATGGAATTAAACTATTCACAAGGTACAATTTTATTCAATTAAAATTAATCATATCACCCTACCTTGTACGTGATGTTGTATGTCGACATGCAGCAGATGACGAGCACCAAGGTAGTCGGGAATCATGGAAGACGACGTCACATAAGATGGATATCGTTCTATCAATGTTGGAGGAAAAATTCATTAGTCGTGGAGATATGGTCTTCAGTCGGCGTGTTCTCCCTTGATGTGGAGGAAGATAAAAGAAGATGGACATTCTTCATGGGTGTCATCGTTCTTCGTTTAGAGGGGACTTCCTTCGTCATTGGAAGAAGGCTCTCCCTCTTCTCCTTCTTCTCCTTAGCTCCCCACCAAGATGTTTAGCCACAAATAATAGAGATTTTTCTCTTTTATTATTATGGCACATAACTCAATAGTTATCTCTCATAAAAAGTCATAACACATTAGATTAAATGTGAAGAGATGGATTCACAATGATTTGAATTAAAATTGAATTAATTCACTTCATTAATGGTGGAGTGTTGGAAAAAATTAATACATTGAATTCCAAGAGTTCAAGGGGGGTTCAAGGGAGTTTAAATGTCTAGTGTACGTGTGGGACCCACCACACATTATCCTCTCATGAAAGGTTATGTGGTAGTGGGACCCACCACCCACCTCCCTTTGGAGATAAAAACTACAAACTAAATAAAAAATTATATAACATATATTTTTTATTTAGTTTAATAAGAAACCCAAAATAAATTAACTTCCATCCTGTATAAAACGCAACTGCGGTAATGGTCCCCTTAAGTGAATACCGGCGATGTGAGTTCATCGGTGTCCTCATATTTCAATTCCAAGCACGGGTTCAAAAGATAGAAAAACCCACATGTACATTCACTAAACGTACCCGAACAAAACATTAGAAAATTATTCCGGGAACACCGGGCCTCGGAATCAGGTGCCGTTAGAAACTGCGGACACGTAAAATTCCATAGAATATAAGAATAAATTTTCCTTGAAATTTTCATGTCGTTAAATTAGCCCCACCTCATGTATTTACGTCCCTATAATGCTACAAAACACACTAGGGAAACAAATGAGGGTACGAAGCCCACTTTTGAGCCCCCCGCTCCCATGTGCTCTCTTAGAGGTTCCAGTGCTGCCAGAGAACATGTACCAGAGGAATGTACCATCAATGTAGAACCTTCTCTTGTCAATACTCAATCTCCACTTGGACCTATGAATATCTCCCCGTAATCGATGTCCAGCTCCCCATGGTCGATGATGTGGGACAGGTCTTTCAAGTATCTCCTCAGCTGAGATACATGGAAGATGTCGTGCACCCGGTGCAACTGAGGTGGATAGGTCGGGCGGTATGCCACCTCGCCTACTCTTCTGAGGACCTGGAACATCCTGATAAAATGAAGAGATAACTTCCCTCCTCAACTAAATATTCGTAGACCTCATCAAGATGAGACCCATAGAAACATGTGGTCACCATCCTCGAACACCAGTGGTCTCCGTCTCCTATCAGCATAGGACTTCAGCATGCTCTGTGCAGTCTTCATCCTATTTTTGATGATCTGCACTTTCTTCATCATATCCTGCACCATCTCTGTTCCTACAAGTTCTAACTCCCCTAGGTCAGCCCATCATAGAGGGGATCTGCATGTTCAGCTATACAGTGCCTCATTATGTTCCATCCTGATGGTGGAGTGATAACTTTTGTTATACGCAAACTCAAACAATGGTAAGTGATCCTCCCAACTACGACCACAGTCGAGGACATATGCACGAAGAATGTCCTAAAGAGTCTGAATGGTCCTCTCAGTCTAACCAACCATCTGAGGATGGATAGCAGTGCTCAACTGAAGAAGCATCCCAAAAGCCTTATGTAATCCTTTACATAGCCGGGAAGTGAAATGAGAATCTTGATCAGAGATGATAATTGATGGAACACCACGAATACGTATGATCTCCTAAATGTAGAGGCATCCCAAAATCCCTAATGAGCCCTGCTCTCTGATCGGTAGGATGTTGGCCGACTTGGTGAGTCGGTCGACAATCACCCAGATAGAGTATTGTCCTCTGGATGTACATGGAAGTCCAGTCACGAAATCCATGGATATCACGTCCCACTTAAACATTTGGACATATAAGGGAAGAACTAATCCCACTACAGCCCAGTGCTCTGCCTTTACTTGCTGACAAGTGAGGCAGTGTGAGACAAACACTACTACCACCTTTTTCATACCCATGCACTAATGCTGTCGTCTGAGGTCCTGATAAATCTTCACCACTCATGGATGTACCGCTAGAGGGGAAGTGTGAAACTCCCTCAACACCTCCTCCTGTAGTGAAACTGGTACCATGGTACTTCCTCTGAAGAGGATGACGTGTTCCGCACCTTCAGAAAACCCATCTGGTGCCTGCCTTGAGGATATCTGAGCACATCGCGTCTCATAGTCAATGTCCTGTCGTTGTGTCTCCTTGACTCACTGAATAAGTGGTGGAGTGACTGTGAGAGAATGAAGAAATGATTCTCCATTTCTATCAACAAAGGATATCTACAATGCAGCAAGGTTCTCTATCACCTCCCCCAGTAGTTGAATGCCTGATCTCATGCTGAGAGCATATGCTACATCTTTCCCCTTCCCAGGTGTATAGACTATCTCAAAGTCGCAGTCCTAAAGGATCTCGAGCCATCGCCGCTGTCTCAGGTTCAGGTCCTTCTGTGAGAAGATGTACCCGAGACTCTGGGGGATAGAGTAGACTGTAAAATGCTCGCCCATAAGAAAGTGCTGCCACATCATCAAGGAGAAAACGACTGCTGCTAACTCTAGGTCATGGGTAGTGTAGTTTTTCTCATGTTGTCTCAACTTTCGTGAACCATAGGCGATCAATGCTCATTCCTGCATCAGGACACACCCAAGTCTCGTTCCTGATTCGTCACAGTAAACTATGTACCCAATGCACTCCTCTGGTAGCCTCAATATGGGCGGACTAGTTAAAATCTTCCTCAGTTCCTGAAAGCTCTGCTGGCATTTCTCTGACCACACGATGCGTTTCCCCTTTTTCGTCAATGCTGAAAGTGGTGCTGCAACTCTGGAGATGTCTGGCACAAATATCTGATAGTACCGGGCCAGACCTAGAAAATTCTGAACCTCCGTCACAATCCTGGGTGGCTCCCAAAAAAGTACTACCTCTATCTTCGCTGGATCCACTACAACTCCAGCCTCTGAGATGATGTGTCCCAAGAAGTGAACCTCTTGAATCCAGAACTGGGTCATCGAGAGATTACCATAAAGTTGGTGCTCTCGGAGTGTGTTCAGTACTACCCACAAATGGTCGGTGTGATCCTCCACAGTAGTCGAGTAAATCAGTATGTCATCGATGAAGAATACGACATATCGATCGAGGTAATGCTGGAAGATCATTTTAATGAGCCTCATGAACACTACTGCAGCGTTGGTTACGCCGAAGGGCATAACCAAAAATTCATAGTGGCGATACCAACACATGAAGGTCGTATTTTTCACATGCACATATCGAACTCTGAGCTGTAGATTTCCTGACCTGAGGTCTATCTTTGAGATCCATTGTGCTCCCTTGAGCTAATCAAAGAGGTCGTCAATCCTTGGGAGTGGATACATGTTCTTCATGGTAACCTGATTCAGGCGACGGTTGTCGACACACAGTCTCAATCTCCCATCTGCTTTCTTGGTTAAAATAATTTGTGATGCCCAGGGTGAACGACTGGGTTGGATAAATCATTTCCCCTGCAAGTCCTCTAGCTATACCCGTAGCTTAGAAAGCTCGGCAGGAGCCATCCGATATGCCATAGTAGATATCGGTTTTGTCCCGGGGTACAGTTCAATGTATAATTATACCTCTCTATGAAAAGGTATTTCTGGAATGCTTTCAGGAAAAACATCCGCATACTAATCCACCACAACCAGAAAACTCAGACTCCGCACATCAACCACTTCAAGGATGAGACTAGCCAACCGATGTGTGATCGGTTTCCCCCTCCTCTATATAAGTTCGTCATGCACTGCAAAGGCTCCCTTCTCACCGGTAATGGTGAAATTGGTCCCATGCATGTGGATACACCACAATTTGTGCCTAATACAGTCAATCTGGGCATTAACTGTGGATAACGAGTCAATAGCCAAGATGATGTCGTAAGGCCTCAACGCCGATACAAGAATATCTCAGCCGAAGCTCTCACCTCCTAGAGTAATCTCACACTGCCGTCACCAGTGCGTAATCATCGAGTCTGCTCCCGTAAGAGTCTCTAGCCGTAAGGATCCAGCCAACAGCTCCATCAGAATCTCTATGGTCCGAACAAGGGCAGGGGAAATTAAAGAATGACTGAAACCTGTGTCTATAATTTCTGCAGAAAGGGTAGAGTAGACACAGATAGTACCTAGAATTATCTCAATTGCGTCGTGGTCATAGGCCTCGACTACGTAGAGCAAAGCCCGCCTCTGTCTGCTAGCTCTCTGTGGTCGGGGTGGACCTCCTACTGGTGGTGGTGGTAATGCCTCAAAACTTCGTCCACCACTCGTTGCTCGTCCATCTCCACTGCCACGTCTGCCTGCTCCCGAAGGACATCCACGGTCAAACCCCTGCCTCAACCTCGGAGGTCCCTCTACTATCTGCTGCCCATCCGAATGGTGGGTCGGGCAGTCTTATGCCATGTAACCTTGCTCTCTGCATGCATTGCACTGCATGCCCCTCGTATGGCAGGTTCTATTTCATGTGCCCCACACAACCAAACCTGAATCTTGAGTTCACCCACCTGATGGCCTGGTCTGCATGGAACTTTGCGTCAATTGTCTACTGCCTGCCGCAGAAGACTCCTTTATGTGTCATCTTGCAGAGGGTCTCGCCGCTGGTGACTACACAACAAGGAATCTCTCTACTAGGTGGGCTCGCTCTAGCACCCTGCCTGCATCCATATGCTAAGGGGAATCATTGAAGCCCTGATCTCATGTATGAGTCCCTATTCGAATGTCTGGGACCCGATGAATGTGTCTCGTACCATATCTGTTGAGTAGCATGAGAGGTCGGTGAACTTCGCTGAGTACTGAGATACTGTCATACTAACTTGATGTAGATTTAGTAACTCTTGAATCCACACCACACGAAGTGTGGCTGGAACAAACTCTGATCCGAAGAGACTCTCTAAGTCATTCCAGAGTAAAGAAGCCTCGTCACGCACTTAGAGCATCAGGCTCTACCATCTACCTATTGTCGTGTGTATGAGACTCGCGGCAAGGATCACCATAAGGTAAGATGATGTCCCTAACAATATGAAAACTCTCACGATAGCCTCTATCCAATCCTCTGCTGTCTGTGGGTCCGTATCTAACCAAAACCTGGATGGCCTCTGGCACTGGACTTGTGAAATTCACTCAGGCGGTGTGCACTCTCTGCTGCTGGGGTTGGTGGTATCGGTGGTCCAGCGGGTAGAGGTACCGCTGGTACCTCTACTGTGATGGGGCCCTGCACCGAGGCCTCATCTCTCGATGGGCTACTATCTCGTATGTTACTCGGAACCCTAGATGGTTGCCTTCGTGGAGCCATCCTGAAAAAAACATTTGTTCCATGGTTAGATGAGTATAATTGGTGAACTAAAACAAGTAATCAAAAAGAAAACTCTTGAAACACACACACAATTAGTGTGCACTAATTCATAATTTAGAGGTAAAGGTCTTGGTGTATGGATACATCGGTAGCCACACCATCACTGGACTCCCTGGACAGAAAACCACAATCAATACTCATAAAACCATTGTTTCACAGAAAGGAATGACCAGATTCATGTGTTTTGAAGTAGAACCTACTCCTCGGATTCCAATTTGTCATGACCCGTCCTCAGGGACCGTGCCGTGACTACCCCAAGCCCGCCTTCTATAGGCCAGGGGATTGGGACTAGCACCAAATGTGTAATTCCTGATAAAAAGGGAAGGCATTACCTTTAGAATGTAAAAAAATACAACAGAGTACACAACTGAATTTAAACACAATGTAAAACTATATACAAAAGAATGTGCTGAAAGGAAAGGGGTCAGAAATAAAATCCCAATAGTAAAGTACAGTACAATTGAAAAGCTAGTAAAACTGCATTAAAGTAAAACAGCAACTACTGAGTCATCCTCCAGGAACCCCACATTAAGGGTGGGTACATATGGCCTTCTCAGTGCCCAGGTTCATTTTTCATCTCCGTTTATGTCTCACCATGTGGTCCACCTCTGGGTATCGTCCTGCTCCACAACACTCTGCCTAGATCAGTGTTGTCCGTCATCTGCCACCAACACAACAAAGTTCGGGCATTTCCCATGTAGGGGTGAGTATAGAAATACTCAGTAGGGACCTCAAGACATCTGAAGGTCTCCCTGAATCCATGAAGGATAAACCACAAAAGGAAAGATACAATAACGAATTATGAACTAACGCTACTTAGGTATATGCCCATACATATACCTAAGTTATCAATCTATGTTCGGCTCCAACTCTCTTCCCCTATAACAACCCAGTCCACACGTGAAGTAAAGTCAATCACTTCGATGACAATGATTGAATGTCAAGACTCATCTCACACTGGTGATGAAGAATATATGTCAAAACTGTTGGGCCCACACATGATACAAAAACATTATCTATCGCTTTTGAACCCATAGAGGATCCATGTACAATAGTCATTGCTGCCAAAACCTTGGAGGATCTCAGTACAGTAGTCATCGATGCCGAACCCATGAAGGATCCCAGTACAGCAGTCATCACTGCCAAACCCACGGAGGATCCCAGTAGAGTAGTCATCGCTGCCGAACCCACAGAGGATCCCAGTACAGTAGTCGTCACAGTCACATCCAAATCTCGGGTTCCCGCATACAACACGCTCGTTTCCGGGAGGGTCTGCTTCTAGAGAAAAGGGATCGATACATAAACTATAATGAAGTTCATATTTTATGTATCCTGAGTTCCATATCATCAAAAGGAACCCAATGCGATAGACGGCACATCAATCAGATGCCTGGTCTGAGAGTTGTTAGCATTACCGTTCCCGGGGCCCTGTTGGATTTTACGCTCATTCCAACCCGTCCGATTTCCAATTTTGTTCAAAACTCACCTAGAGTATCACAAAAGGACCATATCACTGTGAGGATCCCGGTGCCACTGAAGGTGTATCAATCAGACTCGCGGTCTATAAGATATTTACGTTTAAGAAAAATTGGCCTGACTCGTCAAGCCCAGTGGGCTGGCAGGTCGGCCCGACCTGGTTTGGCGGGTCCGACTAGGCTGGGGGTCATCCAAGCCTGGTGGAGCGCAGCCCACCAGTAGACTCGGCACACAGTTACAGTCTTATTCGGCTCTCCCGGTGGTGCCGAGCAGCGCCACCCATCCTTGCTGCCTGGCTAGCCGAAGCCGCCTGGTTTTGTCTGGCGCAAAAACCTGCACAGCGTGTTGAGGCTCCTTCGCTGCACTACAGTAAGAGGCTCCACGGTCTTCCTAGCCCAGCCAACCAATTATCCATACAAAGCATCCCGCACATCGGGTCACGGTCTTCCTGCAGCACTACGTCACGGAGGTGCCACGGTACTGTAGCCCAGCCGGCAACGGCCGGCAGGTTCGCTTTGTCCGAGCGGTCCACACCAGAGGCCGCAGTTTCCTCCAAGCAGCCGGCGCGGCAGTGCCTGTCCTCCACCACTGCGTCCGGGCCTGGCTGCGGCCTTCAGTTTCTAGCTCCTTCATTCGCCGCCGCCTCATGGTAGTGGCCTCTTCCTCCGGCGAGGTGCAACAACACTGCACCCTTCTGGCTCCGCCTCCGTCGCTAAATAAACCAACAAGCAATGGAGGAATTTCGGGCTGTGTTGGTTCAGCCCACAACCTCCATATTAGATGATAACATTTGTCCATTGAAGAACCATGGAATTCAATAAAGAATGAGGTAAAATTTTATTCAATTAAAATTAATCATATCCCCCTACCATTTATATTTTGTTGCATGTCAACGAGCCGCAAAAGATGAGCGACATGGTAGTCGGGCATCGTGGAAGACGACGTCAAGTAATTCGGATATCATTCTGTCAACATCGGAGGAAAAAGACATTAGTCATGGAGATGTGCTCTGCAGTCGGCGTGTTCCCCCTTGATGTGGAGGAAAATAAAAGAATATGTGCGTTATTCGGGGGCGTCATTGTTCTTCGTTGATAAGGGACGTCCTTCGTCGTAGGAAGAAGGCTCTCCCTCTTCTCCTTCTTCTCTTTAGCTATCCACCATGATGTTAAGCCAAAAATAATAGAGATTGTTCTCTGTTATTTTTATGGCACCAAAATCAAGAGTTATCTCTCATAAAAAGTGACAACACATTAGATTAAATGTAGAGAGATGGATTCAAAACGAATTGAATTAAAATTGAATTAATTCTCTTCATTAATGGTGGAGTGTTGGAAAAAATTAAAACATTGAATTTCAAGAGTTCAAGGGGGGTTCAAGGGAGTTTATAGGGCTAGTGTTTGTGTGGACACCACCACACATTATCCTCTGATGAGAGGTAATGTGGGTTGGGACCCACCACCATCCTCCCTTTGGAGATAAAAACTACCAACTAAATAAAAAATTATGTAACACATAATTTTTATTTAGTTTAATAAGAAACCCCAAAAAAATAACTTCCATATAGTATAAAACAAAACTATAGTAGTGGTCCCCTTAAGTGAATATCGGCGCTGCGAGTTCATCGGTGTCCCCGAATTTCAATTTCATGAATCGGTTCGTACGATAGACAAACCTGCATGTATGCTCACTGAACGTACCCGAACAAGACATCAGGAAATTTTTCCGGGCACACCGGGCCTCGAAATAAAGTTCTATCAGAAACAGAGGACTCGTAAAATTCCACAGAATTTAAGAAAAAAACTTCCTTGAAATTTCTGGGATTTTACATGTATCACACGATTTTGGTGGTGCATCATTAATCTTGATCTAACTTAAGGATTTGGAGTAGGGATCATGGTGGAATATTTATATTTTTTCATTAGAGTCTTTGAGTTTTTTGGTTTTGTCTTCAAATATGTACTTATATATTAGTAGTATCATTTTGTGTTAATCTATTATAGTTTCACTTTTATATCAATGAATTTATATTGATTTTTTTTCATTTTTATCATGCATCATGTATTGGTTTTATTGTCATGGGATTTTGTGTTAGGTTTTTTTATTTTTAAAATGTGAAATAATTTCCCATATTTTAATGAATCCCTAGTCATCTATTTCTTGCCTATGGTGTTTTTGGAATCTTTCTTAAGTACATGTATCAATTCATTCTCAAGTTAATCCAATCAGTGGTGTGGGATATTATAATTGGTATCAACATGTTTGGTCCTTTTCTAAAAAGTAGTCATTAGTTCTATCAGTATAGATGTTAAATTAATTTTGGTTAATTAATTTTGGTGGAATGATAGAAAGGATTAGGATTGTTGGGACATGAAATCTATATCATAAGTAGAAAAATATAACCTTTTATACCGAACCTCATGTTATTAAAGAGTATCGTAAATAAGTGTTTTGGAGTCACATAATGAATATTGAATCTCATTGTCCTACTTTTACCCAATGCGAAGACCATGCCATGAATCTTACAAATGTAAACCCCTCTAGAAATACATATTTAATTTTGAGTAATGATTTATAATTACATATTTCATTTTGAGTAATGATTTATAATTTTTATGAAAACAAATAGATCTTTGGAATTTTATAATGTAGTTTTAGACTGTACTATTGTGAAAAGTGTGGATGAAGTATTTTGATAATGGTTTGTTTTTACAATGAATGATTAATTTTTTAAAAAATGGTTGAACATTGATAAATGATGATTTTTTAAATAAATGTTGTGATATAGGTTGTTGTATAATTTGAATGTGTAAAGAAATGTTTTTTGAGAGAGTATGAATTATATAATTTATTGTGATTATATAAAATGGAAGGCAGAATCATTGTAGAATCCAACCAGATGAAGATATTGAGAATTTGGATGCACTATATCCATAGTTGAACCAAAAAATGTTTCATAGTATAGTCAAAAATTTCTATCTTGTTGATGGATGTAATATGAGGGAGGAACCAATGAACGTTGGTCATTTTTTAAAATTAAAAAATTAGATCCCAACCATCATTAAGGGTTATTATGAACCAGAGAATACAAAGATTTATCTGAATAGGATGAATCAAATCATTTATTTCGTCAGCACACCAATAGATCATAAAGTCAAGATTGATACATATATGTTGTATTATATTACACACTAGTCATGCGATTAAATTATTCATGATAAATTAGACCAATACCATGCATTAGGGGATTTTTAAGAATTCTTCAAAAAAATACTATCCTTACAAATCCATTATTTCATGAATGAATAACTTCTTCACATTGAAATAGGATATCCTCACAGTGATAGATTATACAAAAAAATTATGAATTTAGTTCTCTTTACACCCGATGAGGATTCCAGTGCATCCTTGAAAGAATTCATCATTGAATCTGGGATGAGGTAGGAGATTTTCTTAATGATTGAAATAGTATGTATAACAGATTATACATAGATGGATAAAAGAGAAACAATCGATGAAAGGGACATATCAAAAATTATGTATGGATAATGTATATTAATACATATGGGAAATGGTGTAAACTATAATACTGGGAAAAAATTGAAGAGGGATAACTATATCAATAGTATTGTAATGACACATAATCAAATAACGGGATTAGTGAATATTCCTCCATAACCAAAGAGATAGCCTAGATGTTTTTAATGTGGTTCTTGTTAATTAATGAAGATATAGTGTCTATCACCAGCAATAGTATGCAAAAATTCAAAACAGATGGGGAATATTTAGCACTGTGTCATTGTTATCTATGTTCATGCGTTCAAAACACTTTTTATGTGTTGTAAACATCTTATAAATCAATGGAATTATTGTAGTATAATGCATATCCTCAGTAGAGCAAAGCAATCCATGTTGAATAATGTGACTCATCATAATGGGAAATCTCAACAAGAAAATAAGGAAAAAATTACAATGAGTAAGCAGTTATATGGGGTCACAAAAGATATTGTGGATGACTAGTCTAGACCATTTACATATAAAGGTACAATTATTTTTAATTATACTCTTATCCAAGTTTATTTGAAATGAGTGCATCTAGTTCCTCCATTCCACTTTATGTTTTTTATTTTTAATCTATAAATAATAATATTATTATTTTTGTGTTGAAACTACAAAATCTTCTTGGTCAATGAGATTGTAAATCCATTCCGTGTAAATCATGTTACATAACTATTGATGGATATGAGCTTATTGGAGACTACTATCTGATTAAAATGGATTTATATGATATAATAATACTTATGGATTGGTTAATAATGGTCAAGGTCCAGATATATTATTATATAATAATTGTTAGTCTTCTGAATGATTGTGGGGTCTAACATCTCAAAAAAGAGATGGAATTCAATGGTTGGTACAATGGTCATATTTTAACTAGAATTAGGAATGATCTCTTACTAGATGGTAGTTTTAACATTGTAATTGATGCAATAGTTCGAAAATATATGATTTTTCAATGGGTTTAGATGCATTTGTGTTTGGATTTCAAGATAATATCTTTAGTTCTCCCCCTAAAATTGATGTAGAGATTATGATTGATCTCCTCCTCGGGACCAATTCAATTTCCCTTATATCATTCATGATGGAAAAATAATAATTAATGGAGATGGAAGTGTACTTGTAAGAGATGGAATGTATAGAGTTTATTCAATCTAGAATGTTTCCAGGGTAATCCCAATTTTTTTGTTAAAAGGAAGATTGACCTCATTGGTTATAAATAAATTATCATAATGTTTTCATTAATATTATAAAGAATATTTATCCACTTTCATTCATTAATGATTTTTCATTTTATTGATAGGATATTCATGTCTCTTTAATATTTAATTGTGTTATTTATATTAGTAACTGTGGTTTCGATAGGGGGCATACCTATGAAAACATTTAATATTAGATATAGACACTATTCATATGGTGTTATTCCTTTCAGTATTACGAATTCACTATGGATATTTATGGAATTAATGAATAATATATTTCAAAGGTATCTGGATTCATTTGTGGAGGTGTTTGTTCATTTTATATTAGTTTATCCATGTACAAGAGATTTTAATGAGAAACACTTGGTGAAAGTCATATTAATCTTGAAGGATCATTAGATGTATTCAATACATTAAACGTTTGATTTATTTATAGAAGTGGTTTGTTTGGTTTTCCATGAAATCCCTGAAAATTTCATTTATGTGCATTGATAAAATATGGAGCCTATTATCTATCAGTAACTAATAAATAATTTATTTTATATACACAATTCCCTTGGTCTCACTAGGTATTAACAATACATTATTCAGGATTTTTCATGTCTAGCCTCACTACAACAACTTTAAATTGAAAAACGCTCCATTAAAATGGTACGAGGTCTGTCAAAAGTACTTTGAAGAGAAAAATGTCTGCCCTACATCAGCACAAATATTTATATTAGAAGAATTAGGATAAGGTTATGTGGTTTAATGCGATGGTTCAAGATCATTTTTGGAAGCTGTTTTCATACAGAGAGGTAATGTCCTTTCAGATGTCTTCAGATAGTTATGGTTTTATGGGAAGAACAACACACCATAAGATTTTGAATTTGTTGTTGTTTACCAGGATTTGAATTCATGGATTAATTTCCTATTTGGGGGAAAATTTATTGTATTTATAGATCATAATATATTGAAACATAATTTTTCAAAAAGGGATTTGATCTTAAGAAAAAGAAGATGGATGAAGTATGTCAAAATGTTTGAATTTTACATGTTGTATATGTTGGGTAAAGTGAATATTGTGGTAGTTTCAATAAGAATAGATTCAAATTCTCTTTTGAAAAACGAAGCTTTAGATTAGTGGTATTTGAAGTCAGTGATTGCCGACATGCACTTGGAATTTGAATATTGAGTCGATGAATCAATTTTTCTTTCTTATATATTTTATTCAAGATTTGGTTGAGTGTGTTAAAGAAGAACAAGAATATGATTCATAATATTTTGGGATGATGTCAAACCCTAGTTGTGGGGAGACCATTAGGGGAATGAGACAGAATGTGATTTTGATTTTTTTTGTTTCAAAATATGATGGACATACATGTGGCATGTTTGGATAAAATTCCCCATGATTAAAATTATTTTTTATAGGGGTTTTATCCTAAAATACGAATGATTTATAATTCATTGAAAGTATATTTTTTGGGATGGGATAGACATAATGGTTGATGAGTTTGTTTCTAGATGCTTAACTTGACAACATGTTAGGGAAATGAATCTGTGACCAATAGGTATGTTGCAGTCTATATATATCCTTATATGGAAATGGGAGTATATAGAATTTTATTTTGAAACAGGTCTTCAAAGAATGATTTGGAAACAATATTCCATATGGATGATAGTAGATCAAAAAACAAATTCATCGCATTTCATCCATATTTGTGAATTTCAAATGGTGGCAGAATTATTAAAAATCTATATATGAGAAGTGGTTAAGAGGTATCACATATGAGTTTTTATAGTGCCCGACAGAGATATGAAATTTACAACTCTTTTTTTTATAAATCCTAAAAAAATCCCTTGGGACTCAGTTGTCATTGAGAATGGATTATATCCCCCAGACATATGGAAAATATAAACAAATGATACAATCATTGGAATACATGTTGCAGGATTTTGTAATGATTTTTCTTGATCATGGGAAGGGAATGTACTATTATTAGAGTCCTTGTATAATAATATTTAACATTCCTCAATAAATTTTCCTCATTTGGATGCATTGTACGTGATCTATTTTTCTTCTCCACTCTGTTGAGTAAAAGCATGTGAAACATCATTATTTGGCATCAGTCCAATCCAGTAGAAAATATAGAATAATAAATTAATGCATAAGTGTATGGAGACAAATTATAGTTTTCCGGATTCATATGAGGATAATCGTTAAAGTCTTTTTTTATTGAAGATAAGAGATCATGTGTTTTTAAGGATCTATAATTTTCTTGGGAATTTACATATTAGGAATCTGGGAAAGATATCTGAATAATTGATAGGCTCTGTTGAGAAAAATGAATAGATTAGTGAGTTGGAATATCATTGGGATTTCCACCATGGTTTAGGGATGTGCATACTTGGTTTCATATATCTCAAATTAAAATGTATCATAATGATTCTAAAAATTTGATTCAATGTTATTTGGTTTCCCTAGAGTAGGATGCTTCATTTTTGAATGATCTAGTGTGGTTTGTGGATAAGAAAGATAAATTCTTGTTTGGGGAAAACATAGATCTATTATGGTATTTGTAGAAACATTGTTTGATCCAGTTAGATTCATGGGAAGAAGTGATGGAAATAATAGAGCAATGTCCATAAATCATTCATACTAATAATGGTTTTCATTTTTCTAGGTAGTAAAATTCTAATGATAGGGGGAATTTAGCACAGAATGTTTCATGCATGTAACCCTTAATATATTAATTTTATGTATATAATGTGCATGAGTGACATTTTGGGAGGTTTTTGAAGACATTTGGAATGTTTTGAGGATTTTATAATGGCTCAAAATTACTGTATGATTTCTGAAACAATGAAAATTATATAGGGAACTATTAATAATAAGAAATATCTTCAAAATAGGTACAATGTTATGTTCATGGTTTTTACAAACTATAAATCTACCCATAAAGAAACCACATAATTTGTGATAGTGAACACTTTCATGGTTTGGACATAGTTTTTCTAATAGTTTGGGCCAACCGTGCAAGTTCCTCCTTCATAGAGATCCTTGTAATTGGTTAGTGCTAATTGTTTCTTAACTGTGTATTTTTTAAAAATAATATCATAAAAATTTAATTTTAGTTGGGATTAACCATAAACACCATTTTTATCCAAATAGACCATAACATGATTTTTATCCCTCTAAATGGTTGTTTAACATTACCCTTGGAATTGGAAGTGATCCTGAGGGGTTATTTGTTCTGTTGATGTCATATTTTCTTGGTTACTCCCTCTTTTTCATAGTTTCCCTTGGTTTTATATAGATCTATATTCTTTACACTCATGGTTTCTAAGATCATGTCTACTATGGATATATCGAACTATATAGATTTCAATCATGGTAATGGTTTTACTTTTTAATGTAAGGGAAAGCAATATACGTTGGATATTTAGAGATTTAACCTAGTTTAGTGGGTGTTTTTTTGTGATTCGTCATTTTCACCATAACTCTTGAGGTAGGTGGATTCTATATAGACCCTTTACAAAAAACACAACAGATTATTATAAAATTGATTATTTTGAATGAAGTAGTTTTTTAAATTGTTTTTGATGTTAGGGTATAAAACCTATTTAATGATGGTTTGAGGATTGTTTTTAATTTTGGTATTATTGAAATAGGTTGTGCAAAGTCGATTGTTTCCTTTATATTAATATGTTTATTTTTTAATATATATTTTTATGATTAATGAATTTTTTTTAGTAAAATTGTTTTTAATAAAAGAAATTTTTTGTTGATATAGTTAAAATGATTATATTTGGTTTGGTATTTGGACTAAAGGGTTGGTGTGTGTTCATGTGAATTTGGTCTAGATAAGTATTTTGGCAGATCATGTTTGTGGTTAACACAAAGATTATATTAATGTGTGACCAAACATGAATAGTTTAAAAATAATTTCCTATAAATGATTTTATAAGTTAGGATGTACTTAAACCTCAATTATTTTCTTTAAAGTGACCATAACTTAATATTTATACCTCTTAACAGTTTTAGACCCTTTTCAAATAAAATTAAATGAAATCCGGAGGCCTTTTAAGTAATGTTGAAACCTGATTCCCCTGGTTAATATTTATTTCTAGTAATGTTTCTGTTATTTATTCATTATACATTCTTCCCTCCACCATTTTTTTATATTTTTTTCTAATGATGATTTATATATTGTTTTTAATGTCAATTGTGGTTAATTTTATCTTTTTTGTATAATGGATTGAGATCTAAAGTTTGTATTTGTTGATTCAACCTAGTTTTGGGGGGAATTTTTGCATCATTCATCAATTTCTCTATAAATCATGAGGTAGGTGGTTTCACAATAGACTTCGTTACTTTAATAATAAAGCCTTAATTTTAAATATGCTATTTCGACAGAAATATTTTGATAAGTTTTGGTAAAAAAACATTGTATAAGCCCTCTTTAATGGTTGTTATTGATGTTTAGTGAAACAATGGAATTATTTAAAGTTGTTGTGCAAAGTGATTTGTTTAATTTATTTTAAAATACATATTTTATAATATTGATTTTATGGAGTTCTAAAAATGATTCGAAAACAATGTTTTTAATAAAAGAATAGTTTTATTGAAATAGTTTAAATGGTAGTTTTCGTATGGGTTTCATTTCATAAAATCTTGGGGTGTGACCGTATACATTCACAAGGAATAAGGTAATTTTGTTTCCCTCTTTATTAATAGGATATATAAGGGTATGAATTTTACCCTACCATAATTGTTCATTTTGTAATGCCTTTGTGAAAGGGTGACTCACCACTCATATATATATTGAGTAAAATGGACGCATGCATGGTTGTATTTGTTGATATATCTAATTAAAATTAATTATCCAAAAATTAATATTTGGGATTGGGTTGAATGTATCATTTTTCTTATCATGGAAACTATTATATAATGGAAAAATATTCTAATACTAATATTTTTGTATTTTTTATAAACATCATTTAATTTATTATCTTAATTATTTCATGTAAATGTGGCAACATGTTCTATTCTAGTGGTATGAGCAGGGAAGTCGTTAAGGGATGACCCACTATGTTTTATTTCCCACCCCTACATGGTAACAATGGTGATTTTTCATATGCTGTTTATACAGAAATAGAAAAATGTAATGTATAACAAATCATTAGTAGTGCATGATGTTACATGGGTTTTATTTTGGAGTTTTATCCCAGAGAATGTTGGTTGATTTTGAGTTTTTAATTAGATTCCACGAGTTATGTTGGTTTTCCCATCCTCTGTGTACATTGATATTTGTAGTCTCCCAATATGGTACTATATTATTTTTTTAATTTATTGATAAATGGTTCTAATTTAACTTGTTTTAAATTTATATCATGCATCATGTATTTGTTATTTTATTTTCACATGTTTAGTTATGTTTTTTTAAAGCTAAAAAAATCCCCCATATGTTAATTAATCCCATGGAATTTATTTATAGACCAACTCATCTTGGGTATTTTACAAAATTTCATCTTATAATTATACCACAACTCAATCTAATTAGGATGTTCGGGATAATAGACATCCCAAAAAAGAATGATACAATAACATAAAACCATTTCATATAGTCAAATATTTATTCATATATTATTAAAACTCATATAAGATAAGTATATTTATATTATTATTATATTACTGGACCAAATTCATATATATTAAATCAGACATTAATTTTTTATAAAATCATATAACTTGTTCATTAACTATACTTTTTTAAGATTACTATTCAGAGTGACAACTGCAACATTTTTTATGCACATATATATACACGGGACTCTCATTGCATAAACATTATCCATGGATACATTATTACGATGAATTTTTCATTTATATAAATATTTAATAAATAAAATGTACACATATTTTGATTAATCCATAGAATTTAATGATTAAAAAATTAATTACACTGATAATGGAAATTGTATATCGTGTATAGATAAAAAACTCTCGTTCTATTTTTTAGTTGATAAAAAATTATAGTTAAATAAAAAATTACATATTTATAATAGTAATAATATATATATATATTAATCCATCTATATAACTATCTAGTTAATCTTGTTATGAAAAATGAATATCATCACTACATAGAAACGGTAAGATATACGCATGCATTGGTGATGTTTTCTCATTCTAACGGATAGAATAACGGTAGAAGATAGTAATTATAGTTTCGTAATAAAAATATAGTTTATTGAAGGCACTGAATTTATAATTTTATGATTGATTCCATGGATTTATAATATTATGAATAAAAATTTGAAACTCCTCAGTCAAGATTTTCCCAACATTATTGGGAACCTTAATTTGGATTAGACAATATTCCTTGAATGGTTGGTAGTATCACAAGACAAAAATAAATATGGTTAGTTGAAAGAATATAATAAGGTATTATGGTATATATTAGATAATATATATGAAAAACATGTGTGAGGAATGGAATATAATTGTATCCCTTTTACAATTGAGTGGAGAAAAACTCTTAGAATAATTAAAAAGATTAAAATATAATGTATTTAGTCATTAAAAAATGCAAACAATTGGAAAAATAATCTAAGAAAAATGTTATAATTTCAAAATATCATAATAAAATGAGATATATAATTGGTTTTCTATCATTTTAAATATTTTATGTTTTATTAACCACATGAGTAACCATTTTTTTATTAACCATGATGACAAATTTTTCAATGATAATAGTTTATAATATTTCATATAATGTTATAATTCGATCAGAAATGACCATGGGGTTAAATTTTAATCTATATATTATCTACCTTTTCCTTTTCAATATTTTTATTATTTTTATGTAATGTAATAATATAAATTTTCTATAAAATATCATTAATATAATTCTGACACTACACAAATAATTTAATATTAACAGCATTACGAAGAGTTTTGTATTTAATATAATACATTAACAATTAAAAAAGTAATATATATCAAAATTATTTTTGAAAAATGATTACCTACTAAAATTTAATTACATTTATATTTTTTGATAATAAATTTAAATATTTTTATATAATATGGATGCATAATGTGTTGGTGTTTCGTAATTATTAAAGGTAGATATTCAAAAGGTAAAAAATTATAAATTAATTACCATAATAATAAATTTAAAATAACATTAATATAACAATATATAACTAACATTTTCTTCTTTTAATATTACTGTTAAAAACTTCCTTATAACATTGAAAATATTGTGTCATTATTTATTTATTTTCAATAATTTATTATAAATGTTATAATAAAGGTTCAATAGAACCATGTGGCCATATATTAAATTATTCTATAGAACTGGCTAAAATATACCCATGTAAAAGGATAAATTCATTTCTAAAAGAAATATTTAAATGAAATCACGTGTTTTCACCATATTATACATATTTTATACATACCTAATAGATAATAATTTAATAATTGTTCTAATAATTTTTACCAACAATATTAGGGTCTCAGATTCCAAATATTATCATCCTAATTAAAATTATGTAATAAATTTATAAGGATTAAATTTCCCATAGTGAGAAAATTCATCTAAACAAATCACACTAAACATGATAAAAAACTATTGTAAAAAATATATTTCTAATCATAAATATATATTTATTATTATCCCCAGCCTTGAAAACTAATAGATTAATGTAAAATTATTTGATATAATATATAATACAAAAATTCAATTTAAATCATTCAAAGAATAGTTATTTAATCAATTAATTATTATAAGGATATGTTGCATGAAAAATAATTAGTAAAACATCTCTTTTACATTAAATGGACTAAATTTTTATTCATAATTAATATATAACCAATGAATTTATTTTTTATTGACCTGGAGAAAAAAATTAAAAATTATTTTGTGTTAGATCCAGAATTAAAATTTGTGGATCCATCAATTTTTAAATTTTTAGTGAATTTTTACAAATACTTACAATGTTAATTAATACATAGAAAGTGTACACTTGTACATTGTATCCATTTTCTCATCATAAAAACACATTAAAACAACAAAATATGTATTTCATGAAATGTATTCATAAATATAAACATAAATTCATCAATTACCTTACACACACTAAGAAAACATTTAATACCATTAGATGGGCACAAAAATCTCAGTATGCGATATTAGAGAAAAAAACTGTTAGTTCAGTGAAAACCTAAAAACTAATTAATCATTTACCATTATATTAAAAATTATATTTTCAAATCAAATAAAACAATTCCACCTAAAAAATCCTTTTAATAGGAAATCAATAAAACTCATAGCATGCAATTAATACCACTTTGGGGGACATAGAGAATCATATTCAAAAAAACCCTTTCAAAAATGTTTAAATTTTAATAATTATATTGTTAACTTTTTAAATATTAGTTAACAATTTTATAGGAGTGTTATATGGATTTGCCCTTTTTTATTCCAATAATGGATTACCTATTGAAGTATAGAGAAGCCCTTTTTAAGTTGTACCAAGATTAATAGAGACTATATGGGTCCCTATGCTAATATGTAGTGGGATTTTCCAATATTATCTAGGCCACTACATTTTAAGTTTTAACAGTCCTTCCCAATTCTATCTGTGCCACCCCATGTTTAATTCTCTTGTACTATATAACGAATAAAAAATTTATTTATATTTTTTCACATTAATATATTCATCAAATAATTAAAAATTATGATAAAATAATAGTTCTCAAACAAAATATCATTTCATATTTAAAAATTACATTTATTATTGAAAAACACCACACATCATAAGGAAACTAGTCGATTTGAAAATAACCATGAATATTTATAAAGAAACATAATATAATTAAATATTCATCAAATCAAGATGTAATTATCAGGTCGTATAAGTAAAAAAATCATTTTCAGTTTTTAAAAAATAAACAAAAATAATTATTTTTCCAATGAAAGTCCATTAAATCATGTCTGATTTGTCATTTATGAACTTTATCTTCTGGAGTAATAAATTCATCATAATTATTTAAATTATTTAAAACGTTTTAAAGTTAATTATACCTTTTATACAACTTATTATTATTTTATATCAAATAATTATTTTTTAGGTTAATGTTGGGTGTTTTGATGATATTCAGTATTAAGATCAAAATTACATTTTGATTATATCAATAGAAAAATTGGCCATTAGTCCATAATCACTAGATTAATAATAAGGAAATTATTATTATTTTAATACCTAAAAATTAATTTAAATACAACCATTATATATGTTTATGAAAAATGAAATATTTTACAATCATTGATACGGCAATCCATTCATACGTATGAGGAAAGTTTCCATTTTTTCTATGATCATTTTAGAATGAAGGTAAGTATCATTTGATGATTTCATAATATTCAGAAAATAATTAATTTCATATTTATAATATTAATGTATGTTCATATATCATTTAGATGATGTGGTGATTAAAACCATGTCACATCACTTCGTGGAAGTGATGATTCACACAGCTGGACGAACGACATTATCATTTGTAAGTGCAAATAATTATAAGAACATAAATGAAACATTATCATTTTATAATGAAAATTATTTGAATAATATCATATATCATATACAGTTCCATAATTACTTATATTATTCAGATATGGTGATGGAAGGTTAATCTCATCAGTTAGTGAGGCAGTAGTCCCCCATACACACGAAAGATCAATTATATTATGATTTTATGGAAGTGTATATATATTTTGGAGATAATATTAATATAATAAAATCTTAATATAGAAAATTTTTCTCATGATTTAATAATATTTAATATATATGGAAGAAGTAATAAAACAGAAACACTTAATTAAAAATAATACGTCTTCCTTTGAAATCCATCGTAGTTTAACACCTTTATTCCACTATGTATGATGTTAAAAATAATCTTTGACCTATAGAATTTTTAAATGGATATATGAAATTATATGGTCATTTAATTGATGAAAAAGGGTGTTCTATGCATAATAAATTATAAAAATAGATGTCCTTTTATAGGAGAGGTTAGGCGACGTCTTGGAATTTTTCAAAATATGAATCCAATTTAAATTAATTTAAATTAACAACAAAATAAAAACAATTAACCTTTAAATATTATATTATCATTTGTATAAAAAACAAAATTTTAAAAAATATTAAAGTTTTAACTAAATTATGACCCTTAACTTTTGGTTAGAATGCATATTTAATCCCTTTATGTCTTACCATTCCAACATGGATTTTTACTGTTGGAGGGTTAATACTCTTATAAAAAAATAACAAAATAACCATACATGAATCATGGATGAAAGTTTACACCTTCTAAAATAATGTTTCCAAAATTAGTATTCTTATAAATATTACAACATGTAATTAAATATTATATATTTTAAAAAATCATTAATTTCAATTTGGACACATTTCATTAGTTTATCTATTTTACAAATTTCAAGATGAATCTTATAATTAGAAATTATATTTCATAGCCTCCTTATATATCCACATCATATATAATATTAGTTTATCAGGTTTGTTAAATATAATTATATATATGTTAATATATTTTATAAAATTTATATGTTATTTCCATTTGTAAAATAAATATTACATCTGCATTGTGTAGGCATTTATAGTAATTATTTCACCGTTAAAAAAATAAATTATGATGCCGAAAATTTAACTTTCAAATTATGTTAATGTTTGATGAAATCTTAAATATTTACACATATTAATAATTATATATATACTAAAAACACTAGTGTTACCAGATTTACATTTTTTAATATATAATACTATTAGGGTATTAACGTGTAAAGACCCGTAAAATTCAAGGTAAATTTTTTCTTAATTTTCTTTGGAATTTTACAAGAACGCGGTTTCTGACGGCACCTGATTCTGAGGCCCGGAGTGCCCGGAATCAATTTCCGAAGTTTGGCTCGGGTACGATCAGTGAACGAACGAGCAGAAATTTCTAACTTTTGAACCGGTGCCCGGAATCAAATTCCGAGGGCACCGATGAACTCGCAGTGCCGATATTCGCTTAAGGGGACCTTTTCCGAGGTTGCGTTTATTGCGGGTCGAAAGTTAGTTTTTGGGAGAAATTATAAGAAGTTAAATAAAAATGTGGAAACACTTTTTTTGTTGTTGGTTAACTTCTCCCAAAGGGAGTTAAAGGTGGGACCCACATCCACTTAACCTCCCTTGGGAGGATTAAGTGTGGTGGGGCCCACATGAACCCCAACTGCTCATATTCTCTCAAAACTCCCCTATAACTCCCCTTTTTAAATGAACTTGACAACTTAGCTTATTAAATGGGTTGAGTTGTTTATTTTTTTTCAAACCTTTGAATTTCAAAAGGTTTGGTTGAGTAAATAAAATAAGCCCTTAGCTTATTTTATTTGGTTATAATTCTATAGCCTCTTGAGAGATTTTGAAGCCTTCTTATTCTTTTTCTTCAAGCTTGACGAAGAACGCGAAGAACCTTCGAGCTCCGACGAAGAACGCCGCTCCTCTCTTCTTCGTAGCCGGTTGTTTCCGATGATCGACGACGTCTTCCGTGTCAACGAAAGGGAACGCCGCTTCCTCCTCGGACTTCCTTCGTCGGCTTACGAAGATTCTCCAACGACGTACCTCTTCGGACGTACCTCTTTGTCAACGAATTTGACGAATGACTACCACGACGCCCGACCTCCGCGACGTTGTCTTCCGCGGGTCGTTGACGATCATCAATCTTGAAACCAAGGTAGGGGTTGTTGTTGATTATTTATTTATTCTCGTTCTTGGATCTAGCATGATAAATGTGAGGATAATTATTTATGTGTTATCGTCTAACGAGAGGTGGGTCGGACCGCACAAACACGGCCGAATTCCCCCTCCTTTGTTATTGATTATTATTTTCATGTGGATGAACGAGATGGCGTGGTGCCGTCGCACCACGCGGAAATTCGCACGGTTATATTGGGCGACGCCGTCGCGCCGCGCCGTGGAAGGATCATCATGAACGCAACGCCGTCGCGTCGCCTCGAAGAAAACCGAAGGCACCGCGGCCGGAGCGGGGCCGCAGCGGAGGGGTGCGGTGCTGTCGCACCGCGCCGGACGACGAACACCGCGGCCGATTCCGGGCCGCGGCGGGACGAGAGGACCGGCGGCTCGCCGGGCCGCCGGTGTCGGAAGCCGGAAGGGGACCGACATTGCCGGTCCGTTGAAGAAGAACCGGCCGGCCAGGTCGGGCCGGCCGGAAGGGGAAAGACCGGGGGAATTAAATTCCCCCGGCCAGGTTACTTGGGGCTGGTTTCATAAAGGGGGGCAGGCGCCCCCCCCGTTTCCCTCAAGGCAGGCCCCCACGAGGGGGGCCGGTTTCTCCAAAGGCGCGGCTAAAAGCCGCGCCGCCAGCTAAGAAGAAGCAGGGGCCTTGCCCCCCGCGCGTGGCACCGAGTGGCGCCAGGCCACGCCGCCGCCGGCCGGGCCGTGCCGCCGTGCCGGACCGCGCCGCCGGCCGGGCCGGGTCAGGCCGGACCCAGACCCCGCGTTTTCAAAACGACTTCGGTCTTTTGGCCATATCTTGAGCCACGGACCTCTGATTGATGAACCGTCAGCGGCAATGCGATCCTTGGATCTAGACGGTCGATTCGGTATATCACACTCAATGTTTCGGAATACTTTGAGTTCGGCCGGGTTGGTTCGTTCACGAAACCAACCGGGCCTTCGGTGCGGAAACACTCATATCTTGAGCTACGGACGTCCGATTGACGTGCCGTCAGCTTTGTTGTGTTCCTCTTAGTGAGACGGATCATTTGGCATACTCCGCCCGAGGTTTGGACGTAGGTGGGGTATGGTCGGGTTGGTTTTGCCTTAAAAACCAACCGGGCCCCTGGGACGAAAAAGTCAATAACTCTCAGACCGGGCGACCGATCGACGCGCCGTCTGTTGCGTTGAGTTCCTGCTGACGATACGGAACTTTTGGATACATCAAATCTGGACTTTGTGATAGTTGATGTATCAGCCTCTCGGCTCGTGGAGCGGACCCTCCTGAACGAGCTTGCTGTGTACGGGAACCCTAGTGCTGGCTGCGACTGTTACTGTGACTGCTACTACTACTGCTACTGCTACTGTGACTGTGACGACGACAGTACAGATATCCTGTGTGGATTCGACAACAACTACAACACTCAGCGATCCTACGTGGATCAGTGCTACAGGTCCTGTGTGGGCCCGATCCTGTGTGGGTATTTGCGCTCAGCGGTCCTGTTTGAACCAGCGCCTACAGGTCCTATGTGGGCCCGGTCCTGTGTGGGTCTTTGTGGGGGTTAGTTACCTATCGATCCTTCGTGGGTCTGATGACATAGATGGATCAGAGATCATCTTTGTCGTCTTTCGAAAAAGTATACCTGTGTGAGCTGAATCCTGTTGCTATCCTGTGTGGATTGTGTTGTGCTATCCTGTGTATTTCGTTTGCTTTCCTGTGTGGAATACGTTTACTTTCCTGTGTGGACTGAGTTGTACTTGGGCTCGGAGGTTGGAGTGTATTGGAATTGATGACTTAGGTATATGTATGGGCATATACCTAAGCAGTGTCGGTTGTTACTTCGTGTTTGTATCTTCCTTTTGTGGTTTATCCTTTGTGGATTTTGGGAGACCTTCGGGGGTCTCGGGGTCCCTAATGAGTAGCTTATACTCACCCCTGCACGGGCTATGCCCGCACTACGTTGTGTTGGTTGCAGATGAAGGACATCATTGATCTTGGCTGAGGCTTAAAGAGCAGGACGGTACCTGGAGGTAGACCACTGGGCGGGACGTGTTCGGAGCGGACGGCGGGACCCGAGGAGCAGTGGAGCTATCTGTACCCACCCTTCAGGTGGGATTTCCAGTGGACAGCTCGGTGTAGCAGCTTTTACTTTACAGTTGTTGTTTTCCCTTTCGAGTTGTACTTTACTTTCAGTTTGGGTTTGTATACTGGCCCATTTACTTTTCCGCACTTTCAGATGTACTCTGTTTTTACTTAGTGTTTACTTTCCGCTTTCTTACCCTGTGGTGTTTGTTTACTTTACAAAGGCAATGCCTTCCCTTTTTACGGGGAATTATGCATTGGTGCTAGTCGCCAGCCCCTGGCCTATGGAAGGCGGGCTTGGGGTAGTCACGACACGGACCCCGAGGGCGGGTCGTGACAAATTGGTATCCGAGGGGCACAGCGTGAGGACGCTGACTGTGAGACACGGCGTGCACAGATATCCTCGGGACAGCCACCCTTCGTGCGGTGCGTATCCAGGAGCTTCTTCAGCTGCGACATGGCAGCATGACGGTCGCTCAGTACTCGGCGAGATTTACCGATCTCTCGCGCTACTCGACTGACATGGTACGAGACCCATTCTTCTGGGCCCGGACCTTCGAGCAGGGTTTGAGACACGATATCAGGGCATCACTGATCTCCCTCAGCATACCGACTCAGACAGGAGTACTGGAGCGGGCTCTTTTGATCGAGAGCTTCCTTGCTGAGTCTACACCAGCGCCGAGATCCACCGCAGGGCGGCAGGTGGCAGAGTCATCTGCAGTAGGTAGTCGACGGATGACTCAGGGGTTCAGGCAGACCAGACCATCAGGTAGACGACCTCAGGACACTGGCTCAGCAGTGCGGGGCACACAGCGAGGAGCCAGTCTTTCGAGAGGTAGGCAGTGCTACTCGTGTGGCGGGCAGGGCCACATGGCTCGTGACTGCCCGACCCGCCGTGCCGAGGATCAGCAGATAGTTGAGGGACCACCGAGGCAGAGGCAGAGGGTCGACCGTGGCGGTCCGCAGGGAGGAGGCGGACGAGGCAGAGGAGCTGGACGAGCAGCCGGTGGTGGGCGACGCTTTGAGGCTCTACCACCACCACCACCAGGAGGTCCACCCCGACCATAGGGAGCAGGCGGGCAGAGACGGCACAGCTCCAGGCAGCAGAGGCCTACGACCACGGCGCACCCGAGATGATTTGAGGTACTATCTGTGTCTATTCTACCCTTGTTGTAGTACTTATAGACACAGGAGCAAGTCACTCTTTCATAGCCGCTGCCCTTGTTCGGAGCTCGGAGATTCCGACAGAGCCGTTGGATCGATCCTTACGGCTAGAGACTCCTACGGGAGCAGACTCGACGATTACGCACTGGTGCCGGCAGTGTGAGCTTACTCTAGGAGGCGAGAGCTTCGGCTGGGATCTTCTTGTAGCAGCGTCGAGGCCTTACGATGTCATCTTGGGCATGGATTGGCTATCTACGGTCCATGCACAGATTGACTGTTTTAGGCGCAAGGTGCGATGTGTACGCACCGACGGGAGCAGGTTCACCTTCACCGGCGAGAAGGGAGACTTTGCAGCACAGGATGGACTTCCGCGGAGGAGAGGACAGCCCATTACTCATCAGTTGGCTAGCCTCATCCTTGGAGCAATTGACGTACGAAGTCCTGGTTTTCCTGCAGTGGTGGATCAGTTTGCGGACGTTTTTCCCGACGACGTTCCAGGGCTACCTCCTCACAGAGAGGTAGACTTTTATATTGACTTGTACCCCGGGACAGCCCCGATATCCACTCCAGCATATCAGATGGCCCCCGCCGAGCTTCGAGAGATACGGGTACAGTTGGAGGACTTGCAGGGCAAGGGGTTCATCCGACCCAGTGTTTCACCCTGGGCTTCCCCGATATTGTTCGCCAAGAAGGCGGACGGGAGCTTGCGACTTTGTGTTGACTATCGTCGCCTGAACCAGGTGACTGTGAGGAACAAGTATCCTCTACCGAGGATTGATGACCTCTTTGATCAGCTCAAGGGAGCACGGTGGTTCTCGAAGATAGACCTCAGGTCAGGCTATCATCAGCTCAGAGTCAGAGACAAGGACGTGCAGAAGACGACCTTCAGATGTCGGTATGTCCACTATGAGTTCTTGGTTATGCCTTTCGGCGTAACCAATGCTCCAGCAGTGTTCATGGCTCTCATTAACAAGATCTTTCTGCCATACCTTGATCGGTTTGTCGTGGTCTTCATTGATGACATTCTGATTTACTCTACGACTGAGGAGGAGAACGCCTATCACTTGCGAGTTGTACTAGACACACTACGAGAGCACCAGCTTTATGGTAAGCTCTCGAAGTGACAGTTCTGGATACGGGAGGTCCACTTCTTGGGACACGTTATCTCTGAGGCGGGAGTTGCAGTGGATCCTGCGAAAATCGAGGCTGTGTTAGAATGGGAGCCACCCAGGAGCGTGACTGAGGTTCAGAGTTTCTTGGGGCTAGCTGGATACTATCGGAGATTCGTTCCAGACTTATCTAGTGTTGCAGCACCACTCATAGCTTTGACGAAGAAGGGGAAACCCTTCGTGTGGTCAGACAGATGTCAGCATAGCTTCCAGGAGCTGAGACAAAGATTGACCAGCGCACCTATCTTGAGGTTTCCTGAGGAGGGAGTAGGGTACGTAGTCTACTGCGATGCATGAGGGACCGGACTCAGATGTGTTCTGATGCAGGAGCGGGCAGTGATCGCCTATGGATCACGTTAGTTGAGGCCGCCTGAGCAGAACTACGCTACCCATGACCTGGAGTTAGCAGCAGTGGTCTTCGCTCTGAAGACATGGCGACATTACCTGATGGGCGAACGCTTTACAGTCTTTTCTGATCATCAGAGTCTCAGGTATATCATCTCGCAGAAGGACCTGAACCTGAGACAGCGGCGATGGCTCGAGTTCCTCCAGGACTATGACTTTGAGATAGTCTATACTCCTGGGAAGGGGAACGTGGTAGCCGATGCCCTCAGCAGGAGGACGGGCATTCAGCTACTTGAGGAGGCAACAGAGCAGCTAGCCTCTTTGCAGATATCCTTCGTGGATAGAGATGGAGCAGCCTTCCTTCAGTCTCTCACAGTCACCCCTCCACTATTGCAGCGGGTCAGAGGGGCACAACGTGAGGACGCTGACTGTGAGACATGGCGTGCACAGATATCCTCGGGACATGCACCTGATAGTTTCTCCCTTGGACCAGAGCACGACATCCTTTTTAGAGGACGTACCATGGTACCAGTCTCTTTGCGAGGGGAAGTGCTGAGAGAGTTTCACACTTCTCCTTTGGCGGTACATCATGGAGTGGCGAAGATGTACCAGGACCTCAGACGACAGCACTGGTGGCCGGGCATGAAGAAGGCAGTAACAAAGTTTGTTTTTCGATGCCTCACCTGCCAGCAGGTGAAGGCAGAGCATTAGGTACCAGCAGGCTTGGTACATCCCCTGGAGGTCCCGAAGTGGAAGTGGGACGGCATATCTATGGACTTCGTGACTGGACTTCCACGCACTTCCAGAGGTCACGACTCCATCTGGGTGATTGTTGACCGACTCACCAAGTCGGCACACATCTTACCCATCAAAGAGCAGGGCTTAGTGGAGAGCTTGGGACGTCTCTACGTTCAGGAGATTGTGCGGCTCCACGGTGTGCCATCATCTATCATCTCCGATCGAGATGCTTGCTTTACTTCCCGGCTTTGTAAGGGGTTACAGGAGGCGTTCGGGATGCAGCTACGTCTGAGCACAGCCTTTCACCCTCAGACGGATGGTTAGACGGAGAGGACCATTCAGACTCTCCAGGACATGCTCCGTGCATGTGTCCTCGACTTTGGTCGCAGCTAGGAGGACCACCTAACCTTGGTGGAGTTTGCGTACAACAACAACTACCACTCCACCATCGGGATGGCACCATACGAGGCGTTGTACGGCCAACCTTGTAGATCTCCTTTGTGATGGACAGACCCTGGGGTGTCAGCACTTGTGGTACTGGAGATGGTCCAGGCCACGACAGAGAAGGTCCATGTCATCCATGAGCGGATGAGGACAACTCAGAGCCGGCAGAAGTCATACGCTGACAGGAGGCGGTGGCCACTAGAATTCGAGGATGGCGACCACGTCTTCTTACGGGTCTCACCTCGACATGGTATATGGAGATTTGGCCGAGGCGGCAAGTTATCTCCGCGCTTCATCGGACCCTTCCAGATCCTCAGAAGGATTGGAGAGGTGGCTTATCTCCTGGCTCTACCACCTCAGTTACACTGGGTGCACGACGTCTTCCACGTATCTCAGCTGAGGAGATACATGCACGACCCGACGCACATCATTGACCATGGAGAGCTTGACATTGACGATGGGGCGACTTTTACGGAGGTCCCAGTGGAGATAGAGGATCGACAGGAGCGGGTCCTATGTGGCCGATCGATTCCTCTTGTGCGCATCAGATGGCAGCACGAGAACCTCCATGAGAGCACATGGGAGCGGGAGGCTCAGATGCGTGCTCAGTACCCTCATTTGTTTCCCTAGTTTTTGATGTATCTTTATGGGGACGTAAATATCTGAGGTGGGAGTAATGTAAAGACCCGTAAAAATCAAGGGAAATTTTTTCTTCATTTTCATTGGAATTTTACAAGAACGCGGTTTCTGACGGCACCTGATTCCGAGGCCCGGAGAGCTCGGAATCAATTTCCGATGTTTGGCTCGGGTACGTTCAGTGAATGAACGAGCGGGAATTTCTAAGTTTTGAACCAGTGCCCGGAATCAAATTCCGAGGGCACCGATGAACTCACTGCGCCGATATTCGCTTAAGGGGACCTTTTCCGAGGTTGCGTTTATTGCGGGTCGAAAGTTAGTTTTTGGGAGAAATTATAATAAGTTAAATAAAAATGTGGAACACTTTTTATTTTTTGTTGTTGGTTAACTTCTCCCAAAGGGAGTTAAAGGTGGGAACCACATCCACTTAACCTCCCTTGGGAGGATTAAGTGTGGTGGGGCCCACACGAACCCCAACTCCTCATCTTCTCTCAAAACTCCTCTATAACTCCCCTTTTTAAATGAACTTGACAACATAGCTTATTAAATGGGTTGAGTTGTTTATTTTTTTTCAAACCTTTGAATTTCAAAAGGTTTGGATGAGTAAATAAAATAAGCCCTTAGCTTATTTTTTTTGGTTAGAATTCTCTAGCCTCTTGAGAGATTTTGAAGCCTTCTTCTTCTTTTTCTTCAAGCTTGACGAAGAACACGAAGAACCTTCGAGCTCCGACGAAGAACGCCGCTCCTCTCTTCTTCGTAGCCAGTTGTTTCCGAAGATCGACGACTTCTTCTGTGTCAATGAAAGGGAACGCCGCTTCCTCCTCAGACTTCCTTCGTCGGCTTACGAAGATTCTCCAACGACGTACCTCTTCGGACGTACCTCTTCGTCAACGGATTTGACGAACGATTACCGCGATGCCCGACCTCCGCGACGTTGTCTTCCGTGGGTCGTTGACGATCATCGATCTTGAAACCAAGGTAGGGGTTGTTGTTGATTATTTATTTATTCTCGTTCTTGGTTCTAGCATGATAAATGTGAGGATAATTATTTATGTGTTATCGTCTAATGAGAGGGGGTTCGGACCGCACAAACACGGCCGAATTCCCCCTCCTTTGTTCTGGATTATGATTTTCTTGTGGATGAACGAGATGGCATGGTGTCGTCGCACCACGAGGAAATTCGCATGGTTATATTGCACGACGTCGTCGCACTGCGCCGTGGAAGGATCATCATGAACGCAACGTCGTCGCGCCGCGTCGAAGAAAACCGAAGGCGCCGTGGCCTGAGCGGGGCCGCGACGGAGGGGTGCGGTGCCGTCGCACCGCGCCGGACGACGAACACCGCGGCCGGTTCCAGGCCGCGGTGGGACGAGAGGACCGGCGGCTCGCCGGGCCGCCGGTGTTGGAAGCCGGAAGGGGACCGGCTTTGCCGGTCCGTTGAAGAAGAACCGGCCGGCCAGGTCGGGCCGACCGGAAGGGGAAAGACCGGGGGAATTAAATTCCCCCGGCCAGGTTACTTGGGGATGGTTTCATAAAGGGGGGTAGGCGGCCCCCCCGTTTCCCTCAAGGCGGGCCCCCACTAGGGGGGCCAGTTTCTACAAAGGCGCGGCTAAAAGCCGCGCCGCCAGCTAAGAATAAGCGGGGGCCTGGCCCCCCGCGCGTGGCACCGAGCGGCGCCAGGCCGCGTCGCCGCCGGCCGGGACCCGCCGCCGTGCCGGACCGCGCCGCCGGCCGGTCCGGGTCGGACCCGGGTCGGGTCAACCCGGTTCGGGCTGACCCGGGGGGGGGGGGGGGGTCGGGCCGGGTCGGCCCGGACCCCCCGTTTTTGAAACGACTTCGGTCTTTTGGCCATATCTTGAGCCACGGACCTCCGATTGACGAACCTTCAGCGGCAATGCGATCCTTGGATCGAGACGGTCGATTCGGTATATCGCACTCAATGTTTCGGAATACTTTGAGTTCGGCCGGGTTGGTTCGTTCACGAAACCAACCGGGCCTTCGGAGCGGAAACACTCATATCTTGAGCTACGGACGTCCGATTGATGTGCCGTCAGCTTTGTTGTGTTCCTCTTAGTGATAAAGATCTTTTGGAATACTCCGCCCGAGGTTTGGACGTAGGTGGAGTACGGTCAGGTTGGTTTTGCCTTAAAAACCGACCGGGACCCTGGGACGAAAAACCCAATAACTCTCAGACTGGGCGTCTGATCGACGCGCCGTCTATTGCGTTGACTTCCTGTTGACGATACAGAACTTTTGGATACATCAACTCTGGACTTTGTGATAGTTTATGTATCAGCCTCTCGGCTCGTGGAGCGGACCCTCCTGAACGAGCTTGCTGTGTGCGGGAACCCTAGTGCTGGCTGCGACTGTTACTGTGACTGCTACTACTACTGCTACTGCTACTGTGACTGCGACGACGACAGTACAGAGATCCTGTGTGGATTCGACGACGACTACATCACTCAGCGATCCTACGTGGATTAGTGCTACAGGTCCTGTGTGGACCCGATCCTGTGTGGGTCTTTGCGCTCAGCGGACCTGTGTGAACCAGCGCCCCAGGTCCTGTGTGGGCCCTATCCTGTGTGGGTCTTTGCGGGGGTTAGTTACCTATCGATCCTTCGTGGGTCCGACGACTTAGATGGATCAGAGATCATCTTTATCATCTTTCGAAGAAGTATACCTGTGTGAGCTGAATCCTGTTGTTATCCTGTGTGGATTGTGTTGTGCTATCCTTTTTGGATTTCGTTTGCTTTCCTGTGTGGAATACGTTTACTTTCCTGTGTGGACTGAGTTGTACTTGGGCTCGGAGGTTGGAGCGTATTGAAATTGATGACTTAGGTATATGTATGGGCATATACCTAAGCAGTTTCGGTTGTTACTTAGTGTTTGTATCTTCCTTTTGTGGTTTATCCTTTGTCGATTTTAGGAGACCTTCGGGGGTCTCGGGGTCCCTAATGAGTAGCTTATACTCACCCCTGCACGGGCTATGCCCGCACTACGTTGTGTTGGTTGCAGACGACGGACAACATTGATCTTGGCTGAGGCTTGCAGAGCAGGACGGTACCTGGAGGTGGACCACTGGGCGGGACGTGTTCAGAGCGGACGGCGGGACCCGAGGAGTAGTGGAGCTATCTGTACCCACCCTTCAGGTGGGATTTCCAGTGGACAGCTCGGTGTAGCAGCTTTTACTTTACAGTTGATGTTTTCCCTTTCAAGTTGTACTTTACTTTCAGTTTGGGTTTGTATACTGGCCCATTTACTTTTCCCCACTTTCAGATGTACTCTGTTTTTACTTAGTGTTTACTTTCCGCTTGCTTACTCTATGGTGTTTGTTTACTTTACAAAGGCAATGCCTTCCCTTTTTACCGGGAATTACGCCTTGGTGCTAGTCTCCAGCCCCTGGCCTATGGAAGGCGGGCTTGGGGTAGTCACGACACAGACCCCGAGGGCGGGTCGTGACATAACGTTATAAAAGTGGCTCCAAGAGGTCCAAAATAAAACCCAATAAATAACTTTTATTGTAATTATTAATAATGTAAAATAATGACATGTGACATGGTAATTTTTGAATCCTTATCATAATTTTTTTACAATTAATTACTAGATTTACCCTTAATCGTGGTTATTAGAATTACATTGTTTATTATTCATATTGTCCAAAAATAAAAGAGACTAATTTACTAAATTTTTTCCTTATGATTAAAAATATTTAATCAATATCAATGCAAATAAAAATGTATAATCGGTTATCATTAATATTACAATCATCCCATAGATGAAGTGAAAATGTATTTTTAATGTGAAATTGTTCAAAAGTCTACATTGTTTTTATATCTAAATTTATTATAAAAATGATTACAATGATTCAAATTGGAGTAATATATGTATAATAGATGTAATTTTACAATAAAACCAACATAATATATAATTGAATATTATAATTTATTTATATGAAAAGCCATCATTCAATTAAAATTTAGTATTTTGAGTATTCATCAAAAAAATAACAATATCAAAGAAAAATACATAAAACTAAACCAAATAAAATATTGATATTAATAAATAATAATTTTGGATTATTTTGGAAAAAACATTATGAATGTGTTTTTTTAATAAGTGTTCCATTAAAACATAGAAAAGTTGTCTTTGGGAAATATACATCAATTATGCATAAAATAGGAATATTTTTGAATCATATTCTTTTCAAATATATTATATTAATGTAAACAAAAATAAATATTTGGTTAACATATTATAGTATGTACTATTAACACTAAAAAAATATACTATCGTGGAAATAAATATAATATTAAAAAACAATAATTTTTCATTTTATATGATCAAATTGGAAAATGTTGTATGATATCAGACAGAGTGTTTCCTACTAAAATTATAGGATTTACATTCTCCCCACATTAATATATTTCTTCCACAAAATTTTAAATTTGAATAGAAAACTAAGGTTTTTACTTATCAAAATACAATTATTAAAATCCAACAACAGAACATGTGTTTATAAAACATCCATTTAGAAAGAGAGAATGGAACGCATAAAGGTCACATGCGACAACACATACAAGGGTTTCACATATAGAAATTTTATTTGAATATTAAACTAATTATCATTTTATGGTGGAGAGTTATAGAGAACATGGTAATTATAAATTTTACAATCACAATACATTAAATCTGTGATCAGTAAAAATACCATTGATTTATCAACAAGTGACGTAAATAGATAATTTTATTCACTAAATATTATATTTATATAGTCGAGGAACTCCTTTACCATCTATATAAATAAAATAGAAAGATACATTTTATTAAAAATAATATTTTCATTGTTTAATAAATTTCCACCACAAAAAACATTCTCCAAATGAGGAGTATTTAAGATGAATTCTTCACACTAGAGGCTCTAGAATAAACATCCAAATAATTACATGATCTAAAAAATATTAACTATTTATGCACAACTTCATGAAACTTTTCCCCAAACAAATTTTTTTCATAGAAGATAAATTAATTCTCCATAAATAATAAATCATTATATAATTAAAAAATAATTTAATATCCAATGTCTATTAGTGCAATATAAAGTTAATGATTTATAATTTTTCTATTCACAATCATTAAAATCAATCAAAATTATTCTAGACTAAGATTTGATCCCAAATGTTTTATTGATTTTATAATAGTCATTAACTATAAATTTAATGAATTATATCCAACTAAATTCAATTACTCTTGATTTCTCAAACCAAAACGAAGTTGACCAAATAATCTACATGATATGATATATATTTATTCACATACCTAAATCACCATAAATCTATAATTGATTATTATAATAAGGTGAAATAAAAATCAATCTTTTATCAAATTAAATCCCCCAATATTATATTTTCCAAAATAATATAATGATAAAAAATATAGGACATCTACGAAAACAAAATAAATCACTTAACACCAAATCAATTTATAATCCCAAGTTTAATTACACAATAAAACATATATTCCCCAATAAAACTTAGTGTTTGTCTATATAATTGTTTAACTAAATTGAAATGTTTTACCCTGAATTCACAAAGGCTATTAGTAGTAGATGTACCCTTGTCACCCATCAGTTTTGGGTTGAATTCCTCTTGAATTGCTATACATGTGGGGTTTTATCTTATCCCGCATGATTTCCTTTTCCTAAAAATATATTATTATAAATAATATATAATTATATAACTGTTTTATACATATACTAAAATTTATATGTTCAAACGAAAAGGTTATCTGATACCATTAATTTTCCATCCAAAAATCTAATCACCCCTAATTACCTAAAAAATAAATGTCTCTAAAATTACTATAAGTCACCTTAAAATTTCATAACATAAATCCTCAAAAGGTGTATCCTATACACTATACTTTTGATAATCCATAAAATTATGAACCCATGATGAAATCTCAAACATTTAAAATACATATTATTAAAAAAAATTTGTTTATACCATCTATGAAACCAATTGTATGGACCAAACATAAAAATATAATGTTATAGTGTTTTAGAACTGGAATTGGTATTAAAGGGGTTTTTCATATTATTAGAGGATTCAAAAAATCTCTTACACAGAAAACCCACACATTACATGTCAACACTTATACTTAGTATCAATTTTTTCACCATATATAACATTTCAAAAAATTGTTTTTCTCTTTGAAATTGTTTAAGAATATGAAAATATCAAAATACATTCCTTTACATATCATGTGATAAAAACTAAAAAATATTGGATGAGAAAAGAAGGCATAGTATGGGATATATTATACATTAAATTGTTATCCTAATTAATACTATAAATCTCTTATATTGATTACCAATATATGAAATTTTTTATGAAAATAAGAAATATAACATTTTCACTTGAAAAATAATATTATATATTTGTCTTAGATAAAATCATTAAAACCCATATAATGAAATTAAAGAAACTTTTGGTAACATATATAGTCTTATTCAAAAACCCCTTCCAAAACCATTTTAATTAGAATAAACATACACCATACTTCCAAAATTTTCATTACCCAATGCATTGTAGTGCTATCTTGGCACACACACTATTTAATAATTTTCAGGAATACCCAATACTATCAAGACTACCCCTTGTTAATCTATAATTTATATACCAATATATATATGGTCACTCAATGTTATATTGTTACTAGATTTTCTGGTGCTATTTGAGTCACCCAATGTAAATGTGTTTGTGGATTTCCAAGCACTATATGGGCCACCACTTGTTTAATAAAAAAATACAACCTAATTAGTAAAAAAAATATAACTGTATCATTTTAATCATAAATAATTTCTAAATATATTTTATTTTTATATTAAAATTTCTTTTGTATATCAACAAACTATTTCCTTTTAAAAATTAATTGCTAACTTCAAAACACTATGAACATAAAAAAGAACATATTTTCTGTATGAATAAAATTTATTTTTATTAAAATTACCATTAAATGATTAAATATACAGGATAGTGTGAAAATATTCCCATTTACTATAATAAATATAACATTTCATTTAAATTTCATAAAAAGAATATTTAAAAGAAGATTTCTCAAATGAATTTCCCTTACAATGATTCCTATTTTTCACATATTTCTTTTAAAATTTCAAATAATAAAATTATATTAATTATTTAAATTATTGATATCCTTTTTAATGTTTATTATTTATTAAATACAACTTATTACTATTTTATAATAATAATTTATTTATTTATGTTTACAAAAGGAACTTTAATGACATTCAACTTTGAATACAAAATTACTTTGGTATGATGTCTATAGTTAAAGAAGTAATTATTCAACATTATCTATAATTATAATGATGAAATAATGATCATTTTTATACAACAATTATACTTTTATATCAATCGAAAAAATATTGATATAAAAAATGAACTATGTTACAATCAAGAATATAATAATTCATTCTTACTCATTAGTAACGTTTCCATTTTTCAATCATCATTATAGAAAAAAGGAAAGTATCTATTTATATTTCTATAATTGTAATAATATAATTAATATCATATAAATAATTTATCTATACTTATATTTGTATATATTCCATGTGATGTGGTGATTAAAAAAGAATCACATCACTTTGTGGATGTGATAAATCACATGTATACATGAACGATGATACAATTTCTTCGTTAAGAGGAGGATAAAAAATAAATGATATGCAATTTTTAATAACTATAAATATTTAATAAATCTAATATATATTATTTAATTATTTAATTATTACATGTTTTTGTAGCTGGTGATGGGAAATGAATTTCATTTGTTTAAGAGATGGTAGTTCACCCTACACGTGAATGATAACTTATTCACCCATTTTATTGAATTAGAGATGGAATTAAGTGATAATATTAATATAATAAAATAACATTATATGATTTATAATGTATTTATTATTTTGACATTGTTCAATTATATTTTAACGATGAGGAAGAGGAAAGAAAACCAAAACACTTAATTTAAAACAACACCAATTATTTAGAAATCCTTCACTTCTTAACCCCTTAAGGCCACTAATGGTCTTTTAATACCTAAAATAATACATATATACTGTGTGTAGGTATTTTTGAATGGTATTTTTGATTTTATTTATCTAAAAGGTTTTAATGTGTGAATAAATTAGATGATGATGTACCCGTATATATGAGAGGGAAATGGTACTCACTACTGGAAAACCAACCTATACCAACGGTTTGGAACCGTTGGTATAGGCCTCCAAACCGTTGGTATAGCCTATACCAACGATTTAGAGAACCGTGGCGAAGTAAGCCGTTGCAATAGGTCTATACCAATGGTTCTGGAAAAACCGTTGGTATAGACCTATACCAATGGTTTTGAAAACCGTTGGTACAAGTAATATGAAATACATGTACCAATGGTTTTATAACTGTTGGTATATGTATTTCAAAAAAAAACCATTCGGTGGGATTTGATCCCAGGAACCCCATTTATAATTAAACGACTTAACCACTAAGCTAACATGACTTTTGTAAGATATAATTTCATAAATATATATATATATATTATCATGATTATTTAAAATTTTGATTTATATAATGTTCTCGGGTAGTAGATCTAGAAAAAAATCAAAGTCACCTATCCCAATGGTTTTGAGAACCGTTGGGATAGGTGACTTTGATTTCTGGGGAATGTTGGTTTTCGGGACACCCTTTCCCAACGGTTTAGGCAAACCGTTGGGAAAGGTCCACTCTTTCCCAACGGTTTGCCCAAACTATTGGGAAGGAGGATCAAAACACACCCTTTCCCAACGGTTTGGCCAAACCGTTGGGAAAGATGCCTCAAAACACACCCTTTCCCAACTGTTTGGCCAAACCGTTGGGAAAGCCATGGATTTCCCCACTTTTCCCAACGGTTTGGCCAAACTGTTGGGAAAAGGTACCTCTACCAACGGTTTTTACAAACCGTTGGTATAGAAGTGTTGGGAAATGTCCAATTTCTAGTAGTGACTCTTAGAATTTCAAAAAAATAAATTTATTTTAATTAATTTTCATTTGAAAATGGGTAAAAAAAATTATATTTCTAATATTGGATAATTATTGGTCAAAATAATGTCATCCAGCCAAAATTAGATATGTTAAGACTAAATTTCTACACTCTTCATTTGGTTTGAACAATTATTTGTCAACATTAATTCCTTCCACAACAACATGGATATTTACACATTTAGGGTCTATCATGTCTCTATAAAACTAAGAATAACAGTAAATGAATCATTGATGGAATTTTAAAAAATATAACAATTAGTGTAAAGGACTTATTATTTTTATGTTGTTTATATCATTTAATAAAATATTTTATATTTTAAAATATCAATAATTCCAATTTAGAAAATATTTTTTTCATTGAATTTTGAAAAATATTATGAAAAATCAACAGATTATAAATTTATTTTATAAAATTAATAACATTTCAAGGAAATCTTTGAAATTATTTTAAAAAATTATTATATAAGAGTATAACGATATTAATTCATTTAATAACATTTAATTGATATTTCCATTAATAAAATAATAAATTTGTCAATGATGTTAATGAATTTAACTTAATTATTTCATAAATAAAAATTAAAAATAAATTTCACTGATTAAGACAAATATATGATATTTAAAAATACTATTTAGGGTCTAATTTATCATCTGTTGAAAATAAATGTTTCACATTCCAAAAATATCATTGTGAAATGTTTAGATTCGCATAAAATAAAATATTATTATGTGATTAAACTCGTCAATAGGGATAAAAGAGGCCATAAAATCATCCAAAGGAGTGATAAATTCCAAAATAAATCATCTAATATAATTGGAAGAATTTTTCATGTAATTTTAAAATCCATATCATAATCATTTCCTCACATAATTACGAAAGTTACCCATAAACGTGGTAATAAATATTACTATGATTACAATTCATATAATCCTAAAATAAAGGAAGAATATTTAATAAATTATTAAAATTTATTTCCAAATATGGAATTATTTTTTCGAAATTAAATCTAATATAAATTTATAGAATTAAAATAAAATTAAAATCATAGACTGGGTGAGAATATGGGTTCTTAAAGACAATTTTTTAAACGTTTACTATCATTTATCAACTAAATTATTATTAAAATTGATTCCAATGTTGTAAATTGGATTAATAAATTTACTATTAATCTAATGATAGTTATGAATAATTTTAATACACAATTTTATATACTAAATATTTTAGATTAAAATTACTTTTTCAATTAAAATTGTGTATTTTTAATTTTGAATTGAAAAACATGAATATCACATGAAATTATTAATACATAATAAAATGAAAATTATTATATTATAATTTAAAAAATTAGCTTTTTTTAAAATATAATTCATAAAGGTGTGAAAATTTTGTTTTAAAAAATGTGATTCAGCAAAATGTAAAGAGAAATTCTTTTAGAAAAATACACATTTTATGGGTAAAATTGGATTTGTTCAAATCATTACTCTATCAAATTTATTGAATCAATGTCAAGAAAATTTTATAAAAATGTTTAAAAATAAAATATATATTACAAATCACACATAAATATATAACATATAGGTGATAAATGGAATATTAAATAATAATATTTAGTTTCTTGTTTAAGAATGTTGTGTTGTATCTTGAATGGTAGATAACATAGTATTTCCTTTTAGAATAATTGGATGTCCAAATTTTATACTTATGTATGCCATAAAATTATAATAATTTATTTGTTACTATTAATAACACCTTATTTTATATATAGTTTATACTGCTATTTTGTTCATTATATTCGTATAGATAGTTTATGATTAGTTTGACGAGGCGTAGTAATGATATTCTGTAAGATAGTTTTTACCAAATATAATGATACTAATTATTAAGTCATATTGATCATTGTCATTGGTATATTCATATGATCAATGAATTGAAATTATTATTTAAGAGGATATTCTAAGAACTACATAGCCCCTTGAATCATAAGTAGGTATCACGAGACAATACAGTTTGGTAATTTTTCCAAAGCCTTAGAAAGCTATGAAGATGACTTAGACCGAAGCCATGATTTATTTTTTAGTTTATCTGGATCATATACTCAAATATATGTTTCCGGATATCCATAGTTATTCATTCATTCATTCTAAAATTAATTACTAATATCCAGGTGATTATTTGAAATGTTATAATATTCATATATATGTTTTCAACTGATGTGATTATTTATATATAATTTTTTTAGATAACACATATAATATTCTTATTATTCACCATGGTCATGTTACTTATTTAATGGAATTCTTATTATTAAATAATATTTACCTACTAATTTTGACAAATTTTTTGTAATCAACTATATGAAACTGTTATTGAGCATCTTATCTAGGCATTTATATTTTATTACTTTCCTTATTATTCTAAGAATTTTAATTGCTTGATATGAATTGATATAACAGAGGAAATAATGGTTTCCTCGTAGAAAATATGATTTTTTATTTTATGTTTTCAAAGGTAACATGATATTCAAGACATTAACTATTTTTACTAAGATGACTAAACTATATAAGGATTTGGGTTATTATCTATTTTATATAGATCTAATATAATAATGTAACTGTAACATCCCAGGTAAATAAAGAATAAAGAATTTTCATATTTATTAATATTTACGAATTAAATAGTAATTTTATTTTAAAGGGGTTGCTATGTTCGATAGCGTACCCGATACGCAACGATGAGTTTCTTTGAAACTTACGTAGCACACTAGTAATAAAATAATATTATTTTAAATGTTAGTTAACAAGTAGCCATTGTACTGGCAGGAATGGATAGAAATAACTAAAATATTATTATATAAGTTTTTAAATGTTTATACATTTACCCAATAAAAGATAAAGGCTTAAAATACGGAAAGAGTTCAATTTTAGGGCATATATACTCTAATTTTCACTAAAGGTTCACTTATCACCTTTTGATGGAGAACCACCATTAAATATATTTTTGATCGATCTTATAAATTCTATTGGACCAAATATAACTCTTCTTTAGAATCGGGACATCAAAATTTACTTTGTGTAAATTTTTGGTACCTTTCTGATAAAGTTCTTTTTTTAATGAATAGTGTAAAATGTTGTATTTTAATTCAAAACCTCTTTTTAATCTAATTTATCTATATGATTAGATTATCTTTTGAATTGGTTTTGAAGTGAAATTAGAATATATTTTTACCAGTTAATCCAATGGTGGTCATTGGAATCAATTTCACTTTGATATTGGACTTAAACTGGTGTCAATCTTTTGATACTTATTGTTTCACAAAAACACGCTATTTGTCATGATAGCGGGAATTAATTATTAAATTAATTAATTTGACTTATATGTTTTTAATTTTTTAAAATGGAATTCATTTTTGAATTCGGAATATCAAATATAGCTTAGGGTGAATTTTTGGTAATTTTCTGAAAAACTTCAATTTTTGATGAATAGTGAAACCACTAAGTGGTAATCAAGCAAACTGATTTTTCAGTTAAATGAAAATTTACCACTAATGTGTATTGAATTTTGAAAATCCTACATACATGGTTGTCATTAAGAAGTAAAATGTGGTTCAATGAGATTAAAATAATTTTTTGGTGAATAGTAACTTATTAAGTTCTTAATCGCGATTAGTGGTAATTAGGGTAGTTTAAGGTATAAATAATGCTTTAATAATAGGAAATGACCTAGACAAATGTCCCAAACTTATTGGTTGTGTCATGGCCGACCAAGACAAGCCATGGGCCAACTTGGGGACCTCATGGAGCCACTTTAGTTGGAAAATGACATTAATATATTTTTATTTAATGTTAAAGTGAAAATGACACTAACATAAATTGTTTTACTAAAACAATTTTTAAGTGGAGTTATACAAGTCCAAATTTTGATTATAAATAGTAATTGGAAAGCTAAAACGATTTCCTACATCATAGTATTTTTTTTATAATTTTTAGACATTAAATAAATTAAATTATATATGACATAATAATGATGCAGCGATGACATCATTATTTGACGATTTAAATAAAATGGAAAGATAATGAAAAATATAAAACCTACACATGGCCAAAACCAATTGGATGAGTGGATTTAGAATCCTTATCACCTTATCCACTAATTATATCAATGTGGGACCTTTTAAAACCGAAACACTTTTTCAAATAAAGTAATATTTCTTTACTTTCCAAAAGTGCCCCTCCTCTCCTCTTAAAAAAGGCCTCCACCTCTACCTCATTTAACACACTCCTAAAGCCTTTGGCTCGGCCAAAACCTGCCCATTTACTCTCTACACATCCCTCTCCTCATCCTAGAGTATTCACTTTGGGAATAATCCTTTCAAAGGAAGCCTTTAGGCTCAAATCAAAAGGAGTTACACTTTTAAAGGTAATTCATTCTCTTTTGTTCATTTGTTTTATTTTGCTTCTCCAACCCTCTAAACTCTTTTTATTTACTTATTTTGTAACAAAACCAGTATCTTCAATATACTAGGATGTTTTTATAAGATTTATTTGAGCTACACTCTCATACAACTACATCAAATGGTTAAAGAACATACAGTTTCTGTGGATGGCGAAATTCTGCCTCCCGAAACGATGATTGTTCAATACTCATTTAACACCTTCAAGGGTGGCCATTATGATGTAACTATTTTTATATATGATATATAATATGTGTATATTTTCTTTAAGCTTCTGTATTTTTCATTTTTGGCATACCTTTATGGTTTCCATTATGGGTAAACACGATATCTTCTTTTAAGGAAGTGCGGACTACCGCCCCCTAAAAGTGATGTGATTCGTTAATGACATATTTGGGACGTGTAAAGGATGGATTTAATGTTATTATATATGATGTTATACTGGAATTATTATATACCTCTATATCATTATTCTTTCTTTCCATTAAATTATGAGATAGAAATGAAAGTAGCGTTCATGCGTACGTACGGCTTACCGTCTCCATGAACGGTGCATTTCATTTCTTATCCCCAAATGTAATGTACTATTAAAATTACATGTATATAATGTATATATATAATTAATGATATATCTAAATGATGAATATAATTCTGGAATTAAAATATACATACCTCTCATTTAGTTTTAATTCCACTAATATGACAAAGAAATGAAAGTAGCGTTCATGCGTACGTACGGCTTACCGTCTCCATGAACGGTGCATTTCATTTCTTACCTCTAAATGATATATTATAAATACATGTATATGCTAGATATATATGATATATATGATATCCAAATCAGGAATTTCATTCTGGATATAAAGAACTTTTGACCACACGAACAACATGTAATTGTAAGAAGTCAACTTTCGACTTAAGAACCAAATATTGACAAAACAAACATTATTAACTTAAATGGATACATAATGTTTATAACATGGAAATAAGTGATATAAAAGGAATAATGAACATTAAAAAGGTTCTTAATCAAGTATAAATTAACATAGGTTTATTATTCAGGACGTTAAAGAATGATCGAGTCAAGTCAGACCCGAGGTAAGGGAACTTCTTAACCCAATTTCCGTTCTTTGGGTTAATCTCCTACTTTCAAATTATGTCATGATATTATTATGTACTATCTTGAATTTTTACTTTCTTTATGTGTACTTATAGTTAATACACATAATATATCTATTTTATTTAAAAATGATCTTTGTAAGGGACTTCGTCTCAATCTCCTTTCATTGAGGCATATTTCGTTTTATACACAACTTTCTTTTATACGGTGTATAAACCCCTTTGACTTTTAATTTTATACAAAAGGAATCTTTTTCTACGAAGCGTTTTACTAAACGACAAAAAGGAATGTTTTTTTAACGTACGCGGTGACAACGACTTTTTCCGCCGCCGCGAGTATTATTTGGTATTTGGCTTCCTCAACAAGCCGTAATGTTTTTAAATAAAATAAATACCATATAATCTTTTATGTATTTTGGTATTGAAAATGGTTTTGAAAAAGGATTCTATTATGTCAATATATTTATGATATATTGTGATTGAAATGTGGAAATGTTATCATTCCTTTATATTGGTTTTATGTTTTATGATTTTATATTGGTACTTGGACATTTTAACGGGTGGTTACGTTATAAACCATATGACGGGTGGTGCCGTGAATACCAGGACGGGTGGTTACGTTATAACCTCCAATGGATTGGGTATGGAAGTCGGCCGTATGACTATTCCATTATGTATGTATGGAAATTGGCCGTATGGCTATTCCATTAAGTGATATGTGTGGAAGTCGACCGTATGGTTATTCCACTTAGGTATGTTTATGTCCCAAGTTACCTTTATATATTCTATGTGTTCTTTATATGGGTTTTATGGTAATCTTTTGGTTACAAAAAGGTAAGTAATGATACTTTATTCAGTGAATATTTTTTTTACTACTTCACGAAGGTGAAGGTATTACTTTGATATAGTATACATGGTTTACTTGATGTTTGAAAAACTAACAGTTTTCATTCTTTTTGTATCCCTTACTGAGCTTTTTATGCTCACCCCAAGTTATTCGAAATGTTTTTCACAGGACTTAAAGTGGAATAAGGTCAAGGATGGGATCAAGGTAATTTCATGCTATCTAAAACATGGAATCTAGACATCTTTCTTTTTAAGAGTTTTTATTTTATGGAGACTTAGTAGAAGTGTCTACTTTGTAATCTTTTAAGATGTAATAGTTATGTTCTAATTCTCTAAAACTCTAAACCTGAAAAGATCCTCAACATGAATTATTCATTTAATTCAATATTAAGTAAGGTTTAAGGCTGGGGCCTTATAGTTGGTATCAGAGGTCGGTTTAGACAACTTTAGGTGTTAGAAAAGTGTTAAATTATAATATGATTGAAATGATATAGCATTTACGGATTACCATGTTGCTTCGCCTAAGATATTTCTGTGTTTAGAATGGTTTTCCGCAGAGGAAACAAAGCAGCTATGTTGGGAAGACATCAGGAGGAAGATAACCTTCCAAATCAGCAACCTGAGATGGTCGGAATCGGAACTGAACAGTTTGTTGCAGTGATGGCACAGTTGACTCAGGCTATAAATGGTGGTGGTATCCATGCACGAGATCAGCCAGATCAACTGCAGAGGAACATGTCAGTGGTGGAACATTTCATGAGGCAACATCCCCCATCATTCAGAGGATCATCTGACCCTGTGCAAGCTGAAGGGTGGATTAAAGCACTGGAGAAGATTTTTGATGTCATGGGGTGTTCAGAACATCAAAAGGTTAGTCTTGCTATTTACCGTTTTGAAGGTGAAGCTGATCAGTGGTGGTCGATGGTGAAAAATATAAGGGATAGTGATGAGATTGAGGATCTTCACTGGGACTAATTCAAAGGTATGTTTCTTGAGAAATATTTTCCTAAGGTGGTTCGTCTTAGGATGGAAAAACAGTTCCTAGAATTGAGGCAGGAGGATGATTCAGTGGCTGCTTATGAAGCAAAGTTCACTCGATTGGAAAGGTATGCTCCAAACTTCATTCGAGATCTTGATAGTAAAATAAACCGTTTTTACTCAGGGTTAAAGCCAAAGTATCGAAGGGCTTTAGCTTCTCGTGAGTTCAAAAGTTATGAAAAACTTGTTCTATGTGCGGAGAAGGTGGAAATGGAGTTTGCCGATGATCAGGTGTTCTATGACAAACAACAGAATAAGAGGTCTAGTTGGCAGGAAAAGGGGAAGAATTCATCAAAAAAGCAAGGAGTTAAGAAAACCAAATATCCATCCTGTGAGAAGTGTGGTAAAATGCATCCTGGAGAGTGTTTATCCAAGTCTGGTAAGTGCTTTCAGTGTGGTAAGTCTGGTCATATTGCTCGTAACTGTAAGGAAGATAATCAAGCAGGAAATGAAAAGCCAACAGTAAGATGTTTTAAGTGTAATGAAATGGGTCATTATGCAAACGAGTGTCCAACGAAGAACTCAACTGGGGGAATGCATCTAGACTACAAGAAGAAAGGGGTGGTAAAATCATTTGCAACAACTTCAGCAGATGTTGGGCTATCGAATGAAGTGGTATCAACTCCAGGGAGCTCAGTATTTTTCGAAGATTGACTTGAGGTCGGGGTACCATCAGTTGAAAGTAAAAGAAGCAGACGTTCCGAAGATTGCGTTCTGTACTAGATATGGCCATTATGAATTTGTAGTTATGCCTTTTGGGTTAACCAATGCACCTGCTGTATTCATGGACCTTATGAATAAAATTTTCCATGAGTTCTTGGATAAGTTTGTGTTTGTGTTTTGAGGTTTGTGAAGAGGTTATGTGTGCCTTGTGATTCACAGTTGAAGAATGAGTTGTTTTTTTTATCCTGGCAATACTAAGATTTACAGAGGTCTTCGGGAGTATTACTGGTGGGATGGAATGAAAAGTGACATTTCTGATTTTACTGTGAAGTGTTTGACATGTCAACAGGTTAAAGCAGAGCAGCAGTTACCGAAAGGGATGCTTCAGCCTTTACCAGTGCCAGAGTGGAAATGGGAAAACATATCCATGGACTTTGTTGTGGGATTACCGAGGACATCTCGAGGTAATAATGCAATCTGGGTTATTATTGATCACTTGACCAAATCTGCTCATTTCCTTTCTATACGAGATACTTTCTCTCTTGATCAACTTTCCTGTCTGTATCTTAAAGAGATAGTCAGGTTACATGGAGTTCCTCTCTCCATTGTATCTGACCGTGATCTCAGGTTCACATCTAACTTTTGGAAAAGCCTTCAGAAGTCGTTGGGTACTGAATTAAATTTTAGTACATCTTTTCATCCTCAATCAGATGGGCAGTCAGAACGAAAAATTCAGACATTGGAGGATATGCTACGAGCTTGTTCTGTGGATTATCAGGGAAGTTGGGACCAACATCTTTCTTTGGTTGAGTTTTCTTATAATAACAGTTTTCATTCCAGTATACAGATGGAACCATTTGAGGCACTATATGGGAAGCGGTGTCGAACTCCATTATTTTGGAATGAAGTGGGTGAAAGGAAGCTTATGGGACCAGAATTGGTAGAAGAGATGGCAGAAAAAGTTCAGCTGATTCAGAAACACATGAGAACAGCTCAGAGCAGGCAGAAGAGTTATGCGGATAACCGGAGGAAGGATCTATCTTTCGAGGTAGGTGATCATGTTTTTCTCAAGGTTTCTCCTTGGAAAAGTGTGATGAGATTTGGTAAGAAAGGAAAGTTGATTCCATGGTTGGTTGGACCATACGAAATTCTGGAAAGAGTTGGATCAGTTTCATACCGAGTGGCTTTACCTCCGAGTTTATCTCAGGTACAAAATGTTTTTCATGTTTCAATGTTGAGAAAGTATATGTCAGATCCATCTCATGTTTTGAGTCCAGAGGTAGTTCAGCTGGAAGAGAACCTATCTTATGAGGAACAACCGGTCCAGATTCTTGACCACAGGGAGCAGGTGTTACGGAATAAGGTGATTCATCAGGTAAAGGTTTTGTGGAAAACCCATGTGATTTAAGAGGCAACGTGGGAATCTAAAAATGCTATGAGGGATAAATACCCCGACTTATTTTGATAAGTGAATAAAATTGCGAGGACGAAATTCCCAAAAGGGGGGAAGGATGTAACATCCCAGGTAAATAAAGAATAAAGAATTTTCATATTTATTAATATTTACGAATTAAATAGTAATTTTATTTTAAAGGGGTTGCAATGTTCGATAGCGTACCCGATACGCAACGATGAGTTTCTTTGAAACTTACGTAGCACACTTGTAATAAAATAATATTATTTTAAATGTTAGTTAACAAGTAGCCGTTGTACTGGCGGAAATGGATAGAAATAACTAAAATATTATTAGATATGTTTTTAAATGTTTATACATTTACCCAATAAAAGATAAAGGCTTAAAATACGGAAAGAGTTCAATTTTAGGGCATATATACTCTAATTTTCACTAAAGGTTCACTTATCACCTTTTGATGGAGAACCGCCATTAAATATAGTTTTGATCGATCTTTTAAATTCTATTGGACCAAATATAACTCTTCTTTAGAATCGGGACATCAAAATTTACTTTGTGTAAATTTTTGGTACCTTTCTGATAAAGTTCTTTTTTTTAATGAATAGTGTAAAATGTTGTATTTTAATTCAAAACCTCTTTTTAATCTAATTTATATATATGATTAGATTTGTTTTTGAATTGGTTTTGAAGTGAAATTAGAATATATTTTTACCAGTTAATCCAATGGTGGTCATTGGAATCAATTTCACTTTGAAATTGGACTTAAACTGGTGTCAATCTTTTGATACTTATTGTTTCACAAAAACACGCTATTTGTCATGACAGCGGGAATTAATTATTAAATTAATTAATTTGACTTATATGTTTTTAATTTTGTAAAATGGACTTCATTTTTGAATTCGGAATATCAAATATAGCTTAGGGTGAATTTTTGGTAATTTTCTGAAAAACTTCAATTTTTGATGAATAGTGAAACTACTAAGTGGTAATCAAGCAAACTGATTTTTCAGTTAAATGAACATTTACCACTAATGTGTATTGAATTTTGAAAATCCGAAATACATGGTTGTCATTAAGAAGTAAAATGTGGTTCAATGGGATTAAAATAATTTTTTGGTGAATAGTAACTTATTAAGTTCTTAATCGCGATTAGTGGTAATTAGGGTAGTTTAAGGTATAAATAATGCTTTAATAATAGGAAATGACCTATACACATGTCCCAACATTATGGGTTGTGTCATGGCAGACCAAGACAAGCCATGGGCCAACTTGGGGACCCCATGGAGCCACTTTAGTTGGAAAATGACATTAATATATTTTTATTTAATGTTAAAGTGAAAATGACACTAACATAAATTGATTTACAAAAACAATTTTTAAGTGGGGTTATACAAGTCCAAATTTTGATTATAAATAGTCATTGGAAAGCTAAAACGATTTCCTACATCATAGTATTTTTTTTATAATTTTTAGACATTAAATAAATTAACTTATATATGACATAATAATGATGCAGCGATGACATCATTATTTGACAATTTAAATAAAATGGAAAGATAATGAAAAATATAAAACCTACACATTGCCAAAACCAATTGGATGAGTGGATTTAGAATCCTTATCACCTTATCCACGAATTATATCAATGTGGGACCTTTTAAAACCGAAACACTTTTTCAAATAAAGTAATATTTCTTTACTTTCCAAAAGTGCCCCTCCTCTCCTCTTATAAAAGGCCTCCACATCTACCTCATTTAACACACTCCTCAAGCCTTTGGATCGGCCAAAACCTGCCCATTTACTCACTACACATCCCTCTACTCATCCTAGTGTATTCACTTTGGGCAGAATCCTTTCAAAGGAAGCCTTTAGGCTCAAATCAAAAGGTGTTACACTTTTAAAGGTAATTCATTCTCTCTTGTTCATTTGTTTTATTTTGCTTCTCCAACCCTCTAAACTCTTTTTATTTACTTCTTTTGTAACAACACCAGTATCTTCAATATACTAGGATGTTGTTATAAGATTTATTTGAGCTAAACCCTCACACAACTACATCAAATGGTTAAAGAACATACAGTTTCCGTGGATGGCGAAATTCTGCCTCCCGAAACGATGATTGTTCAATACTCATTTAACACCTTCAAGGGTGGCCATTATGATGTCACTATTTTTATATATGATATATAATATGTTTATGTTTTCTTTAAGCTTATGTATTTTTCATTTTTGGCATACCTTTATGGTTTCTATTATGGGTAAACACGGTATCTTCATTTAAGGAAGTGCGGACTACCGCCCCCTAAAAGTGATGTGATTCGTTAATGCCATATGTGGGACGTGTAAAGGATGGATTTAATGTTATTATATATGATGTTATACTGGAATTATTATATACCTCTATATCATTATTATTTATTTCCATTAAAGTATGAGATAGAAATGAAAGTAGCGTTCATGCGTACGTACGGCTTACCGTCTCCATGAACGGTGCATTTCATTTCTTATCCCCAAATGTAATGTACTATTAAAATAACATGTATATAATGTATATATATAATTAATGATATATCTAAATGATGAATATAATTCTGTAATTAAAATATACATACCTCTCATTTAGTTTTAATTCCACTAATATGACAAAGAAATGAAAGTAGCGTTCATGCGTACGTACGACTTACCGTCTCCATGAACGGTGCATTTCATTTCTTACCTCTAAATGATATATTATAAATACATGTATATGCTAGATATATATGATATATATGATATCCAAATCAGGAATTTCATTCTGGATATAAAGAACTTTTGACCACACGAACAACATGTAATTGTAAGAAGTCAACTTTTGACTTAAGAACCAAATATTGACAAAACAAACATTATTAACTTAAATGGCTACATAATGTTTATAACATGGAAATAAGTGATATAAAAGGAATAATGAACATTAAAAAGGTTCTTAATCAAGTATAAATTAACTCAGGTTTATTATTCAGGACGTTAAAGAACGATCGAGTCAAGTCGGACCCGAGGTAAGGGAACTTCTTAACCCAATTTCCGTTCTTTGGGTTAATCTCCTACTTTCAAATTATGTCATGATATTATTATGTCCTATCTTGCATTTTTAATTTCTTTATGTGTACTTATAGTTAATACACATAATATATCTATTTTATTTAAAAATGATCTTTCTAAGGGACTTCGTCTCAATCTCCTTTCATTGAGGCATATTTCGTTTTATACACAACTTTCTTTTATACGGTGTATAAACCCCTTTGACTTTTACTTTTATACAAAAGGAATCTTTTTCTACGAAGCATTTTACTAAACGACAAAAAGGAATGTTTTTTTTAACGTACGTGGTGACAACGACTTTTTCCGCCGCCGTGAGTATTATTTGGTATTTGGCTTCCTCAATAAGCCGTAATGTTTTTAAATAAAATAAATACCATATACTCTTTTATGTATTTTGGTATTGAAAATGGTTTTGAAAAAGGATTCTATTATGTTAATATATTTATGATATATTGTGATTGAAATGTGGAAATGTTATCATTCCTTTATATTGGTTTTATGTTTTATGATTTTATATTGGTACTTGGACATTTTAACGGGTGGTTACGTTATAAACCATATGACGGGTGGTGCCGTGAATACCAGGACGGGTGGTTACGTTATAACCTCCAATGCATTGGGTATGGAAGTCGGCCGTATGGGTATTCCATTATGTATGTATGGAAATTGGCCGTATGGCTATTCCATTAAGTGATATGTGTGGAAGTCGACCGTATGGTTATTCCACTGAAGTATGTTTATGTCCCAAGTTACCTTTATATATTCTATGTGTTATTTATATGGGGTTTATAGTAATCCTTTGGTTACAAAAAGGTAAGTAATGATACTTTATTCAGTGACGATTTTTTTTACTACTTCACGAAGGTGAAGGTATTACTTTGATATAGTATACATGGTTTACTTGATGTTTGAAAAAATAACAGTTTTCATTCTTTTTGTATCCCTTACTGAGCTTTTTATGCTCACCCCAAGTTTTTCGAAATGTTTTTCATAGGACTTAAAGTGGAATAAGGTCAAGGATGGGATCAAGGGAATTTCATGCTATCTAAAACATGGAATATAGACATCTTTCTTTTTAAGAGTTTTTATTTTATGGAGACTTAGTAGAAGTGTCTACTTTTTAATCTTTTAAGATGTAATAGTTATGTTCTAATTCTCTAAAACTCTAAACCTGAAAAGATCCTCAACGTGAATTATTCTTTTAATTCAATATTAAGTAAGGTTTAAGGCTGGGGCCTTATAGTAACCACTAGTTCTAAGATACTATCGTTAGTATCATTAATGTTATTATTAGAGAAATGTTTATATACCCCTCTAAATTAGGATAAGAATAGCTATTTAAGAACCCTAAAATTATTCCTATGAATAATATGAAATCATATGTTATTGCAATGAAATATGTTTTGATTTCATAGAAAACAAATAATGTCATTTATCTACATGTGATTTTGGTTTTTGTATAGATTCATATTGAGATAATAACCCCAAAAATAGTTGGTTGTGAATATATCAACCCTAATTTTAATATAGGGTGATTGTTTTTTTACTGCACACATGGGTTCTCTGCCCCAAGGGATATTTTTTTGTAAATTATCACTTTTTTTAGAAAAATTATTGAATTGAAAATTTATTTTTTATTTGAGAATATTATCAATAAAACTGTGATTATCATTATGAGAGTTGATATTACTTTTTTGAAATTATGTTTTTCATTTCTATTGTTTCAAAATTATATGTAATATTTTTATTATTAATATAAAATCATGTTTATATAACTCTATAAAAACGATTCATAGTGGATTGAATGTAAAATATGTCAAAATAAATAATATATATAGACACTTCCCTCTACAACAAGATAACGATTTTTTTAAATTGAGAAGATTGTGATTATATTTTGGACATTTTATCTAGGTTACAAATTTTATACATTCATGTATCGAAGAACCTATTACCTCATAGTATGATTGATTGATTTTTTTTCTAGTTCATGTGAAAAAATCCACTATATAATAATGGAATTAAAAATCCATTGATAGAAAAATATTCTATCAAGCCCATGAAAATGTTCCCTTTGTCATTGATAAGAAATAGAATGTTGAAGGGTGTTCTTGTAGTTTATTTTTTAAAATATAATAATGATAAATAATAGTGATTCATTTAAAACAAAAGAAAAGTTGAATCATTTAGAGATAATTTAAATGAATATTTTTAAGGATTCACTAATCACTAAAAAAATTATTTGTGAGATATGGCATGATCTATAATGAAAATTAATTAATCAATGATAGAAGGAAAGTAAATGTTTTATGGAGTTTGAGAAAAACATTAAAATATTATAAAGGTGTGTTTTGGATTGTATATCTACACCATAATTTAATATAGATTAATTTATTTATTGAAAAATGTCAATCCTTTAAAGGACACCAGTTTCTTAGACATTTTCGTCTTGTGATGATATGGTATCTTATTCCATCAGGAAAGATAAATAATTATTTATGTCATATAATTTTAAATTTAATAAAGAGGTAAATATGAGGACTAGGTACCAATAAAATATATATGAGGTGATGGAAAAGTAAAGGGGGATGTAAATTTCCACATGTGATAATTGAATAATAAAACATGTTTGATCTTTCGTGATGGGAATGAAATGTTTTATGTGTGGAGTGCAAAGACATAATGTGTGTCAATTAAAGGTTCATAAAGAATAAATAATAATTGTTTATACTATAATGATATGGGGAACTGAGTGAGTAAATTAAAATTACATTAATGTAATAAAACTCATATGATATTAAGAGAACATGGCTAAGCTTATTCAATCCCTACATCTGATGATGAAATCCTTTATTTATGATAATATATACTTCAATCAAAATATAATTATTTAATTTATTCTATATGAATTCACGTTTTTGTATATTTCATATATCTTGAGTCCTCCCTTAAAAATCTATGGAAATAATAAATAATCAAGTTACCTATTAGTAATATTGTTATTTTAAATTTTTATTAAGTTGAACAGTTATTAAGTATTTTAAAAAATGGTAGTTATACACATGTTCGGCTAGGTCATGATGGTAATTTATATTTTATTCATTTAGATCCATTCATTTATTATTTTTTAAATTTTGTATAAAATAATATTTTTAAAAAATACTAATACAAAAAATAATCTTTTACTTTTATTTCTTGTGAATTGATGTCCATCTATCCCCTTTTCACATATATGGTATGATGGTCATCGAAATTCTGTTAGCCAAATTCTCTAAGGTTTTAAATTAAATCATAGATTATAAATACTTTCATAATTCCTAATTTTTAACAATTATAATATTTATCCAAGAACATGAATATGTGATATTACAGGTAGAAGTTGTATCTCTCACTTCCCATTTTCAATAGATGTTTAATTGTAACATTGTAACAATATAATTGTAAAGAAAATTATTTTCAATAATTTAACTATTTATTTCCAATGAAAAATTAAAAATGGTTAATATTTTTAAAGTGTTATGATGTAATACCCAATTATTTTACAAGAATAACATTATGTTCGACAACTTAAACGACATGCGACACTCAGATTGCATGAACCAAAAAAATATTATTATTTCAATATGAAAATTATAATCTAGAAATTTAATTATCATCTATGAATATAAGATTAAAAATTAGGAAATATATATATATGTATACAAATCAATAAAAATTTATTTTTTAATTCTATGGAAATAATAAAGAAATTGATTATAATGTTATTTTATCCTAAATAATTCATTTATTAAAAAAAATTAAAAAAAAGTATTATTTATTATCATATATAATCATGAATTAGAAAAAATTATTTCTTAATTATGTTATCAATATTATGTTAGGGTTATTTTTTATCTTCTTGTACAAATATTTATTTTTCCATAAATAGTGAAAAATAATAATTTTTTTCAAAAATTAATTTTTTAAAATTATATACATTGTTCCATGTATTTTATTAAAATTTTAAAAATAAAAATTAGTTAAAAAATATTATTAATAATCCAATTATGATCATTTTTTTATATATTAATATCAAAATTACATTTAAATCTTCTTTATACATACAAGTAGCGTTTTTATTAAACCATTTTACATTGTGTTTAGTGTTTTTACTTAAAAAATATAATAAAGTAATAGTTATTTAATAATTAAAAATGATTACATTATTTAAAAATAGGAGGTTCAAAATTGATAAATTTGAAACATTTATTTTCTGTCATTATATATAGTAAACAAGATAATTTTAGTCACTGTAAAATGAGTGAAAGTGGTAAAATATTACTAAAATATATAGATAATTCAGTAATGTTTCCATAACACTTTCCTTTATCATATTTTATATGTTTATTTTTAACATTTACATCAAAATATTAATAATATGCAAATTTTGATACAATTTTTAATTCGTATTTTACATTATATTAATATAAGTAATAAATTTTTTGAAAGATCACTCTCATGAAATTTTAACTTCTCAATTATGTTCACATAATGATGAGAATAATTAATGAATAAATAATTTTTTTAGAATTATTATATAAATTTTATCATGTCAATTTATATCAAATATTTACTAATTATTAAATTACCATGAACCCATACAATACATCGGTAGAGTTTTTACTCAATTAATGAAAAAATATAATAACTGATTTTTAAATTTTTAAATTTAATAATATATGTTGAAGTATTTTGTTTCGTAATATTTAGATCTTAATATATAATAATAATGATGTTATGAAGTGTTATATTCTAATTATATCAATTTCTTAATTTCACGAAATTAAAATTAATTGAATTGTGTCAAAAAATATAATATGGATATATTTTTAAAACAATATTTTATAAAACTATTTAGAAATAATTAAAATATAGAAATTGGAAATTGGATATATGATATAGTAAAATATATTAACTCCTTCCAATTTGAGAACCAAATAGTATCTTATTTGATAAATCACTACCCATTATTATTGAAATAATTAATTAACTTGGTTAAGGATACATTTTGTTACCCGAGGCATTAAAAAATGGAATAGTTTAATGTGAAAAAATAATTATTTAATATTCTTAGGAAGATTAAATTTATGCCTGAAATTACTTTTCTAATAATCACTAGCCATTGGGAATAAATTTTCTTGATAATTATTTTACTAGATTTTTTACTCTTTTTAGGAATTACCTGGATATGCTTTCTATCAATTATAAATGGACAACCCTACCCTCTCCTAAATAAACACAATAAAGAAAACAAGATCGATAAATACCTAGAAATTTATCTTAATAAAATTCATATATAAGTTCAAGATGTACTAGTATTCCAAATAATATTATCCATGGGTTCATTAAGAAAGTATTTAAAGAAGTGGATTCTATATTACCAAATCTCTTCAATTTTTTAATCATATACTTCCTATAATTATTTTTATAGATAATTAAATAATTACCTAGTTATTCTAAAATCCATAAAATATTATTATTATTGTAAAACCACAATTATCCACTATCTTTTCCATCAATGCATTTGTGAATTTATCTCTTGTGGATCCATACGGCTTAACATATCTGCATAGTGATAAAATTTATTTTTCATCACCATATTCTATTAATGGGTATTGTTATTATTATAATGTTTATATGAGATATTTATGTCCAAATTATGATTTTTCTACTTATAATATCATACTTACCTTCAAATTTAATAGAAAATGAAATTGTTTCTCATGAATAAATTTAGCATAACCCATCCATGAAGGGATAATATATATTTTTCATTTACTCATTACATGGATTGTAACAAGGATGGATATAATTTATACATATGATATAAAAGATATAAAAATAAATTTTTTTATTTATCAATTATTATTTACCATTCTTTTGCTCCCTCTATTTGAAAATAGAAATTACATGCATGAATACATATGAACAAACTCCTCCATAAATGGTGCCACTAATTTTTCTATCTCTACATTATATATATATGATATTAATTTAATGATTTTTATTATGGATATTTTTGAATAAGGATCAATGAAAATGCTCAAAACTACTATAACAGAACATATGTCATGGAAAGGTAGTAATTTCCAAGAACAATGATTTTAATGAGTAATTTTTAATAAATATATCATTATTGGAAATAAATAAATAATATCTTGTTTGATATATATTATCATTATTCTATAATACATTTATATATATTTATTATTTTATATAATAAGTTTTATCTCATAAAATGTTATTCGGAAAACTAGGTAAGGATTCATTTCACAATCTTACTATTATTTACAACTAAATATATTTATGTCTATAATGTGGAAAATATTTCTTAATTATATATTATAACCAATATATTTTATTATCTGATATTTATTTATAAAAAGTTAAATTTTTTACATTGATTTTATTCTATTTAACAACCCACAATATCGATATAATGTTTTTAGGGAGACCAATCTGTAATTTTGCACTTAGTCCATAATATATATTATTCCATTGTTATAAAATGGTTTATTAATTTCATTTAAAACCTCTTCTTACATTTTAAAAAATGGTATAATGGAATTTTTTCCCTTTTTCTAAATAAAGTTAATCGTTTACATTAAAAAATACTGCGAAGGGAATATTTTCTAATAACATATATAATTAATGTAATTTTACACTGTAAATATCATTTAATAATTTTAAGAACAATTGTTTCACTTCACAATATTTATTTCATTCAAAATTCGGTTACATTATATTTAATTTTTTTTTGATATTTTAAATATTTGATTTTATTGTTAAAATATAAATTTTGCAAAATAGTTTTTTCAATAGTTTAAAAAAATAAATTTTCATCTATGTCATCATGATTTATTGATTTTTATGATTTACTAATTATATAATTCCGTGTTACCATAAAACATGTTTATGCATTGTTTATGATTCATTTAACTTTGGAATTGACTAATATTACATATAATAGTTCTTAAAATATTGTTTATTATTTATAAGGATTTTTAATTATGTTGTATTGATTATCCATAAAAATAAATGATTATAACTTTTATGGTATAAGAGGGGGAAAGAATTATATAGAGCTCTATGAATTGGCTGTTCTAATTAATCAAAATAAATAGGGTAATTTGATGATGTGTTAACCAACTAAGTAAATGATTTTGAATGAGAACATGGTTGTATATTTAGATATATTAAAATATAGCCTTTATGGCAATTTAAATAATTATTGTACTATAATTTCCATTGTTATAAAAATGATACAAATTTTATTATGGTTTTTTGAATAGTTATGATATCAAAGAATCAGTTTCAAATCCATATCATTATTTATATTTAATTATTTTTTTACCATTTATGTGAGACATATTTCTATTTCTGATCAATATATTAATTAACTAGATGTGTTTTTTAGTTATTTAAATTTTCAGAAAAATTATTCCTTATATTTTCAAGATTCATAACATTATAAGTAATAGTTTGTGAGAATCCAGTATCATCTGTATGGTTTCCTTTTTTATTAGATGGAAAGATTTGTAATATAATTAATTGTTTTTGAATATTATAGTTGTAATAGTTGTGTCCTCAAGGAATATACGTGGTTTCATTTAATTTTTTAAAATATATCATGTGATTCAATGTTTATTCAGTTTACTATAAAAATAAACTATTCAGCCCCATTAGATGTGACCAAATTTTTATAGTGTATAAGAAATAATCTAACAACCATCACTAGGATAATTGAGTGAGTGGATTTACAGTCTTTGAAATTTTATGTTATAATTCATATTTTGGAGATGGTTTTTCATTCTTCATGATTATTTACTTGGGGTCATGGGTTTTACAACATTTTTTCCTTATTTTATTAATCTTTTATGAAATACAATTTTTTGGAATACAAACATACAATATGTTGATATTTTACTTTTTTACGTTCTCTTGGTGGAAATATTGTTACCAATGTTAGGTCATGTATCCCTAGAAATGTTTTGTATTCTATGAGGATTGGAAATCTTCTTTTAGTAATGGAAGGTCTAACATATGTTCAAGAGTGTTGGGTGATCTAGGATAGTTGATGGCGTAATTAGTTGGGTAGCTACACGGTTTTGGAAATCTCTTCCAAATTTTCATTTTTGGTTATTTTTTAATGCATATAAAGAATTTACCATTTAATATTCCATATTTTCTAAATTTTAGAGGTTTATTTAATAAAAAATCATGATATTACATCTGTTATATATTGTTAGTGATTTTAATAAAATATATTAAAGGTTACATAATAAGTGGATTATTTAAAAACATGTAAAATAAGGGATATATGTATGAGAAAAATTATTTAATCCATGATTTATATGGTTAACCTTCTTATCATATATAAATTACTAATGTAAAAAATACATAGTTTGACATGTGGTGATAGTTAAAATGAAAACACATGTAAAAGTAATAGTAAATTAATTTCACAAATACATTAATTGTCTTTTCATGAGAGATATATCTTTATGTCATTATCTTATTGTAGAGATTTTATGTAATTTTGGGGGGATAAAACCTTGTACTTTGAAGTTATTCATCACTGGAAATCATAATAACTCAATAGTCTATTAATATATTTTTGGTATATTGACACATAATCAATGTTTAGTCCTTTAATATGTCGATTCTGGGTTGGCCACATATAATCATCATGCTAACTCACATTACATTCCTTACAAGGATATAAATTTTGTTTGATTGGTGTAATATATTTAGGTGTTCCAAACAACATGAGAAAAACATAAAATAATCAATGTTGTTATAAACCTTATGTCACCCATCTCTCTTATGTTGTGTGAGACCATAATGGTTATAATAATTTCCAAGAAATTTATAGGCATTATAGTTTTCAAATAAATTTAATATTAAATTTTATATATGACAATAATTAAGAAGGGGGTGAGATGGAATATAACTATATAGCACATCTAAAAATGTGATTCCGACTCTAATATATTTTACACATTCGTTGTTCACACAATAGAGTATAGTTTTTTATGTTAATTTAATTATGTTAGTAGATTGTAATCTAATTTAAAATTTTTCATTCCATTAAATTCAATTAATTATTCCTATAGAAAACAAAATAATCTCCAATTTTCCATTATGAGTAACCTCTAAATGATTTTTTAATGAATTTAACAAAATTATATACCAAATATTGTAGATATTATATCTTCTTATAAATTCAAAAGTTTACATAAATTAAAAAAAATGAGTATATTATATTTATTGTAATATATAAAGATATTATTTTTAAATTTATATTCCTGTAATATATATAAAATTTTATTAATATATTGAATATTCCAGAATATGGAATATAAAAAACATTGGGGTGAAGGAATATTTATTAAAAAAATATCATTATTGTATTAATGTTTTACTATTTAAAAAAATTCCAATGTTTTATTAAATAATTAATATCATTATAGCTGATATATGATAAGAATTTTGTAATAAAAATTACTATTTATTTATAATTTTTATATAATACACATATAAAGTAAACAAATAATTTTTTTGATTATTATATTATGTTATTTATTTATTTATTTAGTTTAAAAAGATTATACACATATTTTTTATCATTACTTGAGTTTTTTTTTTGAATATTTTAATTTAATTACCATCATCGGAATTAAAATTACCATAATAAATTATATAGAGATCTAACATTTATTTACATGTGTATTAAATCAATTTTAAGATCAATATTATTTTAGTCATGTATTTTGTGTTCCAATGGCTTAGTCTCATGAAAACATTTATCTTGAAAATCAATTATACATTAAAAACATAAAAATAACTAAAAAAATTATTCTATATATATGTATAACTCTCATGATATACATTGTATATGTATTCAACTGATCTTTTAAATTAATAAAATTCCTCATCTAAAATCCTTTTATGGAGAGGAATAAGTAACATGAATCAGTATAACATGGGTGAGCATCATCATGTCATAAGGATATGAACATCATCAAAAATATGTTGGAAACATTTGATGAAGTCATCTAATATAGAATACACATAATGATGAACTACAAGAGAATAGTGGTCAAGCACAACAGAAATTTGTGAACTAATATATCCTGATCTCCATACATATCATATGATGATATGAATAAAATAATTATTAATGAGAAAATAAAGCTTCATTATAATTAATAATTAACATTATTTTATGGGATATAACACATTTAACAATGCATTGTATGACTATATATTTCCCTCTCCACCCATCACATATCAATATTATCAAAATAATTGTCAGGACTAAACAACTAAATCCCAAAGCCGCTGCATTACTTTATTAAATTGGAAATATTATAATGAATAATCTCCCAAAGTATCATTCAGTTTAAAAGTTTTAGAAAAACAGATTTCATATATGATACCCATATTATATTGGGATGTACAAAATAAAACAGGATACATAACACAATTTAATTGACTACATCCTTGAAATATATTTCAAATATATCATCTTTCTAAACTAATTGAAGTAAGAAAAAGGGAAATATCTAATTATCAGAAATGATTAATTATAGTGGATGATTTAATGAGATAATAATAAATGATCCATATGGAATTCTAAAAAACATAACACAAATTCTAATAAATAAATAAATAAAACGGGAATGAAAATAAATCCTTTGATAATCTCAAAGAAAAAATAAAATGCATAATAATAATAATTGAATTATTAAAAAATTTAATTATTGGAAAACAATTTCCATGAACATGTTATCATTACCATCAATATCTATCCTTAGGATAGTATAAAACATATTATGTTAAAACCCATATAATTTTCCAACAGATTCATCTCATGAGACTACTGAGGCATACATGAGATTCAATTATCTGGTCCACAACACATATATTTAGTGTAAAAAAACTAATCCCCACACATTTAATAATCTATTTAATTAACTAACAAAAATTATTATCATTAAATCTCCATATTCTGTAAATGAAGTAGATTTTTAAATATATCCCCAATAAATAATATAACTATCGATGTGAACATCTTATGTATAAAATGTTATAATCATTATAAAACAATAATACCCACTTCATAAATGTATTAATATTTAAGATAAATTAAATGGTAATTTAAAGTGATCATTAGGATGTGATTTCTTCTTTAATATTTTAACATTCACAAAATACAGTGATATTGAAATGATAACTTTTACCGCATGTAATTTTTTTTGTCAAAACCCATTGGATGAGATAGTAAATATAGAATATCAAAATTCCATGAAGTATGTGTTAATCAGTAAATTAAATGTAAATTATAAATTATATAAACAACATTTATGTGAATTTATTTATTATAACAAATAACTCTTGGTGGAATATAAATTTTGATTAAATATAATACTATATGAGTAAATTTTGAATCATTAGATTCATGAAAAAAATATAAATTAAATATTTTAATATCATTAAATTAAGTAACTTAATTATAAAACATGTAATAATGAGTTATATAATATACACAATAGAAATTAGTGGTGAATATAGGCTAGGTATAAAAAAATAAAAGTGAGATTATAAATCACATTACATTGAATTTACTTTTCAGTTAACATATTTTACTCTCATGTATTAAAGTTTAATTCCTGTTATTATCGTATAATTCTACTATAAGGATATTTTAAATATAATATATGATCTTTATTCAGTATATTATTATATATTGTTAACAACCTTTCATTATTTTCACTGTTTTGGGTGTTAATTTTCATGTTTTTTAAGTATGTTTTCACTTGTTATATTTGTGATTATTATATAGATATTGATTTAATAATTTAATGGATGTGTACAGTGAATTGTGAATAATATATATTAGTTATATATTTATTTATAATAGTACATATAATTTGAAGATAAGAATTAAAATACAATATAAATTAAGATAGTAGGTCATACGTAAGTAAAAATACAGTATTGATATAATTATCATATAAAAAGAATCAAAATTAAATTATATATATTTATATAATAATATTATAATAAGATTTATGTTATATAGTTTACATATTTTTATTAAAACAATCCCCAATATAGTCCATGTGTAGCGTCAACAAATCACATCGCATTGAGGTGGTGGTAGTCCCCGCATCCACAATAGATGTTATCATATTCCCAATAATAAAAAGAATGAATGTTTATGTTATATAATAATTTTATAATCCTGATGAAATTATAAATAAAATTTATATAATATGATGAATATAAATCCATAATTAATCCTCACTATGAAATGTGGTAATTGAAGAATGTTCTACATTGGTTCTTGAGTTGGTAGTCTGTCGTACACACGAATGATGATTATGTATCTCATTTGATGGAAGAATGTTTGAGTGTATTTAGAAACCTTAACATAATATAATATAGATATATTATATATATTTTGGTATTTATAGAATCTTGGTATAAATATGGTAAGCTAATAGGTTTTGTACATGTTTCTAGGTCATTTTGTCATTTTAATTTATGTTTTATTCTTTTATTATGCTAATTATTCCCCTCAACACAGTAATTAATATTAATTAAATTATCTAATATTTGTGTTCAAATAATTATTTTACATAATGATAAATTATAAATTATCATTATTCCAAAAATTTAATCTATTCACCTAAATTAAAAATAAATATGTTGAGGAAATTAATTTAAAATAAATTATATAGATGCAATGGAAAAGTGCGTTTTTATGGTGAAATTGTTGAAAATTTGGAAATGGGTTTATATCCAATATCAATGTAAAATTGATTAAAATGTCCAAAACTTTATTAAATCATGTAAAATTTAACTAATTATTTATTTAAACCAGGTTAACATATAAAATAACAATATAAATAAATCATATTAAAATTTGGTTTTCAATTAAAATTTACTATTTTATATTAGTCATTGAAAAGTGAATATTCTAAAAATTTGACAAAAATAATATAATTTTAACATTAACATTTCAAATTTTTTGATTATTTCTAGAAATAATACTAAAAAATGTTTTAAATGTTGGTTTTAAAACTAAAGACCCGTTATAATGAAAAAAAATCCTTTAGAAATAAAATATGATTTTATGTGTACAATTACACTTTTTCTTCTCTTAGGGTAGTTAAATATAGTGGATGAGTGTAAAAGATATTTAATTGAATATATTACATATATATTTAACTAATACCATTCAGTAATGTAAATAATCTAATTTTTAAAGATAAACATCATTGATTGAATAAAAATTGTTTTATATAAAACAATTCCTCTATATAGAATTGTTTTTTTATATAGAATAAATTTATTTGCAATGAATTCATTTTATATTTGTGTAAACCAAATAATTTCATAATTCATTAATCTGATTCATATCCTCTAAACAAAATAATTGGATTGGACTTATTGTATTAAAGATTAATATTAATAATACTTGTTATATCTCAGCCATGTGTGTAATGACAACTACCAGATAGAGACATTATTGAATCTAATGCAAGATAATTCATTATCAAGTTTATTTTAAGGAATAATATTTATTTATTTTTTTAAAATTTTGAATATAATGTAAGGTCTCGATATGTTAAATTTTCTTCTACACTTGGTGTTTTGTGTCATTAATGATATCAAATATTATGTTTGTATACAATAAATTCTAGGCATTACATTCTTCCCAAATAAAATTAATTGTATCCCCATATTTTAAACATGATATGAGTAATATAGGTTTTTATATTTTAAAATAACCATATAGAAAAACTAATATTTTAAAATATCTTATAAAATATCCTATTGATAATAGTAAATAAGAAGCTAAAAATATCTCATGTATTAGAAAATATAAAACATTTAATTTAGGAGAACATTATGGGACTATGAATATATGGACTTGGAGGTAAAGTGTAAATTATTAAAGGTATTGATTGAGTACATTGATCACAAAAAAAGTGACTGAGAAATTGAAATATAAGGTACTCAAAAACATATTTCTATGATGATTTAGAAGAATAATAGGTCAACAAAAATGATTGTATTATAATATCATTTCTATTTTATGATACATTTATAATATTGAGGACTTATTTTAATGTCCAAGAAGATAAGCAAATATAATTTCTTGATACATTAAAATGTCATAAGAATAATTTCACATATTAGTTTTTCATTAATAAAATTCTACTTCATCCTTTTCTCTATTAAATGAATATCCAGAAATATATATATTTTTTATTCTTGAACCACTAAAATTTATATTTTATGGATATCAAGATCTACAAACAAGTCTTTATGTTTGTCTCTAACTGTTTTAGAATGATTCACATCGTTAGTGAAGAAATATATAAATATAAAAAGTGATAACACTTGTTCATAATTAACATTTATTCATCAAATTGTTTATTTAAAATAAATGAGTAATTAATAAAAACCATGTTTAATATTTTTGTAGGAATGAAACCCTTACATTTATTTAGTCCTAGATTATATATCCACCGTATTATTATATTTGATGTGTTTTCAACCAGTATATAGTATTTCCCTTTTCTAAAGCCATTTTAATATTATTAAAATATAAATTGGATTTTCATCCTTGAAATAAGGTTAATCAACAAATATGTTTTTAAGTAAGTTTATCTATAAAACCAAAATACATAAATACTTCATTAATTTTCATCCACATTGGACAATAATTGCTCATTATTTTATCCTTTAAAAGTGGGAATTAACATAGATAACTCTCATTTCCCCAAATTTAATTTAAAAACTATAAATGGATCCTCAGAATGGTTTTTATTTCCTATAGTCATGACATTAGTTTTTCCTATGAAAATTATTACTTTATTTCATTCTTTCCAACATATAAATCAATTCTTTATTCTTTTAAGAACCCTTCTTGGGTGTATCTTTTCACATTTCATGCATTATGGAAATTTATCCTTCTTTTCTCCATGGTCTCCACCACTTTAGAACATAGAAAACAATATCCTTCTCTTATTTTGGTAGTCTAGATGTTGTTTAAGGTATATGACATTAATTGTATTCACCAACTAGCATGAACCCATGTTGAAGAGGGTCCAACATGTCATAGAATATATATATAATCAAATAAACATAGGGTAGGAATTCCAAATTAGTATATCAGCACTGTAGCAGGGTACTATATCAGTACCATAGCAGTCGAAGAACTTTAGTAGTGGGGAAACTATAGCAGAGAGGGTATCGTAGCAGGAACTGTAGTGCTGGCTATAATGTAGAAATTTCTATACCATCAAAGGTACTATAGTAATAGTATATACTGAAAATCTATTTTGGCTCAAAAATGTTCTTTCATTCCATGTTTTCAGAGAATATATTCTTGGACATTCGAGCATTATAATGGGTCTCCCTATACCCAGTCAGAAATTGTTCATTACATTAATAATAAAAATGATGTTTCGTCCCCAACCTTAAACAAAATCATATTTTGTAAAACCTAATTAATAATGAACATGATATGCTTCACTCCTATCAAATTCTCTTTTCTTAGCTCATTAAAACAATTATTTTCCATAATATTAAATGTTAACATGATAACATCTGGTTCCTGCACCAAACATAAACTGAAAATCATAGTGTGAGCAACAATTATCATAGTGAAAAAACCATATAACAGTTTTTACTGTGTCTAAATATTCACACATTATTTTTTATATAAGACATGGCCTGTTTAACCCAGAACATTTATTGTCATTATCTATTCGAATCCTTTAAAATGGTTTGTAATGAAAATGTGAATTATTAAAAGCATATTCCCCGTGACCAGAAAACTAGTTTTACATTATTTCATGTAGACTTATACCATGTTTCACTCGACTTTGGCCCGATTCAATCTTTTGAAGTAGTTACCCCTACATAATTTATGCTACAACCATGTACACTTGTAGTATATAGATAAAATGTATCAGTTTGATGACCCACATAATCACTACCATACCAAAATTATGTATTTTCTTATATTATAATCACCATAGTCTACATTGCGCATATGTACCCCATTTTATATTTTAATAAATTTAGTTTCTATAGTTTAGAATAAAAATACCTTAATACAAACCATAGTGACCAACCACCAAAAACCCAAGAGTTAGTTCCTTACTTTATAACATTATCATGATTAAAATGACTCAAATATCGATGGAATACTTTTCTTTCCTATTTTGGAAAACTAGAACATAAACATGGTACCGATATTGTAGTGGGAAATAAAAAATACAACAAAATACATAAATAAATTAACTAAACATAATAATTGAATGAATATATAATTATTAATTCTTCATAACATGGAGAATGGAAATATAATAATGGCAAGATCACAATATCATGTAAGTGATAAGTATAATGGAAGCAACCATGAACTAAAAATTAATAATCAAAAAATAATGGTACATTGCTGAAGAGTCATTGAAATTTTTCAATAAATTGATCAAACAATTTCATCCAAATATAATTTCAATGAAAAATTGTTTATGATAATAATAAAAAATTAATTCTCACTTTTTGGGAGGGTCAGTGCATTTTATTTTGGAAGGTTTTTTATTATAAAAAGCTTTTTAGAGGTGTCAATAATTGGGAGGGTTAGTGCCTTTTATAGTGGATGAGAAGTGAAATTTGTGTAGATTCTTTCAAGATGGAATTCCTTTAATGTGTTTTCCATATAAAGTGTCTTCAATAATGAAAAAATGTATAAAATATAGTATATGGTCAAAATATGGACAATAAACATTATATTTAAATATATATGGGTAATTTTTACATTTATGGTTGAGGTTTACTCCCTCATTTAGTTATTTTCCATATTAATCATGGTAATTAATTTTCATTTTTTGCACATTTATTTTTCATAAAAATCATATTTTAACTTTTAAGAAATTAAAAATTAGGTTTTCTATAAAATGGAAACCATTTTTCCAAATTTCCATCCCAGATGTGTTAGAAATTAATTTCAAATAAATCCAAAATAGGGGACTACAAAGTGAGTTTCTAATGTATAAATGTACAAAATTATAAAATGTGTTGATATCCAATTTCAATATGAAATTTAATTCAATTAAAAAATGTGGATTAATGGATTTAAAATTGAACTTATTATAATTTTCAACCAATTTTTACTATAATTTTACAATAAAAATAAAATATATGAAAAACTAATTTTTAATTAAAATTCTTTATATTTCATTATTCATCAAAAATTGAAACTTCTTAGAAAGGAATAAAAAATACAATGTAAGAATATTTTAACATTAATATTTCGATAATGATTTTTTTAAAATGATATTTATAAAAGTGAAAAATGTGGTTTTAATGAAAATTTTCCATTAATAAACGGAAAAATTAACATTAGAAAAACATATGGTTATAAAACATTTAATTCATTTAATTTTTATATTATGTATATCAAATATATTCAATGAATGTGATATTTTTATTTAATATATTCCATATAAAATTCAATAATGTCATTAAATAGTTTTAATTAATTTAAATTATTGAAACAAAATTCTTTTAGGTTCATAAAAATTGTTTTTTATATAAACAACTCATTTATATCCAATTTGTTTTTATTCTCATTTCAAATATTTTTATTACAAATGAATTAATTTTTATGTATATTAAGAACATATTTTAATATTTTATTTGATGTTATTCATATCCACCAATATAATTTCTAGGTTATATATTAAATTATTATATTTTTATATTAATTCTATTCAGTACGACTCGGTCTTGTTGGAAGCACAAGCTATCAATGACACTATTGGTTTCATGTAATGCAATCTATCTCAAAATTACTTTTATTAAAGGTATAAGATATATTGAATTTATTTTAAAAAGGTGAATATATTTTAATGTATCTGAATTTTATATTCCCTTACACAATTGGTTGTGGATGTGACACATGCTATCAAATATAGAGATATTATAAAAGAATTTTGGGGTTTTATAAAAATGCGTACCATATGGAAGGATCAAAATAAATTTCATTAAAAACTGCATGGAAATTAATCTATTTAGAATAATATTTAATATATCAAACATCATGAAAAAAACATTAGGATTTATATATGAATAAGTTTTTACAAACATTTTCATAAAAGATAATTTGTTATTTTCAATGTAGAATCAACCCAGTGGGATTCCTGTGATGTTTTGGAAAATGATGAATATAATAAAAAGAAATTTAGATGGATTATATATATTTTTGATTGGTGAAAACATGTAAATTCATTTTATAAAAGTTAAATAACTTTTAATTTAAATATTTCGGATATATGAGAATCATTTATAGTGAAATCATTTTGAAATATAAGATAACCCAAAAGAAAGTATTATGGTTTGACAATCCCATTACCTTAAATCCTTCATTATATCATCCCTTTTCAATATCTATGATATTATAATTATCATTATTATAACCTTTTAATTATGATAAATCTAAATATTTATGTTACTATTTATAACTTGTTTCGATTATATTATATTTTTTAATTTTCAATGATTATGATAATGTGGTTTTATATCATGTTTTTCTTAAAAAATTATATTTTTCATTGATTTCACTTTTTTTCAGTCCATTTTAAATAATTAGAATTAATTTAAAAATATTAAAACAAATAAATAATATCATATTTATATTATAAATAATATATTATAACAACATATAAGTTTGGCATAATTAGTTAATTAAAAATTTCATTATCCGTAGTTGTCAGATGGTTGACAAGACTTTTACCAAGGTAGAGATACATGATGTATAATAAATTAGTATATTAAATAAATTATAGTATACTATTAAAATAAATATCATGTTAACCAAATATACTTTTTTAATAATTTTTTGTATTACAAAAGAGAATTAGGACACACAATTAGAGAATTAAAATAAAACAAATGGCTGAGTGGACAATACATATTTCATGAAGTAGTTCTTTTTCCATGGGCCTTAACTTCTTAAAAATTTGTTGATTCATTAATCCACAAATTCCCTAACGACTATAATAGGATTAATATAGTGTACGTTTAAAAAACCATTGACTTTGTGATATGATGAAAGATTTGTTTTCAGGGGGGAGATTGTTTATTTATACTTTATGATAAGGGTATTATTTAAATAAAATATAAAATTAAACTCTATATAAATGGTAAACCCAGTAATAATGATATTTTTTATATATTGATTCTTATATAAAGATAATTTTATATTTTGAAAATATTAACCCCCATATAATATTAATATATTAGTTTATTAAAACTGAATATTAAAAAATGAGAGATTATTTTGAAGAACACATTTGACATCAGACATTGGATTGAAATGTTATTGATTGAGAAATATGTTTATTATACTTTAATAAAACATTTATCAAATTAAATATTTATTTCGTTAACATTAAATTATAGTAATAAATATGTCATTTATACATCATTAATGATTTAATTCATGATACACTAGTTACCAAAAAAATTGTTTTATTACAAATATCAATAAAATTTTCAATACATCTACATGTTATCAAAAAATAAAACTATATATATATATATATATATATATTCTAATTTCCATAATAAAATTTATATTATCAAAATAATATTCGTTCATATGTACTTTTAGTTTTTTATATAAAAATATCTTAATTTTTGGTATACTTTCAATTAAATATTTTTAATAATATTTTTTATATTTTCAATGAAATTTTTAATCATTATAATTATTTTATGGAATTATAATAATTAAATGTTCATAAATTACTCATTATAAATATAAATTACATTATATTTTATTATTTTTAATTAAATTTCTATTACAATTGTCGTGTTTCTATTCCCAATGGACATGTTACGATTCAAAATGGGGAAATTACTATTCAAACTATTATATTACAATATATAAATTGATCTTATTTATTTAATTTAAAATTCCTAATAATTTCTCTTATGGTTATATATTTTATTTTTCTAAAATTTTGATTTATTTACTAATATATTTTTTCTCATCCATTGTGAGTTTAGGGGTGGTATAATTCTAGTTTATTATGGTGATCCAAATTATGCCACTATAGTTTGTAAATTTTTTATTTTTTGTCCCCATATAATAATTTTAATTTTAAAGGGTTTAATAATTTAGTAATTTTGTAATTTACATAATTTATATACATTATAGTAGTTTAATCTATGTTCTATTCTTGTATAATAGATACAAAGTGTAACAAAAATTTATTTCATGAAGGAAAATTTTAGTTTATAATATATAGGTGGTTATATTCCCCCACCCCCATCATCGAAATTTCATCCAAAAAAGATAAAAACATATTCTTAGTTTAAGATAATTTATGGTTATTCTATTTCATTTTTTCTATGTCTTCCCATGTAACACATTCATATGAATAGTTTCTCTATATCCTTTTTACAATGCTTTTTGTGTTAGTGCATGAATTTTTATGTCTATGATCAGATATTTTCACTTATTCCTAATCATATGAGTGTTCATTTACTGATTCTTCCACCTACTGATTATATTCATATATAGTGTTGGGTATATAAATCCCAATGAGAAATATAGGGAATATTTCAAGAACATGAGGTATATTTATTGGAAGTGAAAATAGATCGGCTACGATAACTATGTGATATAAGATATCCAAGGGGAAAATGTACCAATGGATAAACATCCATTTCATTACAAATTGAATGACTATATTTAATTGATATATTCAATGGAAATTTTTTTCTCTAACATGAAATTCAATTCAATTTAATGATTTTGGCATATATCTTATATTTAAGATAGACTTATTTTATATTTTGTTGGATGGATTGATAATTCTCTATCATCTCCTGTATCAGGATAGATCTAGGTATCATTAATTTAACAACATAATCCCAACAAGGAGGAGTTCTACATCATTTCTCATAAAGCTCATCATATAGTTCCAATTGAAAAATTGAGTGTACTATTTTGATTTAATATATCTCAACAAATGGGAGATATAAATCCCACAACCCCCTAATTTCTGTTAAAAAGGATATCAATGTGTCTATGTGTGCTGAGTTATCCATTCACATTGAAATTTATCTTGGATGTGAAATGATGTACTAAAATTTAATTCATAATTTAGATAATTATGAATATATATATATATATATCCATAATCCTTGTATCATGATATTATATTTTCAAAATTGGATTCCCATGTAGACTAACCACATCCTTTACAGATATATTGGTAGGTTATTCATGTGTGTAATCATAATGAATAACAATTATGCGAAAAGTCTTGGAGAGTTAATACACTACAACAAGTATTTTATTTCTTCCATCGAATAACTTTAGATAACCTTTAAGAACATTCATGGTGGTTTATTTGGTTTTGAATATGGTAATGGGCATTGTTTTCATCATCACATTATTCATTTCTCATACTTGATTAACTTGTGGATATACTTAGATAACTGAGGTGTACTTAATGACCACTTTTCTTATATTTTCCCACACAAATTTATCATGAATATCACAATTTAAATTATTGAATTCATGATGGATATAGATATATAAGATATATGAATTATAAAAATGAACCTCATTTATATATTTTATTAAGGGAACACAATGTCACATTCCAAAAAGAATCAATCAATCATCATTGATACGTGATTCATGATGTTGGACATCATTTACTTATTTCACCCTCTTTTGAAGATCAAAGTCATCCTATTGTCCATCATTTTCCATCTACTGGAATGATTGTTGGGGAATAATTTTTGAAATTCATAATGATTTTCTAGATATTATAATTTCTATACCCATCCTTTTCATATCCATGAAGAGAGACTATTTAACAATATGTATCAAAAAAGGGAATTAGGTACCATTCTACTATTAATGTCAACTACATTTTTCCCTTATTGTTATTCAATAGATAAATTGTATTCCATGATCAACACTAAATATATTAATTGAAACAAATTTATCTCCCTCTGCGTAAATATATACAATTGAAACATTTTATTAATATATTTAACGCACTCCTCATTATTTAGCTATTACTGCCAAATCATCGATGTGAAGAACAAATATGATAAATCTAGATCATGTTTGATATCATTATTCTAATTGATTTTAAACTATCTTTATGAATATTATAGAGAATTTATTTGTCCTTATAGGACTTTGGAATATGTCTAGAAATATTTTCATAGCCCGGTGATGAGATAGAATGAAATTCAAAGGCCCCTTGTTCTTAGAAATAATTTTATAAACATATTAAATTTATTTAAAATAACATATTCATGGTTTCAAAAAAAATGAGAAAAAAATATATTCATTAATTAATATTTTAATACTAATTATTAATTTGAAATGTATGGTTAAACATAGGTTCTTCTATAAATTGGTCAGAGTGGGGAATTTAGATAAAATTATCTTTTGATGATTGTGTAATGTTAAATAACTAATTAAATAGTTTATTTGAAATAAATGAACTAAAATTTAAATCCCTATAAAAATTTTGTGTTATAGAGGATCTTTAGTATTAGAAACATAAACCCATATCCATTAATAGTATATTACTTCCAACCTACATCAGAAAATTGATATAAGAACACAATACAACAACAGGTCTAGGTGAATCAAGGAAGAACGAACATAACGATTTCTCTTATTCATTGGATAACACGTTCTTCATCGATTAATGATCCAATCACAGGGTAGGAATTTTAAATTTCCAGTTTGTACCCAATTTCATCAAACTATTGATCATGGTCATACGATGACATTGATTTGGGTTCATTTCAATCTTTTTTATGGGGTCATGATCTAATTCTAAATTGTTAATTTACTATTATAACCCTGAGTATCGTTATTTGTATTAATTGGAAAATAATTCTTGGCCAATTATTTTTATGAATCCTTTTTAAGATTTCAACATTTTTTTTTCTTGTTCATTTTTCCAACATCATCTCAGTTTGATGTTTTCATGTCTGATCGTCCCTAATCGAACCCTGGATACATGGAGGATCCATATGTGATTAATAGATTGATGAATTCGAAATGGATGTTAGAATTATCAGTTTGTAGATTATTTATTTTGGGAACTATAATCCAAATTGCAAAGAGCATGGAATGTGAGACATGTTATACATATAATATAATTTTATGGGGAATCATTAATCTATTTTTCAGCAATAATATTTCCCAAATTTATGATTAGAGACTCATTCTATCATTTTTTGGTGGTATGATGGTCATATTAAAATCATCCAGAGTGGATATGAAACTCATGTGGAATAGATCTAATGTTCTATAAAAATATAAACTATACAACATTTATTAGGTTGAACACCTTCCATGTAGTATGGTTATGGTAATAGTACTAGGGTTTGGAAAAAGATAAGGATAACATTCTGTTTTTCTGAGCCAGTTTCTCTTTGACCTTCCCTAGGTAGACATTCTATTAAGATGAGCAGTCATACATGTTCCCATGTAGTGGAAAATTCAATGTTTTGGAGTACAAGGGCATGACTACTATAAATGAAAACATCCAGTTGCATGGTGTAATGGCCCGGGGTTTTAGGGTCCATTACATGGTGAAAATATGATGTTTGGGGTGTTCTGGGTGATCTGGAAGGTCATCCCATCTTCTCGGTGAAGCTTAATACTCCTACATGTAGCTCGATCTACTAGTCGCCTCGGCCTACCGGTCGCACGGCCTACCGGTATCCTCAACCTACCGGTGGCCTCAGCCTACTGGTGGCCTCGGCCTACTGGTGGCTATGGCCTACCGGTAGCTCGGCCTACTGGTAGCCTTGGCCTACCTGTAGCCTTGTCATACCTGTCGCCTCGGCCTACAGGTACCCTCAGCCAACCGGTATCTTGGTATACCGGTACACCTATCCTACCGGTGACCTCTCCATGGGTTTTCCAGTAGCGCCTCCTTTTTGCACTAATTAGTTTTTTAAACCATGATTTAAACCCATTAGGAATATTTTAAGGCCCATTAATGGGATTTAATTAAATTATTGATGAGGTACCCTCATTAAATGAAAGACCATGCATTTTGGTCATGCTTTTAACCGCGTTTTTAGAAATGCCTCTATCACATCTTGTGAGGAGTCCTTCCTTGGTGAAGGAGGTGTGTGTCAGTTTTAACTACCACGAAGGGTGGGGACCTTTTAAGTTAGACGTGTGGGGTGGCCCAGCCACCTGGTCAAACCACGATCCCGCTTAATCTATGGTTTCGAGTTTTTCTAAATATCTTAACCATACCGGGAATGTTGTATCTCAGCCTTTATAACCAAAAGCCTTCTCTTCTCCCTAGGGTTCTTTTTTATCTATCACCCTGTGCTCGGAATACCATTCCTCCCGATGATTTGTACCACCGCAAAGTTTTCCTTGATCCTGTTCCATGGAGTTCCTACTACTCCTGATTTCTAGTTTCCACATGAGGACATAACGTCGATAGATGATAAATCAAGTAGGGATCTTACCATTGTCTCTCATTCTTGTTTATCATGTGGGGTGGGTTTTCTAAGGTTCCCACAAGGCAGATAATCAATTCTTTACTGAATATAATAACCGGTTAAATAACAGGGATGATTATGTTTGTTAATGATGTTACATTTTTTTACCCATGCTTTCCCTATGATGTTGTTATGAATTGAATGGGATTAAAACTACTAAAAATCACAACAGTTGGGGGCTTTGTTTGCGCATCTATGCTATGCTTTGTTTTACGCATCGTCTGGTGAATGGGAATCATGTATGAATCGGTTACACACTTAAACTCGGATGTTGAATATGAATGCCCATATCCTTGTGTGATCACCCCAGTTGAGCTAAATAATAGAAAAGAATAAATTATGAATGCTACGATGGTTCATTTATGAATTGGGTGAAGGGGTGAATGTGTTTTGTTATGGATGGGTGAACAATGGGGCTATGAATGGTGTGGTTGGAATGACATGAGTTGTTGTGCGGCTGTGGTGGTGTTTGGAAGCAGGACTGTAGGGTGGGTTGTGAACATGAATAAAAGTGGAATATTAATAATGAACAAGGTGGAATGGTAATGAATTAATGTGGGGATAACAAATGGTTTGTTGTTTTATTCATTGGTTCCAGTTTTTCGAGGGTTTCCACTGATTCCACATTGATGTTATTATTTACAAGATAACTGGGTGTGAATGCTTAAATTACCTGAAGGTTTTCCTTCCTACATTATTATTTTTTTCATCTGTGATTGTGCCTGATATTTTCCAAGTAGTGAAGGGATTAACTCATACTGAACTATTCTGAAATGATAACTTGAATAGGGAAACTGGGAACTGTTGGTTGTGTGCATGTTTTCTGAGGAAGCAGTGGTTGGCCACTTGCTTGTATCTATTTGTGGAGTCATAGGTTGGGTTGTGTGTTGGTATATATATGTGTAACTATATGTTTTATGTTTAGTCGCACCCCACTCGCGTTGGTCACTTAGTGTCGGACACCCTATCTCATGGTGAAGGGTGTTTCCCCCTAGTCGCTCTCCTTCCTGCTCCCTCTTCCATAGGCTGTGATGGTTGGATGTGACCTTACACCCAAGCCACTTCTGGTTGGTTTTGTTTGGTGTGTTGTTATCCTGGGACACTTCGGGCAGGTTCTTTTCCCAGGAATCTTCAGGCAGGTTGTTTTCCCAGGTGTCTTTGGGATGAGGCCCAGGTGTATGTGGGCAGGGATGTGTGGTTGTGAGGCCTAGGTGGGTGCGGGTAGGGATGTGGATCGTTGTGAGGCCCAGGTGTGTGTGGGAAAGAATAGGATAGTAGGGTAAGGACATTTTCCGTTAGGGATGAGCAGCTAGCTATTGGGGGAAATAGTGGTGCAGGGTACCCAAATGATTTGTTCTTTACTATTATATTACTAACTGTGTTATTTAGTGAGTGTGGATGGTGAGGTGGTATCGATAGATTCCTTAATAGATGATGTTTCTTATGCTTCTCACAGGACTTTAGGATGTCTCTCAACTTGGGCATGATATCTTTATGTTTTCCTACTGAGTATACCTAGTATGCTCACCCTACATTTAATTTCGGGTTTCTATGAGGGATTCAGAGACTGTGCAGGACCTTACTAGTCTGGATGTTGGAGTTTTTGTTTGTTGATGATGGTTTCATCTTAGAATTTTCCTTTCTTTTTGGGTATTGTACTTTGGAGTCCTTGTACTTTGTTCAGTTGTATTACTAAAACATGCTTGTAGTTTGGTTTTTTACTTTGAGTTTTCTATACATGGTGGTGTTTGGTGTTAAATCATTATTTCTCCCAATCATGGTTAACTAAAAAGGTTAATGCCTCCCATATTGTGAAAAATGTTATTCCCTTGGTGGTTGTCTCCACTCCGGGGCATACTGAAGGCGAGACTCTGGGGTCATTATCTCTCGTTCAACATTATGAAGGAAGGGCTTGGATATCTATTGTACCTTCCCTCCATTCGGTGAAGGCAGGTCGTGAAAGAATGGTTTTAGAGGAAGTTTGAGGTATAGGATGGAGTATGGAGTTAGGCATAGTGAATATTTCATGGGATGGTAGGGAAACAATGTTAGGTGATCTTGTTTCGTGGAATAGACCAGGGAGGACCGGCTAGGACACAGGATTTTAGGGCCCCCCGTGATCCGATACAAGGACTCTGAGCCTATCAAATGACCAAGTGAGACTATATTTATTGCAGGCTACAGACCTTATGTAATGTACATTGATCATACTGATTATTTTTTAATTGATTTGGGGAACCTTGGGGATAAAAATTTAATAATAATAATAATAATTCCCTTTCTACTCGGGATTAGGAATTCTTGGTTTTACCTTTCAATTATGGCACCCAGATGTTATCCACGAGCGACTTGGATGGTAGAGACCCAGCGGATCGAGGCAGTTGACCAGCAACGGGTTGACTGAGATGAGGATAATGACTTGTGGCAGAGGAATCTGCACTTCTTCTAGGCACAAACCCCTGATATGTATCAGGGCAGCGTTTCTGACTCAATAATAGAGGGATGGCTTGAGGAGCTAGCCATCACCTTCTCTTTGATCAGTGCTTCGAGGGAGTACTGGGTTCTATTGGCCATTAGTCATCTGAGTGGAGCAGCGTGTCTGTGGTGGACACTTTTTCTGGGAGAGAGGACATAAGAAGAGTTTTCATGGACCTATTTTGAGAAGGAATTCCGTGAGGAGTTCCACTCCTCTATTGTGAAATCTTAGAAGAGACCAGTGTTTCCCTCCCTTTAGTAGGGAATCAAGTCAGTGAGGGATTTGGGGATCAAGTTTAAATTTCTCTTGTGCATTGCCCCAGATCACTTTCCGAATGAGAAGTCTTGGGCAAGACGGTTAGAGGAGGCACTCTGTCCTTATCTTCAGTACGTTGTCACTCCCATCACCCTTCTGACGTACCTCGTACTACAGAAGAAGGAAGAGATAGTAGAGAGGATGCACTCGAAGGGAGGAACACCAGGAGAGGGGAACTAGCTATGTTCATCCAAGGGGAAGGCGGTCAGCAGTAGGTCTCCAGGGACAGGGCCTTCCAGGTTTCGACAAGCAGGGATTAGGCCTCATTAGTTCTAGTCTGGAGAATCTAGCCCTCGACCCTTTTACACATGTCCAGGACCGAAGTGTTTCTCATGTGGTGTCTTCAAGCACATCCAGAGTAAGTGTTAGACTCGATCTCTACAAGGTGGAGGTGGGAAGTTTCAACACCCACCTCAACAACATCATTTGACAGCGAGGCCTTTCCAGCTGCACCAGTAGGCCCCTTGCCCTCCGAGGGATGACCATGTGGGAGGAGACCGACACCAGGGTGCTCCTTAAGGACATCGTCCCAGGCATGGTCAGGGAGGTGGTTGACATCAGCGAGGAAGAGGATATAGGCATGGATAGTTTCGCGCCGAAGAGTTAGTAGCTCCGGCGGGACCAGAGGTCTTTCGATGTACGATCAATTTATTCAGCACTCTTGTTTCTTCCTTGTTTGATTTATGAGCTTCGCACTACTTTGTTTTGGTCGAATTATCCCATGCTCTTGGTCTGGATGCTGAGAGAATTTTAGTGCTCCTAGTGTTGAGAACACTAGTTGGGGGTCAGACCAGCATATCATACTCATTCCATGGATTTAGATTGATGTTGGGACGGCATCAGTCTAGTGGAGACCTTCTTTCATTGCAGATGCAGCAATACGATGTCATTCTAGGCATCGACTGGTTATTCTCTGTCCATGCCATCATTGAATGCTATCGGAGACTGATTGAATTCTCCAATGAGGATGGACGGTGTTTGGCTTTTGTTGGTGAGTGGAGTTATCAGGTGAGGAGTTGACATGTGGGTCACTTCTTTTCTATGATGGACGGGGTGTCAGTTGAGTCAGCTAAGGCAGGAATGATGGATGTTCCAGTGGTCATAAGAGAATTCCCTGATGTCATTTCCAATGAGGTTGTGACTCTACCCCCACAACGTGACGTAGTGTTTGGGATAGAATTCCAGCCTCATGCCTTCCCAATCTTGATTGTTCCTTATCGTATGACACCTTCTGAGTTGCAGGTGTTGCAGATTAGTATTGAGGATATGATGGATAAGGGCTTTGTTCGACCCAGCGTGTCGTCGTGGGTTGCTCTATTTTTGTTCATAAATAAGGTAGATGGAAGTATATGACAATGCATAGATTACCGGAGGATGAATTAGGTGACGGTCAAAAATTGTTACCCCTTCCAAAGGATAGACGATCTTTTTGACCAGAATAAGGGAGCAAGTGGGTTCTCTATGATCGATCTATGATCTGGATTCTCCTAGTTGAGAGTGAAGAAGGTAATACCTCGAAGACAGCTTTCATGTGCAGATGTGGCCACTTTGAGTTCGTGGTCATGTCGTTCGGCATTACGAACACACCAGTTTTGTTCATGAACCTCATGAACACAGTCTTCAGACAGTTTCTGGACTAGTTCATGGTGGTGTTCATCGATGACATCCTTATCTACTCAGGATCAGAAGAAGTGCACGTTGAGCATCTTTGGGTAGTTATGGGAGTCCATAGACACCACCATATTTATGGGAAACTACCTAAGTGAATGTTCTTAACATGAAAAGTACATTTCCATGGACATGTAGTGTCTCAGAACGGAATAGCAGTAGACTCTTCAAAGGTCTAGGCAGTGGTTTCATGGGAAGAACCCAAGAATGTGGAAGATGTTCGTAGTTTCTTGGTTTTGGAAAGATATTACTGGAGGTTTGTGCCCGAATTCTATCGAGTTGCAGCTCCGTTGACAACATTGACTAGGAAGGACCAGGACTTTGTGTGGAGCGACCAGTTCCAGAAAGATTTTGGCTTCCTAAAGGAGAAGCTGGTTAGTGCTCCAGTACTCAGATTACAAGAGGAAGAGGTGTTGTTTGAGGTGTTCTATGATTATTCTGGCCTTGGGTTGGGATGTGTGCTGATGCAGCAGTGAGTAGTCATATCTTATGGGTCTAGGCAGTTACTTCCTTATGAACGTAACTATGCCACCCAGGATCTAGATCATACGGACGTGGTTTTCTCATTGATGTTGTGGCAGCATTATCTCATCGGATGGCGCTTTGGGGTCTTCTCAGATCACAACATATTGTGTTATGTCTTCTCCCTAGCAGGATCTGAACATGCTGCAGCATAGATAGGTTGAGTTCCTACAAGTCTACAACTTTTTGATCTCTTATACTGAGGGAAAGGGTAATGTTGTGGCTGATGCCCTAAGCATGAAATCACATAAGGAAGTAGTTCGGGAACCTGTAGATGCATGGAGATCAATGGAAGAGTTAGAGATCTTTCATTTGGATGCACGGGTGGAAGGTGGAAGAGGCTTCCTATTTCAGATGACTGTAGTTTCCTCTTTAGTGGTGTAGGTGGAAGAATCTCAGTGGGGGGACTCGAAGGTGGAAGTGAGGTGAGATCGTGTTTATCAAGTAAATTCTCCTGAGGGATGGTTGGAGGATGTTCATCATTAGATGCTTTTCTATAGAAGAATTTTTGTTCCGAAGATTATGCGTAAAGGAGTTCTCTATGAGTTCCATGGATCAGATTTAGCGATACATCTTGGGGTCTCAAAGATGTACCAAGGCCTGAGGGGATAGTTTCGGAGGCCTGGGGTAAAGCGGGCGATGGCAGATTTTGTTGCTAAGTACCTAACATTTCAGCAAGTGTAGGCTGAACACCGTTTTTCTGGAGGGTTGTTACAGAATTTAGATGTTCCTATGTGGAAGTGGGATGACATCTCGATGAAAATCGTTGCAGGGCTACCCAGGGCTCAGGGAGGCTATGATGCCATATGGGTAGTGGTAGATCTGTTGAAAAAATCAGCTCACTTCTTGGAGATTAAGGTGTCGAGACTGGTGAGAACCTTAGCCGAGAGGTATGTCGATGACGTGGTGCAGTTGCCCGAGATTCTGAGACCTATTGTCTTCAATAAAGACACGTGGTTTACCTCACAAGTCTGGAATGGATTACAGCATGCCTTTAGCACCCAGATACTCCTTAGCACTGTTTTCCACGCTCCGACAGATGGGAAAATAGAATGAATGATCCAGACGTTGGAAGACATGATGCAGGAAAGAGTTCTGGATTTTGGGGGATCATGGGTATCACACTTGTCTCTAGTGGAGATTGATTATAATAATATATTCCACTCCACTATCGACATGACACCTTTTGAGGCCCTGTATGGAAGGCTGTGTCGTTCACCCGTTTGCTGGGAAAACATTGGGGAAGCAGCTACTGTTGGGCCAGAAGTGGTGCAGGGCACCACTGATAAGGTTCAGTTCGTGTGTGAGAGGATGAAGGTAGCCCAGGACCAACATATGTCATATGTCAATCATAGGAGGAGGCCCTTGGAGTTCGAGGTTGTAAATCATGTGTTCATGAATGTTTACCCTCGACGTGGGTAGCGAAGGTTTGGGAAGGGGAGTAAGCTCTCCCCTAGGTTCATCGGACCTTTCAAGGTGCTGGGAAGAGTTTGTGAGGTGGCATATCATCTGGCGCTTCCACCTCAATTAGAGAAATTTCACAACGTCTTTCACGGCTTCCAGCTTCGTTGATATCTACACGATGACTCCCACATCATCGATTGGGGAGAGTTAGATGTCGAAAACGATGCGACCTTCATAGAACGGCCAATCAAGATCGAGTATCATAAAGAGAAAGTGCTTCGTGGATGAAATATCCCCATGGTTCGTCTGTTGTGGAGGCATGGTGGCCTAGAGGAGAGCACTTGGGAGATGGAGGCCCCGTTACACATTCAGTAACCATATCTCTTTTGACATCCTTGTTGTTTTTGTTCTGAGATTTGTTGAGATGTTTCACCTTGTGCTTAATATTTGAAATTCTTGTTCTTCTTGTTTTGTGTCTGAATGTGCAATGATGAGAAAAAAATGACTGCTAATCAAGGAACATTAATGTGTATGCGATTAAACTCGTGCAGGTGAGTCAGTGCCGCCTAAAGAGGATAATATCCTAACATGTAGGAAGGGACTCTCTGACTCAGGTGTTGGACAATGTGATCCTTGTGCTTGTTCTGTATGTTTATGGTTGATAACTCTTGGGGGATTATTCCTGGAGTTAGGGATTCTGTTTCATATTTCAAACAACTCAGGGGTTTTACCCTGAGAATTTTCTTTAGAGGGTGGTTGTTTGGAAACCATATTTCTCCTTTTTTGGTTTGTTATTATATTCATGGGGACGAGAATAGTTTTAGAAGTATCTAATGTAATGGATCGAGGTTTTGGGGTCCGTTTATGGTTAAAATATGATTTTTGGGGTGTTTTGGGTCGTCTGGATGGCCATCCCAGCTTCTCGGTGAAACTTAAGACTCCTACCGGTTGCTCGTCCTATCGGTAGCCTCGGCCTACCGGTAGCCTCGGCCTACTGGTAGCTTGGTCTCCCAGTAGCTCGACCTACCGGTGGCCTTGGCCTACCGGTAGCCTCAGCATACCGGTAGCCTCGGCCTACCGGTACCTCAGCCTACCGGTCACACGGCCTACCTGTGGCATCGGCTTACAGGTCGCCTCAACCAACCGGTAACCTCATCCTACGAGTTGCCTCGGCCTACAGGTGGCCTCGCCCTACCCGTAACCTCATCCTACAGGTCACCTCGTCCTACTGGTGGCCTCTCCCCACCGGTAGGCTTGGCCTACCGGTAGCCTTGGCCTACCGGTGGCCTCGCCCTACCGGTAGACCTTTCCTACAGGTGACCTCTCCATGGGTTTTCCAGTACCACCTCCTTCTTGCGCGAGTTGGTTTTTTTAACCATTTTATGACCCCTTTAATCCTGTTTTAAATCCCATTTATGGCGTTTAATTGAATGATTGATGAGGTACTCTCCTTAAATGAAAGACCATGAGTTTTAGTCATGCCTTTAAACGCGTTTTCAGAAACACATCTACCGCATCCTGTGAGGAGTCCTTCTTTGGGTAAGGAGGAGTGCATTGGTTTTAACCGCCCTGAAGGATGGGGAACTTTTATGTTGGATGTGTGGGGTGTCCCAGCCGTGTGGTCAACCCATGATCCCGCTTCTTACGTGGTTTCAAGTTTTTCTCCATATCTTAAAAGTCCCGAGAATACTGTATCTCATCCCTTAAAAACTAAAGGATTATTTTCTCCATAGATTTATTTTTTTTCTATATCACCCTGCGCTTGGAATACCCTTCCTCCCAACGAGTTGTACCCCCGAAAAGTTTTCCTTGATCGCGTTCCATGGAGTTCCTGCTATTCCTGATTTTCTGTTTCCACGTGAGGACATAACGTCGATCCTTGATAAATCAAGTAGGGATCTTACCCTTGTCTCTCCTCCTTGTGTATCATGTGGGGTGGGTGTTCTAAAGTTCCCACGAGGCAGTTAATCAATTCTGTAATGAAGATAATAACTGGTTAAATAACGGGGAAGATGATGTTTGTTAATGTTGTTACATGTTTTTACCCATTCATTGCCTATGATGTTGTTATGAACTCAATGGTCTTTGGCATACTGAAAATAATGACCGTTGGGGGCCTTTGTTTGTGCATTTATTCTATTCTCTGTTTTACGCATCGTCTGGTGAATGGGAATCATGTATGAATCGGTTAAACACTTAAACTCAGTTTTTGAATATGAATGCCCATAACCTAGTGTGATCACCCCAGTTGAACTAAATAATATAAAAGTATGAATTATGAAAGGTGGGATAGTTCAGTTATGAAATACTTGAAGGGGTGAATTGGTTTTGTTATAGATGGGTGAACAGCGGTTCTCTGAATAGAGTGGTTGGAATGGCATGAGCTGTTGTGTGGTTGTGGTGGTGTTTTGAAACAGGGTTGCAGGTTGGGTTGTGAACATGAATAAAAGTGGAATGTTAATAATGAACTGGGTGGAATGTTAATGAATTAATGAGTGGATAACCAATGGGTTTTTTTTCATTGGTTCCTGTTTTTTGAGGGTTTCCACTAATCCCACTTTGATGTTATTATTTACAAGAGAAACATGTGTGAATGCTTAAATTACCGGATGGTTTTCCTTCCTGCTTTATTGTTGTTTTCATCTGTCATTGTGCAAGACAGTTGCCCAGTAGTGAAGGTATTAACTCATACTAAACTTTTATAAAATGATAACTTGAATAGGGAAACTGGGAACTGTTTGTTGTGTGCTTCTTTTCTGAGGCAGTAGTGTATGAGAACCTGCTTGTATCTGTTTGAGGAGCCATAGGTTGGGCTGTGAGTTGGTATACATATGTGTAACTGTATGTTTTATATTTAGTCGCACCCCACCTGCATTGGGCACTTAGTGTTGGACACCCCATCTCATGGGGAAGGGTGTTTCCCCTAGTTACAGTCCTTTCTGCTCCCTCTTCCTTAGGCTGTGATGGATAGAGGTGACACTACACCCAAGACTCTTTAGGTTGGTTTTGTTTGATGTGTTGTTATCCTTGGACTCTTTGGGTAGGTTTTTTCCCATGAATCTTCAGGCAGGTTGTTTTCTGAGGTGTCTTGGGGATGAGGCCCAGTTGTATGTAGGCAGGGATGTGTGGTTGTGAGGCCCACAGGTGTGCATGCTAGGATGTGGATGGTTGTGAGGCCTAGGTGTGTGAAGTAAGGAAGATCATGGTATGATCATGACATTTGTTGTTAGGGATGAGCATCTAGCTAGTGGGGGAAATAGTGGTGCGGGGTACCAAAATGTTTGTTCATTACTATTATCTTACTGCTTGTGTTATTGGGTGAGCGTGGCTGGTGAGGTGGGATGGATATATTCATTGATAGATGATGTTTCATCTACTTCTCACGGGACATTAGGACGTCTACCCTCATGTGCATGAGATATTTAGGTTTTCCTACTGAGTATACCTTGTATGCTCACCCTACATTTACATTCAGGTTTCCAAGAGGGCTACAGAGACCGTGTGAGACCTTACTAGTCCAGATGTTGGAGTTGTTGTTGGTCGTTGTTGGTTTCTGCTTAGAATTTTCCTTTCCTTTGTGGTGTTTTACTTTGGAGATCATGTACTTTGTTTAGTTTTATTATTAAATCATGTATTTAGTGTGGTTTTTACATTGTGTTTTCTATACATGGTGGTGTTTGGTGTTGACTCATTCTTTCTCCCAATCATGGTTAACTAAAAAGGGTAATGCCTCTCATATTGTAAAAAATGTTATACCATTGGTGCTATTCGCCACTATGGGGCCTACTAGAGGCGGGACTCGGGGGGGGGGGGGGGTCATTATCTCTCCTTCAACTAAATGAAGGAAGGGTTTGGAAATCTGTTTTCTCTTTCCGCATTTTGGTGAAGGCAGGTCATGACACATGGGTAAAAACCTTGGTTGATGTGGCATGTCATGTAGCCCCCTAACAGTTGAGTCAATAAGGTTTTCCTTATGATTTTTCCATTCCTTCTTGTTTTGAAAATCACAAACATCTTATCCTTAAGAAAATCACTTTTATAAGGAAATTTTCTTTTATAAGAAAAATTGATTTTATAAGGAAAATCGCTTTCGTAAGAAAAATTATTCGTATCATATTTTCATTTATATTTTTCCTAAGTATAAAATTAGGATTCATTTCTGTTTTCTCGGATTTGTTTGAAACTTTGATATTAATTATTCTGTTTTAGGATCCGAATTCTGGATAAGAACTGTAAGGAAGTTTCACTCCGAATTCCAGAATGAGAACTCTAATAAAGTATCATTCCGAATTCTGGATACGAACTCTGACTAAGCTCTATTCCAGATTCATGAAACGAATTCTTATGAAGTTCGGCACTGAATTCTCATTACGAATTCTAATGACAAATTATCATTACGAATTCTGATATTGAATTCTCATTAAGATTTCTGATGAGGAATTCTCACTATGAATTCTAATGACGAATTCTCATTCCGAATTCTCATTCTGAAATCATCTATTAAACAGAATCTTATCATCTTTGTTTTATACACTCCAAATTTATTTAGACTCCGAAAATTATCTTTGGTTAGACTCTGAACATTCATTTTGCTTACATTGTTATAATCTGTGTACTCTTTATTATTTTCCTTACACTCCGAACTTTAACTCTGAACCTTCACTCCGAATATTTTGAGTTATATTTTTAAACGGTGTCATACATTCTGTTACACTTGTTTTATTATAAAACGATGTTGTCTATTCTGTTATAAAACTAACCGTTCGCTAAGTGACACGTATACAGGTCCCTCCGATTTTTAAGGAAAATATGACCGTTGGGAAGGAGGCCAACCTTACCTATAAATAGGATCTCATTTGAAAGAGCTCGGTGCTGCTAAAAGGCTGAATGGCTAGCTGAAAGGCTGACTGATCTTCGACTCATGTGATTACATGCTTGAAGTGATTTCTAGAGAGAGAGGCTCTTATTAACTCTCAAAGATCCGTGCGACTGCGAATGTTGGTGATTACATTCGAGGACTTCCGGGGATAGGAAGACAGTGGTGTCGACTACCTTGAAGTGCGAGGGCTTCCTTGCTGAGGAAGATAGAGGTTTCCAACTACCTTGAAGTTGAGGGCTTGCGGGGATAGCAAGACAAAGACACTCCGATCTTCGTATCGAGGGCTTACCCTGGTGTGGGTAAGACAGACTTGATTGAAATTATAAATCAAGGGATCTTTATCCAAGGTTGTTGGATACCCTTCTCTTTGGGTTAAAATACTTATATCTTGTTACTTGTAGTTTTACTACGTGTTTATATTCCACTGCATTTTATATTATAAGGAAAGTAAAACTTTCTTATACTTCCTTACTTGTACTCTATTTCATTTAGATTCTATACGCTTTAAGGTAGAATCTCATATTGTAACTTTTGTTAAGTTTCAATTTCCGGACCCATATTTCCGGAACCTACTTTCGGAATCTCTTTCCAAGTTTGCATTTGGTGTTAGAGGTGTTGTGAATTTTCTTAGTTTAACTTTGTTAAACTTAGACCTTTCCTTTTCTTAAGGAAAACATAGTTATTTGTAACTAAATTTAAAGGTTCCAAAGGAATTTTTAAAGTATACAATTCACCCCCCTCTTGTATATTGAGCATCTACATCACTATTTAGATCCTACAATTGGTATTAGAGGAGGTCTCTGAAATACTTATACTTACGAATAAGTTTTTCTTGGTCACTTTAGCATTCCGAACTTTCTCATTCCGAAAATTGTCATTACGATTTTTTTCTACTAACAAGTTTGTGTGTCGAAGGTTATTATATGTATGGTAGGAATTAATGTTGGTTCAATTGATAATCTAAATCCAACAAGACCACCAATCATTGATGGTAATGATTATGAGTACTGGAGAGATCGAATGAAGACTTTTGTTATCAATACTGGAGAAGACAATTTTTTTATGCTTACTGGTGATTATAAAATTCCTGACAAGGAAGTTAGAACTTTTACTAACCATGAAAAGCAAGAATATCAACTCAACTATAAGGTATGCAATAATTTACTGTGTTCAATGACCAGAAATATATATAGCCAAATTTCTTCTTGTGAAGCAGCTAATTGTATCTGGAAGAAGTTAGAGGTTACACACTTTGAAACTTCTAAGGTGATTGAGACTAGGAGATATATGCTCAGAGCTAAATATCATGGATAAAACTTTCCTTATGGTGAACCAATATGTAAAGTTCAACAGAGATTTATGACTATCGTAAACAACCTACAGTGTATGGGAGAGAAAGGTTTAGATAATGAAGCTCTTGTGGATAATATAATTGATATCATGCCTAATGAGTGGGAGTCAAAAATAACTGCTATAGATGAGAACAGGAAAGTGACTCAGATTTCTATTGATGAGTTATTTGAACTCTTCTCCAACATGAAACCAGAATGAAGAGAGATGCTGACAACATCAAAAAGAAAAATGGAAATGGTACTGTTGCTTTCACAACAACATCAAATCATATGAAAGCTAAGACTCCTGAGAGAGTAACCAGATCCAAATATAAGAAAGTTATTTTTCTGTCAGATTCTAGTGAGAGTGAAATATCTGAAAATGAATTAGCAAATATTGCTCGAAGGATGAACAAGATAGCTGGCCAGAGAAATTTCCAATCCAAGTATAAGAAAAAGGAAAGGAAAGTTAAGAAAGATGGAGAAGTTACTTGTTACGAATGCAAGAGAGCTGGACATACAATACCAGATTTCCCTATGCTAAAAAAGAAAGAAAGGAAAGAAAGACAATCAGACAGGAACAAAAATAAGTATTATAAAGAAAAAGATAAGAAAGTTCTGAAAGCTAATGACACCTTGAGTGCCAGTGGTGGTGACTCTTCAGATGAATCTTCTAATTATGAATCTTCAGGACAGAAGAATCTTGGTCTTATAGCCAGATTACCTATTGATAATCATTTTTTTATGGCTAAGGTAAAAATTCTGAATCATTGACCAATGTTTCATTAAATAATAGTAAGTATTATAACTCTTCTAATGAATAATCTTATTCTGATGAAGAAAATACTTTACCTACTTATGAAGAAGTCTCTAGGTTTGCTGAACTTCTTGAGATTGAGAATTTCAAACTTAATAAAAAACTTGATAAGGCAAACTCTAGGAATTCTATTCTTACAAAATAGATATCAGATCTTTATAAATATCTTGATAAGAAAAATGATGATTTTGAAAGTATTTCAAAAAATCTTGAGGAAGTAAGTTCTAAGAAGAACAAACTTTCTAAAGAATTAGAAAAAGTAATTTCTAATAAAAATGTATTCGAGCCTAGATCTAGTTCTAAAACTAATGATTTGGGGATAAAAACTTCGTTATAAAACTCAAGTCCGAAATTTTTTCCTTAAAGAAGTGTTTATCAAACTTTACCCATGGTAAGGAAAATTTTGATAAAATGTATTACCAAATACGACCTTTAAGAAATAAATCCGGATTTGGTTATACCCATGCAAAACCAATTTTCAGTAACAATTATTTTGTTCCTCAAAGTGCCCCATTTTGTACTAAGTGTCAATGTGGTGGTCACTGGGCAAAGAGTTGTTCCTTAAACAAAACCCAATCTCTAGGATTTCACAAAGATTATTTCTCTAAGAAGATGTGGGTACCTAAAATTTTATTATCTGAAAATCTCAGATCCAAACATGTTTGGATTCCGAAAGTCTAATTTTATTCTTGATTTCAGGAAAATAAAGAGAGAACCAGCAACAATACATGATACATGGATAGTGGATGTTCCCGACACATGACTGGTAATAAAAGCTATTTTGAAAAGATTATCAAAACGAAAGGAGGAAAAGTGACATTCGGAGACAATGCTAAGGGTGAGATTGTTGGTATTGGTAATATTGTTTTTCTTGGTAAAACATTAATTTCAAATGTTCTTTTTGTTAAGGGTCTTAAGCACAACCTCATTAGCATAAGTCAGTTATGTGATGAAGGTTACCTTGTGAATTTTAGGAATGATAAGTGTTTAGTTCACAATTCCGAGGAAGAATTTATTCTCTCAGCCAATAGGCAAGAGAATGTTTACACCTTAAACTTAGAAGACCTCAGGAGCCCAGATTTACCTTGCCTTAGTGCAATGGAAGATCATTCTTGGTTATGGCATAGAACACTAGGTCACTGTAACCTTAGGAACCTATGTAAACTCTCTAAGAAGAAACTAGTTAAAGATCTACCGGAGCTTAGATTTGATTCTTCTAAAGTTGGTGATCCTTGTCAATATGGTAAGCAACATAAATCTAGTTTTAAATCAATCGGTGAAGTCTCAACAACTGATGCATTATAGTTAGTGCACATGGATCTTTTTGGTCCAACACAAACTGGAAGTATTGGAGGAAAACACTATGTGTTTGTTCTAGTTGATGATTAACTAGATTTACTTGGGTTTATTTTCTAGAAAGAAAATCTAAAGATTTTTCTTATTTCAAATGTTTTAGAGCTCATGTTAAAAATGAGAAAAACCTTCCATTAAATACTATTCATAGTGATCATGGAGGATAATTTCAAAATTCTGATTTTGAAACTTTTTGTAGTAAAAAAGGTATTACTCACAATTTTTTAGCACCTAGAACTCCTCAACAAAATGGTGTAGTTGAAAGAAGAAATAGAATTCTTCAAGAGATAACTAGAACCATGTTGAGTGAATATTCTATATCTAGACATTTCTGGGATGAAGCTGTAAGTACTACTTGTTATACTATAAATCGGGTTTTGATCAGACCTTTTCTTAATAAAACTTTTTATGAGTTTTGGAATGGTAGAAAACCAAGAATATCCTACTTCAAGGTTTTTGGTTTCAAAGTATTCATTCTGAATACTAAAGATAACTTACATAAATTCGCACCAAAATCTGATTAAGGAATTTTCTTAGGTTATTCCACAACATCTAAGGCTTATAGAGTTTTTAATAAAAACACTTGTCCTATTGAAGAAAGAGTACATGTAAAATTTGATGAGTCAGATCCTTTTGTTTTTAAAACACCTTAGACTACATCCTCGTATGTGTTTTCAAAAACCGATTATCAACCTTTGATAGAAGAACTTTCTGATAAGGATAATGTTCTAGAAGATATTCCTAAAACATTTACCCCAGAAGACTTTCTACCCTATGTTGATGAACATGCTTTTCAAAATTCAAATCAGGCGTTTCTTAAGAATCATCACAGTGATAGTATCATTGTTAATGTAAATCAACATTTAAGGACTAGAAGTTCCTTAAGAAATGAAGTAGAACATCTAGAATTTCTTTCCCAATTAGAACCTAAAAGCACTGATGAAGCTTTAGGTGATGATGATTGGATTAAAGCCATGCAAGATGAACTAAATGAATTCGAAAGGAATAAAGTCTAGACCTTGGTTGAAAGACCTAAGAAAACTTCAGTAATTGGAGTAAAATGGGTTTTCAGAAATAAATGTGATGAAAATGGAGTCATAGTAAGAAATAAAGCTAGACTTGTTGCTAAAGGATATAATTAGCAAGAGGGAATAAACTATGAATAAACCTATGCTCCAGTTGCTAGACTTGAATCTATCCATACTCTACTTTCCTTTGAAGCATTATTTAATTTCAAACTTTTCCAAATGGATGTGAAATGTGCTTTTCTTAACGGTTATGTTCAAGAGGAAGTTTTTGTTGAACAACCTCCTGGATTTGAAGATACAAAACATCCTGATTATGTTTTTAGACTTACCAAAGCTCTGTATGGCCTTAAACAAGCCCCACGAGCATGGTATGATAGACTTACTGTATTTTTGCTTCAAAATAACTATGTTAAGGGAAATGCAGATCCAACCCTTTTTATAAAGAAAGATAAGAAAAATGTTTTGATTGTTCAAATTTATGTTGATGACATCATATTTGGTTCAACTCAGCAATCTTTGACCGACTGTTTTTCAAGTCTAATTAAAATCTGAGTTTGAAATGAGTATGATGGGGGAGTTAACATTTTTCCTTGGTTTTCAAATTTCTCAAAAACCAGAAGGAACCTACATATCTCAACATAAGTATATTAAATATCTTCTTAAAAAGTATGGTTATGACAACACTAAAAGTATTAGTACTCCCATTAGTACCTCAAACTCTTTAGATCTTGACGAAGCTGGGAAACCAGTAGATCAAACATCTTTTAGAGGTATGATAGGAAGTCTACTATACTTAATAGCTAGTCAACCAAACTTAATGTTCTCAGTATGCTTATGTGCAAGATATCAATCCAATCCTAAGGAATCTCACTTAAAGGCAGTAAAAAGAATTTTTCTCTACCTTAAGGGAACCATGGATCTAGGATTATTTTATACTTCTGGAAATGATTTTATCCTTAAAATCTTTTCTGATGCTGACTTTGGTGGATGTAGAATGGATAGAAAAAGTACATCCGAAACTTGTCATTTCTTAGGAGATTTATTAGTTTCTTAGTCCTTCAAGAAGCAACATTCTCTAGAACTCTCCACTACTGAAGCTGAATATGTAGCAGCTGTAAGTTGTTGTGCTCAAGTGTTGTGGATGCAACACACACTCACAGACTATGTCTTGAGTTTTACTAAAACTCAAATTTTGTGTGATAACACAAGTTCCATTTCCCTTAGTAAGAACCCTGCACATCACTCCTGTGCAAAACACATAGATATTAGGCATCACTTTCTTAGGGATCACACACTTAAAGGAGATATTATTCTTCAGTTTATCGGAACGCAAGATCAACTTGCTAGTATTTTCACAAAATCTTTGCCTTCTGATAGATTTGAGTACATTAAACAGAAGTTAGTAATGATAACTATAAGGTAATCATTCTTCATTAACTTTCTGTTGAAAAAGTATCCTTACAGCAATAATCTCCTTTCCATAGGGGGAGTACATTTGATTGTTAGTTTAACAAAGTTTTTCAAAATTTGTTTTCAAACTTTTCGAAACTAAAATTTCAGAATGGAATTCCCGGAACTACAATTTTCCAGAATGGACATTTTCGTACAAAATACTTGTAGAATGGAAGTGTTTGTATTGAAAACATCCGGAATGGAAAATTTCATACTGGTATTTTCATAACGGAACTTTCATACTGAATCTCTCATAATAAGTTTTATTTCTTTCAAATTCTTGGAATTTGTTTTTCATACTCAGTTTTCCGTAATGAGTTTTTCCGTACTGAGTTTGTTTTCCGTAATGATTTTGTTTTTTTGTAGTCATTTTTATATTACCCATTACGAATAATCCTCCTAAGCCAATCCAAAAGGTATGATTACCTTACTCAAGTTTTCGTAGTCATATTATACTTGCTAGAATTTTCTTGTATTTTGTTTTCAGATTATAGTTTTTCTTAATTCATTGTTTTAATAAAAACCTCAAAAAGATCGGATTCAAGTTTTCTTGAGAATTCGTTTTCAACTGTCAGATTTGATCTCAGTTTATCACAATCGTTCGATCAACCAAGGAAGTTGAACCATCGTTTCAATGCCTATATAAAGGGGACCCAAATACTTTTCCCACATCGATTTCAAGCTCCAACGTCCCGAATCTCTGCCTCTCTGTTTTAAGGCCGTTCCAAACTTCAGATTTCTCCATTCCGAACTTCTCAGAGGTCATCAGATCCGAATGTCTGTGGAGTAAGCTACTCAAGAAATTTCATCCTCTAAGCCTATTTCACAATGGTTAGTTTACAGAGAAAGGCTAGTCCATCCGGATTTCTTCAACAACTATGATTCTCTTATTTCGAAGAACATTAAGTTGAATGGGTGGGAAGATATTTCTGTGTCCAAACCAGGGAATCAAGATGATGTTTTTTCGGAGTTACTTGTTGAGTTCTATGAGACAGTTTCATTCTTTCAGGAAGATAATAGAGAGAAATTTTCTTTTAAGTCTTATGGAAAGACTTATAAGCTTTTTTATACCAAGGTAGCAAGCTTGGTAGGGCAGACCTATGAAGGATAAGCAGAGTTCATATCTCATGTGTTGACAGATTCTAAGGGTAGCTTCGAAAATGAAAAAGCCTTGAAAACTCTCGGAATTTCATATGACAAAGCTCCTAAGATTTCTAGTTTGCCTACGAATTTCCGGATTCTAGAGTTGTGGGTACAAGGTCTTATCGTACCAAGGAAAGGTGATAAAGACAGTTTGAAGAAGAGTGAGATCTATATATTAGATTTCCTAATAAATCTAAGGATGTTTAACTTCATGAGGCACATTCTTATAACCATTGAGAATCTTAAGAAAGGAAATCTCAGAGCCCAGATCGTAATGTACCCAGCAATTTTATCAAAGTTAATAATTTGGTGCCTTGATTCTTTCAAGGAAGATTACAGATATAAGACAAGGGTTTTCAAAATTTTGTTGGTCAGTGATGATACCCTTAAGAGGATGGATGTGGCTTTCAACAAGGAGACTGGTGAGTTCTTCGATTTACCTAATCAAGAAGAAGCGGCTCCGAAGGCTGCTGAACCGGAATCATCTAAGACAGTAAAGAAAAGAATGTTGAAAGCAGTTGCAGCTGAAGTACAGGATCGTAAATCTAAGGAAGTTCAAACCGCACCTCCCAAACCAAAGAAGAAGAAGGCCTATCCTGATGAGGTTGTTGCGATGTGGGGAGCAGATAAAGAGAAAAGAAATGAAGGGGATTCGCAGTTCGGATTGGATCTTGCGGAGGCTAAGGCCTTGAAGGAGAGAACTGCTGATGAGCTTGAAAAACAAGTAAAGGAAAAGAAGCTCAAGAAGAAGATGTCAGAATCTGAGGTAGTCCAAGATTTGTCAAAATTTAATGAAATAGTATCTGGAAGCATTCTAGTTCTGAGATATTTCTCCTTGGAATCTCTACCTGAGACACCAGGAAGAAACCTTGATTTTCCAGAAGAGATTACAGCTGAACATGTTGAGCAACTCGAGCAGATTCAACAAGTGGAAGAGGAAGAAGTAGTTGCTGAAAGAAGTGGTGAAACAAGAGATTTATTGATAGATGTAGATGATTATAAGGGGTCACCTTCGGAAAACCTGTCACTCTGAAAATCAGAGGCTGAATCCTCTAAGTTAGTAACCGCAGAGAAGGATATGAATGAGGAAGATGTTGTTCAAAATGTTGTTGATGATATTATTCAAGTATCTACTAGCGAGAAGAAAACTCCAGATCAGGAGTCTATTCCGAAAAAATACAAGGGAAAACAAATTCTTGCTGATACTCAGAGTTCAGTAGTGGTGAAGAGAAAAGAAGTTGGTAGTTCTTCAAAGAGAAAGCTTGACCTTGTTGAAGAAGAAAATTCTCCAAGCAAAGTTTCGGATTCAGAGTCATCTTCGGTGGGGCATGACTTTGTTGTCCAGTCTTTAAAGTAGTTGGTGGGAACCATTCTGACCTTCTCAAGTATTGATTCAAGATGTCAGATGCTCCAACATGCTTTGAATCAGAAAAATGACTCCGTATATATGGTTATGGACAATTGTGTTGAGATTGAGGCTCAGTTCAAAACCTTCTTTGTAGGCTACGAAGCTCATAGAAAATCTTTCAAGAGAATGAAAAATTGGTCGAAGAAGACTGTAGAAGAAATGAGGCTATTCGATGAATTTCAAGACAATGTTAAAGATGCTTTTGAGACTGAGGACAGGAAGATAAATGAGCTGACTTCTTCCTTTGAAGAGAAGCTGACAGATGAAAAGAACATCCAGATTCAAGTAGTCAGATATCTGAATGGGAAACTGAATTCCGTTTCTCAAAACTGGAAGTTTGAAAGGGATCATCGGATTGGGTTTGAACAGAATTTGAAGGCTCAGGAAGAAAAGCTCAAGGCTCAGGAAGAAAAACTGAAAGCCGAGGAAGAAAAGATTGAAGCTCAATCTGCAAGAATAGTCGTCTTAGAGAAGCAAGATGAAGAAGATCATGAAGATTTTAAGAATATCATGACTATTATTAAGGGGCTCATTTCGAAGGAAAAAGATATGAAATAGCTAAATCCGATCTTTTTGTTGTATCTAATTTTCTTTGTTGCCGAGATTTCAAACTTTATTTAATTTGTTCTTGTCGGTTCATTTGTTGTTGTAACTAATGTTTCAGGTACTTTGTTATTTTTTCCATTCCCTCGAATTCTTTTTGAAAATCACAAAGCGGGAGAAGGAAAAGATACTTAAGAAAAAGAACTATAATAAGAGTTTATCTAAGGGGGAGTTTTTAATTAAAGAAGACTTCCTTTTTCGTAATGAAAAGTCACTCCGAAAAACTGAATATGATCCTTAGAGTTTCAAAGCCTAAGGGGGAGTTAGTCGTATTCATTAATATCCTTAAAGCAAAGAGAGATAAGCCTTAATGTTTTTATTTCTTCTTAGAATTTCTTTTTCGTAAGGATGTTTGTGCTTTCCAAAAAGGGGGAGATTGTTGAGTCAATAAGGTATTCCTTATGATTTTTCCATTCCTTATTGTTTTGAAAATCACAAACATCTTATCTTTATGAAAATCGATTTTATAAGGAAATTTTCTTTTATAAGAAAAATTTCTTTTATAAGGAAAATCGCTTTCGTAAGAAAAATTATTATTATCATATTTTCATTTATATTTTTCCTAAGAATAAAATTCAGATTCATTTCTGTTTTCTCGGATTTGTTTGAAACTTTGATATTAATTATTCTATTTTAGGATCCGAATTCTGGATAAGAACTGTAAGGAAGTTTCACTCTGAATTCCAGAATGAGAACTGTAATAAAGTATCATTCCGAATTCTGGATACGAAATCTGACTAAGCTCTATTCCAGATTCAGGAAACGAATTCTTATGATGATCGACATTGAATTCTCATTACGAATTCTAATGACGAATTATGATTACGAATTCTGACAATGAATTCTCATTAAGATTTCCGATGAGGAATTCTCACTACGAATTCTAATGACGAATTCTCATTCCGAATTCTCATTCTGAATTCATCTATTAGACAGAATCTGATCATCTTTGTTTTATACACTCCAAATTTATTTAGACTCCGAAAATTATCTTTGGTTAGACTCAGAACTTTCATTTTGATTACATTTTTATAATCTGTGTACTATTTATTATTTTCCTTACACTCCGAACTTTAACTCCGAACCTTCACTCCGAATATTTTGAGTTAGATTTTTAAACATTGTCGTACATTATGTTACACTTGATTTATTATAAAACGATGTCATCTATTATTTTATAAAACTAATCGTTGGCTTAGTGACACATATACAGGTCCCTCGGATTTTTAAGGAAAATATGACCGTTGGGAAGGAGGCCGACCATACTTATAAATTGGAGCTCATTTGAAAGAGCTCGGTGCTGCTAAAAGGCTGACTGGCTAGCTGAAAGGCTGACTGATCTTCGACTCATGTGATTACATGCTGGAAGTGATTTCTAGAGAGAGAGGCTCTTATTAACTCTCAAAGCTTTGTGCAACTCTGAATGTTGGTGATTACATTCGAGGACTTCCGGGGATAGGAAGACAGAGGTGCCGACTACCTTGAAGTTCGAGGCCTTCCTTGCTAAGGAAGACAGAGGTTGCCAACTACATTGAAGTTGAGGGCTTGCGGGGATAGCAAGACAGAGACACTCTGAACTTCGTATCGAGGGCTTACACTGGTGTGGGTAAGACAGACTTGCTTGAAAGTATAAATCAAGGGACCTTTATCCAAGGTTGTTGGATACCCTTCTCTTTGGGTTAAAAGACTTATATCTTGTTACTTGTAGTTTTACTACATGTTTATATTGCACTACATTTTATATTATAAGGAAAGTATAACTTTCTTATACTTCTTTACTTGTACTCTATTTCATTTAGATTCTATACGCTTTAAGGTAGAATCTCATATTGTAATTTTTGTTATGTTTCAATTTCTAGAACCTACTTTCGGAATCTCTTTCCAAGTTTGCATTCAGTGTTAGAGGTGTTGTGAATTTGCTTAGTTTAACTTCGTTAAACTTAGCCCTTTCCTTTTCTTAAGGAAAACATAGTTATTTGTAACTAACTTTAAAGGTTCCAAAGGAATTTTTAAATTATACAATTCACCCCCCCTCTTGTATTTGAGCATCTACATCACTATTTCGATCCTACACTAACATATTGTGTAGGGATACAGAGTTACTGAGTTATGAATCTGTAGGGACATGGATGGGAATAAATGTGGGAGCACAGAATATCTGGGTTCCCTTACACAATATATATCATTATTTCGTTTTTCATGAATTATATACCTCATAAACCTTTTTCATTTCGACTCAGTATTTTCCCACAAGTACCATATAATTTATTTTTTCATGTAAAATGTGATGGTATAAATAGTGGTTGATTTTGAGATACAGTGAATGATTTTTCAAGTGTGAATTTTTTTATGTCATTCCAGATAATGCGATTGATCCTACAAGATTATTAGATATATCAGAGTTGAACCCTCATACTGGGCATGGCATGGGTCATCAGTTGACTATTATAGTACCATTCTCCTAGTAGGAAGATAATGATTCCTCTAAATGAAATTTTAGTGGAACACTCCTGATAGGTAGGATATAGATCCTTGATAAACAATTATAATTTAAACCACCTTCCTGGATAGGTCATGGATGTTATAAATATCAATCGAGAGGAACCTTCTTGTAATGTTTAAGAAGGGTCCTCAATAATCATAGTGGACCCTCTAATAAAGACATGGCATGGTTCCTTAACAACTATAGTGGAACCCCATTTCTAAGAATTACATGGTTCTTCTTCCTACAATACATGTGTCACCTTCCCGTGGTATCAAGTTATGGTTCCTCAAACACTAGATGTTACACCACATAAAACATAGGGTATGGGTCCTCTATCAACTATCAATGGAACAGACTCCTTTAGAGTCCTTAAATGGGTCCTCTATCTATTGAGTTGAACTGTAATGTTTTACTAGAACATGGTTCCTCTATCTAGAGATTTAATCCCATTGATTGTGTGGCCATGTGGTGAGGTATGGTCTCACATGGATGTTTATACTTGACAGACTTGTGAGATGTTGGACATCCATGATGAAAAACATAGAACATATGAAACTCATTCTTGGGTTGGAATGTGTGATAGAGATCCCCTTTCAATATCATTTGAGATTATTTTATAATTATATATATATATATATATCAATTTCATTGGATTTTTTAATCTCTATCATGGGTTTAGATTTCTTTTTCCTATCATGTTTCATAGTTTTCCACTTTCATCTTTCATGGAACCATAGTAGTTATGTATATACTCAGCATTGTATGGTAGTTTCATGCTCCAATAATTTCATATAAATATGAAGTACATGATGAAAATGATTACTAAGTAACATTGGCGTATGTGGTTCATTTGACCTTGTACGGTGGTCTGATATTAGAGATCTAGTGTCAAGTTGTCATAACATTTAGTAGACATATTTTTAGGTTAGGACATTGTAGGGTATGTAATTTTTCACATTTACATTTCATATTCTGTTTTTCACTATAGTATTTCCTAGTTATTTTTACATTCATTGTTGTTCTTTTAGATGTTACTATCATTTTATATTTCTTTATCTACATTTCAACATGGAGATGGTTGTTTGTGTGCATACATATTCATTATTTAATATAATCACATATTAGTTATTCTTTTTCTTATCAGCTCCCCTTCCCAATAGAGGTGAGCACAGGGTAGTATCCACTAGATACAATCTATTTTGGGTTATAAAATATTGGTATCATAGTATTTAATTCCTTGGGATAGTTTTTTGAGTTTTCCCTTCAATGGATTTGGTTGGGATTTGTCAAAACAATTTGAATGTGTATTAAGAGAGGCTTTCAAGACACAAAAGTAATAGATGGTGTGGAGGTCGACATATCCATTCAAGAAAACACATAATACATGTTTTTCTACTCCTAATACCGATACATCTGATAAAAGAATAAATAGAACATTCATACCATATGATGGATTCCTTTGTATATTGTTCTTATCTGACCATGTTATCTATTGATTAAATTTTCAGGATACCTTCATGAATATTTCCATCAATGTTCCTAATTTCATATCATAAAATTATTCATTGACTGGTGATTCCCCAGTTCTGGGACTATCATATGATATTTTTCTTTCATCTGAGCATTTATAAGAACCCCAACTGTCAAATAATATATCAAATTAGCAAAACAATCTGATAATACGCACAGGTTTAGACCTCTGCTCATGTTCCCACCATGTGGCTACTAATGTTCCCCAATTATCAATATTTCATGGTGGTGGATGATTGGCTAGATTTGATGATCCATTTTAATTATTCTCTATACACTTCATGATCATGTGGTTTCAACATAATCAAATATTTTACATTCAGTATCTGGGCATTGGTGGAGTCTAGTTACACAGATACATGATGAGTCGAAATTTCCATGGTCCTTCTTTATACTTATTTTTTTGTGAGGAGTACTAACCATCATTCATTCAATTAGTTCGAATTAAGAATTATCTAAAATATAATGTAGAGGAATGGATGTTTTAGAGTATATTTCATGGTTTATAGACGTTATTCAGTACTCCCTTGACATTATTAGGGATGGCTACATCAGAGCATGAAATCTTGATAATATTCTTTGTAGAAATATTTTTTCTAATTTATTACCCTTGTGAATTTCCACCTATGAAGATGTGTTGGAGTGTGAAATGGTTATGGTGATATTTCTGTTCGATATACACTAGATTTTTCAAGAAGGATGTTGGAGCTATTAGGCTATGTTGTCTTTTGTAGATCATAAGCATCAAACAATAGGTTCTTGTCTTAAGATATATTCCTAGGATTATAATTGAGCATTTGTTTTTGGATAACGTAGAGAACTAGGGTAGCCTTTAATGTTTTGGTTCTATGAATGAAATGGGTAATGTCACATGGCATCTGAATACCTAACTAAATGATCTAATGAGGGTAGGAGGATTTTGGTAGGCGACCATAACAGAGGTAGAGCCATGATTAATGATCTATCATGTGGGGAATTGGTGACCCTAGGGAGATAATGATGACATTGGATAATTTGGGACATTGAGAGGTGGATATGTGGGTGGTGGAAAATTTAATGTGATCCATCCACCACCACCACAATGTATAAGACCATGTCAAACATAGTAATATAGTGAACAAGGTCATGAAATGGTGGAAGATATTGATATATATGACCTTGAAGAACATGATATTATTATAGCTGTGATATGTGTTTATTCAACATATTCATCAGTACAAATAGACATAGTTTTCAATCAATCCATCATCCTTTTACTCTTTTTATGAATTCATGAGCTACTCATTGAGGTTTTAGAACAGTAGCATTGTCACGAGGTTTCTATGTGGAAATATTAAACTATTTAATTTATTAGTTTGAAGTGTGAGAAATCACATGGGGGGAGAGGTTCTTGAGAGACCTTTTGTTGATCAAAATGTATTCATATGATGTCTGTTGTTATTTGATTGGTTTTCTATGATAAAAGATCATATTGTCTGTCATCCTAGAAGAGACAAATTAATTCTCAATGATGGGATGAGATTCTCTTTTATGGGTTTGAGAGATGACTCAGCATGGTGATATGATTTTGTGATTTGGTGGATGGATCCCATTACAACTCAATTAGTGACTGTTTCCTTAGTGTAAAGACCATTTTAGGAACCCAGATTTCTTTATTCATGGATGATTTGGTAGGTTAAATCTGTGAGGAAATTTCATGGCTACCTTTATGGGGGGGTATTGTGTTCTAAAATTATTTTTTATCCGAACACCCCTTACATATCATCTAATGCATATCTAATGGACCCTATCAAGCATCAAGAGCTTCAGTTGTTGTTATAGATCCTTCAAGTGAATGCCTTTATCATACCTACTATGTACAATTCATAATCATTGATACTCTTTGTAAAAAAAAAATCAATTGGAAGTTTTGGATTTGTGTTGATTATCATCATCATAAATAAAACACAATAAAGAAAATATAAAATTTCTTTTCATTGGGGACCTCCATGATTAATGGAGATAAATTATCTGTTTCTAGAATATCAATCACATGTATGGTTACCACTCATTGTGTATTTTTGAGGATAATATTCAAAAGATGGATTTTATAAAAATTTATGGACACAATGAATTCATGTTCATGCCTTATTGTATGATGTATTCCCCCTCCCCGGTTTATGAATTTGATGAAACACATTTTTTAGTCATAATACGAGATATTTTTTGTGGTATTCATTGACCCTATAATATTATAGTCTCTATCCTAGGAGGTGCATGAATAGATCATGAGTATTGGATGTGATTTTCATCATGTGCACCATTTTTAAGGTAGGATCTAAAAGTTCTTATTCTGGGACCATGTGGTTAACTTTCTAGATAATTCCATTATCTATCATGGATTAATTGTAGACATTGGAATGATTGGTACCATGATTTTTGGGTGCCACCCAAGATTTTCTTAGTGGTGCAGTGCTACTTTGTCTCAATGTGGTACTATCTGTTGTTTTCTAGAAACAAATTAAGTATTTCATCCTCTTTGACTACCATGATAAAAATAGTTCAATCACATACCATTACTGAGAAATGTTAGTGGGACATTGAGGATTTGTGGCTAAAACTAATGAGTGCTCTAGTTTTGGGTATTCTAGAAAATGGAATAGTGTATATGATGTATTGTAATCTCTCAAGAAGATAGAACAAACATCATTTTGATGTAGATACTGGAATTTAAACCAATATGGGTTGAGGTAGGTGAGAAAATTTGGGGATAACTATTTGACTCTTGACCAGTAGCTAGATGTGGTCCAATTGTCTATAATGATTTGAAGGAACTATATTACAGGGGAGTGATTTCTTGTTTACTCAGACCATATAGTCTCAAGAATGTCATCATGTGTATGGACATAAACATGAGATAGTGGAGCTATTCAAAATTTATACATGACCATGACATTGTGATATTATATACTCTAGGTAAGTGAAAAGTTCTGATAGATTCTCCTAGAAGGATAACATAGGATAATTTAGTGTAGGAGGCATCAATGTAATTAGCATGTATGAAATAAAACCTACTTGAGTAGGTGGGTGAACCTTTTTTTCAATCGACTGCGTTGAATCATCCACTCCACCATAATTTGATAGAGTGCTAGATATAATTCGTAAACTATATGGTCTTAAATCAACATATCACCTCATAAGATTCACCTGATGGATTTTCATAAAGAGGGAATCATGTCTTTAATTTCAAAGGGTGGACATTATTCCAAGAACGTTGTGAAAGGGGGTGATGATATAGTTATTAAAAGATCATTTTCCTTCACATCCAATTGTGGGGAGTATATATAGGGACAATTAGGGATAGTTTTAGTGGGACATCATGAGATGGAGCATGGATGATTCCATATCTCAATGCCTCACATGTTAGTAATCGAATGATTAAAGCCCAATTCAGGTAGTTTTTTATCGGACCTTAAAATATGGTTCTGTAAATGGGATGTTATATTGATATACTTTCTTATAATGATTCCACATATAGTGAGAGTTTGTCACTCAATTTGTGTGATAGTTGACTAGCTCACGAATTCAGTACACGTCCTTGCTATCAAGGAGAAGAGTTCGGTGGATACTTTGGGATGTTGTACATGGGGAAGTTCATACGCAATTATGGGGTTCCCAAGAGTATTTTCATCGACTGTGATGTGTGATTCATTTCATGGTTATAGAGGATCATGATACAACATGTAGGACCCATATGGGCATAATTACAACCTTTGAACAGGATATATAATATGTAAATTGATTACACTATCATGGTGTTGGTGGATTTGTTAAGGTACTCTGTGTTAGATATCTGCTATAGATAAGAGGATCTATTTGAATTGGATGAGTTTTCAGTCAAAAATAGATACCACTCTACTATATCAAATGAACCATTCATGGCCTTTTAAGACAGACACTACAGGTAAACCTTATGATAGAATAAGATCATAAATGCATCCCTTGTGTGGTCTAAGATGTTATTGATTGCAATGGAGATGGTCTAGGTAATATATAAGCATATGTGGAAATCATAAATCTATAAAAATTCTTAAATACATTGACATCATAGTGCCCGAGTGTTCCATTATGGATAATATTTTTCCCTAAGAGTCTCCCCGTGATGAGGAGTGTAGAGAATCCTTAGATGAAGAAATCTATCCTTGATGTTTATCAATCCATTTTTCATATTATAAAGGGTTGCGAGATTTTATTACCACCTCATTACCAACCTTAGTCAAATCAGTTGCATGATTTCTCCCTTGTGTTACAAATGTCGGGATATATGCATGACCACACAAATGTTATTGACTGAGGTGTGTTGAAAATACAGGATGATGCCACTTCTGTGGAGAACCCACTGTAGATTGGGGATTGGCATGATGGTACCCTATGTGTATAGACCATACCCATGGTTTATATCTTGTTCCAATACAAGATCATATAAGAGATCTCTTGAGAGGGGGGGTTGAAAATATAGACATAGTATTCAATTATTTTTTATGTTTTTATCTTGTTAGGGGTGAATCATGAGATATTTAATACTATAGAGAATTTTTAACCTTTTAATACAGATGAATATATCAAGAAAATCATAATGGGAAATGTGATTAGACAACATGAAATGCTGAGGCATAATGTTCCATGATTTAATTTTTAATCAATATTAAATATATTTTAAATTACACACACATAGTTTTTTAAAAAAATCGTATAATTCATAAATATAGTCTCATATAAAAAATACGAGAAGATGATTGAATATGTAACATTATGTTTTACATTAGAATGACCTTATATTGGTTATCACTAGACTTTTAGATAAAAGAAACCATTGACAGTTTTTTTCAGTTAAATAAATTTTAATATTGTTATTATGATCTAAATTTCCTAATATTAAAATTCCTAAGTAAATATTGTTTTATATTGGACATTCATAGATGGGAACATTACCCAATGACCATATAAAGTATATTACAACTAGCTTCTATTGTAAAATCATGATATGATGACAACGAGAAACTAGATTCAAGTGAATCACCAAATGTATAAGCAAACAACTTATATTATATTTTATATAGCATGTTATTAATCGATGAATGATCGAATTGAGGTAAAACTCAAAATTTGGGGAGATGACCCAAATTGATTAGATTGTTAATCATAATCATGTTTTTTCATTGATATGCATTCATGTATATCCTTTTCATGATCCATGTATACACATAGATGTCTATGAGTACAAGTAGGTCCCCATGTGTTAGAGGCACACCATGTAGTCATCCTACATTACATATAGAGTTACTGTATCAATGAGCCTTACATTATCTAGGATACAATTATGGAAAAGAGTAGGACCACACTCCTTATAGCTCCCCTTACACACTATGTACCAGTTTTTTTGAAAAACATATTAATATTGTAATATTATCACATAGGTGCATATTTTGGATTTCGAGTAGAATATCTAAGGTTTTTCATGTTGAATGTTATTGTATCCTTTGTGGTTGATTTGTGTAAATAATGTTAGGCATTCTGAGGGAAATACTTATTTTTTGCATTGCACGATGTTGATAGTGATTAGTAAAAATCATATTAGTCACTATAGTGTCACCCTCATAATAGGTGGGGAATGGGTCCTAGATTGACTACAAGAGTAGAACCATTCTTAAAGTAGGGAATTGATCATATATCTTATATCTATGTTTTACACGCTTATTATTAATATAATTGGTCCTCGATAGACAATTTAATGTGGATCCCTAATTCAAGTATAGGAAATGGGTCCTCAATCATTTCACTAGGTGGCCCCTATTGTGGAAACATGGAATAAGTCATTAAATTTCATAGTGTTACCCAACTATTGAGTCATGGAATGGTTCCTTGACCACTAGAGGGAACCCTCATTTTGGTTAGGGTAGGGTTCCTAAAACTGAATTCTGAGTGTACCTATCCTATTGTATTAAGGTATTGATCCTCATCCACTAGAGTGGCACACTACTACTGTGATGTGAACTGTTCCTCTACCAACTTACAAATTGGGACCCTCACGGTTCCTCTTCGTAAATATTTTTATACACCATTATTTCTTGATCAATGATGAGATGTGTCTTGATTTGGATATCTATACTAGATTGACGCATGAGATGATGTGAATTGTTAATGGACCTCTTAGAACTAATGGAACTATTTTTTTAGATAGGTGATGAGTCGGATATCCCCATTTTATCACATTAGGGCTTCTTTTGTTGGGAATAAATATATTTTTATCCATGATATAATGATCTGTGATCTCTCGGGAATTACATTTCCCATTTTTGTTAGTTTGGGATATATTTCTAGTTTACTATGTATGATTTTCCTTTTATTCCATATAACATTGTATTAATCTTTCATTCCCAAGAGAGTATTACATGAATAGTTCTAACTCTAAATGTCACATTCGTTTTATAATTTTTCATCAACACTTCTAGGTGATGAAGGTCATTGTTATGCGAATAGGTAAATTAGCCAAAGGAAACCCTTATTAGTTATTCCAATCATCCCCTTGCACCACATCCTATCCTATAGAGGCCATATTAGGGTAGTTTATTTTCAACCCCATTGGGTTGGGACTTGAAAAAGTTTCTTTTAATTTATTATTCTTCCTGAGGAAAAAAATCAATTATCTCATTTAAGCATCACTATATATAATAAAAACATCTACAATTATAGGTAGTTTGAGTATATTTTAATTTATTATTGTCTCCATAAGATGCTTAATGATTAAATTAAATTAATGAATCTATACAAACATTACTTTATTCTGTGATAACTTGTTTACCATTCTGGAAATTCCTGTTATATTTCCAATAAAAATCTATAGTACCCTAATAAGTGTTGAAAACTATGGTTTTCTATTAAAATACCAGACCTAGTACATTATTAAATTTACATTGTCATTTAATGGACTATATAAATTTTCACCACATCTAATCATGTTCCCCCAAAATAAAACTAACAACATCAAAAAATCATACATTTCAAACATATGATTTATTTTCAATATTCTTGATATTAATAGTAAACTCCCCATAAGCACTTAATGTTTTTTCATTATCATGGAATAAATTATAATATAATTGATAATTATGTCCAATTTTTTTATAATTTCTCTAAATACACAATTAATCATATCCATGATTATTTTCAGGGAATTAATAGGTCTGAAGAGAATCACAATGAACTAATTTGTTCATACCTTATATTGAAGGATATCATGAGAATATCTTCATTTTCTACATTTTCAATTGATATATATAATAATGATCCACTATTCCAAAGTACTGAGCTCTCTATTTTTGTTCAAACACTTCATGAATCATTTTTAGTGGATAATTTTCATTAATGTGATCTTTTTGTGCTTATATTAATCAGTTAATGGTTGTATTAATCAATCTATTATATTAAAAAGAGAATTATTTCACCCTAAGGTAACAAACTAGTGTGTGTGAACTGATTTTCCTAATTATAATGGGTATACTTATTTAACACTCCTATTTTAGTAGGTTATATCATATTGGGGCATTTGGAAATAATAGTTTCTCTATGTATATGTTCATCATAAAAATCTTCCTCATGACCTAGTGGACATATGGGCATCATTTTGAGTAATAAATCTGTATTTTCCCTTTACGATAATAATTCCCATTAGGACGATACATTAATTTAGGTTGCCCATTTGTAAAAGGAATTAATCTTCATATAGTATCATCAACCACAACATTGATGTATTTTCAAGAGAATATTAAAAATCCATGATTTTTTATATGAAAATTTTATGGTTATGAATATATAAAGAAAAATCTTTTTTTGATAGATTTTTTATTCTAAGTATAAAATGAGGAAATATATTCCTATTATAGAATCAATACCACTTGTGAAATTATTATAATATTTAAATGATGAATCATTTAATAGATGCTTAATTGATGAGAGTCCAACATTTTGGTAGTAATCATCACACTACTAGGTTGATTATATATATATATATATATCTAATGAAATGTATCAAGGATTCAATTTAATAGTTTTAGAAAATATTCATGACATAAAAGAGTTCATATAACAGGAATCAAGTAAAAGAATTTCTATTCAAGAGATAATGAGAACTATAACTTTTACATATTATTTTTCAACCATCACTCTTGTAGTAGTGAAAGAATATGATATCCCATTCTCCTTTTGTATTTTTGGTCCAACCTGCTAAATAACCTCATGATAAAAGGGTTCTAAACATTATATTTCATAGTTATGTTTCCCCATATTCAGATGTGATTATATTGTGGGTTTTGTTTTCTAAGGTTCCTTCATTTTCATCAACCTATCGTCCATCCCATTTATGTATTCTAGACATTCATCATTAGGGTGCCTTTATATCAAAAAAAAGTATCATTTCCACATCCCATTGTGGAAGATACCATGATTCAGATTCCATCATATTTTACATATGGGTTGTGGTATTTTCTTTCATTATTTCTTCTTTGACCAACGATATTGGACATCCATTCTTATTTTATAATCACTAAAATCATGAGACTATTCTCCAAACACTATCTCTACATTGACATAACATCAAAAAAATCTTCATATATCCCAACATATTTAATAGCAAGAGTCTTTGGAAATAGTTATTTTAAATAGATAAAAAATTTATCTATTTTTCTATCATTGATGATTAAAAACAAATGCACATATAGAAATCCTTGTGTTGAACTCCTCCTAAGAAGTGACGGATTCACCATCCTTTTTTTTCTCTAAAAATTATCATACCATATTTCTTTAAATTGATACAGGTAAATACATAATAATAATAATATTATATTTATTTTATTTCACTCCTTATATTCCATTTCAACATTAAAATATATATTATTAATAAATTTCCACCATTAGTCAGTTTCTAAACTAAAATGATATACATCTAGAGTCACCGTATCCTTCTCAGAATAGAGGCCATTGAAATGATATTCCTCATTGAGTTAACCAACAATTCATGGTTTTTGGATCATAACCATAAAATCATTAGGGTGGTCATTTCAAAAAACATATAAACATCTAGATTCTTCTTCCTGGGAATAGGTGGACATTCTAGATGATTCATGTTTATTTATAGACCATAATATTTGGGTATGAATTTATATGATGTTTTTTACTCAACCAAACATAGAATTACAGATGTCATTTAGAATATACTTATATTGTCCATCCAATAAGTTTTTATCTTAGTCTCTCATATTTAATCATATTTTATAAAATAATAATTGATTGACCAAATACTCAATCCAAAAGTAATTCAATAAATAATTTAATCATATGAACAAATTTATTCTAATGTAATTTAATCTGGGATTCTGAAGTTTTTCATTTTTCTAAAACTATTCTTACAATATTTTTACGTACACATATAAATATATACATATGGTTTTCAATATATTTTTTTAATAATAATTCTACTTTTAACTAAACTATGATCAAATACCAACTATAATGACTAACCTTACTTGATATGTATATTACATTACATTTATTAAAAAATAATAACATAACCATACAAGATCCAATGGTTTAGTATATCTAAAAAATTAGAGTAATAATTCAGTTAAAAAGAATAAAACATAATCATTATTTAAATTCTTTTTTTATCATTATATATATATCATGATATTATTAGTATATGTAATCAGTTATGTATATACATCAAATAAAAGGGTGAGATAAAAGATCGATCGAGGGGGGAATAAGGAACATTAATGAATAGAACATTGGGGAGAATCATTATATAATATTAATAGGAACATTATCAAATAAATTTGTGAAAATTTTGATAAATCTATTGAATTTTGATTTTTCATGATGATGAAACATCACAGCAATGTTGTAAATATACAAACATAATTTTGAACATAGGAAGAACCATCTCCACTTATAAAATTTGTGCGTAAATCATAACATGATTAATGTGAAAAAATATATTTTTATGTTCACAAATAATAGGAATTATCTCATGAGATATATCGCATTATCAATTGAATTATATGCATATATAATTTCAAGAACACCCACCACATCATAAAATAAACATATTTATGCATTGCATATGGATATAAAAAATCATAGTCATGAAATTAACTATTGAAATAAATTGTTTATGTAAAATATATCTCATATGATTCATCCTAAAATGTATTTTTGGATTCCCAATTGAATATGGGAGATCATTAAATTAAGAGATGTTTTGGAAATTCATGTAGTCTGGAAAAGAAATTATAATTGGATTAAAAATAATTTGGATAGGTAAAAATATTTATATCATAAAAGAAAATAAAAATAATATTTAATAGAATTATATCGGAAACTAGGGACAATCATACTGAAATCAAAGCATAATAATATATAACCCCAAATAAAGTGTTTGGGATTGAGAATTACCACACCATAAATCCCACAATATTTCATAGATTTTACTTCTCCTATATAAAAAACATAGGTTTATTATAAAATTTTATAGTAAGTGAATTAGGATAATTTGTCTCACTACTTAAAAAATTAAAAAATCATATCAAATATCTTAATTACTATTTTTGAAGATGATCAAATTTTTTGTCATGTTCTCAATAAAAAAACATTTTACATCAACTTCACTTGTTTTATTAAATGTAAAATTTATGTTAGTACAATTAATTAAATAAGAATTAAATAAATAATTTTATATATTAATATAAAATAAATTAGGTTTATAATAATTTATATGTGTTGTAATAAAGAAGGAATTCCGAATTTCTTTATTGGTCGGTCACATATTGTTAACGAGACAATTTCCTTGGTAGCTACGTGAAATTTAATATATATGATTTTATTAAAACTAAAAAATCAATATCATATTATCAATATCAAGACAATAAAAAATTATATATATTGGTATAACGAGTTTTTAATTGTAAAAATGGAATAAGATATGAAATTAATAAAGGAAGGGGACATGAAATTATGAAATAGAATTATTATAGTCTTGGAGTAGATCATTTTATATTTCCAAAAACATATTCAAATATTAGAGTTTGAATACTCTACAATATCACTGAGGATGGTAAAATTATTAGTATATAATATCTTTTTCAAATCATTGGCATTTTCTTAAGAGTTAGGACTGTTTCATAAATGGAAGGGAGAGACGTTATTTATACTCTTAGAGAGGATTATTTTTAATATAATATGTCAAATAAAGGCTTATTTCAATGGTAAACAATGAAATAGATATATTTAATACAAAAAGAATAATATATCAAAATAATATATATTTTTAGAATTGTGTCCCCTTAATAATTCTAATTCACTAGTTTATTAAAAAGGAATGTGGTAAAATTAGAATATTATTGTCATAACGAATATTTTTGAATTTACAATTTAGAAATATCTTTTTAGGTTTTGAAATCATTTTAATTGTATAATAGTGAATAATTCCTCCAATTAAATATATTTTAAAATAATTTTCTACAAATTATCTTATCACCATTAAATCAGGAATTATGTATTTTAACATACACTTGTTAGAGAAAAATGTGTACATTTAATATTCACTATAAAATTGTATTATTTCACAAAATTAATAATAACAATTATATAATATTTCTTAATTATAAATTATAAATTAAATTTTTTTATTAAAATAACGTTTATCCATGATAATTTATTTAATAAAAAATGATTTAATTTTATGGAATAAATTAAAACAGATCATTTTATAAATTGTGTTTACAATTTCATAGAACTTTTTTAATATAAATATTTATTTTATGGAATTAGAGTATTTATATTGTAATAATATTATAAATATTATTTAGATATATAATTATTTTTATTATGCCAAATTAATATTAAATCTATTAGGTTTCTATTCCCAAGGATTGGGTCACTATTCACAATAGTCACATTACCATTCCAATATCCATAAAACCACCTATAAATACCTATTCATTAAATTATTAAATATTAACTACAATTTCATGTTTGGTTTAATTTTTTTATTTCTAATATTTAATTTATTTTACTGATATTTTGTTTATTTTCTACAGTGTTTTTTGTGGGAGCGATGACACTAGTTGATCAAGATAATCTTTGTTTTCCAATTAATTTTTTTCTTATTATTAATTTTTTCTTCCCAGTTAATATTTCTATTTTTTATGGGAATTTTTTTATTGTGTATCAATTTTGATTAATTAAATAATGTTATTTTTGTTTTTCTATATGATATATGTTTCTAATACTAAAACAATATTATATTATATTATTTATTGAAAAAATATCACTTATAAACTATAGGTTCTTTCATTGTTCCTCCCCTTTAGAAATATAATATTTTTATTTTGATATATATTCTTAGTTGAGAATATGTGAGGTTAATTTTATTTCATAATTTCCTTGAGTTACAATGTATAATATTCATGCACCACCAAAAAATAAGCGGTGAATATGATTCATATCATAATAATACAATGTTTACATCTAAACACATTACTCTAGGTTTTATTCATTCTGGGTGATCTTATAAAATTCTATAAAATAATATTATGTTAATTAAAAATGATCAAAAGTATTTTTGTTAATTTATATTTCATTTTGATGATATATTTAATATATTTTTAAATTCATTTATTAAATATTTTCCTCTAATATCAGTTAGTTGACGTAGTTCAGACAATTTCTCAAAAAAATCAAAGTATATTGGAAATCATCAAATGTTTTATAAAAATACATAACATTTCCCATTAATTTACATGTTTCCTTCTTTTAATATTGAATAATTAAAATATATAATACCATAATAACATTTCTATAATGGACACAAACTAACAATGGATCCTTATAATGTTTTTCCTTTGGATACAAATAATATAATTTATTATTATTAATATTACATATTTATTATAACATTTTATAATTATGGAAAATTATTATTGTCATAAACATATTTTTTATACATTATTTACATTTTTAATAACATCCATCGTATTCCTTTAATGAAAAATGATATACATCATTTGTAGATATGGTTACCCAAAAATAAAAGGATGGTGGTGTAATTGTTTCTAGAAATTCATGGGGAATAAATGTAAACTAATTATAAGTTCTGATTAATAAAAATAATTTATTTATTTTATTATTTAATTAAATATAACTTTTTGACCATATATTTTATGTCTTCTTGAAAAATAGAACCCATTGTTCATAGATATGTTAGTCCGCACAAATGTGTGATGATGATTTATGTTATCGAATGGTTTTGGAGAAAGGTATAAATGTAGAATATCATTATTATAATTACAATTTATCATATTAAAAATAATTTATACTTTCTTTGATAAATAATGTTTGAAGGATAAAAAATAATATAAAAAGTTTATTTAGTATGTATTACTCGATTACACATCATGAAATTTTACTATAATGTATTCCTATAAATAATAATAATTTTATTACACCTAGAGACTCATTTTTTAAATGAAAAAAATAATTTTATAATAGTTAAATTGAGAAAATGTTTAGGAAAATTTTGGTTGGGAACATTATAAATTCAAAAGATTAAGTGATCTTCATATAATAATGGAAAAAAATGTAATATTTGTAAATACCTATTACATTTCAAAAGTGTCCAAAAACTGTTCAAGGGATAATATCTCCAAACCAATTCCATAATTGAGTGGATGAGGATTATGTGACAAAATGATCACCCATGATTTTTGACAAATATTTAAACATGTTTTCAATCATTCGTGATTATATTTTTACATTTTACCATTTTTTGTGTTTGAGACTTGTTTTTTACTAAGTAATTTATGGTTCACTAAAAAAATTTAAGACAATTTTTTTTAAAAAAGAATACTTTTAGGAAACGAAATTAATAGTAAATTTAATCAAACTCTACATTATGAATGTATTACATTATCATTTAAGTAAATATATATGGTAAACAATATTTTCTAAAAAAATGTTTTCATAACCCTTAAGTGTAGTAAATTGTATATAATAATAATTAAAAAAATATTGATAATATAAATATATAAATTATTAAAAATAATTTCTAATGGATTTTATAAAATAAATTATTTTAATTATTTAATAAAAATTATAGAACATTAATAATATTTATTATTCAAAATCAACCTTATAACAGTATCATTGTAATTTACCTTAATATTTTTAATCATATTTTATCGATTTAAGTTATATAATATTTAAAAGATTAACATTACATAATAAATAAATAAAATCATTGGAGAAAATTAATTTAAATTTAACTCATTACATAATTTTGATAATTATCTAAAACTGAAAATACAAATAAAATTGTATTATTTAATATTCAATTAAAAGATAATTATATTAGAAGAATATCAGAATATATACCCACGATAATATCTAGATCCTAAATATTTAAATTATATTATTATTTTTTAAATCACCTTTTAAATTATTAAAATCATAAATTGAATTAAAATACAATGTGTATTTATACAATAAAAATGATTTTAATGAAAAATTTCACTAAAAACAATAAGTATTATTGATCCAATTTTGTATTATTCTTAATTAATTTTAATAAATTTTTTTACTTGACATCTAATTATTATTTTTTGTATTAGTCATCTAACATATCATTTATATTTTTATTTAGATTTTGGTGTGAATCACGATTTTGACACATTCATTTTTTGAATGAAAATTATATTGTAAAATCATTGTTTGTGGCGTTCTCCCACTTTTAATAAATAAAGTACAAAAAATTTAAATTATTACATATTGATGAAAATACCAATAGGTTTTTAAATGATATAAAATACTGAATATATAATTTTTATGAAGTTATCAACCTTAAAAAAATGAAATATATCACTTTCTATTTGAATTGAAAAATCCTAACAGAAAGATAAAAAGACGTCTATGGATTAAAATTTTAAAAACTATTAAGTATAATCACATATAGTGGATACATTGATTATCAAACTATGAGTTTTTATTTAGAAATAAATATCTAATAGTGGGTGGAAACATAAAAATAATAATATATCTGTAAATCTAGAATGATGAATACATAACACCACTAAATTGTCTCTATTCGCACCAATGTTATGTATTTCCAGAAATTTTATTTTTTACTATGTCCTATGTAATTTTTTTATTTCATTGTCATATTTATCCCATGGGTTTAGGCACTATTTTTATATTTTATTAATTCATCCCATTGAAAATATCTAATTACTAGTTTATCCTTAATAAGAACATTATTTTTATTCACTATGTTAAAAGAACACAAACTTTTCCTTCAACAAAATTTTGGTCAATTTTAAATTCCTAAATTACTTTTTTCATTAATAAATTTTTGGTTACATTATTTTTATTTATTTTTATCTGGTTAGGCCATGTTAAGATTATTCTTTATGGGCCTCAAGATACTTTTAGAAGATTAAGTGTGTTCTTAGTGTGATTTATATCCAAAATAGGTTGCACCATTAAAAAACCCCGTGACTATTCCAAAAAGGAGTTAGATGCACCATAAATAAATTTATTAGGCTACTCTAGTGTTGAGAAGTTAAATAAAAGACATAGTGTAAAGTGTTTGTGCCATATTGATTCCAACTAGTGGAGTTGTGTAATATCCCTCACAATAAATGATTGTTTAGGAATGCTACATAGTGGGATGTCAGACAATGACGTAGAAACCATTAAAAGTATTTTTCTGAATTTTTTTTAAATTCATTCATTAGATTAAATCATATAAATATTATGTTTTATTTTTTTTGATCAGGGGAAAGATTACCAAATTTCAATAAGGATATTCATTGAGTGTATTATAGAGGCGTTTCTCACTCATTTATCCCTTAAAAAATTCCTCATAAGAAACCATCCTCATCTAGATTTGTTCATCATAGTAATAGATTTATGATGTTATATAGAGACAGTAACAAAACACATTTCTTTTCCTTATATGGTATTGAATCACAAATCCGCATGGTTTTACAACGCAATTCTCTAAATTTTCACCATTGTGGTTCCTCCCAGTTCAAATCAACACTATGTTTAATAGTCCTGAACCATGGTTCTTTTCTACTGGAGAACCCCTAAAAATGTTTCACCATCCTCTTCCATGGTAGTGTTTTACTTTTACCCACCACGAGGCAAAACCTATCATCCGTCGTAGAGACAACTAAATTTAATGAGTGCCTACTTTAACCTTCTTCCAACAATGATTATGATTTTCTAACAAAAGAACTCAGGAATCCATGGAATTAGAGGATGTTCTAGTTGGATTGAGAGTACAGTGTAGGTGATGAAACCATTAATAGTCCCTACATTGAAATTTTTTAAAATTATGAATTCATTATTTATCACTATGCCATGTTTTATAGGGGATATAAGAATGTTATTTTGTTAGGGTATATGTATACTAAAAGAGCCATTATCAGTTTCTATATCATATGAGGTGTGTGTCTGTGTGTGTATCTTGCACTTGTGCTTGTATTTATTATATATTAATTTTTATTATTATGATACATTATGGTATTACGTGATGGTTGATCTATCTTATATATTTTCTATCATAGTATTTTTCTTATTGTCTCATATAGTTGATCATGGTGGTTTGTCCAATTTGGTTGGCGGGTGATATATGACAGAATATTGGGATATCTACTCAAGAGGTTTTTTATATACCTTGGGTATGCATGTATGTGATCTATTCCATTAAAAAGGAAGTCTTAAATTATCATTTAACTGTATTCAGGATGTATGACATAGACTTCGATTATCATGTGATATTTCACACATGGTGTTGGGTATTCACTTGAGAATGATATGGTAGGCACTATGTTGGAATGTACATGGTCTATCAAAATAGACAATATGCTTCACAAATTAGGATTATCCATAATAGAGGATGTTTCATAAAAATTGTTGATATTCTATTGGATTGGTGAAATGGAATGTATTTTTCTTATAGCATGGTTCCAAAAATGATTGAGTTGGTCCCTAAGGAATTGAAATATATTATATTTATTCGATATATTCATTTTTATTTGTTTACCATATTTATGGTCATGTCAAGCACTTATATATTTTGTTCACTAATGTCTGGTTTCATGGGTGTTATCTTACTGAGTCTTGTACTCATACCCAACTTATGTATTTCGGTTTTCATATAAATTTTATAACTAAGGATCTATTAAATTGAATGGGATATAAGGTTGATGGATGAACAAGAGGAGCATGAGTATGTCTTCATTTATAGTTAGAATTTGAGTGTCAGACATGTTGATGCCTTTATGATGTTAATTTACCCCATAAAATGGATCCATATATTGTTTGTTTATTTATTTTAATACATTTATTCCATATTTATGATACCTTATTTTAATCTGGTTATTTATTATATATTTATTTTAAGATCCCTGTTTTTTAAAATGTATGTTTATTTTGTGTTTTGGGTTGAACACTTTGTTTTGAGTATTTAAAGTGATTCTTGAAAGTGTGAGAGGCCTTGGGGGTGTTCCGGGGGCTCGGGGCACATAAGAAAGGATTCTTGGGCAAGACAGGCCAGGGCGCATGGACTACGCACGGTGAGGAAAACCGTACGGCCTGCCCAGACTAAATCATGTGACCCCTTCTCATCTGGACAGAATCATGCGCACTGTTTGCACACGGTCTTCCAAACCATGTGGCTAAATTGTGCGACCCCTCCTCTTCCAGACAGTGGCATGTGCACAATTTGCGCATGGTTTGCAAAACCATGCAGAAAAACCGTGTGACCTCTTAAAGTTTGGAAAAATTACAATTTTTCCACTGATGGCTTTAAAACCCCACTCGGGATTTCCTCTCATTTCCTCCCTCTCAATCCTAGGCACAAACCAAATCGGCTGAAGGCTCCAAGAGACCGATATCCTTCAATTCTAAGATGTTTTTGGTTCCATTGGTTGCGGATCGAAGCTCCAGGTAAGGCTAATCCCATCATTGCTTCTCTTTTTGGTTTTGGGTTTGTATCTCCTGTCCCTATCATGCCAAATCTCTAAAACCCTAGATTTTGGGTGAGTTTTAGGTTAAATCCCCAAAGATTGGTTGGATCGAAGCCTAAGGACACGATTGAGAGTGCATTCAACTACGGTTTTGAGGTAGGTGGTCTACAAGTGATATCCAATAGTTATTTGGCTATTTGTGAATGTTTAGTTGTGTTCTTACTTTCCATTGGTTATATTTTGGGTAACCTTGGCATGTATGGAAATAATGGTGTTTAAAATGGAAAAGAGGGACCCACATTATCCCCGTGGGATGTGTTGGGATAGACATGACCTAATTGGGGTCATCCATGGGATGACCCAGCTTTTCCCAGATTTAGGGATTGATATTAAACAAGTGACCTTGTTGTAATGAATTGTATAGCCCCTGATAAATATGATGTCACGATTGGTTGATCATAGAACATATGTTAGTTGATGCACCTAGACATGGCAATAACCTATGTGTTCAAGTGGAATGGTTTAAATGGTTGATTCATGGGAATGATGAATAGGTTAAATGGGTTAATGTGTAAACTGATTAAAGGCCTAAAGGGGAAAGCTTATTGGTTTAATGTTGAATGCTTAGTGATATAGGCATAGAACATGGGAATTGGGTGAATGGTTATATGATCTGAAATGGTAATGTGTTAATGGGTTAAGGCATGAGGTGGTTTACCATGAGGGTTATTATGAATAGTGTTTGCCAAAGGGCAATGGTTTGGATGGTTGATGGTTACTTATATATAAGAGTTTTAACATGGCTTAGTAGAGTGGGGTATGACATGAGTATCTACCCCAACGGGTCGAGTAAAGACTGAGGTTCTAAACTCCACCATAAATTCACGGGTTAGGAAAGGGGACTGAGGAGCTATTCTCTGAACGTTTTCATCCACCCAGACTGAGACTTTGAGGTGAGGTTATGGTTGCTATGAGGGGTTAGTCATAGTGAGATTAGATAATGATGTGTTTACCCTCTTGCATTTGATTATTGGCCTTAGACACATGTAACATAATGTATGTGATTAACCCATGGAAATTTGATGAAATGGTAAATGGTGATAATGGGTGTGTATTGATTGGTAAGGGAAGTGGAAATGGCTTGGAAATGAACTGGTTAATGGTACCTTAAATAATTACATGGCAATTATCATTCATATTTTCTCTTGCATGCACTACTTGTTTATACTGGATACTTTATAGACCCCATTGGTGGTGGACTGCTGAGTTGTACTCACACCATGCTCGGGCCGCCGTTGGGTACCCGAGCAGACATCATGTATGCAGGTCAAGAGGAGGGAAAAGGTCCTTTCAAGATAGTGAGTGGACATTGGTAGCACTTTGTGGAGGATACATACATTGAGTCTGGACCATTTTGGTAATTTTGGTCGTTGTCTTTATTTTGGGGGGTTTCCCACTTTTTCACTTGTATTATTACATGGCTTGTTGATTATTCGAAATGGATGTTGTAGATGTTTTGTGTTTATTGGTTATTGTTTCCTCTATTTGGTTTATTTTCGTTGTGTCTTACTCTTATAAAAAGGCTGTATAGTCTCCCCACATGACTCTGTAGACCCTCGCTGCTAGTCGACAGCCTTTGGCATACAGGGAGGCGCACTTAAGGTCATGTAACCACCCGGATCGGAGCACCAGTTTAGTGGCTTCCCGGTCAAGGATGTTACAAAGTGCTATTACCGGAGGTCTTTTTTCCTCTTTCTCTGAGGTCTTGTTATTTGGGATTGGTAGCCAATGGTTAAGACATGTTGGGCCTTATTAATGAGCTCGTGCTTGGGAGTAGCTAACCCATGTATGAGGGAAAACCCTTGTCACCATGTGTGGGAAAAGATGTTATTGGTTGTCTGTTGTTGCAGTCGATGATATTTCACCGTTGGGTGATGCACATGTGGTTTGATGTGACTGTTTTATGATATTTGGCTCGGGGCCTTAACGACATGAGGATTGTCGTTCATGCATCATTATAGGCACCGAGGGAGATAGGTGGCATGCATTGTATGAAACACATGCACGGGGTGGGTGTGTGAGGCAGGAAAGTAGGGTGCATCATGCATTTCATGAAACCAAGAAACATTGAGAAGAATGAAATAAAACAAGTGGTTAAATGATGTTTAATGAAGTAATATGGTTTGAAACAAGTAGGAAAATGTTGTTGGGTTCGCGTATGAAAAGTGGGTTGTTCTAGCTTGTAATGATCTTTTGATAAATTCGTGAAAGTTATGTGGTATGTGTGCTAAATCACATGTATGGCATTGTAGATAAATACTACCACGACGTCGGTTACTAGTTGTGAAACATGAGGGTGTTGCTGAGAAGACTCCTCCAGTAGAGGAGCAAGAAAATGTGTCGATCAACGAAGGTAGAGAGGACTAGTTCTGAGAGAGCATGGATCGCCATATGTAGATGATGGATTGGGACCCAGGGCGGGTTGCACCGAGTATGTTTGAGGTGACCAGGGATTTCCAGCTGTAGCACCCTCCAGCATTCATTGGAGAGGTTGGGCCAAAGGCAGCAGAGTTCTGGTTAGAGTCTATCCAGACGATACTGGATCATCTAGATACCCCTATTGAAAAGTGGGTGAAGTTGGATGCTTGTATGTTGCGAGTCCAGGCATGGTGTTGGGGGGACTTTTAAGCTCACAATGAGAAAGATGAGGGAATGTCGTGGAAGGTTTTTTATGAAATGTTTATGGATCATTTCAACCTACAGACCTTGATACAGGAGTGGGCTGCAGAATTTATGAGCCTGAATCATGGATCTCTATCGGTGATGGACTAAGCTAGTCGTTTCATATACTTGAGATGCTTTGTCCTAGTGTTAGCAGGGTATGAGGTACCAATAGAAAGGCATTTCAAGGATGGGCTGAGACATGAGATCAGGTCTCATGTAAAATTCTTCTTCTTGTAGAGGTTTGCAGAGGTAGTACATGAGGCACTGATTTTGGAAGGAAACCTGAAGGGATATTATGGTAGTGGGTTTGTGGTGTCAGTTGGACAGACGAACGGTGCAGCTACCAAAGGTCGAAAATGACGCCACGAGAGCTCACAGCATGGTGGAAGTGTGAAAAGTGGCTGTAAGATAGGTTCAGCCTCTCATAGTGGAAATCATGTGTTCTTCTATCAGTGCAGTTGGTCGGGGCATATGTGTGGTCAGTGTGCTCGACTTCTATTTATGTGTCGTTTGTGCGGCTGGATGGGATATGTGAAAAAGTTTTGCAGGAAACCTCAGCAGGTGGGCGAGTATGATGGTGGAAGGAAGGTACCAGATATGAGAAGGGGATCAGATTCCCCATATCAGGCAGGCAGTTGGAGCTCTACGGGTCATACTGGTAGGGTCAGTGGATGTGGAACTTCTGGGTAAGATCTCTCACGCCAGTAGGGTAGTGTAGCGCTGGTCGTTCTGGCTGGAGCCCATGGTAGAGGGTCAAGTCAGCTTCTGGCAGTTCAATTTGTGCTTGGTGATGGAGAGGCTAGACCATCGACTGATTGAGGTACGATCCTTTTAGATTCTACTTTTGTTATTGCGTTGTATGATACAGCTGACACATAATCTTTTATCTCTACTCAACATGGGGTAGCGCTGGGTTTACCTATGGAGTGGGTGTGTGGGGTGATGTCAATTGACACTCCATTGAGGGTGTGGGTTGAGGATATCAGATAGTTCAAGGGATGTCCCTTGTAAGTTGGGGGGTATCGTTTTCTGTGGGACATGTTCATTCTCATGATGTCAAGGCATGACCTAATCCTTGGAAGGGATTGGTTGGTGTTTTATCGGATGCACATAGACTGTAACCGTCACAGAGTATTGTTCAGGTCTCTTGAGGGTGATGCTTACGTCCACCATGGCGAATGTGATGTTCGAGCTGGGCATGCAGGTCCGTTTTTTAACAGATGAGTGGACTCATGGCCCGAGTGGCATGTCTCATTCCTGATGACAATGAAATAGGGGAGCAGTCTATTTTCCCTCCTGTGTTGGATTGGTTTCAGGACATGTTTCTTGTGGAATTCTCAGGGTTACCCCATGAGAGGGATGTTGAGTTCACAATCGAGTTGTTTCCGGGAGCAGAGCCAGTTTCTATTCTGCCATATCGAATGGCACCGAAAAAAATCCAGGAACTGAATGTTCAAATTGAGGAGTTTGATTAAAAGGGGTTTATCCATCCTAGTACCTCTCCTTGGGGATATCTCATTATTTTTGTAAAGAAAGCTGATGGGTCAATAGGGCTCTGTGTTGACTATCGAATGTTGAATCAGATGATGGTAATAAATCGGTAACCTCTTCCTAGAATTGATTACATGTTTGATCAGTTAGGGGTGCATTACTATTTTCTAAGATTGATCTGAGGTCGGGTTATCACCAGTTGAGGGTGAGGTTATCCGACATACCGCAGACAGCTTTCGAGAGTCGGTACGGGTTGTTTGAGTTTGTAGTGATGCCTTTCGTCTTGACCAATGCACTGGCGGTGTTTATGGATTTGATAAACTAGATATTTCATCCCTATCTAGATCAGTTTGTGGTTGTCTATGTTGATGATATCGTAATGTACTCGAAAACTCACGACGATCATGCCCAAAATCTTGACATCGTCTTGGGTATGCTAAGAGAGCATCAGCTACACGCCAGCAATCCAAGTTTCAATTCTGGATAGGTGAGGTACACTTTCTAGGTCACCTCATCTTGGAGGCAGTTGTGTCAGTGGATCCAGAGAATGTGCAGTTAGTTGTATCTTTGGAGCAGCCGAAGAGTGTTTCTGATGTTTGGAGTTTTTTGGGTTTCGTCGGGTATTACAGAAGGTTCATTCATGATTTCCCTTTCTTGGAAGCACCCGATTCGTCCTTGAACAAGAAGGGAATCAAGTTCAAATGGAGTGAGGATTGTGAGAAATCCTTCCAAGAGTTGAAGAAGCGGCTGACGACTGCACCTATCTTGATCTTAACTGATCCGGGTAAGAAGTACATCATGTTTTGTGATGCTTCTGAAATCGTACATGGGGCTATGTTGATGCAAGATAAGCGGGTGTTGGCTTATGGGTCAAGGCAGTTGAGACCCCATGAGAGCAATTATCCCACATAGGACCTTCAGTTGGCTGGATTATTGTATTCCTTGAAGTATTGGAGGCACTATCTGTTGGGAGAATGGTTTACCGTGTTTACCGACCATAAGAGTTTAAAGTACATATTCTCAATGTGGGATCTGAATATTCGACAGCAAATATGGGTTGAATATCTCCAATCATTTGACTTTGAGTTGGTGTACACGGTTGGAAAGGGAAACACTTCTGCTGATGCTCTGAGTAGGAAGGCTGAATCAGATTGTTCAGGAGTCCAGCACCGAGTGGAAGGTGATGGATTTATTTGCAAAAATGCACCTGAAGGTGCAGGAGGAGAGTGATCAGGTCACTCTTAGATCCATAGTGATGGATTCAATGGTTTTAAGTCATGTTATGGAAGTTTATCTTGACGATCTTGAGTGTTTGATCATGATGGAAAATCATAAAGGTGGGGACCTACCTTCGGGCTGGGCCATCGGTGTGGACGGTGTTGTTCGGGATCGGGATTATGTGGTTGTGCCAAAGTGTGTGCAAGAAGAGTTGATGTGTGAGTTCCATGCATCAAAGTGGGTAGTGAATCCTAGTTTGACAATGATGTATTGTGATCTCTTAAGGCAGTTTTGGTGGCCTGGAATGAAGAAGGAAGTTGTGGGCCTTGTGGCACGGTGCCTTATCTATCTGCAGGAGAAGCCCGAGCATCAATGACCAACTAGTTTGTTGCATCCATTGCCCATTCCAGAATGGATGTGGGATGATGTGACAATGGATCTTGTCGTGGGTATTACGAGGACGTCAAGGAAGAATGATGCAATATGGGTGGTTGTGGATCAGTTAATGAATGTGGCTCATTTCTTACCAATTCAGGAGACCTTTACAGTCGACCAGTTGGGTGAGTAGTATGTTTGGGAGATAGTGTGGTTGCGTGGTGTTTCACGAACCATAGTTTTGGACTGAGATTTTCATTTCATGTCCTGTTTCTGGCAAGGGTTACAGAAGGCGCTTGGTATGCAGGTATTTTTTGAGTATGGCATTCCACCCACATACGGACGGGCAGTCGGGGTGTACGATCCAAGTGTTGGAAGACATGTTAAGAGCTAGTTTCTTGGAATTTGGTGGGTCATGGAAAAGACACCTAATGTTGATTGAGTTTTCCTACAACAACAGTTTTCAAGCTAAAATTCAGAAGGCACTGTTTGAGGCACTCTAAAGGAGGCCACATAGATCTCCATTGTTTTGGCTAGAGACCAGTGAATCTGAGTTGTTGCGGTCATGTCTCATCGAGGAGACTTGAGAGAGAGTTAAGTCGATCAGGACGTGAATGGATATAGCTCAGAGTAGGCAGAAGTCATATGTAGATCTGAGGCGTAGGCCTCATGAGTTTGGGGTGGGTGATAAAGTGTTCATTCGGGTGTCGCCATGATTTGGTCACAATCGGATACAAAAGCTGGGTGAGTTGGCCCCCAAGTATGTGGGACCTTCTAAGATTGTGGAGAGGATCAGACCAGTAGCTTACCTATTAGCTCTTCCCCAGAGTTATAGTGTGATTCATGATGTGTTTCATGTGTCACAGCTTCGACGGTATCACCCTGACCCGTCTCACGTGGTTTATTTTGAGGATGTGGAGCTTGAGTCTGATGCATCCTTTAATGAGGATCCAGTTCGTGTGATGGATCATAGTAAAAAGGTTTTGTTAGGAAAGGTTGTGCCATTTGTGCGAGTACTATGGAAGCATGGGAAAGTACATGAAGAAACTTGGGAGCGGGAATCAGAGATGTGGGCTCATTAGCCCAAACTCTTCTCTTTGGTGGAGTAATGAGGCTTGGGAACTTAGCTCGAGGACAAGCCATTATAAGGTGGGGAGATTGTAAGATCCTGGGTATTGGAATGGTATGTTTTTGTTTTGTTTTGGGTTTTACCCATTGTTTTGGGGCTTTAAAATGTTTCCTGAATGTGTGAGAGGCCTTGGCAGTGTTCCAGGGGCTCAGGGCATGGAATAAAGGCAACCTGGGCAAGACAGGCCAGGGCGCACGACCTACGCGTGACCTGCAGAGGCTAAATCGTGCGACCCCTCCTCCTCCGGACAAAATAATGCACACGGTTTACGCACTTGTTCCCAAACCGCGCGGCTAAATTGTGATACCCCTCCTCCTCCGGACAGTGACATGCACACGGTTTGCGCACAGTTTTCCAAACCGTCTGGAAAAACTATACGGCCACGTAAAGTTGGGAAAAATTACATGTTTTCCACTCCGGGCTTTAAAACCCCACTCTGGATTTTCTCTCATTTCCTCCCTCTCCACCCTAGGAACGAACCAAATGGCCCAAAGGCTCTAAGAGACCGATCTCCTTCGATTCTAATGCATTTTTGGTGATGTTGGTCATGGATCGATGCTCCGAGTAAGGCTAATCCCATCCTTGCTTCTCTTTTTGGTTTCGGGGTTGTATCTCCTCTCCCTATCGTTACGAAGCTCTAAAACCCTATATTTTGGGTGTGTTTTATGTTGAAGCCCCAAAGTATGGTTGTATTGAGGCCTAATGACTTGATTGAGAGTGTGTTCAACCACGGTTTCGAGGTAGGTGGTCTACAAGTGATATCCCAGAGTTAATTGGGTATTTGTGCATGTTTAGTTGTGTTCTTACTTTCCTTTGGTTATGTTTTGGATAACCTTGGAATGTTTTGTAATAATGGTGTTTAAAATGGTAGAGGGGAACCCTCAAGATCCCTGTGGGATGTGTTGGGATAGACTTGACCTAATTGGGGCCATCCATGGGATGTGCCGACATTTCCCGGATTTAGGGATTTGTATTAAACAAGTGACCTTGTTGTAATGAATTGTAGATCCCTTGATAAATATGTTTGCATGATTGGTGGGACTTGGAATAGAATTTAGGTGATGCATCTAGACTAGGCTATAACCTAAGGGTTAAAGTGGAATGGGTTAAATGGTTGATTCCTGAGAATGATGAACTTGTTAAATGGTTTAATGTGTAAATTGATTAAATACCATAATGGGATAGATTGTGGGTTTAATATTGAATGCTTAGTGAGATAGGCTTAACACATTGGAATTTGGTGAATGGTTAAATGAATTGAAATTGTAATGTGTTAATGGGTTAAGGCATGAGGTGGTTTCCCATATGGGTTGTTGTGAATAGTGAATGTCGAAGGGAAATGGTTTTGGATGGTTGATGTTTAATTATATATAAGAATGTGAACATGGATTCGTAGAATGGGGAATGACCAAAGGATCTATGACCATGGGTCGAGAGAAGAATGAGGTTCTAAAATCCACCCTAAATGCACGGGTTAAGAAAGGGGAATGAGGATCTATTCTCCAAACGGTTGCATCCACCCAGACTGAGGCTTTTTGGTGAGGTTATGGTTGCAATTATGGGTTATTCATAGTGAGATAGGATAATGATGTGTTTACCATCTTGGATGGGATTGTTGGCCATAGACCTATATAACATAATGTATGTGATTAAACCATGGAAATGTGATGAAATGGTAAATGGTGATAATTGGTGTGTAATGATTGGTAAGGGAAGTGGTAATGGCTTGGCTATAAACTAGTTAATGGTACCTTAAATAATTACTTGGCAATTATCATTCATATTTTCTCTTGCATGCAATACTTCTTTATACTGGATACATTGTAGACACTATTGGTGGTGTCCTAATTAGTTGTACTCACACCCTACTGGGGCCGTCGTTGGGTACCCGAGAAGACTTCATGTTTGCAGGTCAGGAGAAGGTCAAAGGTCCTTTCTAGATTGTGAGTGGACATTGGTAGAACTCAGTGGAGGATATGGACATGGAGTAGGGACCATTTTGGGGATTTTGGTCATTGTCTTTATTTTGGGGTTTTTTCTACTTTTGCACTTGTAGTATGACATGGCATGTTGATTATTGGAAATGGATGTTATTCAAGTTCCATGCTTATTGTTTATTGTTTCTGCTATTTGGTTTATTTCTGTTGTGGCTTAATCTGATAAAAAGAGGGTATAGTCTCCCAACTTGACCCCTTAGACCCCCACTGCTAGTCGGCAGACTTTGGCGTATGGGGATGCGCGCATAAGGTCATGTAACCACCTGGATCGGAGCACTGGTTTAGTGGCTTATGGGTTGGTAATGTTACATTTATTGTTTATTATTTTTACTATTAATTGATAATGAGTGTAGAGTATACCTAGTGGTCGATAAATACCATCGATGATAGTCAGCATCTTCTAGTGTATGGGAAGGTGTGCATGAGGTCTGGTGGCACTCAAGCATAGACCTGATGGTTCAGGTTGCAATGTTAAGAAATGTTATTAGAAGATCTGGATTCAATGTCATCTCTTTTCAACTTCAATAAATGTTTTGTACGATTGACCTGTGTTAGGATAAATGCAACTCAGGATGGGGAAATGTGTTATTTTTTTATCACCCCATTATAATAGAGCTTTATGTTTCAATTATTTGGAAATTTTTGATGTATGATGTTACACTTTATTAAATTCACCTTAGTTTATTCACCTGATGTTAATATATTTTTATTTATTTGGGTGGGAATTCATGTATTTGGATTAGGAACATAGGTTTAATTTCCCTATATATATAACTACTATGGTGTATTATATTACTTATTTAAATTACATATATTTGTTCTATTTGGTTTGGGATTGTTTCTATTTTTATAATATATATATTTTTTCATGATGAAATGATAATTTTTTATATTTAATTAATTATTTAAATAGAGAATGTGATTTTTTAAAAATATTTGGTGATTTTTAAAACCCTATAGGGATGGGTACAATGATTGTTTATAAGGGGGAATAACTAAAATTGTAGAAACGGTTCTTTAAGAACCATGCATGACCCATCTAACTCTTTTGAAATTTTATATTCTTAAATTTCTCTGTCTAATATGAATTTTCCCATTGACACATCATATAGAACCACATGATTTTTAATGCCAAGATACACTTATGCTTCCATAATGGTGATGGAATATTTCTCCCATCATCCTCATGTATTTTTATATGTGATTCTGGTGGTATAACACATTCAGTGAGGAATTATTCATATTTTCCCGATCTATGATGGATGATTCTCCATTATTTTATTCAAATATGATCTAAAACAATAGATCTTACATCCTCCATATTTCTAGGGAAATAGATTCCATCAAGACACTGATGACTAGATTTGGGTCAATTAGCTGACCAATGACCACGTAGAGACCCCAAATGATCAATATTTGAAGCTTGAAACCATTATGCTTCAATTTGTAGATGTTTAGTGGTGGTATGTCATGTTGATTGCTGGTATATTGGAAGTGAATATTCCGAAATCTATCAAGTATTTCTTTTTCATGGATATCATTCTTGATAAACTGATATTGGATCGTCCTTCACTGTTTATGGAGCATGGACATGATTTGATGAATGTGCCTGAAAATTCCACAGACCTCACCAAGATGATTCAATTTTCACCTCTAGTGGTTGGAAATTTTTTTCATATGGTTAGGATGTTCATGACTAGTGTATTGAAAAAAATTTGGATGAATGGTTAGGAATTTTTATTTGAAAAAGTTTATTGAAGTGCATTATATGTAACTAATTATAGAAATGGGAACAAAAAAAGTCATATCTTTTTGTGTTCTTTGTAATGTAAGTGGAACAATGAGTTTTTTTATAGTTAAATCACAAATATATATATTTAGAATAATAATAGAATATTTTAGTATAGAAATTAGGATGGTTTTCATCATGCGTATTAGATTCGGATTTCCTCGACTCCATTTATGTGACATTCCTTCCCATGATGATATAAATGTTGATAGAGGGTCCAATTCTCCATATATTTTGATGTTAATATTATGAATTTTCACAAGTGTAAAATATAATGTAATTTCATGCAATTATATGATTAATTATTCCGGATTCATTATATGAGAATGGGTTTAGATCCTTAATATTTAGTATATAGCTTATGATGGTTAGTAAACCAAGTTAATCATAAGGCCAGGGAGAATTAATGACTTTTACTTGGTCATATATATGAAATTTATCATTCTCTACTAGATTATGGTGAGGGGGGATTCATAGGGATTTGAGTTTATTGAATTTTTTATAGAGGTATTTTATAAGTGTGTAAATTTTTATAGGGTGGAAATAGTATGAATCGGAACATTTTATTCCAAAATAATATTATTATCTTCCCCAATATCCACTTTTCATAGTTATCCCATGTTTGGATAAATGATTATAGGACTTGAGAGGTTTTTTGAAACATATGTCAGTTCCTAATGAAATTACTTTCCAAATATGTTGCACCACACTATAACCCACATGAATTTTTAATAGAGGAGATAGTTTTTCCATAATGGAGTTGAATAATTCAAATATTTTTGTAAAATAAAAATACCCATAATAGTGTATAGGTGTTATGAATTAATGAAGGAAACAGAGGCATTATAATTATAGTATTCAACATTAAAGGACATTTACAAAGGTGTTTAGTGGTTTTTTAGACATATTCATAGAAACCATTCAATGTCAATTACAAATTTCTACAATGTTTTTAGTTCTTGGTAGTAAAGCTTTTATAAATACTATTTTATTATTAGGGGAATTTGTTTCAATATTAATGAGCGGTAGTCAATGAGGGGATTAATTGGTGGGAGGGGGTTCTCATGGTTTATTCCATTGTAATAACACCTAAACGAACCCACCTCTACACCATTTTCATCAATGTATAGAGTTTATGAATAACTATAGATTAAAATTCATGTCTTAGTGTTATTACATATACCGTGGTGGAACATTACTCAACTAGGTTAAATGTTGTTGTTCTCATTGTTTTAACATTGGTGGTTCCTCCTAATGAACCTCTACACTATGGTGAACTACCCTAGACCATAAGAAATTTCTTCCTAGGAAACCATACAACATAGTGGTTATTTTTGACCCACCTCCATTCTTCATCACAGAGCGTAAATCATAGAGACCACCAAATTTCAAGAGATCGTTCATCTACCATTTTCTAACACATATTTGATTTTTCGGATGAACAACCATATGAATCCTTCAAATGTAACCGTGTTCTAATTGGTGTGAAAATATTGGTTATGTGATGACACCACAAATGTTCCTTCTTATCATCTTATATAATCATTATTAGAAATTGAATGAATTTATTGCATGATTTTTATAGAATATTTGTATGATTTTGTGTCAGTGTGTGTGTATAGAGATGAGAAATTAAGTCCAATTCTTGATCACATTATGTGTGTGTGTGTGTTTTTGTAGACATTACTTATAACTATGTTTCGTGAATAGGTATATTATTTAGAAAGAATCTTAATTTTTTGTGTATTAAAATAGAGTATTGTAAGGATTATGATCAGTGCCCAATTTTTAGACAATGTATGATTCCAATTTCAAATGAGCCCATAATTGGTATTTGAAAAGCATTAGATATATAAATATCTGTGTCAAATATATTTCTTTAAAAACATTAATAAATTCAAAAATAATTCCCATATCATAAAATATATGATATTTATTGAGTGTAGAGAAAGGGAATTACCCTCAGTGTGACAAAGTACTTATCAGTTTATGCCATATTGATGAAGTGCTATCATGGATGATACTGATAGAATAAATTAATTTAATTAATTTCATTATTTAAATATTTAGATAGAGAGACCATTAATATCAATTAAATCATTTATATTCCAAAATATCCATGGTTAACTACATACCTTATGGATATAGAAGATTTGTTGGAGAGGATACATTGGACAATTTTTTTGGATGATTGTTAGTGGACAACACATGATCATATCGAGATAGAGTATCATTGCACCATTAGAGATTGTGGAACTCATCATAAAATAAACACATGACCATTATTGATTAGGAATTGATCCAAAAAATAAGGTTGGTTAGTGTATTTTTTATTTCCAACCCATTTCTTTATCCCATTAGAATGTGTATCCACTCTAATAATAAGAACATATATGCACTTCAATGATTTATTTACATATGGTTGATGAATTTGTTGTTGTTCAGAATTCCATCTCTATTCATAAAATTATTTTATAAAAGATTGTTTCATAGATGAAAAATTTCTTAGGTCAATTGATCGTGATTATGGATTATAGATTCCTCCCCCCTTATTTTCATATTCGGCATGGGAAATTTTCTTATTCTGTTGATCGATGATTACTTGGTATATGTTCATTGCACTAAAAGTTTTCAGCACAACATATCAAAACAACAGTTGAGTTTCATAACCATGGGTGTGGTCAGGGAGTGATGACAATAGAGTACAATTAGAGGTAGATTATAATGGACAAATAGTTCCCATTATTCATATTTTGACACAAAATGGTTATAACATGGATAAACAATGGAATCTTCATAGAGGTAAATATACCTTGATTATGATTGTTAATGAAGACAAGGTCACATTACTTAAATATGTGATTCTGAGTTTTAATTTTTTCAAATATAGAATGAATGAAGGAAATGTAGGGAAACTATGGTTTTGTGAAATTTCCAGGTTACATTGTGTGTCATCAATGATTACAGACCGTGTGGGGTCCTATATATGGGGCAATGGTTTACATGGAGTAGAATGGGTCACACACTATGTGAAACCTATAATACACAATGTGACCCATTTTAGAGGGTCAAAATGTTTCACAAAAGTGAATATGAAATGGGAATGGTAGGATACATTGACAGGATCACAATAAGTGGGTGTTATTGTGTTTTTGGAAACAACCAAGTGTACCTGGGAACAATATGGAAAACAAGGGTTCTTACAAAGGCATGAAAAACAATAAATTAGAATAAAAAGATGGTATTGTTTGGTACTAGTATAAATATACACACGGTGTTTCCATACATGCACACTATGTATCTAGAGATCTTAATACTATGTGAAAGAGTAGCACACGAGAAGACCATGGGTTATCTATAAATGTCGGGTACCCCTAATACATGCATTATACCCACTTTGACATTTTTTTGAAGACCTTTGTTTCATTAGTTTAGACCAAAATTAGTTGAGTTTTTTTTCATTTGGTCCATACCCATGAATATCATGATTTTAATCCCTACTAGAGGATAATTCACAGATAGAGTTTTTTGTGTATCTCAAGTATACACAAGTGTGATCCTATGTCATTCTTTGTTATACACTAACTAGGGTTCATGGAATACATGTGTCCCCATTACATAGGGTGTTTTCCCCCTTCTATAAATTTATTAATAGGATTCATTGTATCATTGGAATACGATCTCTTACATGAAAAGTTGATCCATATTGGGTTTGTTATGTCCTTATGTAGATCTGGATCTCATCCTATTTCTATGTATCTATAACATCAGAGACCCTTGAGTTTTCATATATTGGGTCCACTGATCAAGACATCATAATTTGTTTTTTTCATTTATATCATGTATCATAGAGTGAGTTCTCGTGAAAATATCATTTCCTTGAATATTTGATAAGAATATAGTTAATGGTGGTTTGGTTGAGACATACAAGATGTGTATTTTCCTTTATGAGAATAAGTCAGGTTTTAATATACTATAATTCAAGTATTACTATTATGATATCCATAGTCCAGATTTTTTATGATTAGTAGTTTCATATTGTCTTACTGATTATTATTTTACTAATCCCTACAGTGGCTCTTCCTATATGTGTCATCTCTTATGAAATGAATGGAAATTTGTTGGAGTCATAGTGGGACAATTACTAGGTATTTATTAGTGATCTAGATAAACAAAGGACATTACTAGTGGTAAAAATTTATAGTAGACCTCTCCTAATTTTAAATTTATACATAATTCTAGTTTCATTTGGTGAAATTGTATTTATCCCAACTTTCCAAAACATTTTTTCATACCCCAATCATGATTTTGTAGATATATTAATGCATGGTTCTTTGATGTTTTAAATTTTAGTTTTTTTGCATCAGATATTTTTTTTGTATTGGTAAATTAGGATAGTCCCTCCCATTTGTGTGATAGGCCTACATGGTGCTAGTTTCCAGAAACATTCCTACTAGAGGAAATCTTGGGGTATTCGTTTGTTAGACCTCATCAATCTGGTTCTTAAAATATGTATCAGAGGACACAATTACAATTAGGTACTAGAGACTATTATATTGAATATGGATTTTTGAAAATAATATTTTTAGTTATTTGTAGTTATTCTTTATGTACATGGACCCAAGGGTAAGTGTAATGATAGATAGATCCATTCACCATGACTTTGAAAACCAAATTTTAGATATGATATATGTAGTAACATTCTTAAATGAAAAGCATTCAAATATGCACCATATAAGAATGATTTGTGATTTTAAACTACTTCCTTAGTATTCTCACTATATATACACCTTGATAGTTGTAAATGTTTTTAATTTATTATTCATGCATGAATATATCCATATAGGATACTATTGTGTTATCATGAAAATGATTCATTGATTAACAAGGCTTTAATATCGTGTATAGTACATTTTGTATAACTTATGGGTGGTTTACTAGATATTTCACTAACTTTTGTGATGAAATTAACACAAGAAGTACCACCTGAAGATTCTCACATGCTGAGTAAACTGCCTGATTTCCAATATCAGAGACCTCCAATGTTTAGGAGTCTATAGAACCCTAAGGGGGTTGAGTAATAGAAATAGTTAGTCACTTTATTTTTCCACACTATTAGGATTCCTAAATATTATATGCAATTCTTCATGGATAATATTACTTAGAGAACATCTTCCAGCTTCTACATCTATTGTAGGGTAGTATGAACATTGTGGGTATTAAGATGGTGTTTTTAATATATTGTGCTATTCAATTGAAATTGTTCAAGATATATTTTTTAATTATGAAACATCTAAGTATGTATTATGTAGGGATTTCAGGGATTTAGTTATATATATTTTTATTCAATCATATATAAGTGTTATACTGATGTCCATAGTAGGGAAGGGATTCCTGAAACAAAAGATACTGAAAATGGGTCCTTATAGAGGGAACCTATGATATGAGGACTCATAATAAGGTATCAAATGGATTAATTGGAATTTGGATGTGTTAGAAACTATTAAAGATGATCCAATGATATAGGATCAGTGGTTCTAGGATCTAAGGATGCCTCCAGTTATCCAAGGGAGAGGTTGTGTTTATTCTATAATGATTAGAGGCATTTTAGAGGGTATTATCTGACGCGTCATACAACTAATCATGTGGAGTTTATGTGACCACATAAATAGAGATATTGGTTATTGATAGTAATAGTGTAGGTTATTGAATGTGTCACAATAGAATATATAGATGTAGGAGTAGGTATGGTGTTTGAAATATTGTTCATAACACTAAAATGTATTCCATGTAATGCTCATGGATTTAGTGGTCATGGATGAGTAAAACATAATGATATGGTGGCCTCTAACCCTATGGATCAATCGATGATACAAGGTATGACATATTTACATTTTACCATAGATGAATTACATAATGAAACATTTTAGAGTCTTTCCAACAATTCAATTTCTCTTGTTTGAGACAAAGAGATTCCTTTTTCCCCTTGGCTCAACACTAGTGCTTGGAGACTCCAAAGGTGATGACATGTTGAATTCAAACTTATTCCAACAATTTTATCTTACTCGTAGATTTTAGATCTGTTTGTGGGTTCTCACTATTGTAGCAACGATGCCTTTTGAAAATTTCTTTGTTATATAATGGATATACCCAATTCATTACTATATCAAATGTTTTAAGTGGATGGTGAGATGTGTTTATGGTAAAGGGGAGAGGTATTGTTTTTTGAGGGAAAATGATCCCCAGAAGAATAGGATGTCATTATAAAAATGATAGTATATTTTATTAATCATGATTTTTCTAGAATTATTCTTTGAGTTGTGGATTCTATGGGCTACTTGTTTCATATGTTGGTGGTTGAGTATGAGGAAATCATTCCTTAGGATAGTCTAGGCATACCTCTCAATCGAGATTTAAACTTACATATTGAATTACACACTATGATAGACCAAATATATCCACCATTATATTACATAATCCAATATAGCAGCAGGATATGATGGTATAGTTTGGGGTCTGGGGGAAGAAGGGTTTAATGAGACCCAATGTTTAACCCTAGGAAACACTGGTGTTGTTGTCCAAGTATTTGGATGGGCGCATGTGTATATTTTTGTGTTTCTAATTCTTTTACTTGGTAAGTGGGAAGAATAAATATCCACTAATAATATTTAATGACTTCTTCAATAAGTTGATATGGGTATGATGGTTTTCGACGATTGTCCTCATATCATAAATTCACTACCTTTAAGTATGGGATAAGGATATACTAAAGATAGAATTGAGATTTCACTACAGTCACTGTGAATTTGTAGGTAATAATATTTGTGTGATCAAAACCCAAGATATTTGTTATGACTCATGAACTAGATATTTTATCCATCTTTAGATTCTGTTTTTGTTTCTATCATTGATGATATTTTTTTGTACTCAACATCTATATAGGAACATGCGACACACTTGAATTTGATTCTAGACACAATCTTAGAGAACCAACATTATGGGAATCTCATAATTATTTCTATTTGGATTTTATGGGTTCTCTCCTTAATCACATCATCTAAGTAAAATGATTTTCAGTGGATCTATGTAATTTTGAGGTAGTGAAAGCTTGGGATCCACCCAAGATTGTTATCACTATGTGTGGTTTTAGTGGGTTGGAAGGGTACTATTAATTGGTTTTACCAAATTTCTATCTAATTGCATCACTAATGAACTCATTTACCTAAAATGGGCATCCATTCATATGGATAGAAAAGTGAAAGTAATGTTTCTTTATGTTGAGGTTGAGGATTACATGAAAACCAATTTTCATATTTTTTAATGAGGATGCAATGTACATCGGGTTATGTAAAACCTTAGGTAATGGAACTAGTTTTTTAGGAATATATATTTTTTTATTACCTATGATTCATTAATATTGAGATTCCATGTGAAGAACTATGCGACACAAGATCTTGTGCTATCATTAGTTGTATTTTTCCATATTATACGTGATGACACTAACTTATGGGAATGTGGTTATCATCAATTTTTAACACAATAGTCTCATGTTTATCTTCACTAATAAAAAAATAATGTAATACATAGATGATAACTACGGTTCTTAAGGTACATTGAATTCAGGATTTTCTATACACCTGTGAAGGGTAATTTGGTACCAGATTCTCTCATTAGGATATCTTATTCGTAGTTGTTCATCAAGGTGTAAAAATACATAGATCATTACAATTTTCATTTTTGATAAATATGGTTCATCAAATAATTATTCAATGGTGGTTACCCCCCAAATATTAATGTTTTTTAAGGAATCCCATTAGTGATAGATCAACTTAGATATCATATTTTCTCAGATATCCACTGGATGTGATCCTAAGGGATTTTCTCCAGGTGGGGATAAAATTATTATTAAGACAATGTACAATGGTACGAGTGATGTTTTTTGGAGTAGTTGACCGGTGTGTTTCATAAATCAAATTTATAGGTAGATAATCATTTGGAGAATAATTACCATGACATCTAAAATCAGGTTTATAGGATATGCTTGAAGAGATTTGTTGTAGTGTCTGTCTCTCAATGGTTCACATGCTGCTTGGTGAAGGCTGATCTCCATGTTCCATCATGTTTTGATCAACCCCATGACATTACAGAGCAGACGTGATATGTGATATTGATGGAATTCATGGTAGGCTTACCAATGATATCTATAGACATGATTCCATATAGGCAATCATAGACTGAAACAATAAGTCAAAGGACATCCAAGATATCTAAGAGCACAAAATTAGAAGAGATTGTGAAATTATAAAACATACTTGAGGTATTATTGATCCATGTTGTACCATCAAAAATCATGTAAGACTAAGATAGATGAATCACATTATGATTTTTGAGAGGATTTCAGGAGGACATTGAGACTTAGTTTCATTCAGTCATGGAGTATCACCCCAAGACTAATATAAATTTGAGTAGACCATTCTAGACATGGTGAACACACTGTGGGATTTCATGTTTTATTTATTTCAATATGTGGTTGGATCACCAACCCATAGTGGTGTTTTCATAAAACAATAGTGACCATTCTACTATCGATATGGAACCATTTGAAAAATCTTATCAGAAATCATGCATTTCACTACTCTATGGGACTGATCCATTGGAGTTGATACTAATGGGCCTATTGTGTGTATGAAATTTGGAATATTTTAGGTACAATATCCCATAGTGGATGACGATTGAAAAAATCACTCAGATGATATAAGTAAGATAAATATGTAAGCCTTCATTGTTTTAAAATAGAGACCTTGTATTAATTAGGGTTTAACCCTAACATGGATTGTAGATATTTGGTTGTTGTGGTAAGAATTATCTTTGATTAATTTCACCATTATAGATACTTAAATAAGATAGTGAGGTGTATTAACACTTATCTTTACCTCTGGAGTTTGACAATGGGAAGGATTTCTTCAACATGTCATAGTTAAGGAGGTCAATGCAAAACTTTACATTGGTTGTCTTTTAGGAGATCTAGACATCGAGGATATAGGTACATATACTGTGTACCCATGTAGAGCATAGTAATTTTTAGGAGAGGGTCTTTTCGTGGATATTGATTCCCCATGATTATGTTTGGTGGTATCAAAAAATTCTTCTTGAATGAACTGGGTAGTGGGAGACCCAAATGCAAGATCGACACCCTTAACATTTTGAGTATGATTTTAACATAACAAGATAAAAATGCATAAGGTGGGGTGAATGTAAAAAATATTATTTTTTCATGTATTACTTTATAAATTTATATGGAATACAGGTGGATCTTAGATCTAATATAATGTGTGATTTTAATGATCAGTGATCCCAGAATTGATATTTAAAAATATTTTAAAAAAATTACTTCATGCACATGTTATTTTCTTGAAAAACTAGAATAATTGTCAAAAAATGTAAAATATCAAATCTATGTGGCATATAATGAGGTTATAATGAGGGAATTACCATAGGAATGACATAATAATTATTGGTTTTGGACATTTTGGAAATATTCTAACATGAGTGATAATAATAAAATAATTCAATTTAATATATTTATTTATTTATTTATTTGGAAGCAGTAACCTAGAATGTGCTATTATAACATGTTAATGATAAAATACATAGGGAAAAACACATTACATACGTATTGAGAGGATATATTAGGCACGATCCATTAGATAAGATACATTGTATGATCATTAAATATAGACATCAGATCGAATCAAGTTCAAGAATTATCTCTCTGTTGGAGATCAAATATCATACCATTTTTTTAAAAACATGACTTCTCTTCATTACTGATCAATAAAAACACTCTATGGGATGTTTTATTCTTGTAATATAATCCATTTTAATTTCTATAGTCAAAGATGAATTAATTTGATGAACAATTATTGATATGTGCATCAATATTTTTTTTACATTTGATGTATTTGTTTGGGTTGATTATTCACTCTTCATTCTTCTAATTCGTCGACAATATATCATGTTTAAAACATACAAAGGTATATGTTCATTATTCATGTATTTTGTTTGTGGAATTTTGTTCTACATAAATTCACCATGGTAAATTTCTCTAGCCCACAGTTCAAAAAATTCTTTTATATGATCTATGTTTGACCATTATTCAGTGCAACATATCAATACAACTAGTATAATTCATTATTGTTAATTTGATTTGAGAGAAATGATTATAGAGTCTTTTCACTGTTAGATAAAAATGAAATAAATATTTTGGTTCTACCCATTATGACGTATGTCAATGATGGTGTGGATTAAAGGATGTGTTTTATTAAAAAAATTTATTTTTATATTATTGTCATCAGTGATATGAGTTTTGGATGGCCAAAGATCTATGATACCCATGTAGAATCATGGTTTAAATAACATTGATCTATTGTAAAGGTAAAACATTGAGGGTTCTAGAATATCAGTGGTTACACGAAGTGTCATGTATGATAACACAATATTCAGGGCACTAGATATAGTGTTTGGGTTTCTTAATGGAAGAATATATAACAAGTCATTTGAACCACGTGGTAGCATAGCATGTATTTCTATGGGTTCCTCGGAACATGTAGGCTAGGGTATAAAGACACAGTCAGGGTATATGGGTGGATCTATTTACATGGACCCAACTAAGTGTACATCTTTAGGTACATTATAACAACCATATGTACATTGTAATGTACATACATCATAGGAAAGGTTCCAATAAACCTCAACAAAATTTTATTTCATAGATACCTAGTGTTTATATGGAAATAAACATGTCATGATCAATAGATGCGTAAGATAAAATATGGTTATTTCTAGAAACAACATTTACTTCCATTACATGCCATGTACCACCTTTGAATATGTTTGGGGTCATTCATTTCTTTAGTTTGGACCATTATTTGTTGATTTTGTTCCTTTGGTTCATCTACTTATGTGTTTAGTAATGGATTACACTCACAACTCTAGATTCTAATCCACATTAGAGATGAGTTTGAGATAGAGTTTGTGGTGTCACTCTATGAGACCAGAGATTCATCCTCTATGATATCTTCTAATACCCAAGGTCGGGTTCATGGAATAGGTGTGAAATTATTTTCACAAGACATTGATCCACCATTACGAATTCCATTTTAATAGGTTTAATTGAATCATTTGTATATGATCCACTACATAAGACTTCGTACAACATGGATTTCTAGGGTTATTCAATTGTCCTTGGTGTGATCCTCTATCAATGTATCCAGATCATCAAGGAATCATGTGTTTTCTTTGTTGGGAAATGTTAATCATGATCAATTATCTGAATGCCAATAGTTTTGACATAGGGTTTGTTGTGGGTCCTCCATGAATGGGGATTTTCTATATGATTTTATTAAAATCCCATGGCAGGTAGTTTTTTAAGACTAAATAGAGGCATGGTGACATTCATGATTATATTTGGGATTGTTCTGCATTAATTAATTAATTATTGTTTGGAGATGAATAATGTTAATTCTTACATTTTGAGATGTTAAGTTTTCTACTCGGGATGAATATACTCGCCCTTACATTGAACATTCCCCCATGGTTTGTATCTTTTGTAAATGACTGGACTTCTAACAGAGTCCTATAGGGTCCAAGACAAGGTAAAGCTTAGTGATCTAGAAAGAAAAATATATGTACTAGTGGTTAGATTTTACCATTGTCCTTTAGTAATTTATAGTTTGGATGGACTATTAATTTCATTGGGTGGGTTTTAATTTACCCATCATCACTCTTTTACCATTTTTCCATATGGTGATAGAGGGAATATAGAAGTATTCATTCATTATATTCATATGTTTACGTTTTAGTATTGTATGTTTCTCAATATTTGTTTGTATGATTACATGAAAAATAGGATAATGCATCCCATATGTTTGATATGTCCACACAACACCATCCTCAATCCCCTAGCCTACTAGATTCAGGTTTGGGGAAGTTGTGACTCCGTCCCTATTAGGGAAGTCTGTGGTAGTGATGAGGATTGTAAATTTTTATTTGATCATATGGTTGATCATTAATACATAATTTTTATCGTATATTTTTTCTTTATTTTTTTTTCATGAATATAAATGAGAAAAATATTTTCTGACATGTGGTATATTACACATGCATGTGGATATCCACTCAAAAATGATGCCCAATACCATAGATTGTCATATTCATTTAATATTAAAACTAGTAAGATGTGTAACATGTTAGGGGATATCACATCAGAAGAAATTTTCTAGAAATTTGTTGTAATATTGCATTTAATGCTTTCATGGGGTTATCCACTCAAGTGGGATGTTATATATTATGGCTTAAATTCTACATGCACTACCATATCTAATAGAATGTGTTGAATAAATTGGGATATATGTTGATGATTATGTGTTGGGTTGGATAGAGATGTTCAACCAACATGGCATTGAAGATGGTATGTCTCTCCAAATATAGTTCTGATTTAGGTGGATCTGATCAATAGGAACCTGTCATAATATTTTTATTTATGCAATAGATTATTTATCATATTTTTACCCTATATATGATCATTTTATGCACATGTATATTTTATTACCTAATGTTATGGGTAATTTTTAGTGTTCTAATGAGTCTTGTAATCACATCCTACTTATTCATTTTGGTGAAACAATAGAATTTTTGATTAGGTATATGGTGAAGTTAATTTGACAAATGGTAGATAGTTTAATAGTTGGAGATGGAATCTGTTGTGTATTTATGACACAGATTGAGGAGGATTTCCTCTACTTACTTTATTCACAGTCTTTACCCTATTCCATGGATCCACATTTAGATTGATTATTTATTATAAGACATGTGTGAAATAATTTTTTTAATATATTTTATTGATTATTTATTATAGTATTTTTTATTTTTTATGTTTTTTATAAAATAATAATTAGTATATTGTACCATGAATGAAATTCATTGAACATTACTGATTTTTGACAACCTGTTGTGTATGGAAAGGCATGCATTAGGTCATTTAAAAAACCCTATTAGACATAGTTTTTTTGGATTTAATGATAAATAAATATCATTATTTACAATAGATAGAACATATTCCAGTTCCCTGAGGACATTCCCCATGTATCTTCATCCAACATTCATGCCATTTTAGAAATTAAATATTCATTCCTCATCATCTTCATAATCTAAACATCTATGATGCATAACCTTCAATATTTTTGTATGTCTGTACAGTCAAAACCGGTTCAAATTTTTAATAATTACTCTTGCTAGATTATTTCTCATAGTCACATGGTTTCTAACAACATATATTATCTTTGATCATGGTTAATGGTAATAATGTTGTAATTTCCTTGGGAAACCATTATTAACATGGTTCCTTTAGGAATCAAAAATATAAAAAATATGGATAAAATGAGTGATTAATAAGTAAAATCATAAGAGAATTATTATAGTAGAGGTTATGAAAATTCCATCCTCATAATGACATTCACATTAATACAATCATGAAAACATTCAGTTAAACAAAATACACTCTTAGATCATTATTTTCTTGTATATCTATGGTTCTATCATGATATTCATCCAAATTAACTAACATAATAAATCCTTCATAATGGCTCACAAATAAAATTTTACTAATTAATAAAAATAAATATGGAGTTACATTCCATTACTAGAGTTTTAGTCATACTCATCATACAATATATAATGATCAATTTAAAACTAAATCATCCTTTTTTAAGATGATTACACATGCATGAATATGTTCTATAATCACATCAAAGTTATAGTATCCAGATGTTGATTAACATTCTTCGAAAATCACACAAAAAAAATTATTATTTTATCATGTTATACTTAACATTAAATAATCCCTTAGATATGTTCTTATAGTTTTCCTTATAGTTTTCCTATCCTAATCCCATAAAATAACAAAATTAATCCTTCATATTAACCAAACCATACTCAAAATCTAAATATATTGACATTAGATAACAATATCTTTAAACTAAATAATTTCCTTAATTGAAACATTACGTATCAATTAATAATATAAAAACCCTTGGGATGTATTGTTTAATTTTTTTGTGGGCTAGTAATGTTGTAAATTTCGGTATACTATTTATGAACATTTCACCAAATTTGATCTATTATAAGATCACTATATAAAACACATAATTTCTACTAATATGTATTACATATTTTTTGGGAGCATAATAACGATTTTATCTCAAGTAATATGTTAGGTAATTATAATATTAATGAATAATTGTCACACAACACATATAAAATTGGATTAAACACATGACATTGTAATGAGAATAGTGATTAACGTTGAATCATTGAATAATTACATGAAAATATAACATTAAGAGATAACAATAATTCAAGTATAACTATTAATTCAAACATATCTTTTTGTAACTAGTAACATGGTTGATTTATTATGCACTCTATTCATATAAACATAGTGGACAAAGGCACATGGTTTATTGGGTTTCCTTTATATACCCCTTTATATTATCTCATGAGATATATATATTTTTTCAATGAGTTGTAGGGGTATATAACATATTACCCACATATCAAATATTTATTATAATATTAAATAAATTGATAAGTCTTCCAAATATATATACGAAACCATAAATAAGGAATAATCTTGTTAAAACACAAGAAAAATAAGAGGGTTTCAAAATATTATCTCAAAGCCTGACCAAATGTTATATAATAAAAAATTTAATATGAATAAATTTAACCATATTGCATGTTAATATTTAAAAATAGATTCACATTTATTGATTAATTAATTTCAATTATGAAAAATTAATTGTAATGATAATAATATCTCTACAAAGGATATGCTTTTTGAAATTAGATTGGGATATATTATTGAACGAAGGGATTAATGTTTTATATTAAACAAAAAATTACCGTAATTTTATTTGTAATAAAATATTGATTTTATTAAAATATAAAAATTATTAACATATTTTATTATGGTTATACTTGATATTAAATGATACATGGTGATTTTCCCTTAAATCAAAGTTTATTTGAGATGAAATTTCAATGGGAACGTAAATTTTCATTATCCCCAAAAAATAATAAAAAAGTCAAGTATTAAAAAATGAATGAAAATTTAAAAATTTATTTAAAAAAATAAAATTGTAAAATATAGAGTAATATTTCAAAAATCAATGAGATTATAAAATCAAAATGCAATGAGGGTGGATTAGAGGATCCATTTTTTTATTCAATGATACCTTTTCTAAAACACAAATTTTTAAAAAGGAAAAAATGATTTCCATTGAATAGAGGAAATGAAAAATGTGATGGTCACATAAGGTAAGACATAATTTGTTTACACCAATTTATGAGAGAATTGTAGGAAAAGTAAAATATGGGAAAGGAGGAAAAACAATCACTATATTGGATGAGAGATTTATAATTAATGATATATATTTTTTGATAAAAATAATAAAGGTATGAACATTGAATATAAAAGTAATATTATTCATATAGTGTAAGATAATAAACCATTAAATAAATATTCTTTTTAATGGAAAAATATCTCATAATGAATAATTTGAAGAAGATGAATGTTTTTTACTCGTAGAATGGGTTTTTGTAAAACCAACCACAACAACTTCATAATATATCAAACTGAAAAAAATTGAATGTAGAAGAAGATATTTTTACTTTAATAACTAAATTTTAATTATATTTATTAGAAATTATATAAATTACCAACACATATCCCTTAAAAATTAATAAGTGGTTATAATGATTCATATATCAATGAAACAAAAGATTCATCCAAAATGTCGTACCTTTGGTCCTGAATCACTCTGATCGTGCACTCATTTTCTATGATAATCATATTAATTCCACTAAAAATATTTTTAAGAATTTATATTATCTATAATTAATTTCTTATATTCAACAAATAATTCTTTGTAACTCATTTTTAATATTTTTCTCTTATGTTGATTACATAAGGTGGTTTGGTAAATTAAAGTAATATATTATCAGTATGTTGACCATGGTCAATGGTATTATAAAATAGATTTATATTCTTTATATATTTATATATTTATGCCTTCAAATTTTATACTATCTCATAATATATATAGTTTTATATGTTTTACAATAATGGGTTCAAATTAATACAAATTAATTATAATTTTTATTTAACAGTGTTAAATTTACCATAACCATTTATTGTTAATATTAAAATATATTTGAAATTGTTACATTTTTAATATATTTATTATTTCATGAATATTATTATTTTTAAATTAGATACATTTTTAAAATTAGTTATGTTAATTAACAATGGAATAAAAAATATGCCTTTCTGTGGATGTGGTAGTATGTAGGTAGATGGATAATTCTTCTATTTCTTATTGAATGAGATGGTGTATAAAAACTAAAAATTGTGTTTATTAATTTAAATCATGTTATAAGTATAATTTTTTTAATTAAATAAATATTTTTTTAAATTGGTTTAAATATTATTTGAAAAATTTCACATGTAATTCATGGGGTTGGTAGTACACAAAAATGATTGAAAATGCCATCATTTTTTGATTATTTTTTGGAGGAAGGAAGAATAGTGAAATTAAATAAGTATAATATTGTTTTATATTATTGATAATATGTTTTCTTATCATATATTCATGGATATATTATATAAATATGATTAAGATTATAAAGAAATGTTTTTTGAGTTTAAATTAATCATATGGAGAGCATGTAAATTCTCTAGAAAGACACCATGAAAATGAAGGGATGATGATAATATATATGGATTAAAGTCTCATGGATATGAAAGATTCATGGAGGAGTTGTACAATGGGTAAAATTTAATGAATCTTATTATAGGTAATAATATCTTTGAAATGGTGTTAGTGATATATTTTTATTACTGGGGGAAAATTCCATATTTTTAAATAACCGTTACAACTCACTGATACAACAAAACACAAAAATAAAAAAAATCATTTTGTATGTTGAATGTGATATTTTTATAATTAATTGTTATATATATATATATATTAAATAATTATAATTACAAATTAAATGCAATATAACATATTAATATAATTTTTTTAAAATCATATCATTTTTATTAGAAAAAACATATATTCTAAATCGTCTATATAAAAATTAAACAATATAAAAAATGTAATTCTTAAAAAATTTCATTTTCTACATTATGATAGAAACATTCCATAATCTATATAATCAATCTCATATTAATAAAAAAAAATTTAACAAATTATATAATATAATAATATTGATCTAAAATGTGAAATCAAAATTATAAACTTCTTTTTCAAAAGTATGTAATATTAAATATTAAGATAAAAAACATGAACATTTTTATAGTAAAATTTTACATAGGTTTTCAAAATTATAAAAAAGGGTTTTATAAATTCATCATAGTAAATTTAAATGATCAATTATAATTTAATATTATAATTGATTATATATATATATTGATTCAGTATTTATAATTCCATTACTATAGTATGATGATGTCATATAATTGATGGTATTATAAGGATATGTGTATTACAAATTTAACATAAAAATAAATTATTGTAGAAATTTGTGGAAAATTCATTCTATTATAATATTTATATGATGAATTAAAAATTGGTGTTAAGTTTTTACAAAAAAATGATCTTTTTAGCATTTATTTTAATAGAAAATAAAATATAGAAAGGAAAAAATACATTTTTTTGAAAAATTAAATGGTAAATTCATGGTGTGTTACTTATACTATTACTGAATTTCATAAATAATTTAACATATGTTGTTATGATAATCAAAATTTATAGTATTATCCCCTTTATAAAATTCACATTTAGTCTTAATCGAAACCTTATAAAAAACAGTGTTTTATGTGCTATTATGTATTACTTGATGATACTTATGAACTAATTTTTAATAAGGAATGATTTAATGAAAAAACTAAACTAATAAATCCATAAAAGTTATTATATATTTCAATTTTTGTTAAACTATTATAATTTTTAGGAATTGTATATGAAATTGCCTCTTTTAAAAGGATGACTGAAATGGGTTTTTTTTAGAATATCATCAGATGAAATTATCTTCATGATGTTCTTGTAATATCTTAATATATATTTAGTTAATAAATATAAGTTTTATATAACACAAATTCCAGAGTCAAATTATTTGATACATTATTTTTTTCATTTAGAATTTTATAAATTGTAACCAAGATAAATAATTATATTTATAATTTATTTTTGATGATTCATTTGATATATATAAATATAATAAAACTCTAAATTTATTTGATTTTTAATTTTTTCTGAAAAAATACTAAATAAATATTTTCATATTGATATGTCATCTCCTTGAATTTTTTAGAAGTGATGATTTATTTGAAAATTTAATTTTTCTTGAGGATGATAATATCTTTCATCAAATAAAATATCAATATATGTATCGCATTGAAAAATACCATAATATTTATTTACTCTCACTAATAAATTCATAATTATTAATGGTATTTTTGAATATCTTGTTCAATTTATGACATATATTAAAAGTAATTGTAGACAAAAATAATTTATTATCAATTTCTAAATGGAGAAAGTGTATACCACCTTTTATGATACATTATTGAATTCAATTGGGAGATGTTCAAACCAAGATAGTCTTGTTAATGAGATGTCAAATCATTCTCATTCTAATAAGAACTCATTAACCATTCAAATTATAACTCATGTCATAAGAATTGATTCAACTTGAACACTAATCCCATTGGAATTACAATAAGAACATATATATGTGCTACTCAATAATATTAATGTAGATCTTTTTTTTATGTAGTAGATAATAAAATCATTGATATGGCTTTATAGTCATAAAAATGTGGAAAAGATAATAAATGTTAATAATAATCCAAATTTTAAGGGGTAAAATATTAGGTATGTTTTGACTCCGTAATATATATATATATATGTATAATTTATTGTAATATTATATAAATAATAATATTTTATAATATAATTTTTTTTTATAATCATACATATCAATCATGTATGTTTCTTTTTTATCTTATGTGATAGATGATTTTAATTTTTTAGATATATGTCATTTAAGGTAGTAAATTTTATTTTACTCGTGGAATAATTAATGGATTCATGTTATACATAATTAATTTAAACAAATAATTGATAATATAGTATAGTTTTAAATTAATAATTATTGTTTTTGGATACTAAGGATAGATTTTTTATATAATCCAATTATAATATCAATGAAAATTTTATGTTATATTACCTTGATGAATTTGGGTAAATATTTATCTATTTATAAGTTAACATTTGTTATTTATTACTCTTCTATATTTTTCTCACATCTTATATAATGGATTGTGTGAATATCAAAATCCTAGTGTATTTTATTTATTAGAAATATTAATACCTTATGTGAATAGAATAATAGATAAATTTTGGTGTGACTTTATACAAATAAAACATTATGTCTTTTATAATATCGATTATGATGGTAAAAATTATTTTCATGATTAAAAAAACCCAATTAATTTTCATTACATAAAAAATTAAATTTTATTCTACTAAGAGTTAAAAATGATGAAGGTTTCATGTCAATGATAAAGCCTAATAAAAATATGGAAAATTACAAATATTATAATTAAACCTAAAAATAAGTAATATCATTAAATATTAAATTACCTGTATATATAAATTATATATTCAGTATATATCAACTAGCATACATCATTATTTATATATAATATATATATAATTTTACATTATTTATAAATACTTATATATCATTTACTACTCTATTTTGCAGAAAATGTGATTCATTAAGTCTGTATTTAAGTTTTTTATGTTATAAATTGTTTCCACGGGAAATATTTGAGGATAAATGAAATAGAGACAATAGATGGTACACATTATAGTGTATACTTAAATCATCACTACATAAGAACAACTATTTAAATTAAATTAATCCATATGGTAATTAAATATATTTTCATACCCCTTTATATAGATCAAATTATGTTTCGACACCAATATCATGATAATTGAATGGTTTCCATTATAAATATTTATATCATTATAAAAAACAGAATTATTTTACATTTATAGAAAATAAAAAATAAATTTTCGTGCATTTATAAAGAGGTTGATAAAGGATATACATGTCAATAAAATACATCTATATAAGATAATGGATTTAAAAATAGTTATCATTTTTATGGGTTTAAAATAATAATAAAATATGTAAATAATGTATATAATAAAATTATGGAAAAGTGTATTATGATTTGGACATCCTTAACAAGAATTAATTAGGTGAATATAATTCTCTATTGAATAATATTTCATTCAATAGAAATGTAATGGTTTTTTAAATTTAATAAATATTAACGACTAATTGTAATGTTTTTATTCCATATCTTAGTATATTAATCAATTTTAATGACCTATATTTTTATTAATTCTTATATTTTGATATGTTTTAATAAATAGATCATTAATATATATTGTTTAATTTTGAAAATAAATTGAATGAATTTGGTTCGAGTTGCTAGAAATATTTTGATGAAAAATCGTTAGGGTTTTCATAGATTTATGTTAACATATCTATCATAGTCTCTCTGGGATAGTAATCATGACATGTTACTATAATAAACATTTATATTGAATTTTAAGGTAAATGGTGTCACATGGTTTACATTCCAATGAAACACATAGTTTTTTGTATTATAGAATTTTGAAAAAAAACATAAAAAGTAGAAACATATATATAGTGTATATTCATGGAAAAATAATAAAGTCTATTGTTTACAACACTATTTCATTCCATAAAATGATGAATATTTTGATATGAGTTTAAATTATATTTTTTGACCTTTTTATAGTTCCCACTCAACCTTATATCCCCAAAAAAGTTTTACAAATGTAGGATTAGTTTAGAAAAATTATATGAAATAAAAATAAATAGAACCTTTTATTATATTTAAAACATAAATACCCATGAAAATTATTACCTTTTACAGAATAAATCATTGAGCTTATAAAAACATTTCCATATGTGAAAGTAAAAATTCTAAAAAATACTTTATTTTTTACCCATTATTAATCCTAATGAAACCTTTTCGGAATCCTGATTATCAAAATAACTTAGCAATACCATCAATTAAAAAGAAAATATTCTCCATTATATTTTCAAGGAAATTTATATCATTTTTAAACATAATTAATTACACATTATCTCGTAGCATGTTTGAATTTGGTATTTTGGGGTATCATATTCACATAATTGTTTCTCTAATTTTTACCACATTTTTTAATTAATTATGAAAATCTAATGTTATATGAATAATAGCCTTGGTTATCTCCCTTCGATTCTCTTTCAAACACTCTACCATAACCCAATACATTAGAGAGCTATACCAGGATTAAACATCTACATTATTTATATCATAATCGCTAGTAATCATCTATAATTTCCATGTATTATATAATGAAGTAAAATTTTAAATTTTTTCAAATTTTTAGGCTAAAAAACATTAACAATTAATTTTATCCTTCAGTAAAATAACATTCCAATATCACATGTGAATAAGATGAAATAATTTTTTCCATAGAGAACTCTTATAAATAAAAAATTCTAATAAGGTAAATACCACTATCATTATAAATGACCATATTAAATTTTATATGTTTATTTTTAAAAAATAATGACATTATTAGTATAATGGGTAGATCATGTAATAAAAATTATGATTTGTTTTGTTTTGTATAAAATGTCAAAATAAGTCTTATAGAAAAGTTAATAAATATAAATTTTATAAAATTTCATAAGTAAATATTAAAGTTTTTCAAATTAACGATTAAAAATATATAAATTACAAAGATAGTATTCATTAAAATATTTTAGAAACATGTACATAGTGGAAAAAGATTTGAAACTATTACATTAAATAAATTAATGAAAAATCATTTACAATATATCATCTCTTGGCTTGAATGTTTTATAACTGATAAATAATAAGTTATTATTATTTATTGACATTAATAATAACATTTTTCATGTTTATTATATTTTAATTATTCTATTTATTTCATTTATTAACATATTTTTTTAATTTCAAAATCAATTCAATGTACATGAAATGTTTGGAGGAATTTTGGTCTTTTATTTCTAAATCATACTTTATAGTTTAAATATGGTAAATGTATCAAGGTTTTTTAATATTATAAATTCAATAATTATAATATTTATATATTAAATACTGTTGTAACTCAAACTATTTAATATGGTTATGAAATATGAATCATAGTGTCTCAGGGAGACAATAGTTGGTATGTATTGATGATCAACATTTTAATTATAATATTTATGTAAAGGAAATTTAGATATGGTTTAAACATTAAAATATTGAAAATATTATAAATATCATATTTTTTTTAAATGAACCCTTAAGACTGTCATCTATTGTGGGAATGATGAAAAGTAACATGGATTCATGTATATGGTAGTCTAAATTTATAAATGAAAAATGTTATTATTTTTAAATGGATATGTGGATAATAAAGTAGATAATTACATATCATTACAAAATGATAAACATGTCATAAATATTATATATATTCTATAATTTTATCTTTAAACCAATCCATGATAGTTGGCTATGAAAAAGAAAATTCAACTCTTTATAGAGATTGTTGTCTATATGTAACCATGAAAGATTCAATAATTTCTAATTGCATTAAAATAAATTAGAAAATAGATATTCCATAAATATAATAACATTGTAATATTAATATTTTAACTATATGATTATTTTATAATGTTTATAACAGTTTTAATGAGGTCTAATCAGAAAAAAAACTAAAGAGTGTGTTTTGGTCTTATTTATCTTCCATGCATAACCTCAATTGTCATGAAAATTAATCTATTAAGGTTAGATATTTTCATAAGTCCACGATCAATAGGTTCTTGGATGATGATATGTAATAGAATTTGGGATGAATATGGTAAAATTTGTGTTTTATATGTGTGTATATATTTGTGGGGATGAGTTTATCTTTTATTAGTTTACGGGGTAAAACTCTCCAAATATTTAAATGAAATAAAATAAAATAGTAAATATATCAAAGGTTAGAGGAACAGAGAAAACACAATACACAATATAAGATGACATTGGATAAAAACAAGCTAATCCTTTGGAAATTAGTATAGTATTTCATACATTTTCATACATAGATATTATATCTTAACATATGAACATTCAATTTTTTTAAAAAAAATACATGTCTGGGGATCTTAAATGATTAATAACATTTGACATTAGATACCCAATAGAATTATAACAGGAAATATGTTCACTATCTCTTATAAGGATCTTTAGAAAAATTGATCTTCATAGACATAAACTATATAAAACCATTATTCATAAGTTTGGGAAAGGACATATAAGAATGGGTGATATTACAGGCTTAGTAAGGGTAATAAAAAAGATATCCATATTAATTCAATCATAACATACATACATATATATTAATGATAAAATGAACATTTATTTAAAAAACCCTAAAATCATATAATATATCATTATCTTGTATCGTGGAATTAATCATGGTATTTCATAAGAAATTAAATGTGATGATATAATAGAACATATTCTTGTATTTCCAAAGATTATAATAATACATAATTTGAGGGCATACATATAAGAATATAAAATCATTTACCTAATTGGCGTGGATCAATAAAATGATTATCATAGTATATTTAGATCACTCCCTATTAAATCAAATGCATATTGATGCTTCATTTCCAAGAATATCATGATATATTCCAATAAATCTTCCTTTTGTAGTAAATTTCCAGTCACAAGACTAATATAGTGGAAAATTCCCTCAGGGAACTAGCATTAACTAGTATTATTTCTAATATAATAAAAGGATAAATTTTTCTTTACCAAATGATTTAGAGGGATATATAATTATGGTCCAAACTATCTCATAATGAAATAAAAATATTGGGATTCAATAATATCATAAAGCATTCAACATATAAAATATTGTTTAATGAAACTGAGATTAATAAACACTCCATCGTTATATCAAATCAAATCCCCATGGAATTTATTTTTTTTATAAATGTTTCATCATAGCATAATTAACCCATGGTAATCAACTTGGTTTTCTAAAATAATAATTTATACATCATTATTATACGTCATTAATTGAGTGAATGTCAACAGTATCATTGGATAATATTACAACTAATACATATATGAAATAAAATGATGTTATTGTAGATTAAAAATTACATTAAAATATCACTATAATATTTCTTAATGAAAAATAACCTATTCTGTTATAAAATAGTTTCTAAAATCATTTAAAAATCAAATATTAAAAAATAAGTTTTCATTGAAATGAATATTGAAAACATTTAAATGATGATTAAAAAGATTTCTTACTAATAAAAATGGGATATTTTCCCTTGTACATTAAAACAAATATTTCATTCACATTATGATTAAATGTTATATCGAACTAAATTTGAAAAGCACAATAATATTCCTTTTATAATCTTTCAAAAAAATTTAATCATGGATTAAAAGGACATTAAAAACAAATTGGGTATTTCTAAACAAATTAATGGAAACATTTCTAAAAAACATTGATATGGATGAAAAAAGTTTTTCATCTAAAGAGTGAAATAAAATCTATTTTCATTTAAACATATATTTTCCTCTTATGTTATTAATTTGGAGAAAATTAATTAGAAACATTTAATCACCAAAAATACAAAGATTGAAGAAAATTCAATAGTTTATTTCAATTTATATCAATATGTTTCTTCACCGAAATCATAACCACAAACAATTATAAAAAATAATGATAATGTAAAATAAATCTTTTAACATAAGTTTGAATTTCCTCAATGGAACTCTAACCTCAGTATAATAAATTTATTTTTTTTAATTTTATACCGGTACCATTAAAATACTTATATTACTATATATTATTCAACAATGAAATTTTAATAATTTTTTTTAAAAAGATCACAAAATAATTATTTTAGTGTCTTAACTATTTCAGTTTTATGGATATATTTGGTTTATTTATTATGATATTTCTCTATGGATCATGATTCAATATATCAATAATTTTAGTCATGATATAAATATTACTTTATACATCACATGTATATTTAGAATCATTCATAAATTGTATAGTTAGAAAAATGGATTACACCATCAGGGTGATGTTAATCAATATATACACATGAACACTGTTATCAAATTTAAATTTGTGAAATTATTGAAATTTAAATAGTAATGAAAAATTATTGAATAATTTTTATTCCATATGTATCATTTATATTTATTAAATAATTCTATATTCCATGTATATTTGGATGGGAATAGGAGTCAAATAACTTCAGGAATAAGGTATTCCACATGTATCAATGTGTAACAATAACATTTTCTAATGAATATGAATGTAAGTAGGAATATATGGTGTTAATATAACAGAATAATAATTATATCATTAATATTATTTATAAGAATCATACCAATTATGTTAACCATACATGAAATAAGGGAATATCAAAATAGTATTATCACTATGTGGAAGATGTAGTTCACATGTAATCATGAGGGATAAATTCCCATCCTATTTGATGGATAATAAAGTGGACATTGATAGTTCATTTTTCAAAAAATTATCATATTAAGAATACTGAATATTTTGATTTTTATTTAATTACGTGTATAAATAGGATGTAGAAGAATAAATAAACATAACTAGGTTGGGTAATATAATTACCTCTCATTCAGTTTGGTTACTTTAAATCCTTCTTCAAGGGACCTTAATATCATTTTTTGAAATGACCAGAAACTATAAATCATTGGTAAGTGATTTTAGAAGATAATTGGGTAGGTTTTATCTTATATACAATGATGAATGGACAGTAATAAATAAAAATGGTGGGTGTCATTTTATATGTGGGGGAGAGGACTAACTTTGAATTTCAAAAATGATTAAAATAAAAAAACCATTATTAATGAAAATGATTCCAATTCAAGATAAAATTGCTGGTGGGATAAAATGGGGTCTAAAAATGTACGTAATATAATATTTAGACATGTTTAATTTGTACTATTTCCAATATTACTTGGTGTAACCCCCATCCCAAAGAAAACCCATTTAAACATTAACTAATATGAATTTTATTAAATATTTTTTCCTATTAAATATTAATAAAATTTAAATAGATTAATTGAAAAATTTAAAAATTATTACTCAAAATATATATTACATTTAATCAAATTAAATTTAATTGAATGAAATAATTTAATTTTAAAGAAATCCTTGAAAATGTAAAAAATCGGTTTTCCCGAAAAAAAATGTTCTCTAATGTATAAAATGTTTTCTTCCCAAAAAACACTGTAAAATTAATTTAATTATATATAATTTTGTTATTTATATTACAAATTAAAATTTTCTATTTTTAAAACCATTTAATTATAAATTTTTTACATAAAAAATAAATAAAAATTATTATTATTCATTATTAATAGTAAATTGGTTATTTTTAGAAAAATTAAAAAAACTCTCCCTATGATAAATTTTCAATAACGATTTGATAAATAAAGTCCATTATAAGATAATATATCTAAAAGTGGGAATAATAAATTATTTTATTTTCTCACAAAAATAAAAAACATTCTTAAGTAAATTTGCATTTATGATGTATACAAAGAATCTAATAAAACCAAAGATCTCATTTTCTCAATATATTTTCATTACATAAAATATTAATACTAATTTTGATAAATGTGGTTATTCATGACCACTCTACTAATTTAACAGCTATGATATAATGGGATAACATATTGTGGATCATTTGGACACAGTGGTGAGTGTATTGTAAGGTATCATAGAAAATAAATGTATTTTAATAGAAATATATCATAAAAATTGACATATGACATTTTACCCCTGAAAACTCAATTTATTAATTGAAATTCCCTCACTATTATAAAAAATGATGTTATATATTTTTTATCACATATATAGGTTCCCAACTATCTTCTTTTGTTTTCTAATTCTACCATAGAACATTAACCAGATAACGAGTCTTATTTTATATCATATTATCTCTTTAATCCAAAATATATACTAGTATTTCATCACAAAGAAGATAATGACCTCGTGGATAAAACTGTGATTTATGTACTTATAAATTATCTATTATTTTCTTTTTATGGAGAGATACCTATAAATATAATAAAATTGAGAGTGGTTTAGTGGAGACACCAGGTGATATGATATCATACAAACTCAATAAATAATAATTTGGTGTAATATATGCCTAGGTTTTATCATTCCTTTCATTTTAAATAAAATAATCTTCCCCCATTGTGAAATTCATAGAAATAACTTCTCAAGAACATAAAATTATTGATTTTCCATATGATTACTAGCATATATTTTCTCTCGAATCACTTCTGCATGATATGCAACAGAATGTATATTACATTCTATATTATTTCATCTGATAACCTAGGCCCCAATACCATTATTTATGAAAACATATCTTTTTATTCTATATCTCAATACATATGTCTATATAATGCATCATAAGGAGCTATCTGGATTCTTAATTTAAATTTTTTATTGTATTAATACTTGACTGGGGAAAAGTGTTTATCACAAACACCAGTTAAAAACTTAGATTAATGTCTCTACATATCCACTATGGTATTAACTATTCTCTAAAATTGACCGTCTATATATTAATTATTGTATATACTAAAACAAAACATTAAATCTTGATCCTATGAAAGACATTACCAAAAAACTGTGGAAAAAATCTAATCCTGATTAGATAATATAAAATGTGGCACTATAAAAGTCATTAATAAATGATTAATATATATTTTGAAAAGAAGATATAGATATATAACATCTATTATAATAATAAATTATACTAAAACCATAAGCCGATATTGTATGTCCTAAATATGAATATTTCATTTAGATTTTTTGGGGTGTTTGACAACAAAAGTAGTGGTGTTGTTTTCCAATTGACATTATGGTATGGGTAATGGTTGTAACATCACCTTAAACTACTATTTCATAGTCTTAATATAAAAATATATTCATCACGATGATACAGACTCTATAATATCTATATAATTTTTTTCCCACCATTTATTAAAATTTAATTCTCTTCAAATATTCATAACTCCATGATTAATAGATAATGATGATCAACAATGTTTAAAATTATCTCATTAGACTAATATAGACTAGAAAATAAATATACATAGTTCTTAATCCTTATATTTTTATCCCAATCATGTTATAACTAAGGCACATTACATATCATTTTTCCCAATTTATATCTTCATTTTCCCCATTTCAATCATAACATGGAATTTTGGTGAAAGAGTTATTGGAGAAGATAATATTTATCACATTCTATATTGATTTAAATATCCATCCTTTGACAAAAATAAAAATATTTTTTTCTTATTATCCTTATCAAATATATACATACATGTTAATTTTTGATTAAATGTACCATAACATTTCTCACTTTTTATGGGTAGAAACGAAGTACATAATTATATTATTTAATAAAATATACCCAAAATATTAAGATCATATTTAGTTAATTTTAAATGAATATATACATTATATTTATTTGATTATTATATCAGTAACAAATTTCACAAAATAATTAATTACACCACATCATTTCTGAAATAATTATAATAGTTATCAATAAATGATGATTTGGGTTATTTTTCATGAGAACCTTAAATTTTTGGGTTAAATATGTTATGAAAAAATCATTTATCATGAGGGAGAATCCTAGTCCCATATTCGACAACTCACTATTTATCCCAAACCATTCCTCACTAAATGATTTTTAACGAATATTTGCACAAACTATCCAAATATTTTTCTACTTGAAATTTTCCACACATTCATCTATGAAAGGGATACTGCCTCACTTCTATGTTAACAAAGTGAGTGGATTAAAAATTAATCAAAAATTATCCAAAAAATTATACATTATCTGTCCATACCATGAGAACTACATATTAAAATCATATATACAGGATGGATATAAATTCCAATATGTTCAATTTCTGATGGATCCACTAATATACTCACCCAAGAGATTATATGTCAAAGTGGTGAAACAATTATAACCAAATTTTACCATATGTAGATTTTTCATATTCTTTCTAATTCCCTAGTGCTTTCATTAGAATACTCTGCTAATCATAATGTTATTTCATTATATTTTATATTCATGTATTTAGAGTATAATTACAACCCAAAATGGTCATGGTTATATATGAAGACAATATTCATTAATTCCATGATGAATATTATGGAATTATAAAGTAAAAATTACATCACTATAATTTAATACGGTCTATGCATTATCTAAATGTTTGAAAATTTTATGAAATCACTTTTTTATGACAAATTATATATTCCAGATCAATGAAAAGTATTTGAAAAATATTGATCTCAACATAATGGGTAAAAATATCATTATGTAGAAGATGGTACTAATTTAATATTATGATCTAGTTATTTTCTTGAAAACAAATGTATATTTTCATTCATCCTAATATCTTTTTAACAAAAATAATTATTGTTTGTCATGGTGATTCATTTGGTATAATGAAAACTATATCCAGATTTTCTTGGATTTTCTTCTTAAATTCAAATAAACAATTAGGACAATTATATACAGGATAGTTTAAATAGGTATAGTACCATGTATAGGTTCTATTGAAATGTCAAATTCAGGATTTAGTGTAACACTATGTCAGTCATTAGGAATGATAAAAAAATACCATATAATGCAGATATAATTGATGCAATGTTTCTACAACACCATCTGATAAAAAAACCCATTTTTAATAAGATAGAAGAAGTTTACAATGGGTGAATCTTCCATTGGATTTTCATATTTATTATTGCACAAAAAGACGATCATGTTTTAATTTAGAATATCAAACAAGGAGGCTATCCCTATATAATTGACTTCGTATTTTTATAAGGATTATAGTCTATTCCCAAAATTACATCATATTCCACTACAAATAGACTAATGATTTTTCCATTATGAAAATTACACCAAATTCCAATTGGAGAAGAATCATAGACTTCATGTGTGATAATGAAACCATATGGGGTTTTGACTAAAGAATTAGCATCTAATTATTTAAGGTGAAATTTTATACTCTTATTATATATTTTGATACAATATATTGTTTATATCTTGAATGAAATAAGACTTTATTATTTATAGAGTGGATGGTATGTGTAACTGTCATCAAATTTCTTCTACACCCCCATTTCAGAAAACCAGATCACTTGAGATTTCTCGTTATATATATAAATAAACAGTTTTTGATGAATATCACAATCAATAAATATATTATATAAAAATTAAATAGCATATTTCTTGTGGTATTATCATTTGATATATTACAGAATGGCCAGTGCATGTTATGGTGATTTTCTCCATCATTAGTAACCTTGTTCTTACAAACACATCTACATTTGATTACCTAATGAATTTCCATTCAATACAAAAATTTAAATAGTTCCCTTTCCGAAAATCATTCGATCCTTCCTTCCACAAATTGAGAAATAATGAACTCTCATATTCACATATTCATTATTTATTAGTCTTATTTTAATTTAATATTTATTTTGATATGAAAACAATTAGCTTTTTGGGAAACAAAAATATCTATCTATACCTTAATATAAAATAAAACTATTTATTTATTTCTAACAAATACTCTTATACCTAACAGACATTGGAGAAAATGGTTTAATCCATTAATGAATTGATCAATATTACATTCACGATGATTGATAGTACCATAACCATACAATATACATCTTCTAATTTTTTTATCATAAGTACTAATGTATTCATAATCATTGTATAATATATATATAGTAATTTAAAATCCTATTTGATAATTAAAAAAACATATTGATAAATATTTTCTCATACTCCTATAAAATGGAGTCAATTTATAAATTTTCTACATGTTCATGATGATATTCAACCATTGATCTATTTCTTCATTCAATGAGTTAAATATAAGAAATTCATTTTAATGTTATGAAACCAAGATAATTATTTTTATCTTTTCAATGGTAAATATAATTTCTATTGAAATTAGGTGATTTTTGGATACACAAAGAAAAGTTGGACGTTACCTCATGAAATATTGAACCAAACATTTCCCTCCATGGATTACTTGGAGGGTTATTATGATTTATATCTTGAAAAACAATCACAATATTAACAAATTGCTTTGTCATACACACTATTAAAACTATTGGATTCGTAAGATGAAAATCATTGAACTATCATCCACATTTACTAATAATATTGTTACATTAGAATTTTTACATTGATTAAAAATTTGAAGCATATTGTGGGAAATAATAATCAATGTTAGAGACTAAAAAATCATTAATAATAATTTAAGGGATTTTAAAATGAGGAACCCTTATTTCAAGATTATAATATTTTAGATAATCTAAGGCCATTCATGGTCATCATCTACACTAACCATTCAAAATGAATCCTGGAAAAAAATTTAATTAATCCAATAATGTCATTAAGAGATTATAACAACATTCGTAGTATTGAAAAGATCATTGTTCATTATAATGATATTCACTATGTACTTTATCAACATGATTAGATATTATTATCCCATGATTTTTATGTTCAAAAATAACATCCAATTATAGTATCTCGATAAAGATATATTTATTTGAAAAAAATATAACCTCCTCCTTAACCATACATAAGGATATTATGTTATACATAGACTTACCCCCATGGTTTTCACCAATGTTCACTAACCCAACTCTTGAATGATTCAAAAAAACTATTCTCTTATACCTACTATACTGACTCACAATTTTGATAGATTCATATTACATATTGAAGGGATAATATTTACTATATTTTTGAAATACAATCCCAAAGATGATAATGTATTAGTTTATTTGGATATTAGATACACATTATTATTATTTAATGAATGATATTCAGAATCTCTGATTAATATCTTCCCTTGATTTACTTTTCATTGACTTTGTGTATGTAAAATATTATTTCATATTATAGAGAATGAAACATAAGAAATGTTGTGGTTAGATCGTATGTATGAAAAATATTGGAGACATTAACTATCCCATAAGCATAACATGAGAAAAATGATATGATAGAATTATATTTACATTATAAAAATAATGCCCTAGAAATAAAATATCAATATATTAAATCATTTTGAAAATCATCATAGTTTAAAAGATATGAACAATAATGGACTAAAATAACATGACCCCCTGAGAGTATAACTATCATGGACCCTTCCATCTGATGATATTCATTTTAGTATGGAAATAAAAAAAGGAATATAATAACCCCATGAGTCCCTCCTTTAGATACTCATGGGTGGAACCCATTTCCAAGGGTATATAATCTAACAAACATGGAATGCATTTACCTTTTTGTATAAAAAGATAGAGAGATAAGATAGAAAATGTCATGAAACTCAAAACAATAAATTAAAATGAAATAAAAAAAACCACAAATTATAAATGTCAAAAAGGTAAACAATTACATGATCAATATAATTCATATGTAAGTACAAACACAAAGCAATGTATCGACACAGAAACTATCCCAAAGGCCAGAGCTTGTAAGATCTTTCACAGCCACTATAATCCACTTGGAATCCTAAAAATATATATTAAAAATTTGGTGAGCATACAATTATACTCATTTAGAAAAATAAAAAGTCTCAAATTCACAAGTAGGAAGAGAATACTAAATAACTTTTTAGAAAATAGTAAAAACCAACATCACCTATCAATGAATACGAACCAACCTCACCTCAGGATCAGAAACTCACCAAATAAATTTGAGTAAAATAATATATTAAACTAATTAATATTTGGTACCCCAAACCACTTCTCTCTGGTTAAATAATCATTCCTAATGATGAACATACTGAAGATACAACTATCTACTAAAATCCCCACTATCGCCACCTCAATGCACACACCTAGTACCAAAACCACATCTTCACTCCACCTGCAAACACATGGGTCACAACCAATACCTCGTTTCAGACACATACACCTAGGACACAACCAAAACCTCATCAAAATGACACCATGGAATATAAAAATCTCCGAAAAAATAGGTTATTATAACTCAATATATCATAACCGGCTTGATGAGTCTTGGGTGATCAATTCATAAAAGGGGGAGCATAGAAGAACCAACAACCAACTATCCATCCTCACATCGGGCTGTTGTGAAAGGCACCCTCCTCCATAATAATGGGCATGTTTGACATGTAGTTCTCAACACATGTGGTATATGCATAGAAATAAAAATGTACTATATGTATATATATATATGTACCATACTGTCATCCCAAAACATGGGTTTTAAACAAACAACTATCCATCACAACATAACCTTTGATGCAATATCTAAATGCATTACCACACAAATAGTCGTAAACCCAATTCAAAACCCCATAGTTAATTCATTTAACCAACATCCGTTTTTTAATTAATAAAATAGCTATTTATTTATTTTGTCTCTACGTTGGGAACTACCAGAAACTACACATCACATGTAACATCATAACATACACACACTTCACAAGCATTCCTAGATTCCCTACTACACAAACAAACCACACTCAGTTACACATCCACTATCCTAACAAACACACCACCTATTTTAATTCCCATTGCACATCATATTCATCCATTACATAATGAAACAATATCGTGACCTTATAATCTATTACACAACTTATGCCACCCCATACAAGGGACCCACAACAACTATCACTAAATTTGACGCCCACAACACAAACACACAACACAATTCCCGCATATCCAACTCCTCTTCCACCCCAATACCCACAATGTAGCCTCCAACTACATCACCATAAAACCCACACAAGGAGACAAATATGAAAATTACCACACCCATCACACATTCACACCTACTAATAGAAGGGTATTTATATTTGTAAAATAATATTAATTAATTAAACTATCATTATTAAATGGTGATCAAAAAACAAGTTTAATCATGGGAATCCATTTATTTAATCGGCTATATGTGATTAATCAGATATCAATATTTACATTAGTGATTAACAAGAAAAAAAGTTCAAGAAATAGATACCACCAATGGACATGTTTCATAGAAGGATAAAACCCCTGCAATTAAGAAAATGCATTGAATATAACAGTTAAAATAAATGAACATCATCATCATCATCCTCTTCCAATCATATATATTTTATGGTTAATAATCCAATCATCATATCAAATCCTATTATCTTTTTAATACTTTATATTTGTCAAATAACACTTTTATTCAACCAAAAAAACAGTGAGAAAATAACTCCCCCTCACATTATACACAAATAAAAGAGAGATTAATTGTCCCTACTTGAAACAATATACGATCATAAACTCCTCCGTTCTCCAATTTATAGGGTGAGAAAGCATCCATAGAGTCTCCAACGGAAACAAGATTGATGGCTATGGATGAAAACATGACTCAATTAGTATTAAAGGTACAAGGTGAAATAAAGGAAAATGAAGACACATAATAAAGAAAATATCACAGCTTAGAATAGCTGGATCCAGTATCAATATATTGGGAATGATTGAATGTACATAATATTCATATTATGAATTTTCCTCGTGGCATGGTCGTCTCAAGGACTAGGTGGTGTTAGAAAATTAAGGATATATTTATTCTCCTCAGTGAATGGGAAAACATGAAAAACTGTGAATATATGGAAACTTGTCCCTAATGGGTGAGTCACCGAAAATGATCCCACGACGTGATTCATTGAAACAATATAAAATATTTTGTCACTGAAATGGATTCATCAATACGACCAATCGACATGAGATACCAACACTGATCCATAGATGTGAACCTACCAACGACAACCTAGTGAGGACAACCTACTGATGCTTGAACTACCAATGCACTGACCTACTGATACCCTGACATATCGACACCCAAACCTACTAACCCCCTAACTGACTGATGCCCTATCCTACCCAAACCCTTATCTAAAAATGCCCGAACCTAATGATTCATGGACTAACAAAAACCTTGACTTACCGAAGGCCTGACCGACAGACATCCTGACCTACTGACACTCTGGCCTACTGAAACCCTGATCTACCGAGCTCTTGACCTACCGATTCCCTAAACAACCGTCAGAATGTTTTTAAAAAAATATTTATTTAAGTCCCCAGGACTCTCTAGATCACCTCATATACAAAATTTTCATTATTTAATGGACCCAAGATTCCCCTACCATTAAATTAGATACCACTCAATCTATTCTCTTATGAATTTAAATCTAATCTAGGACAAAGAGGTGTCTAAAAAACCATCCTCTAAGATACCTAACAATGATAAAACACCATGTGTTGTTTCAAATCTGAATTCAATCCCCTTCATCCAATAACACCTCCCACTACATCTATTACCCGAACAGACCACAATACACACTATATCACACCAAAATCCACACTACTTGAACACATGGATTAGAGAAATTCATTCCTCCATGTAAAGATACAATCTTATATGGGTAGCACTTACTCACTCGCACAGGTTCAATAACATCGTCATTATTGTGTATTGATTTTGGAGAGGGTCCTCTATTCTGTATCTGTTTTGATTTAATCACATAAAACAATGAAACAATGCATTTCATATAAAATTGGGTTCAATAATTACATCATATATAAAATCTCAAAACATCTCCAGGTATTGAGAATACATATGTGATTATCACTTCCCTACACTCCCCTTTATGCCACTATGCCTCTACAACACATGATCCAAAGGAATGGTCCGTCTATGGAGCACCATCCCATGATGATCATGGATATCCAATAGACACTCAACAAACGTTTCTATATCCACAATATCTAACTCTACTTTGTCAATTGAATGTGAGTCATTGTGAAGGCACTGGAGAATCTGGGAGATGTGAAATATATCATTGATCCTCTCCCATTACAGTGGAAACTCTAGCTGATTTGCATCCTCACCAACTCATCCCAGAACCTCAAAAGGTATGATGAAACTAGTAGAATGCTTACTCACTCTACTGAACCTCTTATGCCCACATTGAGTGAAAACCATCAAAAAAATGTGCCCACCAACCTCAAACTCTAAAGGCCTCCCATTTAGATCATCATATGACTTCCTCTAGTCGTGAGAAGCCTCTGTCCTGTAATGCTCTATTTGAACATTCTCGATTGTGCCTTTCACTACCTCTGGACCATGATCATTTATCCCCCCAACCTCTATCCAACATAAGGGTGAAAAAACCACATTTCTTACAAGGATTTAAAAGGTTCCAAGTAGATAGTTGTTATATATATATTTTTGTAGGAGAACTCAACCATGAGAATGTTTTGAACCCCAGACCAAAATATTTCCATGAAACATTATTGTAACATGTATCCTGATATTTGACAATGGGTATCAAATCCCCATGAAGGCACACCACCTCATTCACATACCTCTACTCTATGGAATCCATTGTTCATGACACATTAATTTTTAAAAAGTGAGATGATTTAATTAGCTAATCTTCTACATCCCAGACTGCATCACATCCCTCTGATCCCTGGGTAGCACTATCATGAAATACATCTATATTTCATCCCACTTCCACTTCAGAATGTCTATGGGATAAAAAATACAAGGGAAACATGGTGGTCATCCATCACCTACTATCACACTATTTAGAACACCCTAATATTCACCACTACCCACTTCATATTGGGTCAGTAAAACTAATTTTTCATGACATGATAAATCTTAGATTCTTATGGGTATAACTCTATTGATGATCCGTGAAACTCATAGAGAATATCCACGCACATTGCCACAATGAAAAACAACATTCCATGGAACAATACCCAATTATGAAAATATTATATCCAACCCTCTAAAGTGTCACCTTTATCAACACGATCACACATCCCTTGTATCTCTGAATCTCCCCCATAATATTACTCCACTTTTCACATCAGGGGCAATTGAAATTTCATCGATAATAGATAGTCTTTGCCATCATCCACCCCTACATCAAAGGAAAAGGCCTCCAACTCTTACATCACCTTCTAAACATCTTAAGAATCTTTAACTACCTCATTTTTTGACTATATACTCAAGGAAGCATCCAAAACATTCCCCTTCAATAATTTGTAAGAGATCTAAAATTTCTATTCCTAATGAAACTCCATTCACCTATAAGGTTTCGAGTTCAAATATCACTGGGAAAGGATATACCTCAATATCATTTGATAGGTGAAGACAATAATGTGATCCCACATGAGGTAATGTCAGAGAATCATTATCACAAATGAGACTGATGTTATCTCTAGATCATGGGTGTCATATTTACATCTATCGAGACATTAATGCATATACACATAAGAGAAAACTCCTCATTGAAACATCAATACACATCCCAATCCCAATCTATAAGTGTCACAATGCACCTTGAACATCACCCAATCTTCTTTAAAATGGAGCATTGGAGAACTAACTATCTTCTCCTTCAGATAGATGACAGTTTTTTACAACTTGTCACTCGACACAACATCCCAATCCTTTTCGGTCAAATCCATCAACATACATGAAAATCAAGAGAAATCAAGAAAAAATAACTGGTAATATCTTTCCATACCATGAAAACTATGAACTTCATCCAAACCCTTGTGTGAATCCATAGATACAAATGCCTCAACCATTGAGGAGGCCACTAGTACACTCCTCATATGGATTTGAGTAGATACAAATGCCTCAACCATCGAAGAACTGCCATGATTGTCCAAATATGCTTGGATTACTCCTCCTATGACTTTGAAAAGATAAAAATGTCATCAATGTATATGAAGAAATTTTTTTCAATGATATCATGAAATATAGAGTTCAAAAGTCTTGTGAACATGACTAGTGCATCTGTAACACCAAACAACATAACCACAAATTAGATGTTCCCATAAATACACATGAAAGTAGCATTTAGGATATCACTCTCCTTAACAGTCAACTAGATATTAGAGGATCACAGAATGGACATATAATTCCAAATTTCTCTCCTCATGTGGGTGAAAATATAATATATCATCAGGGGGTTGTAGAGGATCATGAACATCAATTGATTCATCCAATGTTAGTCTATGAATAGTTTCAGTCTAACATATACCTTCTTTGGGAATAAGGCCGAAGCACCCCACGACGACACACTGGGACATATAATGGCATTCTTAATCAACTCATCAATCATTATCCACTACTCCTATAGATCAATTGGTGCCTTCTAATTTGGTTTTTTTGTAAGTAGACTGGCACCAAGTTGTAAGACTTTTTCGAATTCAGTTTCATGTCATGGGGGTAGAGTAATATCCACCACAATGAACACATCCATGAACCCAATAAAAACACTAGAACCTTAAACATCTCAGCATATGTTGATCCCACTAATAGCTCGGATAACAAAGAATTGAGGGGATCTATTCGTCGACTACCCACCTAATAGCTTCACTCACCAAAAAAGACACACATTATCCATACATGTATAAAAAAAACTCTCATAATAAATAATTTGATGACAACATGCATGGAAAACAAAAATTCAATGTCAAGGATGAAATTATATGACTGAATCTATGGATTACATAAATCTTAACTGGACTGATGCAACCCCAAAACCAACCTACAACCCCAGAAAACATCAAAATATGGAGTCGGACATCCTACTAGTGTAACGAAAACCATGGGAACCAAAACCCTCTCTAAATATACTTCTAAAGATGGACTAGAGAATGTGAAATGAAGGATTTTGAAGCTCCTTAATCAAAAATTGCACTAACAAGAGAACTGAGAAAGCTAATTGTGCCTCGAACGATCATTGGCCCAACCATAACAGTATCCAATCTAGTGTGTAACTGACCAAACTTATTTCATCTTCCGCTCTACTAAAAACTGCCTACTAGACCATGCATAGAAAGAGGTACCTAAGGAACACCAAAAATTCAGCCACAACCTTGTCAGTCCCCCCTAGGTGGAAGAGTAGACTATAATCCCATCTGATTGAGAAAACTAGCTGGAAATTGATGTTGTGGAAGGTGATAGACTTAATCCCCACAACCATTCTAATATCAAATTTAGAAATGACTCTAAAGGTTCCCATCTCATCCACATGAGAAACAACTTGGTACAGATACCATGGGAAATGCACAAGGACCAAAACGATGAAACTGAAAATGTTGAGGTCAACTACCCACTAGCCAAAACATAGAAGTCCATGGAACCTGATAATTTATTCTAATAAACTCCCCTTAAATGAAACCATTCTCTCCCCTATCATGGTATACAACATTTAAATTAAATCCTCTCCACTACATTATACATCTATTGATCCTCTATATATGTTAGTAGGTTGAAGTGAGTAAATGCGTACTAGAGAATAAGAATAGCTGCCTCCCCTAAGTGTCTCTCTCGAGACACCACTTCCAGAATATGATCTCAAGAACAAAAAAGGAGCTAAATGAACCTGTTCCCCCATTACCATACCAAAATACTCTATTGTTGTAGGTATCATACCTCTTACCTATTCTCTATAACAATCGTCAGTGAAAGAAATTCCGACCAGAACACTTCCTCAATGTTGACCCAAAAAACATCAGTCTGCATCCATCCCCTGAGGTAAATTATCCACCATGAAAACATTGCTCCTCCGATATAGATAACCTCTAATGGAAACAAGTACTCCATCAGATATCTGATAGGGGTGAAGTTTATCTCAAGATCCTCAGGCCAATACTACATCTCAATATCTGATACATTGCACTAAGACTTTCGCAATGTCTAACACTATAAATATTTAAATGTCTTATGCCACTGGCCATCATCCTAAACTCGATAAATCCTTAACTGATCAGCCAGATAGGTCGTTTGTGCCTCAACTACCTGAGCCACTCATGGGAAATAAAATCATGCCATTCCTGAATAGGCAAAAAATGAATTCCTAATTTCTAATAATACATATTTTTTAATAAGATTAATATAACATATTCAACTCATTAATTACACCAGTTTTATCAAACATCTAAATTAAAATAGGAACACAAGTCGTTATGATCCACATACCATTACCATGGATCTCTAACCTCAAAATGGTTTAGCCTCACATGGTTGTTCGGTAAGCTCATAGTCCTTGAAGTGGATCACAGGGTTCCCTAAAATCTCATGTCCTTACCGGTTATCCATTGATTATTTCACACAAGAAGATAACATAACAATGTTCCCTTACCATCAGATGTAGTCCTCACTATACCTACCTCAAAACTACACCTTATTCCTCTTCCATCAGGCTCTGATACCATTCTTTAATAACCCCCTCCCTCTAAAGATACCCCTCATAGGCTTCCAATTATGAAAGAGAGATAATAACCCTCGAGTCATACTTTCAGTAGGCCATGGGAGGATAACTAGCACCAAGGGTATATAATCTCACAAACATTTATAGAATTTCATTTTTTATAAAAAATGATGATGAGATAAGATAATAAATCTCAAGAACCACTAACCATGAAATATAAAAGTAATGAAAAAAACAACTCAACATTCATTCTAAATGAAAAACTGTTACAAACCAATATAACTCCAATGTTATTATCAAAACATTGTCAAGTATATGTACTATAACTATCCCAAATATCTGAGCTAGTACGGTCTCTCAGGGTCCAAGTAATCCTCATAGAAACCATAAATCATTTTATATACATACTATGAGAGTATAAGTATAACCAATAGGAAAAACAAAATGTCTCTCACTCACAAGTGGGAATAGTATTCAATATTCACTATGAGAAAAAAGTAGAAAACAATATCACCTATCAATGAATACTAAAAATCCAGCATCACAGAGTCACACTCACCAAATTATGAAAATCATGTAGTGTAATATAAAAAAGGCATCAATATTTTGGTACCATGTAGCACTTCCCAAATGTTATCTACTCATCATTATGAGAAGAAGATCTGATACTACCACACTCTTCGACCAGACATACTATCACAACATGAATGCACACACTTGGGCCACAAATCACCACCAAATTCGACTCGAAGACACCTGGGCAACCAAAACAACCTAATCTCACCCGCAAGCACCTGGCTACAAACACAAAATTGTAATTATGACACCTGGGAAAAAAACCACACCCCCATACATTTTGTATTATACCTCAATCCAATAAAGCATCGCCAAAGAGTCTTAGATGATCATTTCATGGAAGAGGGATAATAGAATAACATATGACCATCCTTCATTCCATGGGGATGTAGGGAAAGACACTATCACCAATAATAATGGGGATTTTCTCCATGAAGTTCTCATCATAAGTGGGTTGTGAATAAAAATCATAAGGAAATACATGTATATATATTGGAAAAAAACACTCATCCAAACCTATATATTTTAATAAAAATTACTAGCCCACAAAAAAACTACCTTTCCTTATAACTCTATATGAATAACAAGAAAAACCACCATAAACCCAATTCATAACACTTGGGGAATTTATTCAACCAACTATCATTCATTATTTAATAAACCATCTATTTATTTATTTCATACCTTCCTTAGAAACTGCCAACCCATGGACACCACAGGGTACAACATAACATACTCACACATCACAACCATCTCTATCAGCCCCACATTATTAACAAACCACACCCAGCAACAAATCTAGTAGACAACCAAAACACCAACCAATTATAGTCCCCCATCCCATCATGTTCATTTATTCAACAATCAAACTATATCTGAACCTAAGATTCTATTTCTCTAATTGTATCACCCCTTACACAACACCCACAACAACCATCCCCAATGGTGCATCCCAACTAGAAAAACATATGACACCCAACCTACAATAGAAACCCCATATCCACCCCTATACCCAAAATTGTGCTTCTAACTACTACACCATACAACCCAACAAAGGCACCAAAACTAAATAGAACAATACATAGAACAAAAACAAACCTATCAATTGAGTTTATCCCAATTTGAAAAAAACTATTATTTAATTTCACATTCATTGTCTAGGGATGATCATGAAAAAGTTCGATCTTAGGGAGTCCATTTAATTAACTTGGAATACATGATTATTCATATTTCCATATTTACAATAGCGATTAACAAGCCATACAATTGCACTATCAAAGACCACCAGGACCATGATTTTCATAAGGATACAACATATATGATTTAAAAAAATGGATCAATGAAAATAGATAAAACAAATCGATCGACTTCATTATCATCCTTTCACCGTCTTTTATTAGTAAGGTTAAAAAACACATTACCATAACAAGTCCAATTATCATTAAAATGGGTATTATTTTCCTCATATCACTAGGTTTCAATTGAAAACACAATAAAACATTATCATACCATCCCTACATGATACAAAAAAAGGGAGACTAAGGGTCACTACGTGGAACAACAGATGATTAGAAATTTCTCTATTCACCAAAACTGGGGGTGCGTGAGCTGCATGGAAGATTCTATTATATACTAGAATAATGACTACATCACAACACACAACTCCACTAAGATGAACGTTTTTAGGCACACCATGTTAAAATAGAACCTCGTGGTGAATAAAAGATATCCTCTTTGAGGAGTTAGATCATATATTAATGTAAAGGACACAATTTTAATGTACATAAAATATGGATCACGGTTTGAACACATGGATTTGTCGTTACAAGGTCTTAGTGGAGTTAGGATATTATATATATAATTATTCTATAAGAAGAATGTGGAAATGGATTCAGTAATGATAAAAAACTATTTTCATTTCATTTGAAATCACTCATAAGTGAAATTTGGAAAACTAGGAATATATGGAAGTGAGTCACTGATAAGAAAGTCACGAAAAATGGTTCCCCAACAATGATTCTACAACATGAGTCATCACCAAAAGATACTGATGTCAGTGACTGACATCGAGTCCCAAATAGTGAGTCACCAATGAGATCAAAAAACATGAGCTATTAACATTGATCCACTGATGGGAACCTACCGATGCCTTCCTACCCAGGCCAACCTACTAACTCTTAGAATTATCGATTCAATAATCTACTGAAACCCTGACATATGAATGTCTTGGCCTACCAACGCACTAACATACTGGTGCCATAACTTACCTATGTACTAACCTACCAACACCCTGACCTTACGATGCCCTGACCTAGTGACACCCAAAAATACAAAGGTCCTAACCTACTGATGCCCTGATCTACCCAAGTTCTGACCTACAGATGACCTGACCTATCGATGGCCTCCCATGTCCATGCCCTAAACTAATGATTTACTAACAAACAGAAGCACTAAACTACAGTTGGAAAACTCGATCATTTCCAAAACATTTAAATTAGTCATCATGACACATCAAAATACAAAATTCATAAAATTTTCACAAAGGACTGGATATGAGAGTTCCAGTCAATTACAAAAACAATTTTATAGTAGAGAAGTTTATATCATTAAAATAAGGATAGAAAATTAATCAATGGTAGTTGAGGTTCACTGTAAATAATAATCTAGGGGATTTGTTTCACTGTTCATTCCTTATATTTATAGTCAATGTTTACTCCGGACCAAACAGTAGTGGATTGTGATGATGCCCCAGTCAATAATCAAGGTCTACTACGAAGACTATTATAGTGCATAAATTAAATTAATTAACTATGTTCCCTCCCAATTGATGTACACTTTATATCATGTGAAATCCAAATTAACCCAATGAATTGAAGGGATATATAATTTTTGGCCACCCATGACATATTCAAGATCATAGATATTTTTATGCAAAATAATTATGTATTCATAATTTCTTAATCCATGAAAAATAAATTTATTTCCTAAACCCTTATTCATTTTATCAAATAATAAAATATATTAAGCTAATAAGATTCATTAATGTTTCTTCATTACTTAATTATGTTATGGGAATGAAAAAAACTTCCTAGAATAAACCATATATCAGCATGTTCATATTCGATACTAAAAATGAAATTGGATGGTATCTTTTAATCATATCCCATGTAAACAATAAATAACATTAATAAAATATATTATCATATATTAATTTTTTCATTAAAATATGACTAAAATATTTCATCTGTAAAATACACTATTAACATTGAAACCACTAATTTAAAATATAATTTTTTTTCCAAATATTACATATTTTATTAATTGAATATATTCCATACGACAATTAAAAGATATTTAAAACATCTATCATTCAATTTGATTGTAAATACATTTCAAGACATGTATTCCAATGATATTATCTTTTTCATAGTTTCATTAAAAAGAAAACAACAACACTTTTTGAAAATTTAAAGTAGATTATATTAAAACCATTTTGTTAAAATTAATTCTAATGTAAAAAATAATTTAAACAATCATATGAAATTATTTAATATATTAATTTAATATTTTTTTAAAAAAATCATTTGTATTAAAGAAAATGGATTTTCAACCAAATAGAGAAATTAATTTAGTTTCCTTAAAATTGTACCATCAGTGTATTTAGTACATTATGTGTTGAAAATGTAAGGAAACCCTATAAAAAAATACAACTTATGGGGGATTAAAATTAATGTTTTTTATAGTTATATCATAAAATACCATCATCAAAAACTCAATTATAGTTAATATGAATAATAAATGATATTGTAACATAAATTCCATAGCTGATGTTTGACTTTCATAGATATTATTTTACCAAATAAATTTTAAATTGTAATTTGTTATACATATATGGATCATTCAAAAACATATAATATCTTATTTGATAGTGATATAATATTTTAACAACTATTTTTTGATAATTATTTATTTAAATCATCATTTATAGGTGTTAAATTTTTAGTTTCTTAGGAGGATTTATATTTGGTTGTTCATATAATTGTAATTTGATCACAAATCTAGAAGCTCTAAAATTTTATTCAGGATAAAAATATAAAAAAATACATTAAATCATGTTTATAATGATCCAAAATCATTATATATATAAACTTTAATTACATTGTACTTAGACACTATCATCCATATATAAGTAATAAATTTTTTTGACTTATTAATAGATGGATGTATAGAATATTATAATATAATAAAAGCAAAATAACAATTACGAAATCATATATATAATATATATTAATTATAAATATATTTTTGACAATTTATGTAAAATAGATGTGGGAGAAATTAAAATTACTTTGTGGATGCGGTCATTCACCCGTATGAAAGTGCGACATTATCATTTTTCAAAGATTTTCAAAGTAAGAAGGATTTATTTATATTATAATTACAAAATAATTTTTATAACATAAATATAATGCATTAAAAATTAGGTCCATAGTTTAATAATCCATTAATTATTGTTATGGAAAATGAATTATATCACTACAAGGAATCGGTAGTCCACATGTTCACATGATGTAAATTTGCACATATTTTTTTGATGAAAACAGTGTTGTATAATGGTGGGTAAGTAATCACAATAACATTTTATTATATTGAAAAAAATGCAATTAATTAATAAATATATATATATATATGTGTGTGTATTTTAATAATAAAATAATAGATTGTTCCTAGGTAAGAAGATTATATATCCTTTGGTTCGCCTCCTTTAGATCCTTTCCCATGTACCATTGGAATGGTTCTCTAAGAATGCCTTATGATAAGATTAATTTATATGGAATTTTAATAGATAATATTTTGGGTTCTTGTCAATCTTGATGGCTCAATGTCACGTAAATAAATAAAATGGAGGGGGTATTCTTTTATAAGTGAGGTAGATAGCACACTTTCAATTTCAGGAAATATTAATATATAATAATAAAAGTAATGAAAAATTATTCCAAAAGGATAGATATTTGTCGGATGTATAGTATGAGGTCTATATAGGACCATAAAATATGATTTATAAATATTTTAATTGTAATCATTCACCTAATTATTGGTTCAAGTAATCCAAGTAAAACCATTTTAACACAAATCATGTTGAATATTTACTCATTTTACTATTCATTGTTACCAAAAATGAAAATGGAATAATATCCCAATTTTGAAATTATTATTGCAAAAATGGATTCAATTTTATCAAATTCATATCATGGAAATGTAACAATTTAATTTCAAATTAATCTCACAAAACATAATGAAAAATATTAAAAAATTAAACTAAATAATTTATTTATACGAAAGTAAAAAATAAAATTCATTTCAATGAAATTCATTAGATTATTCAGGATATAATTTAAATTATATTAATTTAAAATCCATTTAAACAAAAAGGGTAAATTTGATAATTATTTAAAATAAAAACCATTTTCAATAAATGTTAATAATTTTGACTATTCATCAAAAAGTAAAACCTTTCAGGAAAATCATTGAAATTAAATGTATGATAATTTTAGAATAATAATTAAAAAATTTCATGTTTTAGAATATATTTCTTATAGTAAAAAATATTAATTATTTTACATCCATAAAAAAATATGAAATCAATATTAAAGTGAAATTAATTTTCAAGAAAATAAATTAATTACTATAAATTGATTATTTATTAATTAATATATTTTATTTATATAAAGTAATTTTTAAATATATTTAAATCCTAGATATTTATACTAACTCTAAAAATTATATTTCCAGGTTTTATTGTAATATTATATTAGAATTTATTAAGACTATGGTTTTTTAAATCACATGTTATTGAAGAAAATAAATTTATTTGAGATGAAATATATCTAAAATTATTGTAGTTTTACATTTAAATTTTGTTGTATATATTTTAATCCTAATGTATAGGTTAAGCCCAATTTATCTAATTTTTTATATTACAGAGATAACATAACTTTTAACAAATGTGATTTATGTATATGAACCAATAAATTGAACATATTACTACATTTGGTAATTATAATTCCAATTATTGATAACATATTATTATATAATATATATAATGGTTTTAAAAATTATATTTCAAATATGAATAAAAAACTGAATGAAATTTTTTATTATAAAAATAAATTTTAAAGACTAAAAATATTTCTACACTAAAATTAGGTATATTATTGAATATAATGAAATTAATATGATATTAACTAAAAGTGAAAATATATGGCATATAGATCATTCAAAAACCTAATCTATCATTCCGAACACAAATTTAAATTCAATGATAAAAAAATATTTTAATATGAGTAAAAATAACTTATTTTCCAAATATTCAAGCATGGATTTCTATAATTAAATAACAATTTCAGAGAAATACCAAAACACCACCCAGTGATAAAATATATATAATTAATCCAAAATTAATTTTATTATCTAATTTAAAATCTAAAAAATATTAACCTATTAATTAAATAAAACCATGTAATAATTTGAAAATTAATTATGTTAAAATAATAACTATTTTTTTTATTTATATAAAAAAATTATAATTCTATAAGGATTATGAATCCATATATTGAATAATTATAAATCAAAATATTGATTCATTTCTATGATTATTGGGGTTTCACATTCTTTCCCTTTAAAAATTGAATCCCTGTAATTTTAATGGTCATTAAAATAAGTGTGGGATTTCCCCACAACGATTTTTCAGAATCCTAGGTTTCTTCGTCAATCATGTCATCCATACATAAAAAATGTAACCTATTAAATAACCATATTAAGAAGTTTCTTCACATTATTATCTAAACTATGAAGAATATATTATTTTGATGTATGATTATTATGTAGCTGGGATGCCTATGGGCTCAAAAGAAGATATGCATATTCTTTTTATTTCCATAAGAGTGAAACATAAAACACATCATTTGTATAAGATATATTCTGATGTAAGGATACTATGTAAGAAACGGATCCCACGTTAAAAAAATCATCTTTTCTAATTAAAAAATAATTATCTTTAATATTATCCGAGAAAAAATAACTCATTTACAGGGTGTTAATTAATGAAATAGATTATGTCCTACTTCAAATGAAAATTATTTCCTCCTATTATGTTTTTAAATATTATTCCTACATTGAGATATCCTCATGTAGATACGGATCATAAAAAATTTCATGATCATTTAGTTTTCCAATTAGATTCACGGCAACTACCTAACAACTAATTCCTCCCAATATTATAGACATTATCACAACTTTACAAATAATTATTTTCAGGGATACATGCATATGTTAGAATGAAAAATGTACTTATTATAAAATTTTACAAATGAAAAATATTGATCCCCAATTAAATAAAAATTTAATGATAAAAATCAATTAATATCATGATAAGTATAAATTGTTCACATTGAATATCCATCAGTATGAGGATGAAATGTTTTATGGAAATTTAATTTGATAGATATTTTCATTTGAATTACATTAACAAATTTTTTGGAAAATATATGATCATGATAATATATAATAGAGAGAGGGAATCATTTTAATCAAAATATATATTTTCAAAAAATGTTAACAAAGAAGAATCAATGCCTTATTATAATGAATAAGAATATAATGAGAATATTTAGTGCATCAACTTGTAATAACAAAAAAAACATTACTACCTTGAGTTATATTTTATAATACCACCAAGACATACAATGATTTATTATCACATTTGCATTATTGAATCGAACAAAGAAAAACATCCTATAAATTACTTCTATATCTACTTATTCCTGTTGAAATGATAAAAATTTCATGGAAAAATCAGAAATATAATTATCCATTCCATGTAACAAATCATATTTCCAATGTTCTGTATATATATATTAGTGATTCTTGAATGCATTTAAAAAGAAGAGCTTTGAGTTTCACTTATAAATTTACACTTCAACATGAGAGATCATTGAACAGAAAACTATTACAATAATACAATATCACCATCCTCATAAATGATATATATTGATGATGTTAACTTAAAAACAATACTCTTTCATACGAAAAAATAATCCTCATTCTATATATGATTAATCTTTTATATTAAAATATTACAACTTTGACACCTAAACAGAAATAATGGTAGTTCCAACATGAGAAATTTACAGACAAATATTAATTAAATAGAATCCAAAAAATCATGTTCACAAATTACGATGGTACTGATTCATTTTATTCCAGTATTTAAGCATCACCTACTAAGTTTTTTTTACCTGTATGATAGTGATTCATTCAATATTAATATTTTTTGATGTTCAACTATCATCTCTACCTCATTTCAATTATATTTTTTGTGAATATATACATAAAATTTTATATTTATTATATATTTCACATTTAATTACATATAAATGATGTCACTAAAATTTAAATGATAATAATAATACATCCTATTCATGGTAATAGGTTTGATAATTAAGTTCAAGGGGTTTTAATATACATGGTTTTATAATCAAAGGATAATTTTGCATCAATATAATGACGTGAATTCAATAAATATGTACTATAAATTAAAACTTCACTATTTTATTTTGTAAATGGAAAAAATATTCACTAATAAATCATGACATTAACTCTTGGATTCATTCATCACATTCCATTTTATAGATTAATTGAATTTATATTTTGGTTAACATGGATTACGATCTACAAAAATAAGGAATGATTTTAAAAATAAATCAATAAAAACCCATAATATTAAAAAACATCGAATATCAATGACATTTATGTGTCGTGAACAATATTCCACAAAAACACAATTGAATTAATGAGTTTAATAGTTATTTGATCATTCTTTGTAATTTTCTCATGGAATGAAATTTGTTGTAACCAAAATTCCCATTTGATAAATCTTTCATGAATAATATAATATTCTAGAATGATTAAATCAATCCATATGTTTTTCTTATGTTCCCCATGACATTTATAACATTTCAAAATTTTATCTTGGAATAGCATGAATTTTTTTTCAAAATATCCATAAAACAATATATTATAAAAATTCATAAATACAATGGTTTAGTTTTTCTTATAGAAATGAATAACCACATAGTCATTTTTTCTGTATCAAAATTGTAACAAGATACTCATAATGTCTACCTCTATCACTTATATCTTGTCATAATCATACCTGATATCAATATTCACAAATTTTTTAGTTTTCCGGAGTTGTTACTACATTATTTTTAGAGAAAACCTCTACCATAAATATTGAAAAATAATATTCTATGCCATTATTTTTATGATATACTAGAATACTTTATTTTTTATACTTCTTAATAAATTCAATAACATAATGATCTTAATCATTAAAATTAATTCACCACACAAATAAATAACTATCTAATTTCATATTCCTTATCTAATATGAATTATTTTACATGTAGACATTCGAAAAATTTCCAATCATAAAACAATTGTAAGGATTTATTTATCCTATAAACCATTATATAAAATCTATTTTATCATATTTGGAACAGATGGGGGGATTGACTCTAGATTTAATAGTTTATTTTTTATCAATTATTTTCCAATTGCACTACTATATACTCTATTTTTCATGTGTTAGGTATGTGTCCAAAAATTAATTTTAATCTTTCTATATAAAAATGAATAATTTATATATAATTTTTAAATACATAAGAGGCCAAAATTATTAATTTTTTTTAAAAGGATGCTGTTCAGAGACCTGTTTATTGAATAATAAAACTAAGGTGGAACATCCAAATACAAAAACAAGATCAAGTCACTCAGGAACGAGTGCTCATACTATGGTGGGGGATCTACCACCCATACCTCGAGGGGTACGTCCCCGATGTGATGTTCCAGCCTACAACCAAGGACCACCTCCATCGTCAGGAAGATCAACTTCCGTAGCAGTCATCGTCACCCCTGAGCCAGACACATGATCAGAACTTGTTCCTTCCTCCTCACTAATTCCCGATGCAAGTGCATCAATGGAGTTGGATAAACTCACCCTAGAAATAGATTTAATCTTTTATGATGAGAATCTAGCCTGTTTCACAGCATAAAGAAGATATTGATCTGGTCCCACTATATATGGAGTTAATGGGCCACCAAATGAATATTTTTTCACTTGGAGTTGCAGTAAATGGGATTTGAGTACGCTTAGGCTTCAGTCGACTCTGTCTATTTTATAGTTTTCCAGATCCTTCCATTGATTATACTGAGGGATCAATGTCTCTTTTTATTAATTGAACATTTGTATCATCATGAAAATCATTTCCAGCATTACAATAGTCGGCAATTATATCTTTTCATTCCCCTAAAATCTGAACTGAATCTAGTCCATTTATGCCCCCTGTATGTGCTTGACTCACCTCAGTTGCATTTGGATTGTCTGGGTTGCGTAGTCTTCTAAGGTCAGGGGAGTTAGTAGCCTTCTTTTATCAGCAGGACCAGCTCCCTCATATTGCTGCTGCCTATTGACAGGATTTTGAAAGTTGCAGCCCAAATCTAGAGGAGCTCAAACTGCTCTTTTTCAACCCTCGTTATGTTTGTAGGTTTGAGATATAGTTGACCTTGAATAGGCAACATCTATTTTGGTTTTCCCTTTTCTATTCCCTTTGAAAATCACTGATTGCTCCAGCCAAAATTCAGCATCAACATCATCTTTTGATTTACACTCTTTAATATATTGGCTATCATCAGATTCTTCACAGTCTTTTTTCTCAACAATTCTGATAGATAGGGCATCTCTAAAAGTGAATCCACTAACAACCATTTGAGTATTCTTATTAATGTCTGCCCAAGACTAAGATTTAGTTTGGGCCTCAGAAACTTGACTATCAGTCAGAAGAGTAGGAATTAGTCTGGGATTCAGCAAATCAGCACAACCATTCTTCAAAGAAAGGTAATTAGAGTCACGAAATTTTATAGCTAGAGAGGTGTCTTCATTATTAATGGGGTTAAAATCTGCAACATAGTTTGAGGTTCCATCTAGTGCTTGACCAACATGATTTTTAGGCTGGTAATTTCCATGAATTCCGTTTCAATGAAATTTTTGGATATCATGACCCTTAAGCTAACAGTTATAATAGATAATGTCCCTCCTACAAGAAGATTATTCATGCCCAACAATACCACAAACATCGTAAAAATGTGGAGTTCTCTCATATTCAATTCTGATATTTATCTAATCATTTGGAGTTGAGAAAAAAACTCTATCAATCAGCCTTGAACTCATATCAACCTTAACTTAGACCAGAGAAAAGTGACCATAACTAACCATCTCCATAGCAGTGTCTAATCTAATTGGGATACCTATCGCAGAAGCAATGTCAAACTGAATTTCAGGGTGCCATAAAACCCATTAAACACCATGAATTTTCACCCAAACATGAATACATGTGTCCTTTAAATCATTATGGTTGAAATTCAAATTACATTCATAGAGTCTCAAGGTACCTGGTTTGAGCTTAACCGAGCCTAAACCTCAGGCACATCCATCAAATTCCTCAGAAGGTAAAAGAAAATGAAAGAAACCACATCCTAATGAAACACATTTGAAATCCAAAAAACCCCAAATGGAAACAAGAAAAGAGACCAGATCAGCGACCTTCCAGGGTTTCATACCCTTTGTTAATAATACGCGAGAAATAATTGAATTCTTACACAATTCAATCCATTATTTGGTTGCAATATCCAAGGATGAGATGTGTGCAATGGTACCTTTTTTTATAATGTCTTGCGCAAATATATTTTTCCTTGAAGCAAATGATCCTCCCGCAAGGCCATTAAGGATTGAAACATCCTTCAAGATATCCATAGTATTTGTCCGAGTTTGTTTTTTAGGAGAAAATTTCAATTCCACACCATGATTCGAGACATAAGCACGGAGATTCAGAATCCTTGGGTGATTTAGGGTAATCCTTTCTTCGACGAGCAAGAGAAGCTTTTCTAGTTATACCATTCTTCCAAGAGGCCAAATTTATTTTTAAACATTGATTTATACCTATGTAAAATATTTTGATTTTTCATTCATATCCCAAAATGAAATTTCATGAAAAAGTTTGAAATATAGAAAATATTCTACATAAGTGAATATTGAGTCTCTTTTAATTTATAGAACCTCTAAATATATACTATTAATTATTTGTTTTAAAAATAGTAAATATTGTACTATCCAATTGATATATAAATCAGTTACATTAGTTATAATAAAACACATCCATTTAATTAATATTCATAATGAGAAACCGCAAATGCATGCATTAACAATGAATATTATAGAGAAAAATATTTTCATTACTATGTACCTTATTTTCCAAAACAAATAGTATCATGTTTAATGAATTTTAGATTATTTAGTCTTTAACCAATTATTATGATACAATTAATGATAAATGAAACAATTTAAGGAAATGATACTTCAATTAGATTGTCCTATGTTGATAATTATATATTTATATTTAATATGTATCACCCTTAATGGCTTGTATCAACGAACATAATATTAAAATAAACTTTTATGTTACATTAATTAAATATTTATAAATTTTGAGCCTATTATCCCGTTGATTCTTTACTACTTTATCTTTATTGTTTTCTCTATGTAAACCCATTCTAAATAGACATGGATTAGATGAAGCATCACCAAAATTTAAAAATTGATACATCTTCATAAAATAATCATAAATATAAATCAATGAATATTGTCTTTTAAAATACTAATAACATGTAAATTTATTAAATCATATATTCAATGAAAACTACAACAAATTGTTACTCAATAAATCCCACAAAAAATATCATACTAAAAAGGATTTAACATTTTTATAATCTCTTGTAATTTAATGTCTAGTGTATTGAAAAAAAGAGTAATAAAACAAAACCAAGTTGAAACATACACACAGTTTACATTGATTAAATAAAAAATTCACTGAGAATATTCCCTTGTATCATTAAAGACTCTCTTTATATATTATAAAAACTCAAATGATTAATATTTTTTACATTAAAAAAATAATACACATCTATATATCCTATGGAAAACATTTTAAAATGTTGGATGACCATAAAAAACTCAGTATGGGCTATGAAAATAAAACACCACATTAGTTTAGTGAAAACATGAAACATTATGAAATTTATTATCTTTTTTCACAATAATGAAATGATCACACAAATAAAATGTTTTCAAATATGAAAATGAACCTATTATCAAATAAAACCGAGGTATTGTATAATAATGATATGTAAACCAAACAAATCATCTGGAGAAAAATAAAAAGTCATGAAAATTTCCATGAAAAGAAAACATTTCACCTTATATAATTCCTCTTGAAAATAAAACAATTCTATATGAAACCTGCCCAATAATTAAATATGTAGGTTGTAAAATCCGATCTATAATCCATGTACATTCATTTTATCATTTGTTTGAAAAACTGATTCCTATTTAATTACATTGGAGTAACTGACCGCTAATAAGAGAATTGTTATTTAATTCTAGGGCTAAAAAATAAATTTTTATTTATATATAATCAAATAATTTAAAGTAATTAATTTAAATTTAATGTGTAGAATGATATATTATTAAAACCATTGGCACAATGATATTAATTAGTTCACATTTTTTGAAATAAATTAATTTATTTTAAATTTTTTGTGGAAAATGAGTAGAAAAACAAGGAAAATGATTAGGTTTTGTAAATAGTTTGGGAAAGTGAATGATAATCGAAAAGTAGACAAGTTTTTTGAAATAATGTTTAAAATAAGTGGAGGGTTTTTAGATTATAGGGTTTTATTGTAGATGTAATTTATGGAAAATTTGTATATTTAGATGAATGTTTTTTTGTTGAGATTCCATTGATTTCATGTCCATGAAATACCCTCCCAGTAGTATAAATACCCATTTTCCAATGGTATGCCACTTTAAGACATTACTGAATCACGTTTTTCTCAATACCATTTTTAAAATGGAATAACCTAATTTCAACATAGAGCCAACATTGTATTTTGGTAATTAGTTTTGAAATTAAAAGGATATTTCATGTTCATAAATCTATGATAATGATTATTCAAATAAAATTTTATCTGATGATTATATTCATAATTATAGAATCTGTATTAAATGATTCTCAATTAAATAAATTCCAAAATCACTCTCCCGCATTGGCTTTGTTAACCTGAAATAAGGTTAGAATTAACACCTCATCATATTGGTTAGGGAGTAAATATGAATTGTAAAATATTAAGAATAATTAAAGTGCAGATGGATATTAAATATTGAGGACACTATATAGTAGAACATCTTACCCAAATAATTTTTTTTTTCAAATTAATTTTTTATAGTTCAAAATATCTCAATTTAGAAAACTCCAGGGGTATTAGGTTGCATTAAATTATAAATTAATATTTCCCATCATGGAGATCATAGTCTTTAGGATCATTATTTATTGTTATCAGTTCATCAAATGGTGTATCTGTGGAATGCTTAGTTGAAAACAGGTCATTCAAGGTCTTCCTTGTATTTTTCCTGGCATAAAAGTGGTTTTCACGATGTAAAAGTTTCGAAACCTCTATTTTTCATCAATAAATTATGTGATATAACATATCTAATTATAATTTATTCACTTCCTTAACTTGATTTACATGTTTAATTTCTAAATTGCAGAAACAGATCCTCTTTGTCACATAGCTTCTCTGATTTCAAACCCCAGAAGTTCCCTATAACCATCCATTTAAATTTTAATTCTTATTCATGTTGAATTTTTTATTTTTAATCCAATTTCTGATTTCCTTGAATTACTTTTAACCTAAAAATATAAAAAAACTATAAATTTACAACCAAAAATTAATAGTTAAATTTTAAAAACAAATACATACATATTTGAAAAATATGTTCACCTGAAATGTATGTATTAAAATACCACTCAATTGAATTGATACATTTCTTCTATGAAATGAATATTAACCCATTATTCTTTAAAATTAATTTTAATAAATCAACAAATTTAATGATAAATTTTATTTCATTAATCACACCAAAAAATCATTAACTCCTTATTTTTTAAGGAATATAAATTTAGAATGTATTTTTATTTTTTTATTTGGATTTATGTAATCATTTTAATTCAATTTTTAATTAATTATTAATATGAATTCTTTTTTACATTTTCCATACAAGATTTTTTTTTCTCATTTTCGTGGTAGAATTTAAAATAGATTTATGCATATATTGCATAAAAATGTCACCTTCCTTAGGATTGGAAGGAATATAGAATATTTATCGTGTAAGTATGTAAATTAAAATTAATCTGGATATGTTTAAAATTTTATGATTAAATAAATCTGAGGGCTAGGGGAGGTTGGTAATTGAAATAAAAAATTAAAATAACATGGTTTTTATCTAAATTATTTTTCATTATATAAAAATTCTTTCTCAATTAATATCCCACATACAGATGAAATCTATCTATTCCCAAATAAAAATTTATTTGGGCTCATAAAATAAGTGAGAATAGTAAATAAATCCCCTTCATTCTTATTTTTCATTTAATATCACTATTTTATGTTTTTTTAAATAGTTTCTTTACATAAATCTCATATTCATCACCTAACCACATACTTTTAAAAGATCTTCACTATGGAAATGTGGATTTGGGATCCCCCATGAAACAACCCCTTTAGATATATATATATTCCTTTACTTTTTTATTCAAATCATTCATATTTTTTTATATTATATAATAAATAGAGAGGATTAATTATAATGTATAGAAAGTGATACCATTTTTTCTCCCAAAATAATATTGAAAAACCAATGTAATCCCTGCTCAATATGTTATCCACTTCAAATATTGATATCATATACCTACATTAATATTTAATCTATCATGATATACATGTAGATTATTGTTGAATTTTAGTAGATTTTATTTATTAATAATTTCATACATGTATTCTATTGAACTAAAATTGATTAATAAAAGGTGGGTCTGGGCATAAAAGATTAATAAAGAGAATTCAAAAATCCAATTAAAAGTTATTCTATTCAGTCGTGTCATTGTTAAGATTCAAAGAATGTTCTAAAATAGATTATTCATATATTTCAAAAGAAATATACTATATAAATAATGGTAAATATTGATCTAGAGAATTTGTTTATATTTAGATAAATGGTTTGGGAAAATACTCATTGAAATACATATTTATAATAAAATCAATTATTTTAAATATCCAAAATACATATAGGGAATTTTTTTAAAATATCATTTAAAATAGTTAATAAGGTACATAAATCATGATTTTATAACTAAAAAACAATATACATGTCTACTAGTTTTACCCACTTTTTTCAATAAAACATATTGGCAATGACATTTAAATACTGTTCATGGTACGAATCCTTTGCATTTTTTGTCTTTATGTTCAGTTGATTAATTTTAGAATAAAATGTTGTGCATAAAATTTGAAATGAAATTGTTTAAAACAATTTAATGTTGTAGATAAAATTGAAATAATCATATTTTAAATTCATACCACTCTTTTAATGATGTACTTAACATAAACATTCATGTTCTAACAACACCAGATTCATGATGTGAATGGGATTTATGACATCTATTTTTTGGATTTCATGACTTGAATGGTGTTCCTAACAAGATTCGGTCTTATATCTTCATCTATTATATATCTCATTTTTCTTAATTTTATTACCAAATATTGATGATGAATTTAATGTAAATTCCATTCTCGATGAAATTTTTATGATTTTTGGAAAGGTCATGTTTATAAGAACATGAAAATAAAAATCCTAAAAGTTTGGTATCCTCATTATAGAGTGTTTGTTCAATTTAATTCTCTCAATATTAACTATATATGCATCATTTCAAGTGGTGAATTATTGGGAATATTGTACATTTTTGGGGTCAAAAAATAACATAGATATGACCATTTTATGTTGGTCAGTTATTATCTTTCTTCTCTAAATAATATATGTCTTCTTACTAGCATCACATGCTATATTTTCATTTGAAGGATCCACGATATCATATTTAATCATAAAAAATTACATATAAGGTCATGTTCTATCTAAATATATTTCTTTTTTACATTCATTCTAGAATTGTTTTCTACACTGATTGTAGTATGTTTACTCATCATATTCCCTTTTATCATAGTAGTAAATTTAATTTTTGGGAAATTTTTTAAGACATCATTAACCTTGTGTTCTTCTTGATTCCCATTACTACCCATACCTTTAGCTAATTTTTATCCTATATCATTGTTCTATTTTATATAACATCTCTTCATTACCCATATTTTTATTAAAAATTTCATTCTATTTCCCAACCCTCAAATAGAGTTCTTTAAATTTCATTTCAATCAGTTCATCCTTGGTGAAAAAAGGTCTCACAAAAAGGAGAGGATTCTGGTCTACTTCCATGTCCACCATGATGAAATCCATTAACATGTAAAAATTTTCAACTTTGAAAAGGATGACTTCAAGGACTCCTCAAGGTATTTTACTATTGAGTTTCCCAATAAGATTTCAACAATTTATTTCCTCATCTCATTATAAAAAATATATCAGGAATGTATTATGTGACATGATATTTAAGTTATCACCCAAATCACACAATTATTTCCAAATATTTTAGAAGAAATACATATTATAATTTAACACCTACATGAATATTGTTATGATTTTAATATTTCATTTGACACAACTACCAAACTATCTCATATAAGTGGATAATTTTTGATATCCCAAAAATTATTCTTATTGGTCACCAATTATTTCAATAATTTTTCATATGATGGAATATATTTATATGAATCCCAGAAATATATTTTTAAATTTATTTATTAATGATTTAGAGTAATTTAAAATTATGAACAATGATATTATCAGAGACAAGTAATTTTTGAAATATAAGAAATTTAATGTAATATAGGGGTTCTTTTTTTCTTTATTTTATTGAAATACTAATTTCTATTTTTTACTTCCTAAACATCTTTTTCTTCTTATTGTTCTCTTTTTAAAATACTTCGTTTAGTTTTTTCTTCAGTTATTTTCCCACTTTTCCTGATTATTAATTTCAAATAATCTCAGTAATTCACTTAGGGGAATCCAACTTTTAGACAAATTTTCTTCTTTATGTTCTACTAAATTATTTTCCTAGATGACTTGCTATATATTTCAATATAACATTATGGATCACTAATTCTATCATATTTCCATTGATTCCTACCCCAGTCATGGTCATGAATCTTTCTAGATACATATCCAAGGTATATATAAGAATTTTTTGGGATTTCATTTGTTTTGAGGATTATTACCTTATTTTAATTGTTGAAATCATTTTAATTTGTTATAGAATAGTCATTTTTTTGTCTACAAACCATGAAAATTATTTTAATCATTTTAGTTAAAATAATATACATCATCAAAAAAAATACATGAGGGTTGATATTATATTCTATTTATATTCTATATATTCATCACCAATGATTCCTTTTGTTCCATTATCCAGCAATTAATATTGATCATGTCGGTTTGACTTCATCATTTTCCTTCACATTTACATGAGATTTTTTTTGATTTACATTTCATCTAGTATATTGTAGATACCCTCTAGTTATATCCTCATTAATGACCCAACCTTTTATAGTGTAAAAAATTGACATGTTTATTATTATTAAAATTAATATAATGTGATTATTTGTATACATAGATATATAACTTGATATAGTTATTTATCATTCTTATATTTAAAACATTCCAATTTATTGTAAAGTGGTTATTCATAAAATTTACTTATGTTATAAATCTTTTCCCCAATGACCATTGAAAAACAGTGTGTGAAATATATTGTGAGAAATTTCATTACCAAGTCATCCCATGTGGTGATGTAATAAAGAAGAAAACACTAAATCATCCAATGAGATCAATCAATAAACGAATGTTAGACTAGTTGATGTCTTATAGTATCACATAAGATGTTATTGATCATTATGATTTCATAGAACTAGAAAAAATCATCCAATTTTCATTTTTGAATCCTCTTTAGGTGTTCTAGTAAATTTCATTATGTTCTATATCGTCATTATGGTCAATTTTTTCATAACAATTTTATTTTTTATTAGGGGTTGTACTTGGATTTTATGTTTCATTCATGAGTTTAATACTTATATGTTGTATGAGAGTGTTATTATCCCAAATTTTCTTCTTTCTACATGTTTAATTTTGAATTCTATGCCCTATAAATGACCATAACTAACTTCTTTCTCATTATATTTTGTTCTGGATGAACATATATTTTTGGTATCTTTTTTACAATTTTTCTTCTGTTATTATCATGCATGAGAATTTTAGAATATTTAGAATATAACATGAATATTCCATGTGTATAAAGGTTAATTTATATAAAAAACAAAATAATATAAATTTTAAATCTATAAAATAAAATGTGTATTGATCGTACCATGATTCACTGTTTTATTCCACCCTTACACCGTAATTTTAAACTAGTTTTGTAATTAATATTCCAAATATAATAATAAATTTCACTTCATGATTGAATAAATCAATTAATTTTAATCAATATTATAATGGTAAATGTTACTTGTTTTTATTGTTTCAATGTAGGTGGAGGTGATTTGGAGGGCCTTTGATGAAGTGGAAGAAAAATGGGCCAAAACAGCATGGATCCATGGACATCTATCCACTGTTTTGAATAGTACGAGAAATGCGTGCATCCAAATGGGATGAAACGTTGTGTGGATGTCCAAAATTTGATAGGCTACATTTAATATTAAGGAACCCAATCCTGATTCGGCTTCTATGGGGAACATCCGAACTGATCTGTCCAAGACACTGAATTTGGACAAATTCAAATGCTGTGTTCTGTATTTTATCAATATCTTCAGTTTTAGTTGTCCAAACGGTACCAAACATTCGGTGGAGACAGTCAAGAGGTAGGGATACAACGTTTCTATTTTCTCCAAAGCGAGATAAGTCTGTCTGAAGGCCGAAACGCATCGTGCAAGTGGATTGATGAAATCTGTGTGCCTAAAACCACCTTCCAATTTTCTTATAAAAGGGCACCAAGGGAACCTCATTTGAAAGTTAGGTCAAGGAGTGAAGTGCTGCCAAATTGGAGTCCTAGAGGAGTCTCCTAATCACCTTGGAGGTTCTTGAGGCCCCTATCATCATAGGTGGATCAACAATGAAGAAGGAGTTCAACCCGAGCTTCCTCCTCCTCCCGACGTCAAGCTAAAAGTTGGGTGTTCGTTGTGAGGGAGATACATACATGTCAAGGGAGTTCCGATGCATACACTAGCTACTGGTTTGGAGTAATTTGGGTGTTTAAACATTTCATTCCATGTATCTTATTTTATTTCAGATTTTAATGCTTGATTTGATACATGTGATTGTTATGCTCTTAATTTCTAACCGATCGGTGTGAGGTTTTGAGTGCATGACTTGTGTTGTTCCGATTGGACATCACAAGAATACTTTTCATAACCAACTTATTGAGATTTCAATATGATTTGTAAGCTCTTATTCAATGCATAAGTACTGGACCTTGACAATACTATTGTTATGTCAAGGTTTGGTCCTTAAAGCATTGAAATAAAAGCTTAAGAATTAATCGGGATTCCAATTAATTCCAACCAAAGAATTACTCTAAACCTAAGGTGAATCTCTATGAACAATGAACATGATATGTGTGTAGTGAAATCACATCTACCCTTTTATCTCATATTTCTCTAAATCCACTTGGTCACTCATCTTTTAAGGTATTTCAACTAAGTCTTTGTTTTAAACTGTAATCAAAACCACCCCCTCTCTTAGTCATTTTTATTAAAAATACACTCTAAACCTACCAACGCTCCTTGAGAGATGACCAAGGTTCTACCCTAGACTATAAATAAACCTTAAAAACATATCCATTTTGACGTTTCACGACAACGCGGTCAAATGTTGGCGTCATTGCTGGGGAGCGATTTTGTTTTTTGTGCGTGTTTTTGATAATATTTTTGTAATTTTTGTGAATATTTGTTTGTTTTATCTTCTACGTTTGCATTTATATTTGTATTATAATTTATTTATTGTGTAGGTTATATGTATGAAGTGTTATACACCAGTAGACCTACAAACTTTTGAACCCGAACAGGAGAGGATCGTACATCAACGAAACCGAGACATACAAGACCACACTTTGAAGGAGGAGACATCAAATCTTAAAATTCTTCTTGATCCTTGTTCTTCTTCTAAAACAAAAGTTAAAATTGAACATAACTTTTATAACATGGATGAAAATAATAGAACACTAAAATAATTAACCACACCTGATGTTTATATCCGACCCACTTACATTCAATTACAAGGTGAGGCACACAATTTTGAACTAAAATCTAGTTTAATTCATTTATTACCAAGATTTCATGGAATGCCTGGAGAAGATCCACATAAGAATTTATAAGAATTTCATACTGTGTGTTCAACATTAAAACCTGCTAATGTGGATGAAGAATAAGTAAAACTTTGGGCATTTCCATTTTCATTAGAAGACACGGCTAAAGATTGGTTGTAATATCTTAATTCACCTATTAGAGGTTGGGAGGACATGAAGCGCCTTTTTCTTGAAAAATACTTCCCAGCCTCTTGAACTGAAACAATATGGAATGAAATATGTGGTATAATACAATCTCAAGGGGAAACATTACCGGAATATTGGGAATTCTTTAAAAGGCTATATTCAAGTTTCCCACACCACCAAATAAGTGATCAACTTTTAATTCAATATTTTTAAGACGGTTTGATTCTTATTGATCTAAATATGATTGATGCTGCTGCAGGTGGTGCATTGGTAGAAAATACCCCAATTGCTTCAAGAACCCTCATTGAGAACATGGCACAGAACACTCAACAATTCGGTACACGGTCCAATTATCCCATTCGAGGTGTCCATGAGGTGCAAAGTACTGAGTTTGAGAAGAAGGTAGACACAATGTTCGACGAGGTAAGTACCCTTCTACGAAAACTCTCTCTCTCCCAAGGGAAATATCAATCTCCTCCTTCCATCCATTGTGGAATCTGCTCTTCTAACACCCACTATTCTGACCAATGTTCTCAATTGAGAGAAACTTCTGAAAGTTGTGAGGCAATATTTCCAGGATGCCCCTTTAACCAACCCCTTAGGAAATAACCGTACTATCCATCCAACCAAGGGTGGAAGGACAACCAAGACTATAGGCAAGGGGGTATTCAAACCAACCTCAACAGAAATGGAACCAACAGGGTCAGAGTAGTCATCCACCACCACCCTAAAATCCTCAACCACCCTAGAGGCCATTCCAACCACCCCCTCCAAAAACTGAGCCTAGCCTAGAAGATATGATGAAGAAAATGGATTCCAATAATATCCAATTCCAAAAAACCACCCAAGGAGCCATACAAGACCTAAAGACCCAACTAGGCCAACTTTCCAACTCAGTGGGGAAATGCAAAATCATGGGTCGGGTAAACTACCATCTAAACCAGAAGTAAACCCTAGGGATAAAGGAAATGTTAGTGCCATCACCCTTAGGAGTGGGACACAACTCAAAAGCCAAATTACACCTCCATTAGAGTCCTCCCATCCAAAGGAAACCACCATCCCAACTACTGAAAATGGTCGAAGAGAAGAAAACCCTTTTCCTCAGAGAAGCCCTTCCAAAGGAAAGACTGTGGCTGTTGATGAGTCACCTATCCCAACCATACCTCTTCCATTTCCTCAAAGGGATATCTAACCTAGGAAACAAAATAAAAACTAACTTGATAAATAAATCTTGGAAACTTTCAAGAAAGTATATGTTAACATTCCTTTGATTGATGCTGTGAAGAAAATTCCAAGATATTCCATGTTTCTGAAGGAGATGTGTACACACCGAAGGAGGCTTCGTGGTGATGAGAAGGTGATCATGGGAAGGAATGTTTTAGCATTGATAGAGCCATCACTTCCCAAAAAGTTCAATGATCCTGGGACATTCTCGATTTTGTGCACCATAGGGGATTATTCATGTTCCAATGCTATGCTTGATGTGGGTGCTTCGATTAATGTGATTCCTCACTCTATTTACTCTTCATTTCAGGTCAGTGAACTGAAGCCCACTGGTTTTTTCATTCAGCTAGCAAATCAGAGTACAGCACACCCCTCTGGTGTGTTAGAGGATGTTCTTGTGAGGGTGCAAAATATAATTTTTCCTGCTGATTTTTACATGCTTAAAATGGAAGATGATGGGATGAATGGACATGCCCCAATTATATTGGGGAGACCTTTCTTGAAAACCACCAAAACAATAATTAATGTCCATAATGGTACATTATCTATGGAGTTTGGTGGTAATGCTATCCACTTCAATATCCAAGATTCCATAAAGCTCCCCACAGAAAAACACTCCCCTATCTCTATCAATTCAATTGATGTTCTCCCTTCCCCTAAAACAACTTATTTTCATTCCCCTGATCCCCTTTCTGAGTTTTCTTCTTTGATTGAAATGTTAGGTAATGAATCATGCATTGATTTTTGAAGCGGTCTAGAGAAATGTCATGAATGTTTGTTAATTGATGATTTCTTGAACATAGAGGATCACATGACCATCGATGATACAGCTAATCTTGTAAAAGCTCTTCCCTCATCTGAGGATGTTACCATTGAGCAGTTAGATGAGATCAGTGACTTCTCACTGTCACACACACTTCTGTCAATCCAAAATCCCCCAGAATTTGAACTGAAACAACTGCCTCAAGATTTAAAATACTCATATCATGAGAATGGAAACAAGTTGCCCGTCGTCATTGCTAGTTCACTCCCTCCTGATCATTAATTGTGAATGCTTGATCTTTTGAGGAATTGTAATCAATCTTTGGGATGGACAATTGCTGAAATTCCAGGCATTAGCCCATCAATTTGTACAAATCATATTTTATTAAATGATGAGGCTAAACCAGTGAGGTAGTCACAACGTCGACTGAACCCAAACCTACTTGATGTTGATAAAAAATAAGTAACAAAATTTTTGGCTGCTGGAATCATTTACCCTATCTCTGATAGCCAATGGGTCTGTCCCGTTCAAGTAGTTTCTAAAAAAAACTGGCCTTACTGTAGTTAAAAATGAAAACAATGAATTGGTTCGAACTCATGTGCAGAATAGTTGGCATGTCTGTATAGACTATCGCCGACTAAACTAACACACTAGGAAAGACCATTTCCCATTGCCATTCATTGACCAGATACTAGAGAGGCTAGCAGGGAAGTCCCATTACTGTTTTCTTGATGGGTATTCTGGATACTTTAAGATCCATATTACCCCTGAGGATTAGGAAAAGACAACCTTTACTTCCCCCTTTGGTACATTTTCTTATAGAAGGATGCAATTTGGTATGTGCAATGCTCCTGGTACTTTCCAACGATGTATGGTTAGTATTTTTTTGGATTACCTGGAGAATTTCATGGAGGTTTTTATGGATGATTTTACTGTTTATGTATCCTCTTTTAATGAATTTTGGGGTAGTCTTGATTCTGTCCTACATCGCTATATTGAAAAGAATCTCGTATTAAATTATGAGAATTGCCATTTCATGGTGCGACAAGGCATAGTTTTGAGACATGTCATTTCTGGGGAAGGTATCCAAGTGGAAAAATCAAAAGTATATATCATTTCCTCCCTACCATTCCCTAAAAATGTTTGGGATGTGCGGTCTTTCGTGGGCCATGCTGGATTTTATCATCGTTTCATTCGTGACATTAGTAAAATTGCACTCTCCATCACCCAATTACTCCAAAAAGAAAAAGAATTTGATTTTGATAAAAAATGTGAGGAAGCTTTCAATATGTTATAATGGAGTCTCACGTCACCCCCAGTAATCCAACCACCTTGGTGGGATTTACCATTTGAGCTCATGTGTGATGTCTCTAACTATGCAGTTGGGGATGTCTTATCACAAAGGGTCGACCGAGTTCCACATGTCATAGCTTATGCCTCACGTACTCTGGACCCTGCCCAAGGAAACTACATCACAACTGAAAAAGAATTTCTTGCCATTGTGTTTTCCTTGGATAAATTCAGTTCATACCTTCTAGGGTCCAAAGTCATTGTGTTCTCAAACCATGCAGCCCTCCGATATCTCCTAAAGAAACTAGATGCCAAACCATGTCTCATTCGTTGGATGCTCCTCCTTCAGGAATTTGACCTAGAAATTAGGGATAAAAAAGGACCAGATAATGTGGTTGGTGACCATATCAGTAGGATTCTCCCATCCTCGGACATTGAATCATCCCCCTGTATTACCATAAATGAATTGTTTCCTGATGAGAAATTGTACCGAGTGCAAGATTCTATTCCTTGGTATGCTGAAATTGTAAATTATTTGGTAGCGTCTTGCATTCCTGCTGGTTTCACCAAAAACCAGGCCGACCATATAAAACATGAGTCTCGTTGGTACATTTGGGATGAACCCTACCTTTGGCACACATGTAGTGATCATGTTATTAGGCGTTGTGTTCCAGATAGTGAGTTTCAGTTTGTCCTTAGGTTCTTCCACACACTTGCTTGTGGGGGCCACTTTGGTCCTCAACGGACTGCTCGCAAGGTCTTAGATTCTGGTCTCTTTTGGCCCACATTATTTCGGTATGCCCACGAATATTGTAAATCTTGTCCTCGCTATCAAAGAATAGGGAATGTCTCTAAAAGAGATGAGATGCCCCAACAACCCTTACTCTTCCATGACATTTATGATGTTTGGGGCATTGACTTTATGGGACCATTCCCAAATTCATTTGGGAACCTTTATATTCTTCTGGCAGTGGATTATGTTTCAGAGTGAGTAGAGGCATGAGCCACGAGGACAGATGATTCCCAGACAGTTGTGGAATTTTTGAGAACCCAAATATTATGTAGGTTTGGATTACCTCGGATTATCATCAGTGATCAGGGTTCTCATTTGTGCAACCGCACAATGCAATCTATTTTGCGCAGGTATGGGGTTGGGCATCAAGTGTTTACTGCTTATCACCCACAAACAAATGGTCAAGCCGAAGTATCAAATAGAGAGGTAAAACAAATTCTGGAGAAAATGGTTTAGCCAAACAGAAAAGACTAGAGTCTTAGACTCGATGATTCATTATGGGCTTATCATACTGAATTCAAAACTCCAATTGGCATGTCACCATATCGGATAGTTTTTGGGAAGAGTTGTCACCTCCCTGTTGAGGTAGCGGAACGGGCCTACTGGGATATTAAATAATGAAATTCAAATCTTTCTAGTGTAGGTATTCAAAGGAAGTTGCAGATTCAGGAGTTGGAGGAAATGAGAAGAGATTAATATGATAACTCCTGAATTTATAAGGAGCGAACCAAGGCCGCCCACGACCGTATCATCCTTCATCGTCAGTTCCACATCGGAAAAAATGTCCTCCTTTACAATGAAAGGCTGAAGTTTCACCCTGGTAAGCTTCATTCCCATTGGTTTGGAGCTTACATTGTTACTAATGTCTCTCCATTTTGTGTTGTCTAGGTTCAAAATGAAGACACCAAGAAAACCTTCACTGTCAATGGGCAGTGGCTGAAGCACTTCCATGAAGCCATTCCAGAGTCCCCAATGGAGGAACTCCATGTTCAAGAAGCGGTCTATGAATAACACTCACCAGGTTTTATCCTTTCTTCTCACAGTCTCTTTTATTATAGTGAGGACACTACATTCTCTAGGTGTGGGGGTGGATACATTCCTGGGATAGTTAGGAATTTTCATTGTTTTCTCCTTTTGTTTTCACTTGTTGGCCTTCTTTATGGTATTTTAATTTTTCCCCATCAAAAATTTCGATGTTCCATGATTGGGAGACCATAATATGGGGAAAGTAAAAATACCATAACAAAGGCTAAAAAGATTATTTGTATGAATTTAACATCAGGGAGTGATTTTTAGTGAATTGGTTTTCTGTCAATGATATAAATGGTCGTATCTATGTGAAACCTTTGAGATGATTGATGCCCATTGTCTGAGTAGTTATTGGGAAAACAGTGTCACTAATATCTCAACAAATATTTGCACCAAACTACAATGTGTGATTATTTCATACTTAATATAAGGTAAATATATGTTGGGTTAATGTTTTTCAACATAAAATGATATTTCCAAACGTTCGTTCCTTATCTGATCTGTATCATTACTGTACCAGATTGAACTATGTGTGTGTACCTAATTTCTGACTTTTGTATGCCCTCAAAAAAAATTTATGTCTTGGGTAGGTCAAAAACCACTCTTCATAAATCTTTGATCTTGTTATAGCTATTTCAATTAGTGTCGTGAGGAGATCAAACAAGGGTTGAGATATGAGTGTGAGATTTGTTCCAATTGCAACTTCAAAAAAATATAATAAATGAGGGGAGTGATGAAATGTGAAAAATATGGGGATATCTTGGTCGGGAGCTTATGGTTTGACTTCTGGGAATGCTTAAATGAGTGGGTCATGAAATATTATTGCAAAGGATGTAGGACAGGTTTGTTGACAAAATCATTTAAGCTGAAATATGTTAAAATAACATATATTTATTGGATATCAAGTGGAAAGAATAGAATGGAATGGTATCCACACACACACATGTAGAGTTAGTGTCATGGTGTACTTATGAATTCCTTTCTCAATTGGGTATCTTGAATCTTTTTGAATTTCTCTATGATATGATTTATGAGACATCTTTATCTATTTTCACTAGGAAGAACTCATTGGTGTGGTTCGTTCATTGATCACTATACTTTAAATAAAATTTCCTCAAATGATAAATCTTCAAGATGTTGGAAATATATATATATATATGAATCATTTTATTTGGATATGTGACATTTCCCAAGAGTGAAAATGTTTAGGTGTGGGGGTGTGATCGTACCACGATTCACTGTTTTATTCCACCCTTACACCGCAGTTTTAAACGAGTTTTGAAATGAATATTCCAAATATAATAAAAAATTTCACATCATGTTTGAATAAATCAATTAATGTTAATCAATATTATAATGGGTAATGTTACTTGTTTTTATTGTTTCAATGTAGGTGGATGTGATTTGGAGGGCCTTTGATGATGTGGAAGAAAAATGGGCCAAAACAACATGGATCCATGGATATCTGTCCACTGTTTTGATTAGTACGTGAAATACTTGGATCCAAATGGGCTGAAATTTTGTGGGTCTGTCCAAAATAAAATCGGATACATTTCATATTAAGGAACCCAATCCTGATTCTGCATCTATGGGGCCACTCCGAACTGATCTGTCCAAGACACCGAATTTGGACCAAGTAAAATGCGGTGTTCTGTATTTTATTAATATCTTGAGTTTTATTTATCCAAATAGTTCCAAACATTCGGTGGAGATAGAAAAGAGGTAATGATACAACCTTAATATTTTCTCCAAATCGAGATAAGACTTTTGGAAGGCCGAAACACGTTGTTTAATAGGATTGATGAAATCTGTGTGCCTAAAACCACTTTCCAATTTTCTTATAAAAGGGCACCAAGGGAACCTCATTTGGAAGTTCGGCCAAGGAGTGAAGTGCTGCCAATTTGGAGTCCTAGAGGAGTCTCCTAATCACCTTGGAGGTTCTGGAAGCCCCTATCCTCATTGGGGGATCAACAATGAAGAAGGAGTTCAACCCGAGCTTCCTCCTCCTCCCGATGTCGAGCTAAAAGTTGGGTGTTCGTTGTGAGGGAGCTACACACATGTAAAGGGAGTTCTGATGAATACACTAGCTACTGGTTTGGAGTAATTTGGGTGTTTAAACATTTCATTCCATGTATCTTATTTTATTTCATATTTGAATGCTTTATTTGATACATGTGAGTGTTATGCTCTTAATTTCTAACCGATCGGTGTGAGGTTTTGAGAGCGTGACTTGTGTTGTTCCGATTAGACATCACAAGAATCCTTTTCATACCCAACTTATTGAGATTTCAATATTCTTTGGAAGCTCTTATTCAATTCATTAGTACTTGACCTTGACAATACGATTGTTACGTCATGTTTTGGTCCTTAAAGCATTGAAATAATAGTTTAGGAATTAATCGGGATTCCAATTAATTCCAACCAAAGAATTACACTAAACCTAAGATGATTCTCTATGAACAATGAACATGATATGTGTGTAGTGATATCACATCGACCATTTTATCTCATATTTCTCAAAATCCACTTGGTCAATAATCTTTTATGCTATTTCAACTAAGTCATTGTTTTAAACTGTTTTCAAAACCACCCCCACTCTTAGTTATTTTTATTAAAAATACACACTCTAAACCTACCAACGCTCCTTGAGAGATAAACTAGGGTCAACCCTAGACTATAAATCAACCTTAAATACATAATCAATTTGACGTGTTCTACTCCAGGATACCTACAAAATTTCAAACCCGAACCAGAGAGGATCCTACATCAACGAAACCGAGACATACAAGACCACACTTTGAAGGAGGAGACATCAAATCTTAAAATTATTCTCGATCCTTCTTCTTCTTCTGAAACAAAAGTTAAAATTGAACATAAATTGTATAACATGGCTGAATATAATAGAACAATAAAATAACTAACCTCACCTGATGTTGATATCTGACCCACTTACATTCAATTACAAGGCGAGGCACCCAATTTTGAACTAAAATCTGGTTTAATTAATTTATAACCAAGTTTTCATGGACTTCCTGGAGAAGATCCACATAAGAATTTAAATGAACTTTATACTGTGTGTTCATCATTAAAACCTGCTAATGTGGATGAAGAACAAGTAAAAATTAGGGTATTTCCATTTTCATTAGAAGACACGGCTAAAGATTGGTTGTATTATGTTAATTCACCTATTAGAGGTTGGGCATACATGAATTGCCTTTTTCATGAAAAGTAATTCCCAGCCTCTCGATCTGATACTCTAAGGAAAGAAATATGTGTTATAAGACAATATCAAGGGGAAAAATTACATGAATATTGGGAATGATTTAAAACGTTATATTCAGTTTCCCACACCACCAAATAAGTGATCAACATTTAATTCAATATTTTTATGAAGGTTTGATTCCTATTGATCGAAATATGATTGATGCTTTTGTAGGTGGTGCATTGGTAGATAAGACCCCAATTGATGCAAGAACCCTCATTGAGAACATGACACAGAACACTCAACAATTCGGTACACGGTCCAGTTCTGCCATTCGAGGTGTCCATGAGGTGCAAAGTACTGAGTTTTAGAAGAAGGCAGACACAATGTTCGAAGAGGTAAGTACCCTTCTATGACAACTTTCCCTCTCCCAAGGGAAATATCAATCTCCTCCTCCCATCCATTGTGGAATATGCTCTTCTGACACCCACTATTCTGACCAATGTTCCCAATTGAGAGAAACTTATGAAAGTTGTGAGGCAATATTTTCAGGATGCCCCTTTAGCCATCCCTTTAGGCAAGAACCATACTATCCATCCAACCAATGGTGGAAGGACAACCAAACCTATTGGCAAGGGGGTATTCAAACCAACCCCAACAGAAATGGAACTAACAGGGTCAGAGTAGTCATCCACCACCACCCAGAAATCCTCATCCACCCCAAAGGCCATTCCAACCACCCCCTCCAAAAACCGAGCCTAGCCTAGAAGATATGATAAAGAAAATGGCTGCCAATAATATCCAATTCCAAATAACCACCCAAGAAGTAATACAAGACATAATGACCCAAATAGGCCAACTTTCCAACTCAGTGGGGGAAATCCAAAATCATGGGTCGGGTAAACTACCATCTCAACCAGTAGTAAACCCTAAGGATAAAGGAAATGTTAGTGCCATCACCCTTAGCAGTGGGGCACTACTCAAAAGCCAAATAATCCCTATATTAGAGTCTTCCTATCCAAAGGAAACCACCATCCAAACTGCTGAAAATGGTCCAAGAGAAGAAAAACCTTTTCCTGAGAGAAGCCCTTCCAAAGGAAAGACTGTGGATGTTGATGAGTCACCTATCCCAACCATTACTCTTCCATTTCCTCAAAGGGCTGTCCAACCTAGGAAAAAAATGAAAATGAAATTGATAAAGAAATCTGGGAAACTTTCAAGAATGTACGGGTTAACATTCCTTTGATTTATGATGTGAATAAAATTCCAAGATATTTCATGTTTCTGAAGGAGATGTGTACACACCGATGTAGGCTTCGTGGGGATGAGAAGGTGAGCCTGGGGAGGAATGTTTCAACATTGATAGAGCCGTCACTTCCCACCAAGTGTAATGATCCTAGGACATTATCGATTCCATGCACCATAGGGGAGTATTCATGTTCTAACGCTATGCTTGATTTGGGTGCTTCTATTAATGTGATGCCTCACTCTACTTACTCTTCATTTCAGGTCAGTGAACTGAAGCCCACTGGTATTGTCGTTCAGCTAGCAAATCGGAGTACAACACACCCCTCTGTTGTGTTAGAGGATGTTCTTGTGAGGGTGCAAAATTTAATTTTTCCTGCTGTTTTTACGTGCTTAAAATTGAAGATGATAAGATAAATGGACATGCCCCAATTATATTGGGGAGACCTTTCTTGGAAACCACCAAAACCATAATTAATGTCCATAATGGTACATTATCTTTGGATTTTGGTGGTAATACTGTCCACTTCAATAACCTTGATGCCATGAAGCACCCCTCAGAAGAAAACTCCTCTCTCTCTGTCAATTCAATTGATGTTCTCCCTTCCCCTGAAACAACTTATTTTCATTCCCCTGATCCCCTTTCTGAGTTTTCTTCTTTGATTGAAATGTTCGGTAATGAATCATGCATTGATTGTTGTAGCGGTCTAGAGAAATGTCATTCATGTTTGTTAATTGATGATTTCTTGAACACAGAGGATCACATGACCATCGATGATACTACTATGTTTGTAAAATCCCATTCCTCATCTGAGGATGTTACCATTGAGCAGTTAGATGAGATCAGTGACTTCTCACTATCACACACACTTCTATCAATCCAAAATCCCCCAGAATTGGAACTTAAACAACAACCTCAAGATTTAAAATACTCATATCTTGAGAATGGAAACAAGTTGCTCGTCATCATTGCTAGTTCACTCCCTCCTGAGCATGAATTGAGACTGCTTGATCTTTTGTGGAAGTATAAACATGTTTTGGGATGGACACTTACTGACATTCCTAGAATTAGCCCATCAATTTGTACACATCATATTTTATTAAATGATGTGGCTAAACCAGTGATGCAGTCACAACGTTGACTGAACCCAAACCTACTTGATGTTGATAAAAAAGAAGTAACAAAATTTTTGGCTGCTGGAATCATTTTCCCAATCTCTGACAGCCAATGGGTCAGTCCCGTTCATGTAGTTCCTAAAAAAACTGGCCTTACTGTAGTTAAAATGAAAACAATGAATTGGTTCCAACTCGTGTGCAGAATAGTGGGCATGTCTGTATAGACTATCTCCGACTAAACCAACACACTTGGAAGGACCATTTCCCATTTCCATTCATTGACCAGATGCTAGAGAGGATAGCAGGCAAGTCCCATTATTGTTTCTTTGACGGGTATTATGGATACTTTCAGATCCATATTTCCCCTGAGGATTAGGAAAATACAACCTTTACTTGCCCCTTTGGTACATTTACTTATATAAGGATGCTATTTGGTCTAAGCAATGCTTTAGGTACTTTCCAAAGATGTATGGTTAGTATTTTTTGGGATTACCTGGAGAATTGCATGGAGGTTTTTATGGATGATTTTACTATTTATGGATCCTCTTTTGATGAATGTTTGAGTAGTCTTGCTTCTGTCCTACGTCTCTGTATTGAAAACAATCTCATATTAAATTATGAGAAATGCCATTTCATGGTGAGACAAGGTATAGTTTTGGGACATGTCATTTCTGGGGAAGGTATCCAAGTGGACAAATCAAAAGTAGATATCATTTCCTCCCTACCATTCCCTAAAAATGTTCGGGATGTGCGGTCTTTACTAGGACATGCTGGATTTTATCGTGGTTTCATTCGTGACTTTAGTAAAATTACACTCCCCCTCTCCCGATTACTCTAAAAAGAAAAAGAATTTTATTTTGATAAAAAATGTGAGGAAGCTTTCAATAAGTTAGAATGGAGTCTCATGTCACCCCCAGTAATCCAACCACATCTGTGTGATTTACCATTTGAGCTCATGTGTGATGCCTCTAACTATACAGTTGGGATAGTATTATCACAAAGGGTCGACCGAGCTCCACATTTCATAGCTTATGCCTCACGTACTCTGGACCCTGCCCAATGAAACTACAACACAACTAAAAAATAATTTCTTGCCATTGTGTTTGCGTTGGATAAATTGAGGTCAAACCTTCTTGGGAACAAAGTCATTGTGTTCTTAGACCATGCAGCCCTCCGATATCTCCTAAAGAAACTAGAAGCCAAACCATGTCTCATTTGTTGGATGCTCCTCCTTCAGGAATTTGACCTAGAAATTAGGGATAAAAAAAGAGCATAGAATGTGGTTTGTGACCATATCAGTAGGATTCTCCCATCCTCGGACATTGAATCATCCCCCTGTATTACCATAAATGAATTTTTTCCTGATGAGCAATTGTACCGAGTGCGAGATTCTATTCCTTGGTATGATGAAATTGTAAATTATTTGGTAGCGTCTTGCATTCCTGCTGGTTTCACCAAAAACCAGGCCGACCGTCTAAAACATGAGTCTCGTTGGTACATTTGGGATGACCCCTACCTTTTGCGCACATGTAGTGATCATGTTATTAGGGGTTGTGTTCCCGATAGTGAGTTTCAGTTTGTCCTTAGGTTCTGCCACACACTTGCTTGTGGGGGCCACTTTGGTCCTCAACGAACTGCTCGCAAGGTCTTAGATTCTGGTCTCCTTTGGCCCACATTATTTTGGAATGCCCACGAATATTGTAAATCTTGTCCTCGCTATCAAAGAATAGGGAATGTCTCTAAAAGAGATGAGATGTCCCAACAACCCTTACTCTTCCATGAAATTTTTTATGTTTGGGGCATTGAATTTATGGGACCATTCCCAAATTCATTTGGGAGCCTTTGTATTCTTATTGCAGTGGATTGTGTTTCAAAGTGGGTAGAGGCATGAGCCATGAGGACAGATGACTGCAAGACAGTTGTGGAATTTTTCAGAACCCAAATATTCAATAGGTTTGGATTACCTAGGTTTATCATCAGTGATCAGGGTTCTCATTTCTGCAACCGCACAATGAAATCTCTTTTGCGCAGGTATGGGGTTGGGCATGGAGTGTCTACTGCTTATCACCCACAAACAAATGGTCAAGCCGAAGTATCAAATAGAGAGGTAAAACGTATTCTTGAGAAAACGGTTCAGCCAAATAGAAAAGACTGGAGTCTTATAATCGATGATTCATTATGGGCTTACCGTACTGCATTCAAAACTTCAATTGGCATGTCACCGTATCAGATAGATTTTGGGATGAGTTGTCACCTCCCTGTTGACGTAGCACAACGGGCCTACTGGGCTATTAAACAATGCAATTAAAATCTTTCTACTGCAGGTATTCAAAGGAAGTTGCAGATTCAGGAGTTGGAGGAAATGAGAAGAGATTTATATGATAACTACCGAATTTATAAGGAGCGAACCAAGGCTACCCATGACCGTCTCATCCTTCATCGTCAATTCCACAATGGGAAAAAGGTCCTCCTTTACAATGCAAGGATGAAGTTGCACCCTGGTAAGCTCCATTCCCGTTGGTTTGGACTATACATTGTTACTAATATCTCTCCATTTGGTGTTGTCCATGTTCAAAATGAAGACACCAAGAAAACCTTCACTGTCAATGGGCAGCGGCTGAAGCACTTCCATGAAGCCATTCCGGAGTCCCCAATGGAGGAACTCCATGTTCATGAATCGGTCTATGAATAACACTCACCAGGTTTTATCCTTCCTTCCCACAGTCTCTTTTATTATAGTGAGGACACTACATTATCTAGGTGTGGGGGGTGGATACATTCCTGGGATAGTTAGGAATTTTCATTGTTTTCTCCGTTTGTTTTCTTTTTTTTGTCCTTCTTTATGGTATTTTAATTTTTCCTTATCAAAAATTTCGAAGTTCCATGATTTGGAGACCATAATGTGGGGAAAGTAAAAATACCATAACAAATGCTAAAAAGAGTATTTGTATGAACTTAACATCAGGGAGTTATTTTTATTGAATTGGTTTTCTATCAATGATATAAATGGTCGTATCTATGTGAAACCATTGCGATGATTGATGCCCATTGTGTGAGTAGTTTTTGGGAAAACTGTGTCATTAATATCTCCACAAATTTTTGCACCAAACTACAATGTGTGATTATTTCTTACTTAATATATGGTAAATATACGTTGGGTTAATGTTTTTCAACTTTAAATGATATTTCCATACGTTCGTTCCTGATCCGATCTGTTTCATTACTGTACCTGATTGAACTATGCATGTATACCTAATTTCCAACTGTTGTATGCCCTCAAAAAAATTATTGTGTCTTGGGCAGGTCAAAAACCACTCCTCCTCAATCTTTGATCTTGTTATAAATATTTCAATTAGTGTTGTGAGGAGATCAAACAAGGGTTGAGAGATGAGTGAGAGATTTGTTCCAATTGCAGCTTCAAAAAAAATATAATAAATGAGGGGAGTGATGAAATGTGAAACATATGGGGATATCTAGGTCGGGAGCTTATGGTTTGACTTCGGGGAATGCTTAAATGAGTGGGTCTTGAAATATGATTGAAAAGGATGTAGGACAGATTTGCTGACAAAATCATTTAAGCTGAAAAATGTTAAAATAACATATATTTATTGCATAGCAATTGGAAAGAATAGCATGGAATGGTTTCCACACACACACATGGAGAGTTAGTGTCATGGTTTACTTCTGAATTCCTTTCTCAATTGGGTATCACGAATCTTTTTGAATTTCGCAATGATATGATTTATGAGACATCTTTTTCTATTTTCACTAGGAAGAACTCCTTGGTGTGGTTCGTGCATTGATCACTTTACATTAAATAAAATTTCCTCAAATAATAAATCTTCAGGATGTTGGAAATTTATATTTATATATATATATATGAATCATTGTATTTGGATATGTGACTTTCCCCAGGAGTGAAAATGTTTAGGTGTGGGGGTGTGATCGTACCACGATTCATTGTCTTATTCCACCCTTACACCGCAGTTTTAAACTAGTTTTTTAATGAATATTCCAAATATAATAATAAATTGCACTTCATGTTTGAATAAATCAATTATTTTTAATTAGTATTATAATGGGAAATGTTACTTGTTTTTATTGTTTCAATGTAGGTGGAGGCGATTTGGAGGGCCTTTGATGAAGTGGAAGAAAAATGGGCCAAAACTGCATGGATCCATGAACATCTGTCCACTGTTTTGAATAGTAAGCGAAATACGTGCATCCCAATAGACTGAAAATTTTTTGGCCTGTCCAAAATTAAATAGGCTACATTTCATATTAAGGAAGTCATTCCTGATTCGACTTCTATGGGGCCAATCCGAACTAATCTGTCCAAGACACTGAATTTGGACCAAGTCAAATGCGGTGTTCTGTATTTTATCAATATCATGGGTTTTAGTTGTCCAAATGGTACCAAATATTCGGTGGAGATAGTCAAGAGGTAGGGCTATAACTTTTCTATTTTCTCCAAAGCGAGATAAGACTGTATGAAGGCCGAAATGTGTCGTGCAAGTGGATTGATGAAATCTGTGTGCCTAAAACCACCTTCCAATTTTCCTATAAAAGGCACCAAGGGAACCTCATTTGGATGTTCGGTCAAGGAGTGAAGTGCTACCAATTTGGAGTCCTAGAGGAGTCTCCTAATCACCTTGGAGGTTCTAATTACAGGGTTTCTAACTAAGGTGAAATTATTTGGATGTGATAATATAGACATAAGGGAGAAATCTAATTACCAATGACTATTTTAGAGTGGGGGAGAACAAAGTTAGAAAAAGGTTAAGTGAAACAAAATAATAAATATATGATGACTAAAAGTACTATCAATTCATTGGAGATGATGGTTATGGAAATAAGTTTTATTTATTGATTCATTTTCTAATGTTGATTAATTTTTCAATTATAAATAATTTGAACATAATAAAATGTACATTTTTTTGCTTCCATATCATGAGAATTATTTTTTCATTTTTTCATGATTCGATCTATGTCCACGTCATTTATTACTCAACGAAATAAAAACCAATGAAAAATAATTCAAGTCAAAAATAGTAAAATTAAATTTTAATGCAACATAAGATCCTTCAAATTTTGTGTATTAATTCCTTATATCTCTATTCATTACCTAATATTGAAAACTATTACTATATCGTATGATAGTCCCCAAAATTAAGAAACCATGAAGTAGTACATTTAACTCAAAAAAAATCATAATAAAAATGTTTCCAATAGATAATATTATAATGATCCATACATCCTCAATAACCTGAACAATTAAGAATTTTTTCACCTCAAATGTCATCTCAGACAATTCATTGTGTATCCATAATATTTAATTTTATTTTTTCAAATTAATAATTAAGGTAAATTAAAATGTTTACCCTAATGGATACAAATACCTCAACAAATTTTAACATCTCAAAAGATCAATATTCACTATGATAAATCATATTATTTTATAAAATTTAACTAAATATCATGAATAAAAATTAGATATTAACTTGATTGGTAATCCATAGAATGAACCAATATATACCTAAAAATATTTACTTGAAATGTATTCTCTCTTAAACTATCTTAATTATCTACTGATCTCTATCAAATATAAATTGAATCAACATAACATAAAACAATTTATTAACATAGATATATGTATGTGAATATACCATTGTAATAGTTATCTGTTAATATATTTCTTTCTGGTTTTTCCTTGTTGGATTTAGTGGGACCATGAGGGTCTCAGGGTCCCTATTGAGTATCGTTATACTCTCCCCTAAATGGGCTATGACCGCACCTCGTTGTGTTGGATGTAGATGACAGACAACGCTGACGGAGACCGTGTGTCCTAGGACTGGAAGACACCTGGTGGTGGACCACACGACGAGTCGGTACCTCGAGGTGGACCTCACAACGAGTCGGTACCTATTGGAGGTTGATAGACGAGGGCACTGAGGATTCTATCTGTACCTACCCTTCAGGTTGGAACTATGGTGGATGATCTAGGAGTTGTGCTATCTGTACCTACCCTTCAGGTAGGATCTGTGGTGGATGATCCAAGAGCTTCTTATCACCTTAAAGATGTTTTCTCTTTTACTTGTACATTACAGTTGGGATTGTATTTCCATCCCCTTTACTTTCATCACTATTTTTTTCATTTTTTCTTAGTGTTTGATTTCTCTTGTTCTCTGGTTTGATGTGTTTATGTTTTATAAAGTCAATTCCTTCGCAGTTATAGGCATTTACGCCTTTCGTGCTAGTCGCCAGCCCCTGGCCTATGGAAGGTGGGCTTGGGGAAGTCAAGGCACATGCCTCGAAGATGGTTCGTGACAAATTGGTATCAGAGGAGTCGGTTCTACTGCAGAACATAGGACTCTAATATTTCTTTTCTGTGAATAAATAGTGTTAAGGGTATTAAGTGTGGTTTTCATATCATGGAGTCCAATGTAGGTTCAGGTGGCCGACGTATCCATACACCAGGACCTTGACTTAGGATTTCTGACTCAGTGCACAAAAACACTAATTGCGTGTGAGTTTTCAAAAGTTTCTTTTAAATCAGATCAACCCAAGTCAGCTCACTTGGTATAGTCTTTGACCTTGGCACACCTGTTTATTTCAGGATACCTCCCCACAGATGGCCAGCTAGAGCCCCAAGAGATGTACGTACTGACAGACCATCGAGCGACGAGGCCTTAGAAAATGGCCCTCTTCCAGTTGAGGAACCAGTGGAGGCAACAATGGTACTACCACCCATTGGGACACCAATGCCACCAGGCCCAGTAGCAGGAAATGCACGCCGCTTGAGCGTGCTACACGAGTTCCAATGCCAGAGGCCACCCAGGTTTCGGGGAGAGACAGACCCACCGGCGGCTGAGGATTGGCTGGAGCCTGTGGTGAGAGTCTTCAGGCTAGTAGGGACGCCATCAGACTATATGGTGATCCATACTTCCATCCTCCTTCAGGAAGCAACAGGAAAATGGTGGAGCATGATTCTTTAGCTACATGAATAAGTGACACATCTACGGGCAGTCTTCGAGAGCCTGTTCCAGGAGGAGTTTGTACCATCCACCCTTCGAGTAGTGCGTATATAGAAGCTACTGCATCTTCAGCAGGGTAGTATGACGGTGGTGCAGTACTCAGCGAGGTTCACCGACCTCTCATGCTACTCCACTGATATGGTATGGGACCCATTTTTCAGGGCCCAGACCTTCGATCAGGTGCTCAAGTGAGATATTAGTGCATCAGTTGTTTCTCACAACATCCTGAAGCAGACAGGGGTGTTGGAGTGATCCCACTTAGTGGAAAGTTTCCTTGTTGAGTAGTCTCTAGCAGCGAGACCCACCACTAGCAGGCATGTGGCGGAGTCCTTTCTAGTGGGTAGTAGATAGATGATGTGGAGTTCCAACAAGACCAGACCTACAGGTGGTCAACCGCATCACTCAGGATCAGTTGTGCGAGGTTGCTAGGGCAGAGACAGAGACAAGCCTACCATGCTGTGTTACTCATGTTGGGGACAGGGTCACATGGCTCGTGACTATCCGATCCACCGCTCAGATGATTAGAAGATAGATGAAGGACCTCCCATGAAGATGTATAGGTTCGATCGAGGCAGACCACAAGGAGTAGGGGACAGAGTCAGAGGAGATGACCATATAGCTGGGTGCGGACGACTCTTTGAGGTGCTAGCACCACCACCACTAGGAGGTCCACCCGAAACGTATTGAACAAGTTGACATGGAAGATCGCATCTTCCAGAAGCTGAAGCATATGATTTTGGAACACCGAAAGTAGGTGGATGAGAGTGAGAATAGTTCTAGGAATGGAAGACTTTGTTCTTTGTGCTTCTAAGTTTCCGTGTTGTCGTTGTTGTGTTTACTTTGTGTATTTGTAATTTGAGTTTCAGTAATAAAAGACATCTTTCATTGTGACATTCTCATTCTTGTATTATTTCTATGGTTGATACTAAGAAGTTCTGGTTAAAGATATTGACTTGACCCTCACTTGTGAGATTCCTACTGGAGGAGACCTAGTAACCACGCACTGATTCCGACAGAGTGACTCAACCTTTGGAGGCAAGAGTACCAGTTGGATCTCTTAGTAGAAGATTCAAGGCCTTATGACGTCATTAAAGACATGAATAGTACCATTTATGTTAGGATTGAATGTATTAGGCGAAAAATGTGGTTCATCCAGAGGATGAGACTAGATTTCTCTTTTCGGTAGAGGGGAAATCTGAACAGCTCTTGTTGAACGTAGTTGAAGAAGGGTGGATATGAGTTTTTTTCATTTGGCTAGTCTCACTATTGTTCGTTGAGAAAAAAGTTTTCTCCAACTCAATTGTCTCAGGTGTATATTAACTCAGATGGACATGATCTTGAGATAACGACGATAGCTTGAATTCCTCCAGGACTATGTCTTCGAGATAGTCCATACTCCTGGGTAGGGGAACGTCATAGTAGATGCTCTTAGTGAGATATTGGGCATTCATCTCTTGGGAGTAGTGTGATATCATATGGCCGCGTTTCAGATATCCCATGTGGATAGTGTTGGAATAAACACATGTAGAACCAGAGATAGTTCAGGCTACGATGGATAAGGAGAAGATCATCTAGGAGTGGATGAAGACTCCATAGGGCAGACATAAGTCATATTCTAATAGGAGACGGAGACCACTGGAGTTCGAGGATGGTGACCACGTCTTCTTACGGGTCTCACCTCGATGGGGTCTATAGAGTTTTGGATAGGGCGGAAAGTTATCTCTGTGATTCATCAACCCTTTTCAGGTTCCTAGCAATGTAGGCAAGGTGGATTACCGCCTGGCCTTTCCACCTCAGATGCATCGGGTGCACAACTTCATCCATGTATCTCAGTTGAGGAGATGGGTGCACGACCTATCCACCATCATTGACCACGGAGATCTGGACATCGATGATGGGGAGACTTTCATAGGTTCCATTAGAGGCTGAGGGTCGATAGGAACAGGTCCTATGAGGAAAGACGATTCATTTTGTATGCTTTCACTAGAAGCACGGTAACCTCTAGAAGAGCACATGGGAGAGGGAGTCTTAGTTGCGTGATCGTTACCTCGGTCAGTTTCCCTAGTTTGTGTTATATTTTTATGGGGACGTAAATCCCTGAGGTGGGAATAATGTAAATACCTGGAAATTTCAGGGAATTTTTTTTCTTAATTTCATTGGAATTTTACGAGTTTGTGGTTTCTAACGACACTAGATTATAAGGCCTGGTGTGCTCGAAATCAATTTCCAAAGTTTAGCTCGGGTACGTTCAATAAACGAACGATCGTGTTTTTCATTCATTTGAACCAGTTCTCGGAATTTAATTCCGAATGCACAGATGATCTCACAGCGCCTGTAATTACTTAAGGCGACTTTTTCCATAGTTGTGTTTTGGGCGGGTTGAGGTTTAATAATTGGGGATTAGGAAAAAATAAATAAAATTTGTTGTGTACAAAATTTTTTCAAGGAAGGTGTTTATTTTCTCCCAATGGGAGTTACGGGTGGTGCCCACACGATACCCTAACTCCTAACCTCCCCCTCAAAAATCTAAAATCCCCATAACTCTCCCCTTGTTTAATACATGACAACTCCACTCATTTATTGGAGTGGATCCTCTCCACCTCCCAAGCATAATAAAGACAACAAAGTTAATTAATAACCTTATTAATTATTTTTGTCAAACCACTTGACTTATTTTTGAATTTCATAGAGATCTTTTAAAAGAAGGAGACTTAATGAAATATTTTCTTGGTTAATATTTTGGGAGAATTAGAGGAGATAGTTCTTCATCCACAAAGAACGTCTTCCTACCTCCACGAAGAACGATTCACAATCAGATGGATCTCTAACGAACACCGCTCGAGTCGGGATTGAAGGCCTATGCGGAAGCAATGAATGCTAACAATCGTCGTCACCTTCATCTCCTCTCTTACAACGACGTCAATGAGCCGACATCCACCCTTTCACGGTATCGTCAATGAATGGAGAACCTTGAGGTAGGGTTAGATATGTTCATGTTTTAATGTCATTTGTCATCGTTCTTCAATTATTTAGTTTCGTTTGGCCGCTTGATATCATCTTGACGAGGAAGCGCTCTAAACGCACAAACATGGTCCGACCCTTCCCCTCACGTTTTTTTGTGGACGACGAAGGAGGACTGCGAAGAACCGGCCGACGTCGAGCCGACCACGAGCGGATCTTCACCGTATGATTTCCTAGTTGCTGGAAAGTCAAGGCACCATCGTGCTGTGCAGAGTAGATCTGGACCGCGGCCTAGCCAGGCCGCGGCAGAGGGGAGCAGCGCCATTGCACCACACTGGAGCTATAGGGGCCGAGGCGCCATCGTACCGCGCCGGTTGAATGAAGTCTTGGCCTAAGGCTGTGGCAATTCCTGAAGGGTGTCCGGCTGTGCCGGCTGCCGGTGCCACCAAGAGGTGGGACCCAAGGGGGTCCCCGCGGTTACAAAGGGGTCGGCCATCATAGCTGGCCATTTCAACGAAACGGGGGGGTGAAACCCCCCCGGACCAGCGGCTAGGGCGGGCCCCGCTGGGCATTTCTTTCCCCCCTCGTCCTCCAGCCACGTGCGCCAGGCCGCGCCGGCCGCGAGCCGAGCCGGTCCACGCCCTACCGGGCTGCACCCGGACACAGGTCGGGTCGACCCGGTTTGGGCCGACCCAGGGCATGTTGGGCCAGGTCGGACTGGGCCCAAACCCCCTATTTCCAGACTATTTTTGGTTAAATGTAAATATCATGAACTAAGGACCTTTGATCGATGAACCTTTAGTTGCGTATGATTCCTTGGATCTAGATGGTCGTTTCGGTAAATTTCACTCAAAGTTTCTGCGAAGTATGTGAATGTCCGGGTTGGTTTGAACTCAAAACCAACCAGTCCCTTGGAGCAGAAACGCTTATAACTTGAGAAACGGAAGTCAGATTGATGTATCGTAGACTATTTTGGATTCCTCTTGATGAGATAGTTATTTTGGCATACTCAAGATGAGGTTTGGATGTAGATGGTGTATGGTCGGGGTGGTTTATCCTATAAACCATTCTGGCCCTGAGAACGAAAATGTTAATAACACACAGACCGGGCATCAGATTGACGCGCCATCTGTTGCATTGGGACTCCAATGAAGAGGAGGTCCTTTGAGATTATTTTTCATTGGAAATTGTGATAATTTGAGTATCGAACAGTAGCTCATGGAGAGGATCCTCCCGGAGATGAGCGAAAGGAGAACGGAGACCATGAATCTGGCTGAGACCTGATGACTGCTTATCCTATTCAAGTCGGAGTGACATGACTTTCCCAGTGGGGTGCACTACTTAGTTTGGGTGGATGACCCACGGTGGGGAGGAATACTGTGTTTGGGTGGCAGACCCGCGTTACTCGACCGACGGAGTACCTCTATAGGCTATTAGGGAGAGCACTACTCTGTTGGGTTGGTAGACCCATGGTGGGGGGGGGGCACTACTGTGTTGGAGTGGCAGACCCGATGTACTCAATATGAGGAGTACCTCAGAAGTATAAGGTTAGAGAGAAGTGCCTTAGAGTCATGATATGATAATAGTATTCAACAGAGGAGGAGCTCTTCAGCAGTTGTGTTTTCAATATCTTTAATGAAAATCATGGTTTGAGCAGAGTCAATGACCTTTGTGTATTCCTCTTTATTGAGATGGGTTACTTGATAACCTAGGTATATGTATGTGCGTATACCTAATTAAAATTTATCTGTTGAGACCTTTCTCTATGATTTATCCTTGTTGGATTTAGTGAGACCTTGAGAGTCTCGGGGTCCCTACTGAGTATAATTATACTCAACCCTGCATGGGCTATACCGGCACCTTGTTCTGTTGGATGTAGATGATGGACAACGCTGATGGAGACCGTGTGTACGAGGACTAGATGACACCTAGTGGTGGATATCATGAAAAGTCGGTACCCATAGGTGGACCTCACGATGAGTCGGTACTAGGTGGAGGTTAATAGACGAGGGCGCTGGAAAGCATATATGTACATACCCTTAAGGTAGGATCTGTGGCGGACGATCTAGGAGCTGCACTATCTGTACCTTCCCTTTATGTAGGACTCGTGGTGGACGATCCATGAGCTGATTGTCACCTTCCAACTATTTTTTCTTTTACTTGTACTTTATAGTTGGGCTTCTATTTTCGGCCCCTTTACTTTCAGCACTACTTATGTTTTCAGTTTTGCATAGTTTTTCCTTCCACTTGTACTTTGGTTAGATGTTTTTGCATTTTATAAAGTCAATGCCTTCCCAGTTATAGGGATTTGCGCCTTTGGTGATAGTCTCCAGCCCCTGGCCTATGGAAGGAGGGCATGGGGTAGTCACGACACAGGTGTCGAGGACGAGTCGTGTCATTTTTTATATTATAATTCATAATAATGGGTTTGTTTTAAAATTTAATTTCAATGAAGAAAATTTATTGTATGACTATCCATTTAATATAAATTATATAAATGTAATTTTACTTTACTTAGTAAATTATTTTTTTTTGAAATCAATCAACATGTGTAATTAATTTAATATATTAAGATAAAAATAAAATTCAAACATAGAAAAAATTATAAATAAGGGTACCATCATAAAAATATTTCTCCATTATTTCTAATTATTTAATATTCATAATATAACTGTTTTTTTATTGTTGTATATATATATATATAATACATTTCATTAAATCAATTATTAAATTATTTAATATTAAATATTGATAAAAAAAATAATAGATACATAATAACTTTCATGTTTTTATATATATCTTTCTTTTCTAATTATCATTATTAAATAATTATTCAATGAATGATAATTATTTATTTTTAAATCTCTGATATAATTCTTTTATTATTGAAAATATCTTGTATCTGTATATGTATTTACTATTTGTAAAATAATTGTAAAATTAAATTATTATAATATTTTCCTTTTGGTAAATTCATATTTATAAATTAATTTAATATTTGATCATATTATCCTATTATAATAATATCCCCATTTCTATTCGGTGACTTTATTTTTGTAATTTATATAAATTTTCACTTGATGTGGTTGATTCTCAAAATATGAGTATAATGTTTCATTCATTCATAATTATTAAAGAAATGAATAAAATTTTACCATTATTTTATAGTTATATGTTATGTTATAAAATTTGATTCAATCATAAAATAATCATTATTGTTCTTATGATTAATGAAGTTGAATTTATTAAGTTTTATTGTTATGAATATTTATATTTAATATGGTTGGTGTATATCATTTATAAGTACTTTTATTTAAAGATAATGAAATCATGTCTATCTTATCATATTATTTAATTTATGTATAATATTAATTTTATTACATTAAAAGGATAAGTAAAAAAATTAATCCCTTCACACATGATCTTTAATTGCATATTCACTCTAAAAAATCATGGTTATTTTTCTATATATTTATAGTGTAATAATAAAATTATATATATTTCATGTTGAATTTAGATTTTAGACATTACAAGGGTTATGAAATTTTTAGATGTTATTATATATTTTTATACATTATTATTTTATTATATTTTATTTTCATATATTATTTTATATATTTTTCATTTTAATTTCAAAAACATTTTTTACATTTATTTTTAATAATTAAAATTAAATTTTTAAATAAAATTTTACTTATTATAAATTTTAAGGGGTAAAAATATAACATCCCAAAATATTTTTACATATAAAATTTACAATGATGAATGTGTTATTCCTCAAGGATTATATTGTTACTTAGATTATTTATTATGAAGTAATTAGCAATGAATCAACATTTAAAATTATTTTGATTACATTTTCTTTTAAAATATGTTCAATTTTAATATTAATATTATTATTTTCAGAAACATTTTTAAATTAATGATAAATTATTTTAAAAAAAAATTGATATGAATAATATATAGATTTTTGAATCATGATTTAAAGAATATAAATAATAAAATATCAAAATCATGAACCATGAATAATGTTATTTCAAAGATGCAAAAAAATATTTGAGAGGAGAATATGGATAGACATAAAGATACAATACATAAATACAAACTACATCAATACATTGGATTTGGTTAGTTTTGTATGCATCGTTCCACACAATTTTATTATTTCTGGTCCATGAAAACAATAAACACCATATGGGTGGGGATGAGAACATTTTATTTCACCAACTATTGTAACTTTCGATGATTAAAATTTAATATTCTATTATTTATTTCATAGAATGCCAGAAAATGTAGACATTTACTAATATTAATAATTTCATTACATACAAAATATACTATTAAAAGGTTTCTCAAATCCTGATATTCGGAAATGAAGACACATGAATATGTGTAATGCATCGAGATTTTTGTATACATTTTCCTAGAAATATACAATATATTGAATTTATTCCTTAATATGTAATACCAAATTAAACTAGAAATATGATACATTAAAGTAATATTATTAAATTAAATCATTATAAAAAATAATTAAAACATACATCTATAACCAGAATTAATTATATTATAACATCTCTACGAAAAAAGAGAATAAACTACATCAGGTAGTAAAAGAATCCATTATGAAGCTCATTTGATTAATATTTCATATTTATTTGATGATCATGGGGATTAAATACACTAATAAAAAGACTAAATATAATAATTATTGTATCATATAAATCATATTTGAATGATTTTAATTCGGATTTATATTTCCATGAGATTAATACTAACAAAATCACCATAAAAATTAGAACTATTGCCTTCCTTATGATTAAATCATCCAAGAATCTCTTACTGGGATTTAGAAATAAATGTTTCTATGATATAAATATAAAATTATTATTTTAATATATTCCTTTGGATTGGGATTCGACACATATACCATTTTTACATTTTACGAAAAATCATATTTATTATCTAATGCTTTGATTAAAATGACAATTTCATTTTATTAATAAATACATAGTTATTAATTACTTCAATTTTCAATGATTTATGTAATGATAGAAAATATATTATACATAATATTTAATTTTAATATGAATAATATATTAAAAAATATTATTAGTAATTGGAAGTATATAATTGTAATAATAATTTTCCTTTTAAAAAAAGTTATTTTCTTACGAATAATTATGCCACTAAATTTTAATGTTGTACATAAAAAATATGTCATATAAAAGATATTTTACCAAATTAATTCTATTTCATGGATTTACAATAATAATATTATCCTATGATTATACGAATAATAATTTATAATTTAAAAATATAAAAAACATTATTTATGTTAAAATATTTATTTATTTTATAAAATTATTCATTTAAAAACCATGTTGAGATAAGAATACTGATTTTTATCATTTTTTAAATTATGAAAATTTTTTATAATATAATATATATTTAGTATTTCAACTGTAACTAGTTGTTCACATTGTTAAATTTTGATATGGGTTTTTTAGAGTCACAAAAATATATTTTGGTTAATTATAGTCCAATTAATTTCATTAAATCAACAACATTGATAATTTTATGTTAATAATAACATATATGGTTAAAAATTCACATTTTTTTAAATGGATTTTTGAGTGTGACATGCACAAGTGATAAATAATACTTTATTACAGAAAAAATTATATTACAATATTTAGTTCATATTTTGAATCATTAAGAATATTTTATTTAATATGGTTGATTTTATTTTATTTAAAAGATTTATATTACCTATCTAAATATTAATTACTAGGGTAAAAAAATGATAAAAGGAATAAATTTAATTACACAAGATAAGAAAAAATATTTGAAATATGTTTTTAAATGAATTTTGGGGGGATTATATAAAAATAGAATAACCCACTATATTATTTTCCATATTTAATACATCTTACATGTGAAATATGTGAAATATTTATAAAAAATTATAATATTTATAAAATATTCCATTCAACTATGAAAGGTGATAATGTATACCCAATCTCTATATCCATTATAATGGTTTTTAATAAAAACAAATTAGTATAAAAGTATCTATTTAACACTTTCATCAAGTTATAGAATTATTTTTCTTGAAAAAATGATCATGAAGATGATCTTTACGGTGATACCTAAGGTAGAACATCTAAAGGGAGAGGTAACATTCATAAACAAGACATCTTAACGATTTTCAACTTATACACTCAGAACTCAATTATATACATGAAATAATGGTAGAAAAAATATTACTAGTATGTTTAAATTTTATTATAATAATGGAAAATCACTGTTATACATTCATCCAAAACAATTTGAAAAATGGAGATGTATTCAATCATACTTAAAAGAATCATCATACATGAATTGTGTATTTAATTTTCTATCATTGACATAATCGATTATTATAAATATAAATTTAATGAATTAATATTATATTTTCAACATTATTAATATTGATAAATTATATAACATTCATTATCATCCTTTAAATCATTGTAAAATGAATAAGTCAAATGTATGTATGTGCCGAAAATCGCCTGCCTAAAAGTGACATATTTTTTTTTATTCTATTATTTATCAATAAATCTTAAAATCAGATTCTCCATATTCAAAATTAAAAAAATATTATCATAATTCCATTGAAGAAATTACATTTTTTCAAAATAATGACATTCATAGCCATGATAACCAATACATTATAGTTTGTCATTATTTCAGTTTATTTACCATAGTTTGGAAAAATAAAATATATAAATTTATATAGTTGATCCCAATAAAAAATATTTAAAATAATAATAATAATAACATAAATTTTAATATATTTTTATGTGAATGATTAGTTAATATTTTGATTTATATTATTGTACCAAACATTTGTTCATTAAAAATTAATGAAACTATCCCCTCACAAACATTATCATCTAAAATATTATTTAAAATAGTTATTAATGGAAATTAGAACATCATAAATAATAATGAAGCATCTCTTATAGTATCATAATTAATACTAAATAATTAAATTTTAATCTATTAATAATATTAAAACCTTTTATTCTGAAACTAGTACAGAAAGAACCAATCGAAGGTAATAACATCAACTGATTAGAATAGAATTTACCTAACTATAATATTTGAAATAAATTATTATTATAAAATCATATATAAGTGTATATTTATGAATAATTTTATTAATTATGTGATTATGATAGTTATATTACTCTAATAATAGGTCGTAACACATTAATACTTGAAGGTCTAAAGTAAATGGTTTTTGTTAAATCCATTTTTATTTATTATGTTTTTACTATTTCTTTAATGCCTTATTTTCATTAGTTTGGTATGGTAACATAAATCATTGCATTATGATTTTCTAGCACTTCAAAAAAATTTTACATTTATTTCATAAAAAACCCATCTAAAAGTTTTATTCATTCATAGTATGATTCATATAATGGAGTTTCATATGAACATCCAATCAACAAGTCATCTTTTTTTATGAATTTAATATTATGTAAAAGTCATGTATACTATAAAAAGGATATATAATATCATTAATTATCATTTTTTCAGAGTATTTAAATATCAATTTAAACCCCTATCTTTCTATATTTTTTATTAAAATGTTCTTTAAGAAGTAAATGATATTGAAAAGTCATAACTCTTCTCATTGTGTTTAGATATTACATATTAAACTTATTTCTTACCTGTTTAGAAACACTAATAGTATAATTTTATTAAATTTCATTTCAATTCCAATTTTATGTAAAAATAAATTTTAATTTATAGATCCATATATGTTGAATTTAATTCTCATAAAATTATAATACAGAAAAAAATAATTTTCATTCTTCTTAGGTATGACCTTTTACATCCTTATCCACATTTTTTATTTGCACAATTTTTTTTATATTTTGAATCAATATTATGTATTTTCTCATTTGATATTAAAATTTATGTTCTACACATTTTAGAATTATTTTTTATATCCCATCTTATTTTTTGGTATTTGAGAAAAAAAATTAATATATTAAATTTTTTTCTTTCCATATACCTTTTTGTTATCTTCCCATCCACATTCAATTGAGAATTTTTTTATATTTCCGTAAGGATTGACTATAGAATGTTGTATTAAAAATTATTTTATTTAAAAAAATAATAATTTAATCTTTTTGAAAACTAATTTTCAATGTTACCATAACATTATATTTTTCTCTAATTAAGGAATATATTTCTAATAATATTATTAGATTTTCACTAATATATTATTCAATATCTCTAAAGCCTTTATTTATTAGAAAATTATTTTTCATTAACTACACAATAATTTTTAATTCAAAATAATATTTTTGGTGATTGATTTAGGGAATCTACCATCTAGATCGATATGGTCAATTTAGGTTATACCAAATCAAAACATTATGAAACCCATTTTTTAAACAATATAATCTTAATAATACGTGGAATTATAATTTTTTGACTTATGAAAATATGTCTGTATTATTTTTATGTGACCTCATATTCATTGGTTAGGTTTTTATTTCTCAATGTATAATAATGGTGTCTAAGGACATGATCATTATATGATTTATTTAAAATGATATGTTTGGACATGATTTCATTTTGTTTTTTATTTTGGATGATCATGGGAATGTTATTCATTGTATATAAGGATGTGCATGGATAATATCATTGTATATTTTGGTCACAAGGTTGTTAAGGGATTTATTTTGATATTATTTTATCAAATGGTTTTGTGTGGACTGGATTGAATTTTTTTTGATCACAGGATTATGTGTGGATAAAATTTCATTCTAATTATTTTATAAGACTAATACAAGATATGTGTTATCTTACCATTAAACAGAATATTTTGACTTCTTATTAGGAATAATATGTGATATTTTTTTTTAATTTTCTATTCTTTTTCTTCATCGATTTTTTCCTCACATATTAATTTCATGTTACATGTTTATTTTATTGAGATAAAATAGGTTTTTATCATGATATATATACAATAATTATTGTTCTACGATATATTCAATAACAAATATGTATAAAATTCTTATTTTCTCAAATTATTGTTATATAACCCGTGAAGGCATGTTAATGAGATTTTTCTTACTAATAATTTGAGCTTACCACATTCTTATTTTTCAATTCCTTGAGTAATAAAGATGAACATATCTTTTTAGAAGTTTATAAGGGGTCTATATTTATTAAAAATGGTAAAAAAACTAACATTTATTTTAAAACATATTTATTATATATATATTACCAAATTTTACTAACCCTTCCATTATTGTGAATGTGAAATGATTGTGATATTAAATATCGAATTCATTAAAATATATGTATTTTTTCATGGGTCATGTGAAAATATATTGATTTTTTGTATATAAAGAAAATAATTTTATCATTATTCATGCGATAGTGGGTTAGGGGAACCTCAGTTAGTATCATAGTTGTTGTTTGTAATTAATTTTTATTGGTTTTGTAATTTTGGTGGATTATGATGAGGTAATTTTTTAAAACCCAATAGGGTAGTGATACGCATAAGATAACTTCATGTTGATTATATTAACATTGAGATTGTGTGATTTTCAAGTAATTAAATCCATAATTAAACACTGGAATGTGGACTAGGCTAATGAATATAATCAATTAACGATAATAACCCAAAATAATGTTAATTTAGTACCAAGTTGATCTTAAACTAGTTCATAATGAGTGGGATTTATACTTACCACCTACAAAGTCACTTGTGGGTGACATGTAGTGGTTAATTCACATTATTTTTAGAAACCATTATTAGAAAGTTGTGTTTTATTTTAAGATATAATATATAAATATATTGGTTTAGAACCTTAATTGGGATATATATATAGAGAACTGAGTTTAAGACGGAGTTATAGTTTTATATAATTATACCACTATTGAAATTTAATTACCATTTCTTAATATTATGTATTAATTGGAACATTCATCATATGATTTAATTTTCACATTAAAATATCCATGTAATCAACCGTTATTAGATGGTTTAATAATATTTTGAATTTATAATTTCATTTGGAGAAGAATAATGAATATTGATATTTGAAAAGTACATGCCTAAAAATTTATATAACCAAACATGGAAACATATATGGAATATTATTCTTGAAATTATTGATAAATATAAATAAATTATTATTATTTGGGATGTTTTGTGTCTTATTGTATATATGATTTTTCTAATTAAATATCAGTAGAAACCATATAAGGATTTTATTATGGACACCATTGCTAATTTCATTGGTATGAGATTGGTAAATTTGTTAGGACAAAATTTTTTTAATTGGGGAGAATTTAAAACATCCAGAATTTGGTATGTGATTATCTTTAATTAAATATTATATTCTACATCTTCCTCTAGACACATCACTAATTGAAAATAAAGAAATGATCAATTGAGATAAAATTAATAATTTTTTTTGGTGTAATATATACAGTAAATTAGTTGTTATGAATTAAATTTTCCATATTATGAAAAGTGTGAAGAAAAAGAAATTAAATGGAAGAATTTAGTAGAAGCAACCCCCACCTGAAGAAAATATTACAAATATTGGAAAGGATGTTAATTTTTTATGGATTTTGCTTAGATAAATCCTGATATAAACTCCAAAAAAATATATTAGTGAAATCATATATATTAGAAATTAATGCTGATGATAATTTTACAAGGATATAAACTACGAGAATCACCACAAATGACTATACCTATAGAATACCTTATGGTTAGATGTTATGTAATGATATTGATGGGCTATTTGACATGAAGTAAATATGATATGAAATTTTAATTAATATTTTAATATGTTTTTTATCATAGATATTTGATACATTTTACATTAATTAATTTCATGAAAATAAATTATCATTTAAAAATTCATTTATAAAAATAAAATTATATTTTATTAAAAAATTTATATATTGTAAAATATTATTTTTATTTACATTAATTAAGTAAAAAATCTATAGATTATATATTTTATTGAATTTTATAATATATTCACACTAATATAATTATAAATTGAATAGATATAAGAGTATGAAATTTTATTATTATATAAAATTTATTTCCCTATAAATACAATATTAATTGTTATTTTATATTTTAATTAAAAACATATATTTAGAATTTATAATTTTTCAATATTTTAAATATTCTTTGTTTTAGAATAAAAATATTATCCAATTATGTAATTTTATTTTTATTCAAAAATACTAATTTATTTATGTGAATAATAAAAAATTTATTGATTTGAATAAAAAAAAGTGTTTTTGAATATATGAAAAAATAATTATTCATTAAAAAGTATTAAAAAATTATAAGGATTAATAATTTATTTATTTATTGAACAAAATCATATAAAAAAGATATATTTATATTTTAAGGTCTACATAGGAGATTGTGATAATAAATCAATTGTTTCTAATAAAAACTAAATTTATTATATAACAATTAATTATGTTATTTCTCGGTAATTTATTGTTTGGATTTTTTTTAATATAAAAAAACCTTGAGATAAAAATAATGAAATTCATTTATTTAAAATCATGTTTAATAAATTTTTTTCCAAAACATATAATTTATGTTAAATAATAAAATTTTGTAGAAAGTGTTTTAGAATGGATTACATGTGTTGATGGTAAAAATAAATATTCATATTAATAGAAATTTTATTTTATAAAATGTTTTACATATTTTGCATTAGTACATAAAAATTATATATAATTTTCATTTTGTTTTAGTAATTTAATGTAAATTATCTATTTAAAAATTAGTTAACATGGTAAAAACCAAAAAATTAAAAATTAAAAATATACAATTATAATGCATAAAAATTATTCTAGGTGACTACGAAAAAAATATTTTTGATATTCTAGAATATAAATCATCCTCCATTATATATTCATTCAAATTTACTCTAGATGACATATAGAACATGTAAACTTTTTTCACTAAAATGTTGTATTTTCTAAATGTCATTCCCTTAATATATAAAAGGATATCACCTCAAAGCCATTCATCCTTTCATTCTAAATAAATATTACAACCATAAATCTTACTGATTATTTCATAAAAACTATAATAATTTCCAAAAATCAATTTTCCCAATAAAATAAAAATCAATATATCTTTAAAGTGTTTCCCATTGAGAAAATCAAAAGGAAGAGGTTTTGATTTCAACAAATCTCCTTTAAATATTTTCATATTATTTAATGGAACCAAAAATTAATATTACATATTATGGTGACATTAAAATAGAATTTACTAACATATATTCGAGAAGATATTTTTGTGTAAGAGGCTTAGTGTGTTATGTTAAAACACATTCTGATCTATCCCATATACTATAAAACTGTAATTCTATTTAAATTCATTTTCACTACAATATTTTTTTTAAATGAACCATGTTTTATTATCAGAACACATCGAAACAAATTTTCTATTAATATAATTAATTTTCTTATTCATCCTAAAATATATTCTAAAATTAGGTTTAATCGAAAAAATATCAAATAGTACATAATAGAAAAAAAAAGAAAACAATTTATTTATTTTGAAATAATTAGATCATAAAAACTATTTTCCATTAAAATAAATAGACATTGAGATGAAATAATAATTTATATACACATTTAGTTAACTTTACATCACAAATGTTATCATAATACACATTAAGTGAAAAAATTTATAAATGGAAAAAATAGTTATGTGGGTTTTATAAGAAACTTGAGAACTCATGAAAAAATATTTGTTAAAAACATATATTTTCTCTATAAAAGTTAATGACCATTACAAAAAAAATATCCGTAAATGACCCTTTGAAATCAAATAAATTCCCTAAAAACACATTAATGTTACTTGAAATTTATATCAGTTCATTGGGACATATATATCATATAACCCATATAGAATCCTTACAAGAACACATAAAATTGGAATAAACATACAGTATACTTCCTATATTACACTTCTGAGAAAATATTATTTTCCTAATTATTTAATGGGAAATCTAGAAAAACCAATTATATAATCTATATCATTACCACCTCTAAGTTATAATGTGTCCCAACCCTTGTTGATTAGTATCCAAGGAATATGTCATGCATAAAATCAATTAAATATACACTTAAATTCCTTTGAGAAAATATTCTGATGTCAAACTATTATTTTTATCATTATAACCAAAAATAAATATCGACATTCTATAACAAAAGTAAAAGAGGATTTGTATTTATATAAGACATAATAATTTATATATTAATGAAAAATTTAAATAACATTTACAATTCATAGAAAATTAATTATCACTAAAAATCTTAAAATAAAACACATGTTTTCTATTTTTTAAGGATATTCAAAAATTCAATAAAATAAATTATTTTTAACATTTTTTGAATTAAATTAAATATGATCAATAAAATTTAAATACTAGTTTTCCTATTTCCATATTAAAAATTGAATAATATATATTTAAAATATTTGTAGAGAAGAAAAAGAGTTATACGGGAGAATTTGAAATATGATTTTTTATATAAAGCCTTTTACCATGAATTTGACTTGTAATGTACATTATTTTTATTCTGGATAACAAGAAAATATTAATTATTTATATTATTATGAATTGTTTAATTTTTATTAAACATTTTATTTAAATCATTATCGAGTTATAATCAAGTGCATGTTAATTTCAGTTCATATCACATATATTAAAGATATCCAGTTCATATATTGAAAGAAACATGGGTAAGTTGAATATGGAAAGGGAGATCATTATTTCATAATTTCCCTAATACTTACCATTAAATTTTTATAATTATTATTCATTAATTACCATTTTATATCCATCTATTAAATATATTTTCTAGAAATTAACTATGTTAAAATAATAGAGATGGAAATTCATTTGTACACTTGAGTATCATTTCCATTTTTTAATAGCCATTATGGAAATAAGGAATATATTATTATATCCTTACATAATGATAGCCATGTATTTAATATAATATTATTTCTTTAAATACACTTATATATATATCATTCATTTTATTAGGTGACAAAACATGAATCTCATGGCTTGGTAGAGGTGGTGGTCTACACAAAATATTGAACGATGTTATTATTTTTTAATGAATTGAAATTTAAGAAATTAAATGATATATTATATTAAAACCATTAAATTTTTTTCATTAATATAATATTCATAAAAATAAATTCTATCATTATATTCTATCAAGAGAGGTGTTGATGGAAAACAAATTTTATCGGTTCTAGATGCAGTATTCCAGAGTACATGAGAATGAAATAAATCGTATCCCATATAATTTAGTATTGAGGTGGATATAGGTTAAGAAACTAAAATAAAAATGTAATATTATATTTAGGGTTTTATATTATTTTATAATTTTTTTGGATAAGATTATATAAATTTTGGATGATAAATAAAAAAATACTCAGTTTATAACTATACCTCTTCGTGGTACAATCTGAATTGATTTACATCTCATGACCTGTAATGTTTAAATTATAATAAATTAATGGATTATATAATATGGTTAGGGATTTAATTTATTTATTTGGGAAGTTATTACTTGAGTCAAATTTTATTTTATATTATATTAAATGATAATATGTGATATCACTTTACAAGATACGAGAGGGGCATCTTTGGAGTTTCTTAAAATATTAAATTAATAAAAACTAACTATGATGTCTAAATGTATCCCAATTGAGAATAGTCTGATAAATGATTAATATGTGTATATATTATCATATTAATTAATATATGGGAATGTTTGGTTTATATTTTTACACTTATAAATTGGCTTTAACCCCCCCCCCCCACAAAACCCATTTCACACCCGTAGTGAAAACATGGTATATGAATAATTAAAGATGATGATAGAAAATATTATTGGAAACAAGTACCATAAAAGGAATACAGAATATATATATTTCTGCATATATAAATAAACTTTCCCGATATATTATTTTTAGTATTTTCATATCATTTAATAAAATATTATTTTGATAAAATATAAATTTTGTCAATTTTCGAACAATTAATTTTCATTGAGATTTATGACATCAACACAAATAATGAAATTAAAATAATATATTTTCATACATACCATATATATAGTATATATATATATATAATTTTTGGAAACTTTACAACATTCATATTATACTACTTTTAATATTTTAAAAATAATTTATTTTATTTTTTCATTAATTGAATGAATACAGCCTCCGCATTGTCTAATTATATAAGGTAATTATTTATTTAGTATAAATTGATAATAAATAACCATGATTTCACAAAATCAACTGTATTTAGAAATTATATATATAACTTAAAATATTCATTATTTACTTAAATAAATAAAAAATATAGTTATTAAAACAATTGTGTTACATATTGATTTTTGAATACTTAAAATATTTTGAAGGAAATAATCATATCCAAATTGAAAAAAATTATATATAACAAGATATTCTATATTTATGGATGAAATGGAATCATATAATTATATGAAGTTAATATTTTGGAACATTTTCTTGTCCATATCATATTATTTTTAATAAAATAACACAAGATTTACCAATTACTATCGTAATAGAAATTAAGGAGGTTGATATTTATATTAACCAAAATTAAAATGGACCATTTAGAAAATTTAATCCCAGAATTAGAAAATATGGTATCCAATTTTAATTATTCAAAATATAAAAATAAATTAAATTAAATTAAAATTTATACCGAAATATGTGATGAATAATGGTATTTCAGTGAAAATATTATTTTAAATTTTAATTTTTTATTCTAATTTTTAATAAAAATATATTTAAAACCCATATTCAGAAAATATTATATCAAAAATATGTAAAATTTAATGTTATTAAATGTAGAATTTAACTTTTTAAATGTCATGAACCTACTTGGGTAGCCTGGTAACCTGATAAATAAGGCAGTTCTGACATAGCCAAAAGGCCATTCCGTATCCCTGTGTGTTGGTTCGTGATAAATCGGTATCATAAGTGTAGGTTTGTCATCTTTCCTTAATGATGGGGAATTATTGAATAATAATTGTGAAACATAGGCAGTAGATGTGATTATGTATCTAGATAGATTTCTTATTAATGAGCCTTAATTAATAATGGGTGGTTAGGGAATGAAATATTTAGGATTAGTTCTAGAATCTAAATAGCTTTTTATTTGGATAGTGTAAAATCAATATCATGTGGTTATGATCCATTAGGATTATTTTTTATTTTTGGTCTATTTGTGTTTTAATATGATGTAATAAATGTTCTTGGATGATTTTTTCTAACATCATTCCTCTTAGAAGACTTGTTTATTGTATCTAAGAGGGAGAAACATACGATCCACAATGATAAAATCATATTATAGACATGTGTCAGTTTGAGGTGATTGTGTGTAATATCTACGCTCTCGAACGCACAACACCACTAGTTACCTTTCAGGGTCCAACTATGGAACCTCATAGCTTTATATTCTATCATTATTCTCAAGATCTCCATTGGAATAATCGAATAGTGATAAAAGGATTTAATGATCATCAATAGGATGAGAAATTGTTGAGTATGATTTAACTGTAGTTTGTGTTCTTTTAGACACCTAAAGAGATCAAAGTGAAGTGTTCTGAATACATTCTCGATGGACTGAGCATGAAATGGGGTAATATGATGATTATGATAAATATGGATTGGTTCATATAGTGGAATTTCATCAGTGTTCATTTTCACTAATAAATTATATATACGGTCGATGATAGTGGAATATTCTATATAGTTTTTAAAACTCAGGCTTGCGGAAGAGACCGTGAAATAGTATGCATATTGTTTTTCAAACCTTGGGTAGTTGACTCGTGATATAGTATCGAATTAAAATATGAATTTTTGATGGTTTTAGTCTTTACATTGATCCTAAATTTGTTCTCAGGTATTTTTTAGGAAACTTTCTACCTATTTTGATGTGCTGGATAGAGTGTTTAAGGTCGAAATGGGCATATCTAGGAAGTCATGCTTGACGGGAGTTCTTTTTTCTCATAGTGGCAGTGTGAGTTTCTTTAAATGGAAAAAATGAAGTATGTTTGTTCTTGTATTTCTTCTTAAATTAAGGGTTGTTTCTTGACCACTTTTTGTACATGGTAGAGGCCCTTTTATTTTAAACTATTGTGGAATGAATGGGAATTCTAAATTAGCTTTTAGTATTGTTCCTAAGAACATTTTCTCTTTCTGATGCTTGGGTCACATATAGATATTCTACCACATATTTTCAACTCATTATAGTGGAACAGGATCACAGTTCCTGTTAAAACTACGGTGAAATCATATACTTTACAAGAAAAGAGATTCTTTCTATACGAATTAGTGAATGATTCTTATTGACGTGGATGATTCTTTAGAAGAAGATGACACGGTAATAGTGACTTTAATAGGCTACACCACAATAACTTCTTAGTTGGTTATTGTTTCATTTAATATTAGTGAATCTAACTCATTTATTTCTATCCATATTATTATATTTATAGATATTTTCATAGTGATTTTATTTTTTGTAATGGGTATTACTATGACCCTACAAATAAAGAGATAATAGCATCTTCATAGTCTATGTTGTTATTTATCATTTTAAGATAACATTCTTTCATGGAATTATCTAGTTATCAATATGAAACCTCTTGAAAACATATTTTTGGTGGATTTGATCATTTATAATATATCAAATATTTATTATTATTGTCTATGGGTCTCATTTAATGAACCTGATAGTGTTTTCAGATTCTTTCATGGAAAGAGGAACCTAATGTTGTGTTGAGTCAGGGAGTCTTATCCAGAGTAGCGGAATGAGATATATATGTTTAATTTTGATCTAGAACTACAATATTTTAGTGGGGATATCCATATATTTTTCATTTCATTTTACAGTGTTTAACCTTTTGGATTATTTAGTTTCCAACTAGTAAGGTAGGATGAGTTTTCTATCGATTTAGTGCCTTTTACACAACCAGTATCTCTTCCTTATTACCATGTGGTACCATAGAAAATAATTTTTTTAAAGATTCATCTTTATTTACCACTAGTTAAATTAAATATATATCTAATTTTTTCACTAAGTGTAGCAATGGTTGTCTTTCCTATAAACTTTTATGGGTCACATTTCCTTTCTTTTGTTTATTAAAAATGAAATCTAATTATTTTATTGTACTAATATATGTTTTTGTGAAATTAATATATATTTTACCATTTGATAGGGTATAATTGGTTATTAATATTTACATTTTATATTGATAAAAATAATTAAAGATAACAGAATCAGAGATTTAGAAAATCAAATTTCAGAGCTCGTGCAGCCATTTTGAGTATTATGTCATGACATTTTTTCATATTAATGCTCATTTAGTGTAAATTTATTAAATGAACATGATTTATATTGAGCACATTGATACTTTTTTGGTTGTATTTATTGTTAATATCATTATTTACTCTATGTAAGCTAAGAAACATGTGTTTTATATAAGTGAAGTTATAAATTTTTGGGAAATCACTAACTTCATACCATGATGTAGAAATTTGATTTATGGGTCTGAGAAATAATGTTTTGGGACATGTTGTGTCGAAATATGATAATGATTTTTTTTTGGAAAGGTAAAGGCTATTATGACATGGTAATGACCCCACAATTTTTACAATATATGTAGGATATTGGGTTTAGGCAGTTATTTTGACCAGTTTTTAATGTACTTCCAAAAGTTGGATTCTTTCGTGGTTTCTCTAACACATAAGGGAGTTATGTTTTCTAGAGATTAAAAAATATATAATTATTTTACTGATCTAAACCATAAAATGACTATTGTTCCATTTTTCACTCTCCTATAGCCATAACAGAGCTTTGTGGTCTTTTGTGATACATCAATTTTAGGTTTGGGACCATTTCATATACAATGTGATAATTTCATTACATATGAATCTAATTAGCTTAGGCCATACTAGACTAATTAACAAACCCATGACCAAGAATTTGTAGATATGATGCTTAAACTCAACAGTTTGTAACATTACCATTTCATAAAAAAATTTATCGTGCTTTCAGATCACGATAGTTTGAGTTATATCATCCCTCAAAAGCGATTTGAATCATTTCTAGGGGAGTTGGGTAGAATACATGAAATCATTCAAATTTGACATCAGCTATACCCTGTGGGGAAGAGATTTTTTTCACAGATTACATGATTATAAAACTTTTGACCCAGACTGTGAAGGAATCTGCAGAAGATTGGATCATGATGGATCTTACTAAAATAGTTTGATACTAGTGTCTGAGAATCAGTGTCTGAGGTTTCCTTAAACAGTTTTGTGTTTACATACACTCTTCTCAATAATCTTTTTTTGGAACAACATCTTGAGGATGAGTTATATAGAATTACAGACTCTCTTTATGGTGAAGAGAACATTTTTTAGTCATTATTCTACAATGTGGGAAATAAATGATTTCATAATGACGTTGACTTTCAATTAGTGGTAAGAAAATCTATGATAGGGGATTTCAAAAGTCATCAATAGGATATTCACCTAGGAACCATGAATATTTTCATTGACATGTGATGTAAATTATAGTTGACTAGATTGAGATGGAGCATTATTGAATTTGATTGTCATTATTATGCATGCCAAAATGCCAACGCCGAGCATCAAAAACCACTAGGTTTACTATAGACACATCCATTCCGGACATAGAAGTGGGATGAGATCACTACAGAATTTGTTTTTGGGATTCCATGTACATATATAAGAAATAATGTGATATGGGTTATTTTTTATTTGGCTAGATAAATATACACACATTATACCCTTTTATGATACATCCAATATTGAGAAGATGAGAAATACTTGTTCGAAATATATTTCTTGTAATCACAGAGTTCCATCTGTTATAGTATGTGATATTGATCCTTGGATTACATCTTGCTTGTCGACATGCCTTTATGAAGCACTGGGAATATAGATTTTATAGATTATGACATGTCATTAACAATATTATGGGATGATAAAGAATCTATGTACACTATTGAAGATATGTATTATTTCAATGTACTAAAATTTTAGAGGGGATAAGGATGACCATCTGGGGACTTCTAATTTTTAATATAAAAATAGTGTCTAGTATGTGATCAGAATGGATCCTTTTGTGGAATTATGTTTACAGCCATCAAGATCCGCATTGTGTTGGTCAGATATTTTTTAATGTTCTTTTTTTGTACCTATCATGGTTCAAGATATTAATAAAATGATCCAGTTGATTTATAAGGTGATTTTTATGAAATGGTTCCAAGATAAATCGTATGCTTGTCGTCCTCATAGACTATTAGGATTTTTATTTGGTGATCAGGTGTTCATGAATGTTTCACCTCATTTGGTTCATTGATGGATTCAGAGTTAATGGAAGATATATAATATTTTTATTTGAAATTTTGAGGTTGTTGTTATGGTGGGAAAAGTGTATTACCATTTAACTCATCCACCATAGTTTGTATCGATACATAACATATTTCATGTATCTCTACAATGAACGTATATATCTAATCCATCTCATGTTCTATGATAGAGTGACCTTGATGTTGAAAAAAATTTATCCTTAAATAAGAATACTATTAGGTTAGTTGATTCTAAATCAATGTTACATCATGGGAGAATGATTAAATTTTTTCATGTTTTATGAGAGGATGGTTATGATACTAAATACATGTGGGATAGGGGCACACTCTTAGAGTGAATTTGACTCATCTTTTTGAAATATAAGAATCTTGGTAGGATTTTTGAAGATAAAATATTTCTTTTGTTGGGAGGCTGTAAAATTCTTATTCTATTTTAAATTATTCCTAAAACCATCTTTTGATCATGATTTGGTTGGGTTTTGTTTAGGGATGTTTTGGCTGTAAAATTTCAAAAAATTTATTATTTCTGCGATGTGGATGGTTGGTGCACAGTTTTCCCAAACCATGCATGATTATATTGAAAACTGATGTAGTGAGAGTTTTCATGGTTGGAGAATAGTTTGAAAAATAATACCCCCACTTAGTATCAAAAATTGGACCACGATGAAAAAGGGGTGCATAAATAGGGTGCACGGTTAATTTGACCATGCTGTTTTACCTAGGAAATAATTTGTATGGGAAATAATTGTTCTAAAAAAATTATGAATTGGAATACCATCATTTTTGTTTCCCAACAATCCTATTTTGTTCTATTATGTTTTCAACTTCTACTAGAGTACCCATGTGGTGATTTTGGCCCCCCTACACACCTTATGAAACTTATTGAAGTTAGGAGAACGATGTTCCATCTCTTCTAGGTAAGGCTCATATTTCTCATCACTTTCTCCCTATATATCCACATTCATCCTAGTGGTTTTGTAGTTCATTATTTTGTTGAGGAGTAATAATTCTCAATGTTTTTAGATCATGAATATCACATTAATTCTAGAATATTAGTTGTGGAAGTTCTTCGTTTGATACTTCTAATTAGTGGTTGATATTTTGAGATCACGTGATCTCAAGTTTGGTGGTTCTGTAGTGATTTAATCTTTTTATTAAACCTAATTATCTTGATATAAATTTAATTATTTTATTTTATAAAAAATAACATAATATAAATTTAATTTTATTTGATTGATGATTAAAAACCCAATTCTATTAAATTGGGGATTTGAAATTGGATTTAACATGAATTTGGGGAAACCTACCAATTCCATCGAATTGAGGTGTGTAGTGAAATTGGATGGAAGCCATTTAAATTAAATATAACAAACCAAAAATATAATGTATGATCTTATTATTTTATAGCGTGTATTATATGCGATTCTATGCACGTAAGGGAAAATAATTCCCAAATACATTATATTATATTTACTATTTAAAATATATTCAACATATGCAACGCCAATATAGAATTCATTACACACAAGAGCGGTCTACAATGATATATTGTGTTACATTGAAGAGAGACCTTCCTTGATTGTAAGTGTTACACACAAGCATAAGTTTCACCAAATAATAATGTATTATTAAAATATTAATATTTAATATGATATGATATATCATAGCCGTTATATTAACAATTATGAGAATTATTCACTTAATTATGAAAATATATGGTTTCGATAAATATAAAATGAATTAATCTGTTATCAAATAATGATAAATTAAAATAAGATCTAATTGAATATAAAAAAAGAACAATTAATATTTCTATTCTTCTAAATATGTTTTTTTCTTAATAAACATAAATAAATAAAATTAGTAATGATTTTAATGAAATATATATGTTGTATTTTCAATAATATATTATTGATATTCATTCAATTTATTTGTTTTGAAAAATAAATGTAGAAATCCGAGTTCACAAATAAAAACCAATATTTTTTTAATTCATTTTTACTACATTTTAATGGAGCACATATTTTAAATTTTAATTTTGATACATTTATGAAATTAATTTGATAAAATGAACATAATTTTTGATATATTTATGAATTTATAAATTATTTTTAAATCATTATACTCTAAATAATATACTGATTAAAATGGGTTATGTAATTTTTTTAAATTCATTTCATAGAGGAATACATATTACGATTAATGTTAATCCTACAAAAAAGATGAAAATATGGGTTTTTAAGGAAGAAAGAAGTTCAAAAGATTATTAATTTTTTTATCAAATTTTTAAGTGAAATTGAAAAAATTAACAAAATTTTATAAATATAGGAATTATTTATCTAATTTGTCCTCAAAATAAATTTATAATTTAATTTGAAATTAATAATTATTAAAATTAAATGGATTTTTTTATCTAAAATGTAGCATTTTACACTTTTCAATAAAAAAAATGTTGTTTCTCAGAAATATCCCTAAAAATAATCTATTGATAATTTTGAAACTCTAAATTAAAAAATGAATTTTATTTTATTTAAATAATTTATAACTATTTTTAAATTAGTTTTATTATTAAAATAATTTCATTCAGGGAAAAAAAGTTTTTAGACTTAAAATTATATTTTCCAAATATGATATCATCTGTTATCAATATGTTTTATTTTTATAAAACCATAATAAAAAATATATTAATATTAGTTATTAGTATTCAATTTAATCTGTTTAACATAGATGTTATATATATGTTATCTGGAAAATTAAATTAATATTATTCTTCATAGAAACTCAATCATGGGTGTAACATATACCATGTCAGTGTGGCGTGTACTGCAAGAGAAATTTGTATTGCTTTCAGAACAAGCCACATCAGTTCCATGTTAATGGAATGTTTCACTTAGTGTTTTAATATATATATATATATAACAATTTCTATTGTTATGTCAAATATAAAATATCATAAAATGATAAATTAATTCTAATTTAAATTCACAAAATCTAGGGTACTTACAAACAAGATAACCATAGAAAAAGAAAATTATTATGTCCAATCAATGATTTATCATAATATTTCATTATATGAATGACCAAAAAAAAATAATCCTAATAAATTATATTATTGTATCATAAAGAAATTGTTTCTTTGGTAACATTGAATCGTAGTCCCCATGAAATAATATCATTAAATAAAACATACAATATCATGATAATAAATAAATTCATGGTATTACATTTAATGTTGACTATATATACAAAAAATAATAGAATGTTGGTGAATAACATAATGTATTTATCAAAGAAGACTGATTAAGAAAAAATACCATTTATCACTTTGGAATTATTTAAGTGGTAAAACCCATGAAAAAATCTATTATACAATGGATATGTCAAATTTTAATGATAATAATAATTAAAATTAATTCATGGGAATGATATAAAAAACTGACCAATTTGTGTAGATAGCATGTATCTCAATTATATAAAGAGTGAGATGATAATTAATTACCTTATGTTCTAACATCAGATATATAGATTTATCCTCATATATAATTAATTTAATTTTATTATGAATATATTATGGAACCATACCTAAATATATAATTCTATATATGATTTAATTTCGAAATTTTATTACAGGTTTATTATCAATTCCTTGAGAATATATTGTTACAGGTAATAACTTCTTCATTTTTCACCTATGTTTTTGTATTTTTATTTTCAATCCTATTTATAAAATAATGGTTTTAAAATATAAATAATTATAACAATGAAATAAATATCATATATATTCATTAAAGGTGTATTTATATAATCTCATGATGTTATAGATGGATAATTCAATACATTATTCATTGAGATGGTAGATTGTATGTTTGGATAGATATTGATTCCATTTTCTCAGTGGATAAAAAACATGAAAGGAAAATAATATATAATTGTTGGGGAATAATTTTAATATAACATATATCAAATATTGTTGTTATATTTATCCAAATTAATTTCTATTAAAATCATGAGTGAAAAAATTAATCCAATGGATTGGTTGGGGTGAAGGTAGATGTGGTATTATAATTAATGTTGTATAATAATATCATAAATATAAAATATAAAAATTACATACATCACTATATTCATAACATAATGTTAGTGATGAAAAAAATAATAACAGTAGTTCACATATGGAAAGTTTGTTACAAGCAAGAGGGATGATTTCATATCCCATTTGATAGAAGAGGAGATGAATATATGTTATTCAATTAATATAATAAAATCAAATAATCTTTAATATAATTAGTATAATGTATCACCATGTTCAAATAAAATTGTATATGTTTATTGATGAAATAAAATGAAACACATGATTTAGTATATTACCTATTCTTTAGACAACATCATCTGATTTGAACAAAATGGCTTCTTATTTTAATTTCTAACAAAAATATGGATTCTATGATGATATTTTGGATTTAATGAATTTATTTTTATATTCATTGGAAAAAAAGGGTTTTTTTAATTTTTAAGAGGTGAAGATAATGGGTGAACTTTTATAATTGAGTTGAGTGACATAATTTTAATTTCTTTTAAAATTGTTTTCCTAAATTTTTCACATCCAAAATGCTCCAAAATTGAAAAATATCTGAAAGTTATAACTGAAAATATCTAAATATGTTCATATAATGGATTTTTAAAAGTTTCTAGTTCATTTTACACCATATCATTTCTGTTAAACCACCTAGTAAAAATATTTTCACCTTATCCATGGAAATTATTTATTAATTATTTTATTTTTTATTATGGTATTAAATTATTCTATATTTATTATAAAATATAAATAATTTTGATTCAAAATATAGAAATCATTTTCCCAAATTCTATTCATGGAATTTGAAAACATAAATATAAAATTAAACCATTTGATGTGATGAAAATGTTATTTTCTATGGAGAAATTTTTTAAAAGATTATAAAGATTACATATAAAAATTAAATATGAAATCATTTCCAATTACAAAAATATAGTTAATTGATATATTATTAAATTTTTTTTACGTTAAAATCCATAATAAAATGATATTTATCAAGAAAAAACACTGATTGAAAATTTAGTTTATTAATGAAAAAACATTATTTTTCAATAATCATAAAAACATTAATAATTTAAGAACATTATAAAAAAATATATCAAATATATTTTTTAAATTATGCTTTTAATAATGATGTTAATTTTTTAAAATAGGTTTTCAAAAAATTTCTTGAATTAATTTAAAAATAAATGGGGAAAATGTAATAAAATTATTTTCTTGATAAATATTGTTTTTATAAGTAATGTTAGAATTATTCCTATCTCATTTCTAAAAAAACATAAAATGAATGTTAAAAAATTAAATGAATATATAATATATAATGTTAATTAAAATAATTGACCAATATTTTTTAAATTTTATTATTTTTCAACATTGATTTGTGCATTAAAATAGTTTTTAGAAAAATAATTCATTTGTTTGTAAATGTTTTTTTCATTTTTAATGAATTATTTGTGAAATAATATATATATATATATATATATATATTTTTAAAATTACATTTTCATAATTTAGTTAGTCATATTAATACCATCCATTCAAATGGATAAATGATTAAATGAATATCGAATAATAAAAATTTAATATTATATCATGTTTCATTAAAACATTGTTTTACATGTAATGCATGATGAGCTCGTTTTTGCATATAACAAAAGATAGACATGGTTTTTAATGTAACTAAATCTATGATTTATGTTTTATGTAACTCAATATGTTAATGAAATTGAATGTATTAAAAAATGTTATATTTCATAAAATCTTGGGGTGTCACATTATAATCCCCCAAAAATAAATTTCATCCTAGAAAGTTGATCTTATTCATGGTAATCGATATTTTAACATTTGATCATTATTTTGATTGAAACAAAAATAAAAAATTGGTTAATAGAAATTTGACATCATAATATTTAAAGGTATCTACGAAGGTCTTATAAAATAGCCCATAACAAGGCTTCCAAATAGGATAACATTGGTGGGAAGTGTAAAGATATACATAGAAGAGAACACATACACCCCAATACTGATGGAGAGTGATAGAGAACATGGTTATAAGAATTTTATCAATTATACTTCCATAAATATATGATATACATGAAGACCATTCATTAATTATTAATAATGATAAATGTATAAAATTTTAATTCAATATCCTTTTTCATTGTTGATTAATTTTCACAAGAAGATATACTTGATTAATTTTTATTTTAGATACACAGTCCCTTCCAGTGATTGTTCTTTGATAAATTTCCACTTCATCACATACTCCAAGAGAAGAATTTATCATGTATGGTGTACTTTTATATAATATAAACCGTTAAATTTTGATAATTATTTCATTTTATATTTACTTATTATCTAAAATATGGGTTTCACAGGTTACACATAAATCATTATATAGTGAAATAATACATTCATAACTGAATCCATATCCAAATTTCAAATCAATTATTTCAATATTTGATTAATCACATAAAAATTATAAAATAATTTTATCCCATATTGATATCAAAAAATGTAAAAATTGTGTTACTAAAAATCAAAATTTATCATATCATTACTCCATAAAAAAACATGAAATATCTCTTAATGTCACAAACCAAATATTTGAAAAATGTGATTTTATATTTTCTTGAAACAAAATAATAACTTCCATTACCAAAAAAGTAAATAAAAATATTCATTCTTTCAAATGATTTCACTCTCCTTATTCATTAATCATTTCCAAATATCACTGAATATAAACAACATATTAAAAATCGTAATAAATTCATTCCATGAGAACAAAAAATTCATTATCTCCAAACTATAAACTACATCCTATGTTATATATAATATCTATTTACTTCGTCTATATCAATAAAACATTATTCAAAAAATTCTATTTTCTCAATAATAGGAATACATTAAGGGTTATCTTGCATTGATAATAGGTCTTCAATAAAATATCACCATGAAATTAAATACAATTTCTATGTCTTCACCACCATTCATCACATTCATTTAACCACTAAATTTAATGAATGTACTAAAAATATTATATATTTCATAAATATTTAATTGAAACACATAAACACTTCAATCATTCCACATCATTCTAAATCTATTAATAGAATTCATAATCATATTCCATAAAACTAGCATAGTTCAATATGTCATTTCTAGTTTCATCCTCATCGAAAAAAACTACTTTTACAACCATTAAATTCAACATTTTGATATTTCCACTTTCAAAAATGATTTATATAGTCCCCATAATTTCAATATTTATAACATTAAAACTCTGATATTTCCATAGGGAAAATATTTTCTACTAAATTACATTAGGTGAACAATTAATTTATTCATAACAATATCTTACACCAATTACATCTTCTCCAAACCTAAATAATATTCTCACTCAATAGATTCACTCCCCAGAGTGGGTTTTCCCACATTCTTAACATATATGAAAACATATCTTTATTACTCCATGGTCTCCACCACCTGAACTCTCAATGAACTATATCTTTCTATTCTTTGGTGAGTTCAATATTAGGATAAGATGATATATTTATATTATATATATCATGATAACTGATTAATTATTATCACAATATCCATCCCACTAGTCATCTTCCCATTTCGGTTCTCATCCACATACTGTCTATAATATCCAATATCAATATAGTTCCATCAAGTTAAATTTTTTTTCTAAAACCAAGAGACCTTTTGTGAGCAAAAACATTCATAGTGAGAAACAATATAATCATGAAACGTTACTTATAAGATATCTAAACCATGAAATATACTATTCATTTATAAAGCTTATACATGACATAATTTATTCATGATCATAGTTTAAATCCTTCTTAATTGTTCATAATGAGTTGGTAAATTTCCAATGATTATCTCTAGGGAGTGTTAGACTAGGTGTACTAAAGGCCCATTATCATGAACAATATGATGATTGATTCTAGGTCAATTTAGACATTCTGGAGTTATCACCCCTAGGGACCTCTATTATAGTGCCTCATCCACTTACAGTATCTATTAAAAGAAGTATATTCATGGAAACCACTCACTATATCCATTAAATAATTTCAAATACATTTACGAATACATTATATCATGACTTGAATAATACATAGTCATATCCTAATACATTTACATAGGGGTCTAAATAATTTTTTCACATCATTATTACTAATGGTTAAATACACATTTAATTGATACCAAATTCAATCAACCAAACGTATCATACATAAATATTTTATATTAATAGAATAATAATCATTATATAACATAATTATCCACTCCATAATTGTTTAGAGATATTTTCTATTGAAACATGAACACATAATATTCTTTTAAATACGTTAACTACGCCATATCTACATATTTTCATTATAATATTGATCCTTTTTATAGGTATCATCCATAATACAAATCATAATTACATTAGATATGGAAAAAAATTAAGTGTGAGTTAAGATGAATAGTATGGATAAAAAAAGGAAATATGTAAATGTAACGCCTCGAACACAGATAAACTGAAGCCATTGCATTATTAAATTTTATTGGAATTATTAAAAAGATGTAAATCATAACAGACTGAATAGTTTAGGAGATATATGAATCAACATTTCATAAATTATTCCCATAATACAATGGGAATCATAATTAAACATGCTATATAATGAACTGAAATAATCCCATTCTTGAATCCTTATTCGATTTTCTCTTCTTCATAAACTGGGGACCAAAACTAGATAATGATGAGATCAAATTCATATTAAGGGTATAAACAATGGATGTTCAATGAATCAATATAAATAGATAAGTAAATAGATGAACACACTTTCCTTCTACATAACTAGATAAGTCCCAAAGAATATAGCAAGTAATAACCTGAAACATTTGTTGTAAATCAATTAACTGAGAATGAACTACATCTATAGATATGTAGATAAAAATTCTCAAGGATAAATAATAGTAGTTAATAAATGAGGGAAATAAGTGTTCTATGGGAGTCATGTATTAGAAAAATGAAAACATATTACTATCAAGACCTTTCAAAATATAGTTTAAAACTAAGGGTAGAAACCCATTTATCCAAATTATTCATCTCATGAGAACTTGTCATTGCATCTCGGAGCTATATAATTGCTAGGATCCAAAATTCACTTCTAGTCCAGAGTATTTCTCATATTGAATAACCATATTAAATAATATTCCTTATTAAATACCAATATTGTATGAGTAATATGGATCTATAAAAAACTCCCTCAAAGGAAATAATATAATATCATGAAAATAAATAGATTCATGATATAATAAGTAAAAAGGTTTAATATACACCATATAAAAATAAATAGTGGCATAAAATTACAATATGAATCCATAAAAATAAATTGATCCGAAATCCCTTACATATTATTTCTTTTATGTGAACTTCCATTAACCTCCTCTAAATCGGGTAACTTTGTTTGGTTTGTGCCAAAAATCATTCATGAGTTTTATTTTTCCTTGGTTAAGTCATCAATGAGGAAGGTATGGATGTTGGGAGCTTATTTGAGGATATTTTTATCGATCTAAGGGGCTAGAGATGTTTTTAAATATGGGAAAATGTTGTGTCTATTTATAAGAGGTTGAATGGGAACTCTAATAATGTTTTCAAATGTTATTTTATTATAATTTGACATTCAAAATATAAAATCTAAAAAGTGATTTATTTAGAGGGTATGATTATTATATTTTGAAATACTCTCAACCAATATATTCTAGACATGTTTAGTTCATTAACATAACCAAATCTTTTATCTTAATCACTTTGTTAAAAAATTTAACTCAGACCATGTCTTCTTGTATTTTTACACCCAATGGTTAATTTAGTAACAATTAAATGATAAGATGACCTCAAGTGGATCGTTAATGATATTTTTAGAATTATATCAATTATTTTGTTGAATATTATATTTTTATGTTTTGAATATCATTTAATAAAATTATAATTATATTAAGAACTTATTTATGTCACTTTTGACACATTTTAGTAATTGATTTATGATAAATTAAAAAAAATTGGATCCTTCAAAATAAATTCAATAAATAAAATATAACATGTCATATTCATCCATAAAATCCATGTACCACATAAAAACGTTTATATTACATTTATTTTAATATTTATAATATCATTTGTTTGATTATTTCATTAATAAGTAAAATATTGCTTCATAGTTATATCATAAATACATTTTATTATGTAATGTCATAAAATAAAAAATAAAATCCCTTGATTTATGAAATATTTTTAGATTTATAATGATATTTATAATTGATGATATAACTTATATAACTCATATTAAAATTGTTTTAGTAAAAATTTACATTTTTATGTTATAATTACATTTACATCAAATTATTTATTATAACAAGTCATTTTCACACCCATGTGCCTCCCAAAGGCCAAAATTACATCCAAAGTATTTTATTGGGATCATATTGCTCATAAAATGAGATTAGGACCAATATTAGGGGATATTTATATGATTATAATATAATATTTTACGCTTATTTATCTTATTTATCATTTAACCGAAGTAAATAAAAATAATTAATGATGTAGCAGTTCATAATTTCCCAAAATAAAATGGAACTATTTACATAATATATTACTTCTAATTATAAATATGGAATTCATTTTTTAAAATTCAAAATAAAAAATTTATAGAAATTAATTTAAAACTAATTCTTGTTGTCCAAACTAGAAAGTAGGATTTTAAAATGTTAAAACATCCAAAATATATTCTGGTGTTTATGTATTATTTATGTTTGAAATTATATCTAAAGACCAACATTTTATTAAATAGTAAACACATAATCAAATAAACAATTATCAAAAATAATTATTTAATATAACTATATAAATAAATCGAATTTTAATAAAATTTTGAATTAAAATGCAGTATTTTTCACACTTCATTATAAATTTTATCATTTTAGAAAATTAACAAAATTTAAACCTATGATAATTTTGAAATTTATTATTAAAAAATGATTAATATTTTTAAAAATAAAATCTATAATATTACAAAATTTGGTTAATACTATTCATAATTTCTATTTAAACAACTAGTCTAATAGGTCATGATGTTCTTGAACATGGGGTCATGTTCAAAGCAAGAAATTTAATTAAAAAAATGATATGTATCTTGGAAGCATACTGTTTTACATTATTCCCACCTTTAAAAAAATGTGTCCTCACACATTTTACTCAGAATATAATACAATGTGTTGTAATTTTAAAAAATAAATCTTTATTGAAATCCCACATTAGAAAATGGAATAATAATACCAACATTTAGAAATAATGAAAGCAAACTATAGATGTCACTAGAGATAAAACATACTAGGTTTCCATTTAGAAAATGTGGAAATGAATGAAAATGTAACCATCATGTTTTGATAGAGAGTGATAGGGAACAATATTTGGAAACATTTGACAACCAAAAAGTTATTAATATGTGATGAGGCAAGGTACCATTTTATTATTTGCAAAATAATGTATTTAGAAAACATTTTTGGTTTTATGATAATTTACCTTATTTTGAAGAATTAAATTACTTCATAGACTCATAACATAGTGAAGAATATATAATTGACATGTTGATTTTCATATTTTATCATATTCTTATCAAAAACTCATATTTCTCATCAAAAGTTACAAAATGTAAAAATATTTGATTTATCGTAATTTTATAAGGTTCCAAATATAAATTTATAAAATATAAATATAGAAAACTATGTAATACTTACCTGGGAAACCATTTATACCATTGGTAGGTGATAAATCATTATCTTAATTCAGTTGTTGGTTCGATTCCCGCATACTTGTCTGACACAATGGGTTGTCATCTGACCCGTAGTTTGGCCTTTTTCTAATACCATATTATTATAAAATTCCAGAAATAACTATAAATGTTTTTTTCCGGAAAAAATACTATGAAATTTTCATCTTTATCCTTTCCAATGTGTAGACTTATCCCAAATACATTTATCCAAACACACTGTCCAATGATTTATAAGGAAGGTTACAAAACATTGAAAATAGAAATAACATTATGTATATCAATTATTTCACAAACCAAACATGAAAATGCCTTTATCATGTATTATATTAAAACATGTTAATAACATGAATTACCATAAAATATTATTATTTATATTCATGGTTCCATATTCCTTACATAAAACATAGAAATTTGGTCAAACTCATTAAATACAAAAAATGATGTAAACTCCCACAATGATGGAATAAATAGACCATTAATCAGTTCCAAGGTAGTCAATAATATCCAATATAATTTATCCAATTAAATAATATTTTTATTCCAAAATCATTATCTTAGTTTCATAATCATATTAAGGTTATATTTCTATCGACCATATATTTTCTAAAAAAATTAACTTACAACTGCTTCACTTTTCGTGGTACCATAAAACCTCAAATCCATAATGAAATAGTATTTTAGGACAATAATTATATAATTCCAAATTATTATAAAAAGTAAATTGTTGATAAAATATTTAAATTAAATATTTCTTGAAAGAGATTATTATTCATTATCTTCATCAATTGTAGTATTATAACTTCATCATTATCCCATATAATTATCTTGGGGATACACCTTTGATACATGGAACATTGATTTTTATAGTGTCCCATCTCCATGAAGTTGAGGCATTGTACATTGGAAAACCTTTACTTACCCTTGAAATCATAAAGCTGGTATCCTTTTTCTCCACATTTATAAGAAACTCCAATTACCTTCAATAATTTTTTAAAGTGTTTAATTCTGTAATTATCACATGATGGAAAATCATTCTTTATATTCATCTTCGTTGAGTCATTACATTTATCATGGTGATTTATAGCCTATTCTTGTATTGAATTCCATTAAAGACATAGAACATTTGGAATTCATTTTTTATCTCATATTCACTTGATACTATGTCCTCATATGAGAAAAACAATTGGGAGATTATTTCCCATTGAAATATTTTCTTAAGACAATTAAGGATTTTATCATTCTTAATCTTTGGGTAATGTAAATCAGTGAGGTTCGAATGACATCTACTAGGTTCCATTTCTATACAATGTAATATACAAGATTATCTTTAAAATTTATGAACATTGTATAATTATAAATATGGTATAGAAAATTAACATAAATTTAGGTATCTAAATCATATAACCATAAACTTTATTTACACTTGGGAAATCCTTACTTTTAATCCTTCATAATGGATAGAAAATAAAATGGTAATTATCGTAACAATATAAACCCAATGTGTCAAACTAGGTGACCAGTAATGTCTGTTTTCATGTACCTAGATATCCCGAGTTAGGCTAGGAATACATGGTCGGAGTTTTTACTCCTCGGTACATCTGTTAGAGAACCACGTCCACTTGTAGAATCAATAAATAAATGTATTTATAGGAATTACCACATAATAATTACTCTAAAAAATTTAATATATTCATCTATACATATCATCAATTTATATATTAGGGGTTTCCCATTAATTTATTTTTTACAAATATTGTATCCATGATTTTTTCTAAACAACCTATGAATCCAAGTATAACAAATCGACCTCAGATAACCTAATTTTAGTGCATTTTTACATTTCATTTTAATATTTACAAGAATGTAAATCCTGATGGAATGTATATTTTAGTATTTCTAGAACCCATACTACATAAATTATAACCATAATACATTTGTAAATAGAGTTTAACATGATACATAGTAAAATGAAATAAACTGCATTCTTCAAATCTTATTCAATGATCTATTATTCGTACACTGGGGAAAACATGATAAGGGTGAAGAAAATTATCAGTAATGGTAAATGAAATGGAATTAATAATGAATTAATCGATATTTAAAGGTTAATAATTGAACCCATGTTCCATTTATAAAACTTGATAAGGAACATATAAAATGGAAAATAAAAAAACTGAAACACATGTCAAAAATCGATTAACTAAGAATAAACTATTTCCAGGGATATATAGATGAAAAATAACATGGATAATTAATAAATGTAACTAAATTATGGAAATTATATCTCTTATGGAATCCATGTCCCAGGAACATGAAAACATATTATAGTTAAGACAGTTCAAAAGATGGATTGAAACTAAGGGTAGAAACCAATTTGGCCACCTTAGTTGTCTCATGAGAACATACTGATGCATCAAAAAGTAATATAAAGTCTTTGATACAAAAATAGTGCAAATTATTTCTAATATGGAATAAAAAATAATTTATAAACCCTATCAAATAACCATATTTATTAAGTAATATGGATATATAAATAATTCCCATGAAAGAAAATATATAATATCATGAAAAATTATGAGATTATAGATCTAATAAGACAAAAGGTAGAATATAAATCGTATCAAAGAAACTCTATTCATAAAATTACAATATTCCTCAATATAATGAAATTAGGATGATATATCTTATCTTTTTTTCCTTTTAGAGGAAATTCCTTTATCCTTATCTAAATCGGGTAACTCCTTTTGGTTTTTTCCAAAAGGTTAACTTCATTTTCGTTCTACCTATGATAATTCATATATTATGAAGATAAGGATATTGGGATCTTATTTTAATGGAGTTTGGTCAAGCCAATGGTCTTTAGAGGTATTTGTATTTGTGTAGAGGTGGTGGCCTTTTATAGGAGGGAAGGGGGCACAATAGGAAAGTCCTGAAATATTATTTTATTATAAATTGATTTTAGAGTTATAATATCACCAATGTAATTTATTTTTATAGTAATGTGATTATGGGTAAAAATCCTCTCAAAGAATAATTTTTAGAAATAATTTTTTTATAAAATTAATCTTATCATTTAACAATAACCCTTAGTTAAATAATTTTACCTTAACCATGTCTTCTTGTATTTTTACACCAAATGGTTAACATTTTTACTATAAAATGTGAAAAAAAATTCAAGTGTAAAATTAATGTAATATTTAACATTATCTATGTAATTTGGATAAATCATATATTTTTAGGATTTTTATATCATTTATTATACTAGTACTTGTTATAAAAACTAATTTATGTCAATTTTGATAGTATTTAGAATTTTATTTTTCTTTAACTCATAACAACGTGTTTCTAACAATAAAAATGAAATAAATCAAATCTATCATGTCAGGTTAATCCATATTATTCGTTTATGGAAGAAAAACATTCACATTAAATTTATTTTAATATATATTATACCATATATTTGATTCATTACTAAAAAAGAGAACAATACATCATTGTTTTGTGAAAATTGTATTTGATTATATAATGTTTAAATATTACAAAAAAAATCCCATGATGTAGGAAATCATTTTAGACTTCAAATTAATAATTATAGTTTAATATAAAACATAAACCACTAAGACTAAAATTTCATTAGTAATAAGAGGCATGTTTATGTTATATTCCCCTTTACCATAAATTAATTATCAAAACATGTCATTTTCACACCCATGTTGCTCCCAAAGGTAAAATTTGAATCTCATGTGTTGTATTAGATAACTATGACTCATATAATGATATTAAAACCCATTTTAGGGTAGTTTTTTGTTATTATAATATCACTCTCGCACTTATTTACATTATTTACCATTAAACTGTTGTAAAACAATTAATGAAGATACTATTCATAATGTCCAAAAATAAAAAGTAACTATTTTCCTAATTTGGACCTTCTGATACAAAATATGAAATCTATTTTTTCAATTTCCAAATACAAAAATAGAAGAAATTATTTTTGAATTAATCCACGTTTTCAAAACAAGAAAGTGAGATTAGGAAAACTAAAAAATATCAAATGATTGACATGTGTTTATATATAATTTAATTGTAAAATTACATACAATCAAAAAAAATTAATTAAATGACAAAAAATTAATACAATCACATTTAAAATAATAATAATAATCTAACAGTGTACGTAAATTTGAGGAAAATTTATTTTTGTATTAAAATGGTGTACTTTCACTATTCACTAAAAATTGTAAAATTTCATTAATTTAACAAAATTTAATCCTAATATTACATTTATATTAAAAATTAAATAATTATTTTTATTTTTAAAGATAATATTTAGAAAATAAAAAATGTTGAAAATATTATTCATGACTGCTTTTTAAGTGGTGAGTTTGATAGGTCATGTTATGCTTGATCTTGGGGATACATACAATGAAAGCTATTGAATTAATTAAAAACAATAATACCTTGGAATAAGGGGGTTTTATAGTAAACCTAATGAGAAATAATGTATATATATGAATGTTAGAATAACATATAAAACCCAAAGAGCTTATATCAAATATCAATACCATCATTCATGTGGAATATTGGTATTTTATAAGAAAAAGATCATAATGAAATAAAATAAAATAACCACTGAGTGAATAAAATTAACATAATATATGTAATAGTGGAATAATAATAATCATATAAAATCATATCCTTAGCTATCATGGTGTATTTCAAAAACAATCATAGTGTAATAGGTTTAATCGTTAAACTACCTTAATAATAAAGGGTCAATCTAGAGACTATCATAGTTAAACAATTATCCTACTAAACAAAGATAAATCACCATTATAGTAGTTTTTATCATGATATATCAATATTTACCCAATTAATTTGATGTATATAATGGTCTCATCCATATTTAGCTAAAACATCACAATTTTCCATGGTTATACCATAACCATTATCACAGAATGAAAACCTTATATAAGTGTGAGAAAAGATAGAAACAATTTCATCGTTTAACAACCCATGAGGAGAAAAGTATTCATAAATCATTTATCATATAATAACCCAAGAAAATAAATAGGATTAATCATTCAATGTTTATATCAAAGTCAATGAATCATACTAGGTGTAATAAAAAATTTAATCATAGGATAGCCCGTGGAAATGAAACGGGATTCAAAAAAAATATTTTCATCATAAACATAAACATTGTAGGAAAAGTTTAATAATGTTATACATGGACAATTTAACATTTAAATGAAAATTTACATAAAATAATTATATAGTTGATGGAAAATGATTTTTAATGATCAATTAAAATATTTTATAGGAAAATCGCATTTCCACATTGGATATTAAAATTTAAAACATATACAATTTTCAAATTAATTTAATTTGAAAATAATCATGGAAAAATATAATTTAATCTCTAATATAATTAGAGTTCATGATAGAAAAAATTACATTTCATACTATAAACTTTAAAAAATCATTCTTTTTATATTTTCTGTAAAATAAATAATATTCTTTTTTGGAAAATGACACAATTATTAATTTATTATTTTTAATAAAACATTGATTAAAATTTATTTTAAAATTATTTGAAAAATGTTAAAAATAATTTTCTATAAAAAATATATTATAGTATTTTGGATGAAAAATTGACTTTAAATGAAGATAGAAACAAAGATAATTTTTTAATAAATGTATACTTGATCTCCATAGTATATAAATATATTATAATGATGTGTAACTAGTATACTCATAAAAATTAAATATTAAATGAATAAATGATCTCAATTGGATATTTTTTATAAAATTTCATCATTGAAATCATACATATAAATAATTCTTATAAACAATAAAATTATATAATAAAACATCTACCACTTTGGTCAGAATGAATAGAAATTCTTGAGAAAGAATAATATTAAATAAAAATACATAATTATAATAAATAAATTGATGAAATTAAATGTCAATGTTGTTTTATGTAAATAAATGAAATGAATATATGTTCGTAACATAACAAATGTCTCAAAAAATACAGATTGAGACTACAGTCCGTTACCCCTTTAATATCTTTTGATTAACAGTTCCCACGAATGTGATTACGGAAAATTGATTTGAAAGTAACCATAATTTACCTAGAAATAATAATAATATATATATTCATGTGAAGGATATAAACAAAAAATATCAAAAAATTTGTACATATTACATGTATCTCATAGATATAAAAGTGTGATAAAAATCCCATATCATCAGTATTGTAATAATTAAAAAAATTTATAACCTCTATTATAGTAAATAGAATTTTCTTAAACCTCAATTTAGGAACAATATATACATATATCACACCATATATTATTTACATAATTCCTTTTATTCCCTATTTTTAATAATTCCTTGTAAGAATTATGTTCTTAGAAATAACGATATTATTTTTAAGGTATGTTTTGGTTTTTATTATTTGGATTACTCTTAAGTTGATCATGTTTATATAATACACTTCATTTTTACCCAGATATAAATATCATATATTCTAATCATATAATTATTTAAATTAATTCATAATGGTTAGAGATAGAAAATTAAATATACTTTTATTGCGGACGGTAGGCCATATATATCCATGAATACAGTTTCAATTTTTTCAAAAAATGAAATAAATAAAAGGTAAATAATAAATTAATTTTACTATATTATTTTTATATCACATATATAACACACATTTCTTAAATTTACAATAGTTAACTTCCATTAAAAGTTCGACTGAAAGACAAATCACATTACATCATCAGGAAGTAGTATTTCGTACAAACGAACGACGTTATTGTATCCCCTAGGGAATGTAATGTAAGAATTTATATATGGAATTATAATTAAATATGAATAATTATGTTTCAAATATTATATATATTCATTCAATCTATAAATTTTACCATCCAAGTAAAGCATAATTTAAAAACACATCACATCGGTTCATCAGGCGATAGTCATCATGCACATGAACAATGTGATTGTTTTCCTATGGGTTTGGATGAAGGAAGTTGTATTTTATATTATAAGTATACAAGTATGGTAATAACATAAATTTCATATAAAAAATTATGTACATTGTTTTACATGACCATTATAAGTAATGATGGAAAATGAATAATAGTAGTTCACAATGATCTATTCTACCATATAGACAAGCAATAACATAATGCCTCAGTTAATGGAATAGTTGAATTATTTGAGTAATTAAATTAACCAAAATAATATAACATTATATTTAAGACATTATGGTTATTATATAATAATAGTTTATTAATAACGGATGTATGTGTTTGAAATATAATAAAACACTCAGTTAGGTGTGTTACCTCTTATTTGGAGAAAAAAATTTCTATTACTCCAAATGCTTCATCGAAAAGAATTTTGACACAAATAAGTATTATAAGATGATATTGGAGAAGTAGGGAAGTGATTGGGTAGGTTTTTTTTTACATATTTTTTATTTATTTATAAAGAGCATAGGATTTGGGTGGCTTTTTATAATTGAGTTGAGTGAAACACTTGTAATATTGAAATATAAAAGGGTATTCCTAGGTTTTGATAATAAAAAAAGGAACTAAAATGGGTATGTATCCATATTTATAGGTTATATGGTATAAAAATATACATTACATGATTTTTTATATTTTTCATGTTTATTTTACTCAAAATAAATTTACATTAACCCTTATTATTCTTATTTTTACCATAATCTATGTAAAATATTTATTATGTTATTAATATTACTATTATAAAAAAATTCTATTTGAAACTTTATAAAAATTAAATATTCTAAACATATAAATAGTTATTCTAAATTATATTCAATGAAGAGATAATTTTTAATAAAAAAATTAAACATTCAAACAAGATTAGAATGTGATATTCAAAATAAATATTGGTCAAAAACATAAAATATATTTATATAAAAAATCAACATGAACATGATTCATATGAAATACATTATATTAATTGATATATTAATTACCAAATTTATCTTTTAAAATCACCATAAAATATAATTTATTTTTTATATTAATTGAATGAAAATAAAGTTTGTTTATAAAAACATATAATTTTACTTTACCTATATAAAGTTCCATTTACAAAATTTATCAAAATAAAAATCTCGGATACATTCAATATTTTTATTTCAAAAATAAATTTATATTATTTAATAATATTTTATAAAAGGGATATAAAATAATTTTTAAATATTAGCACAAAATGAGATAATACTTTCTTTATAAAACAAATATTAATTTTAAGCCTAAAATTTGAATAATTAATAAATCCATTCAATATATTATATTATATGAATGATAAACAATTTACATAATATTGAATATATAAATTTCATTAAAATATTTTATAAAAAGTGATTTATATAATTTATTGTGGGAAAACATGTTTTTGAAAAAAAAAATTATTGGATATAGATTTCCTTTTTGTCAAATTATTATTATTTTTATTTATAATTAATTGGTCAAATTGTTTTTATTAATATATATATGTTTAAAGCATATATATTTCTTATTTTTGTTAGACCTATTTGAATGCACAATTCCAATGGCTATGTGATTTTAGTGGCCTTATGTTAGGAGAAAAACCACACTTTATTGGATCATGAATGAGTTATCCTATCATGTTAAAACATGTGGATTTGGAATTACATTACTATTTATGTTTATTTTACATTAATAGTGACAACAAGACCTCAATGATAATTCACCCTCGGATAGTGATAGATCCTCGGTGACAACCACCACTATGATTGTAATCAAGATCAATCTGATAAATAATCATAGAAAGAACATAAAATACACTAGGCATGATGTAGATAATTTACCATTTTGTGAGACGCAACATTAGGAAGATCCTATGAATGGTTCTCACACTCCAAGCCCAAATTTATACCCAAAAATCTTTACGATGGGGTTTCTGACTACTCATCTACTTCTCGAAAAGAAAAATGAAATCATAGATCCCATTGTTCAATCTAAGGATTCACTAGAATAAAAAACAATACCTATAATAGATAGTTTGATCTATTAATATGGGTCCCATAAGTGTCTCACTAGAAAACTCATTATCAACCAATGGTAATAGAGGGAATGTAGTTGAGGGAATCCCTTCAATTCCATGGGTAAAAATTTGGATTATCTAGTATAGAAAAAGAGGGTCGAGGTGGGATATATTTAATGAAAAAATAGGGTATAGGATAGAGCCACATTAAGAAGATAGATATATAAACATCCTACCCTTCCTTGGGAGTATAACATCCCACATTTGGACTACGATCGATTCACCTCACAATCTAACATGCCAAACAAAACAATGTGGACTACCAACCATTAACCATTTAATGTGGTTGGTACTCTCCTTGCATATTTGATGGTTTTATAGATTAAAAATAATTTAATACAACCTATATAGAAGTTTTATGTGGAATAGATGGATCAAAGAAAATACACTATAAGAATTCAAAAACATGTGCTTAAACTCAATCAATTGGACGAGAAATCATCTATATCATCTGGAAAACTAATCCTTATAATTCAAGATAATATGTGGAACACATTAGAAGCATAATGGATTTAATAATTTATTATTCATTCCAAAAATTTAAGGACCATATTTTTTTGGTATATCTAGATGATCTCATGATCTACTTCTAGCTTGGTTGATCTTCATATTCTTTATATCATCCAATTCATCTAAATATATTCTGACTAAAAATTGATTTTTTATTCAAAATGCTTAATAAGAGAAACAACAACCCTAAATAAACTAGGGATTTTTGAAATTTTAAATTTCAAGGACATACCCTTAGAAAAAATCACAACAATCAGTTCGAAATAGACCCAAACATAAGTAAACGCCCATCTGACCCTGAGTAATGCACCCTTGAGAAAGGGAGTTTGCCACAAAGATGGCCTCTGTTTAGACATCATGAACCATGCAACCCTAACTAATCCTCAATAGACACATCTGGACCAGATAATTCAAATGCCAAGGTGGGACTGCTTCACCTTGAAGACCTCAAACCATTGTTTCCGAGTTCAATTCGACTTTAGCAACCATCAGTGCAATATTCTTACAAATCTCGACACTAAAAATAAAATCTCTCACTTCTATTCCCAAAGAACTCTCCAGGAAATAACAGGTGATGGAGGCCCCCAAAACTGATCTATAATAATTATTCATAAGCCCACCTCCATACTTATGGTCATTCATAAAGGTTCCAACCACATTAAAATTAAAACCACACCTCGATGGCCACTATGCAATCCCACTTCCACGTGATCTGGGTGGGTTTACTAGAAATTTGAGGAGACTATAAAAGATGGGGGTGCATGCCACCATTAACCAAAGAGACTTAATCATGTAACAACACCATAAGTATAATCTATAAATAATAAATTGTAGGGATCCTCTCAATCCTTGACTTGTTTCATAACTCACAAAGTGGCCAGCTAAAAACAATGAAGATTGTGGTACACACCATGGACTCCAGCTCCTGAGTTTACACACTCTAAACCCCATGTTGGATGAATTCTATCATGGAAGTGCATGAAGGATCAAGTTAACCCAACTGGGCTAATGAATGACAATTATTGGATCCCAACTTTCTCGAAACAAACAACTGATAACTGATTCTCTTTTAGGAGACGAGAAACAAAAACATTTAGAAGAAAATTGAATTTTTTTTCAGTGCACATTATCCCCCATAATAATGTATTGGTTCATAAGCCTCCAATCCAAATAAAATAATCATTGTGTGAACCTCCTTATACAACAAGTTGGAGGCCCACTCGTCCCAAAAACCGCTCAAAATGAATAGCTTCCTATAAGAATGTCCACTGAAAAACCCCACGATATAACAAAAAAACAGCACCGGTCATCCACTTTTGAGAAGATAATTTAATTAAAGGTGAAAGCTATTCCTGATTCATAATGCACTTCATAAGAAGGGGAATGTTGCTATCCTCATTAATAGCGAAATCATACATGGTGTATCCATGAAAGAGAATATTATCATCCACCCAGTTATCATTCATAAAATTAATATCTCCTCTCCCAACCACACTGTGAGAGGCCCCATTCAGAATCTCTAAATAGAAAGGACAGTTTTTTCCAGGAAATAGATCTTCTACATATCCCAGTCCTCCTATAATTTCCCATATTTAGAATTTATCATCAGGGAAGAAAGAGATATTCCCTTAGTAGCATCCCAAAAGAGGTTGTCTTGTATGGCGTTCATGGAAGACGATACATGATGAAGGACTACTCCACCATCCTCAACCAATTTCTCCAGATGACCACGTGAATCCCAGTGATAGTGGCCCGATTCATTGGCATACCAAAAAAATTTATTCACAATTATCTCCATGAGACAAATGTTCCCTTTGGGGGGTTATGATTTCAAGAACATGCATACAGATATAATCCAGAAAACTATTGATCTGAGAGATATGACCAAAAAATGATAAAAACCTTCTCTTCTAGATTATAATCATGCGATAAATATTTTTCAGCATCCACTCAAAGAACAACTTTCTCACTCGACCAAAAGTTATAGGATCCATGAGATACATCATTGGAAACATTTTCCACTAAATTAATGAGGTATCATAAACCGACATAATCCCAATAAATTTGTGAATATAAGACCTCCTTACATTCAAGAATATAATGATATATTCTGAAAACATTAGTAGAGAGAATGTACCAACCGAAGAACAAGAATGATAGGGAATGCTCTTCCTACCAGCCAAGGCATTGAACAAATTCTTAAACATTGCCTCTTAAGACAAGAAGAAAATATTGGGAGACAAGGGATTTCCATGCCAAACCCCTTTAACACTTTTGATCAAATTGAAACACTTCCCCAAAAGAGAAACTGTTATCCGCAGAGAAGAATAGCATTGGAAATATAGGTCACAAACCCATTCATGGAAACTGTGTTTTATCGTGGTCTGAATAATGAAGCTCTACTCCAATTTATTAAAATCATTAATGATGTCCACTTGAATAATGGTGTTGGAGCCAATCACCCTACTGTTAAAATCTTATTCCATTTTTTAGAAATATTAATCACTCAATGGATACCCATAACTTTTATAATGTCATGTTGTTACTGGGATATGGGTTTTGGGATAACCCTATCCAATATTCTAGAAATCATGTTTGCCGAAATCTTGTATGAATCATTACACAACGAGACGATTGGTCCTTAATTTTGGGTACCAAAATCATTGTGGAGGAACATGTACAAATAATTAACACACCTCCCAAGAAGAAATACATAATCACCTCAGAATCCTAAGACCCCAAAAAATCCCATGCTACTATATAGGATGGATTCATAAAACCATCCAGACCAAGAGTGTTTTCCAGGGACATGTTACAAATAGTTTCCTAAAACTCAACCACATCCGGAAGAGAATTGGGGATATCATTCAGACCTTCTCAAATTCATGGGTGAATCTCATCCTTGATGGTACATGCCCCTTTGAAACTGATGTATCACCATGCAGGCTGCCTGCAAGGAGTGACTTGAAGTGGTCAGAGGCTATCCGACTGTCAACATCAATATTAGCAGAATAAGAACCATCTACAATAATAATTTGGATCTTCATTTACTGACATTCTCTAACACATGAATGAAAAATGCAGAGTTATTGTCACCCTCTTTCAACCATCTAATCCTTGAGCACTACATGTGATAAATTTCTTCCACCAACAACCTATAAGCCAATAATTCCATGTGTGTTTCGGATTTCAATGACTAATGGAAGGGTCGCACATACTATGTTGTTGTGTATTATTCAAAAAACATCAATTGAGGATGTAAATGTAGAATTATGGAGATTAGATAGTCATAATCCTCTCCTCCATTTGATATTTGGGTAGATTTTATGAATTTCGATAACATTCACAATGTTTGGAAGAGTCGTTATAGTGGTCCATGTAGTGTTCTTAGAAAATACAACATTACAATCCCTTTTAAAATATTATAATGGAAATATTAACAAGTGATGTGTAGACTACGACCCTACAGTTAGCCCTTCATTAGGAGAATCTATTATATGGGCCTCACCATTACCCTCCTCGTTGTGAGCATGCTTCCCAAGAACCCCCATCATAGCCAGGAAAACACAAAACCATTTAAATACGAAATTAACTTTATATACTCTTCATGAATACATATTTACTACACCTCTTAATCCATACCATATAATAAAACATCCTGGCCAGACTAGAATATTGGGGATCTCAATAGGTTGGGAAAAAAATCTTATCGACAAATACATATAACATAGGGTGCTTTGGAAAAACATCAATGATTTCTTTAATTTAAAATAGTTTCCTAATGTTCATGAAGAATATTTCATATTAATGTATATTATCTTACAATATTGGATACAAATGTCTTTTCCAAAAAAAATTTGTTGCTAATGAATTTATGGAATAAAATCTGGTTCTAGGATGAGGATCATAAGAGTATAGTGATTTTATGGATTGTAAGATGGATTGTCACACCCAAAATATTATTTCAGCAGAGTTTAGCCGACTGTAACATCATTCGATTACCATTCCCTCTCTAGCCTCCCCACTAGCATTACAAACATCCATGTCATTGTATAATAGGCACAAATGATCCCATAAAACTCATAATTTTCTACTAGTGTCAAAAATGTCTGGAAATCTCAGTGACCTCATAATACCAAAATTTATAAGACACTGTACAAATTTCCCCATACTAGAATATTACACCAATGTAGATTAAGATATGCATATTCCTATACTATTTGGAATATGGATCTTTGTAAAATACCTAGGGATAAGCTATGCCACATAACCCCTTCTAGATCCTCTATACATTGTCACCAAAGGAAGGTCAAGTATCATACTAGATGGAATGATGTAAGATCCATTATATCTCAATGAAATGTTAATTTCACTAAAAATGAACATCAAAAATATCTTTGGGTAGAGTAGTAACATTTTTCGTAGGTTGTATCATTTTTTAAATCTATGAAATGGACAATATTTTTTGATGATGTCGCTCAGTCACAAGATCTCATCACTCAACTGTCATTTAGTAGGGCTTGGTCCTAAACATTATATTCTCTGTCTAAGCCTCCTAATCAATATTTTAACATGGTAAGCACAAGACATGACTATGTTCCATATAAAATCTCATCCTTTATAATCCCTATTTTAGTGTGATTTATAGAGGAATGGACTATCTGCCTTGAACAGATGAATGATATGTTGAGGAACCATTCTATTATACTATCATGACTCTCAAAATGTGATGTGCTTCACTTGGAAATGGAGTTACAAAAGTATTTAATCTTGATATAAAATATCCCTCTCTATTTAGGGAATTATATAGATATTGGTGACTCCTATCAAATAGAGGAAAATGAGCGGGTAGAATTCCCTAAAATCATCTAAATCCTCGAGGAATATTATGGTACCAATAACTGAGTGAAAAAATTCCAACTTTATAATATTGAATAGTTAATAGTGTGGAAATATATTTTTTTATTGGTCACCTGTAGGGAGATCCATCTTATCCAAACCTGATTCAACCATAGTCTAGGGGTTATGAAACAAAATCTGACCGCTACAACTAATAATTTAGCAGTATGATAAATTCATACTAAGGCCACATAAAATGATATAGATAGATAAGTATCTAAATAAAATAATAGAAAATATGGATTTCATGATTGTCTCCCAAAATACTTTCTATAATGGCATATTTTGGAGTTCCTGGATCTATCTATAAGTAGTGGTTCCTATTCATATAATCAGCACCTCAAATACATAATAAATGATCAATTTGAGGTACTCCATGATGATTATTTTCCCTTACAAATGCTTTAATCTCACTACCATGTTATTGGGTATTAAAAAGGGATGTTATGGAGCTATAGAACAATTGGGTCTAGTGAATCAATTCCCTGTAATTATTTATTATCCACAATAGTGAATCATTCAGAAAAATTACAGGATAGTTTCCTCCACAAAATCTAGTAGTTGGATCAAAAAAACTATATCTTTGGAATCATTTCATAGTCCCATAGATGAATTAATGATTACATATTGCATCATAATACTATATTTTATAGGGATGGTTGAAGCCACAAAGGTATAATCATATTTTGTACCAATAGTTCATTCCCGTTGTTATTGTCCTGCAAAAAAACCATACCTTTTGGATAATAGTGCTAACCCTATGAAGATCTAATCCTAATAACTATTTTGATAAAAAAATGTTTGGTATCATCATAATAAATCTCATAAGATTTAATAATCATCTTTTGTCCATATGTCCTCTTTTGGGACATACTACCTCTTTTAGGAGACCAACATTAACGAACTATAATAAAGTGAACTATTCAATCTGTGTATCTGTGGGAGACAGGTCCTTCATTTGATAGTCTGTTTTTTAATAAAAAATTGGATTTGAATAATCCCTAACTTATCATTCGAAATGGTTTATCCACTAGAATTGATCAATTGTACTAGGAGAATCATTCACTGTAGAAGATTCATAGATTATGTTGATCAGTGGTGTCATTAAATTAGACGAGAAATAGTGATATGTGGATTTATTAAATTAAAACCATTACGTGTTCTCATTTATATAAAAGATAAATATAGGTCTTAATCTTGAATTCCCTGATATACATTGAAATTTTATAAAAATAATTTAAATATTTTGATACATTTCATTTCAACAAACACCAAATACATATTTTTTATATAAATTAAATATGTTTGATATTGTATGAGTAAAACACCAAGTTAGTATTGCACTAAACAAAATAGTTAAGATATATTTTCTTATTTGAAACAATGTGTTTATCTTTTGTTGAACATAATGACTAATTTCATAGATACCTCATTCTACACACATGGCTGGGTTTTAATGCCTTTTAATGGATAACCTAATTAAAACCTAATATTTTGACACATTTATAAATATAATTTTCCAAAATAAATATCAAATTTTAAATTTTAATATCAAATTTATCATAGGGGTATTTTTTTTAATTTTACTATGACCTTTCATTATTCTATGAATCCTTGAAAATACGACATATTTGTTAAAACTTTCTTTTTCATTTAAATAATTATTAATGATAAATTATTTTTCAAAATGGGTTTTAAAGTCACAATATATAAATTATACATCTATTAATCTAATTTAGATCATTGAAATAATTTTTATATATTATTTTAAAAATAAAAAATTATTGAACATTTGAACATTTGTACTTAAAAAAATAGTTTTATCACCACATCAGTGAGATTAGCGTTAAATTTATTATAGCCACTTTTGTGAATTTAGTTTGAAAAAATGTACCAATATGGTTGAAATATCTATTGTTTTTATAGTATAAAAATATAAACATATTTTATGAAAAAATAGTTGTTAATGTGTATAAAATTAATTAAAGTGATTATGTAAAATTAATCTTAACAAGGGATTAAACATTAAAATGAAGGGCCAAAATAACTATGAAAATTTCCCATAATACCTTAGATGACCATTTTTCAACAATATAAATCTATAAATATAATTTTATAAGGTATTGGGATATTTTTATATAAATTTTCCATTTTGAAATAGTTACGTAATGAAAAAAAGAAACTTTCCGTACATTTATGATTTATAAGACAATGAGATATAGAAAAAACCATATATTTTATGTTATATTTATTGGTTTGAAATAATAATGAACAATTATTATCATAATTACTTATTATTAATTTTCATATATGAATTAGTCATATCAAACACTTAAAAAATGCTAATGCATGGATTATTTAGTTAGTAATCAAATAAAATAAATGATACAAAAAACATTAAAAGTAAACGAAATTTAATGAATTATTATTTTCGATTATTTATTAGATTAATTCATTATGTTAAATATATTTTAACTTAGTATATTTGAATTCCAATATTTTTTTGATATTTTTTATAAAATGAAACTTAAATAAATAATGTCAAAATTGAAATTATAGTTATTTTACAACAAATTATATTTCATTAAAAGACTAAAATTCAATAAGGAATCTAAATTCCGAAAGATTATTATTATTTATTAATTAATATAAAATATTATATATTAATGGAGGAAATTATCTTTTATAACAAACATATGTACACCAAAATAGTAAAATCATTGTTTCCACGGTTTGGGTTATAATAGAGCTTCAACACATTACATGGGTTTGTTTTAAAATTAATATTTGTGAAATATGATATTTTTGTTTTTTTCAATTCGATATCATATTTAAAATTCATTGGGATTATAGTTTCTAAAAAATAGTTCTTTAATTTACCATTAATGGTTAAATTAAAAAGGTTGGAAAAAAAGTTACCTAAATAAAAAAATGGAAAATATAAGGAAACATAGTGCCGAAAGTACAAAATTATTATAATGCACTTATTTGTGTGTATTGGATATTTTTTAAACAATAAATTCAATTTAATCCATTATTTGTTTCATTTTTCAAGCACATGAGGTATGGTATTCTACCCATTAATGCATATCATTCCGTATTTATTAGAATTTCACTCCTCCTACACCATAAAAAATAATTAACTCTTTTCATTACTCACACATACCAATATTGTTTTTCTCATCCAAAATATTCCCAAATAGTTTCCCTATATCCCCACCCCCCCCGCATCCTATCACCATCCATTTGGAACCAATGTCATCCAAGTAATCTCTTTGGTGAAAACCAAAAATGAGTTTCCCAAAAAAGAGGTAGCATCCTGCTTCAAGACCCATTTTTTTATTTTCATTTTCCACCTCAGGAATTATTCTTATTCCATAATTATATAATAAAATCTGTAACATCAAAAAAAAATTACTCAATGTTTTTGACCTAAACAAACTCTTAATTCCATCAAATGGGTTACAAACTTATTATTAATGTGTACGTCGAAATACCACCTCAAAAAATGATATAGTTCATTATTCCATTACAACTGATAGTGGATGAGAATAATTATTTAATATATGTTTATATATATCTATATATATGATAACCATGATATATTTATACATTTGTTATAAAATATTATAACTTCTATTGTTGATGTGTGGACTACTACCTCCTATAATTGATGCGATTCGATGACACATTCATGGAATGTATTTTTTACGGTCTTAGTAAACATATATTATATATGAAATAATAAATATAATAAATTTATTATATATAAAAATATATTTAATTTACATTCATTCTTCCAATATGATATAAAAACATAAATAATGTTCATGCATACGTACAACCAATAGGTTGCATAAATAGTGTATTTTGTTTAATAGTTATATGTTATTTAGATTAATATAAATAAATATATAATAAATATATATTATATTCATATCAGGTTTTAAAATATTTAGATCATGATATATCAATTATAACTAGAAAATTTATAAAAGTAATACAGAAGAAGAAAACAAAGCAATTATTTCCCTAAACATAACATTAATATTTAGTTATTAATAAACAAAGAATATAAATTCGTAATAAAATCATATACAAAATTATATATATAATTATTATTTTTAGTATACCTAAAATAAATATATATTTTTTATACATGAGTTTTTATTGAGTATGAATAGTGTCAGGACTTAAGGTAAGGGTTTTCTCATCACACTATTATTTTCCAGGAGACACAAGCCATATTCACCTACAATTTGTTACATGTCCTGTCTTTATGTAGCATGGATGTATTATATGATTTCTATATATAAATTTATGCTTATTTACATATCTTTTTTTATATCTATTTCACGGGGTTTATGGTTCAATGGTTACTAAATCGGTAAAGTAATTTTGTCTCAATTTTAATTCTTGGAGAACATTCCATGTTCTGAAAATATATATTTCTATGGGGTGTATTTACTGAAATATGACATATTATATCATGAACATAATTCTATTCATGATATTTTATGCTTTATGAAATTTAATTTTCTAATATGAGGAGAAAAATTCAAAGTTACCACATTTTAAGAGTTAAATGAAACAATTTAATCCATTATCTATTGTGTTTATGATTAGGTTCCATTGATGAAATATTCTTATCAATATCTCAAAATTACTCTTCAATATTAATATTATCTACTATGTGTTTATTTATTCATTTTATAATACCACTTTTCCACTATTTGGTACTTTAGATATTTATAAATAATTATGAAAAGTTTACTTTTTCAATTCAAATATATGTTCTTCGAAACACATGTTTTCTAAATATGTTTCTTAAATTATTTTTCAATTATCTAGATATTCTTAAAAGAAAATTTTAAACCGTGTTATATTTTTTTAAATATGGTATTAAAAGGAATAGTTATTTTCATTTTCCAATCATGTCACTATTCAAATTGTTAATGGTGCAAATTTAATGTTTGACATATAAAAAATTTCCCTCTATATTTACCTTAATTTCTTTTAAGAATCATTTTTATGTCTAATTTAAAAAAAATCGTAATGTTATATATTTTTTTCAAATTAAATATATTTTCATTGAATAATATTTTCAAAATTTATTCATGGTTCTTTTATAAGTATTCAAATAAAAAGGTTTTCAAAAGGTTTTCAACAGTCATCTATATGTTTTATGGTAATATGTTTGAAAACTATTTTTATTGATCATTTTTTTTGTTTTCAAGGAAAATTTTTTTTAAAATTTTTTATGTCCCCCGTTATAGTTTTTAAATTTATTTTCAATGAAAAATTATTTCAAAGGGAATTATGTATTAAAACTAATTTTTCAAATGGGAGTGGATATATTCTAGAAGAGATGTTTTTAATTAAATATTAAATATTAAATTATATGAAAAGTATTTCTTAAATGGTCTTATGAAATGTATTTTCAATGAAATCATATTTAACATAAAAACTATTCCATGTGATCTACCAAAAACATTCTCCATATTAGATGACATAATTTGGTAATGATTATTAATTACTAAGGACTAGATCTGTGAATACCATTTATATTTACTCATGAATTTTTTCTGTTTTTATGGAATGATATTTATGAAACCTATTTCTCTTCGACAGGTTATCTGATTTTGAATCCTGATATCTTTCATGGGTTACTATTTGTGAAATGATTATGTGACCAATATTGTTTACATAATAAATGATGTGTTGAACTTTTAAGGATACCCATTTTTTCTTATGGGTTATGGTATGATATTTATAAAACCAAAACATTGATATGGGTATTGACTTGATGAATGTTTATTTATATTATGGAAAATATATATATAATTTAATTATGAAATGGGGGGACCTCTATCACTCAACTGTGATTTGGGTTACGATTTATATCTTGTCAGATAATGATGAGAATCTATTTTACTGGGTTGATATTTTATGGGAGGATTGGGAGACCTAATACACAATAAGAATATAGGGAAACACAATACTCTATGAGATTATAGGGAAATGAGGACTACTATGAGAATTTGGGGAATCCCAAAACACTATGGGAAGAATGGGAAACCTAATGACTTATAAGGGAATGACTGAAACTGGGGATAATGGTGTGTCCTTCCAATTAGGATTACATCCCATAAAGTTTCCTAGAATGTTTTGGGAAACATTTCATAACATAAATGGAATAATGTTACATGTTTATGTTTATTCCATAAATCAAATTTCATACGCATTCGTCATTATCACATGGTTCATATTCATGATTATCATACGATCCTTTACATATGAACAACCAATTTTATTCCATGTCATAAGATTATGGCCTTTTTGTAGAGTATGATATTAAAATGATATGATCATGTTACTATACACTTATAAACTTTTAATATTAACATATTTCCATTATTTACCATTACAGGTAATTCGAGATTACTGTATTATTATTTTTCATCCACAATTTATGATGGATGGTTTTATGTAGGAGTACTAAGGGGAATATCATTATGTGATATTTAAAATATCTTTGACCAAATGAGAATTTTTTGGTCCACATGTCGATATATACTAATATTTTATGATCCTTATGATTATATTTTTGTAGTGTGTTGAATATTCATAGAATATGATGTATTGTCCATGTATGATAAGACTGGGTCCCAGTAGTTGGTATCAATGTAACAGGGCACTCACATTTGGATATAATGATGAGAAAACATCAGTGAGATCCCTGGTAATATTTATATGGATATTTCTAGGGATGTCATTATGGATACGTATTAGGATGAGGAGAAGTATATGAAAATGTCATTAAAATTTGTTAAAGGGCAGAGTGAGTGGTTTCCTACTATTATATTACTATCTAGATACAACAAGTGGATGTGGCTCTAAAACAAAATTACCTCATAGTAACTCCAAAATGATACATCATGCTTTACTCGAGCAGATCATAATGCATGAAAATGGGCCTTGATAAATGCATGGTTTGACACGCTTAGGGGATATGATTTGTGAATTAAAAAACTCATTATAAACTCTCATTAAGTATTTAAGGATTATATGCCTATGAATAACCAATAATATTATTAATCTTTAACATATTTAAGAATTAAAATCCCAGATTTATATATCTTTTCTATTATTTTTTTCATGATTATAAGTTTTTACATTTTGATAAATGATTCTCACATTATGATTTCTAATTTTATTCAATGGATGTATATAAGGGTAACTTGGAGATCATTGAATGTTTCATATGTTGAAGTTATGGGAGTTACAAAAAATAATTGATTTTTAGATTTGCATGAAGTTAATTCAGAATGTGGTATGAGTATTAGGTATACTGCTGAAGATAAATATATTGTGAATAATATGTGGAAGGTTTGTGATGTTATAATATTTTTTACTTGAAATGAATAAATCATGATTATATTAAGGATTATGCACCTTAATAAATCATAAATATTTCATATTCTATATATTTTAATTAATGTTTAATATGATGAATCATGAGTAGTAGTTTATGAATAATATTGGATGAATGAATTATTTATATTTATAATTTAAATATTATCTAATGTTTATCATTGAATGTATATTTTTTTCATTATAATATTGCAACAAAATATATAAAACAATACATTGAATGGTTTTGAAGAGTTATAAAATTGATCTAATGGAAACATGATATTTTTATTATGGGAAATTCACCATATATAGAATATAGAAGAATGATTTTAGATTGGATAAAGAGTTTATTGATTTGTATAATGAAAATGGGATATTATCAATATCCATAGAACTGATTAAATATTTTTTAACAAAGTGGATTATATTATATATGATGAAGACTACAGCTTCTTAATTTATTGAATAGATCTAGTAATATTTTGAATTATGAAGCATTCATGTTTTCTAAAAATATTTATTATCATTATGTTTATTTCCTTCTTTCAATAGAATATACAAATTACAATATTCTTTTTTTAATGTGAAAACTGAGAGATACATTTTTATGTATGGGGGATCAATGTTATGATTATTTTTTTGACCTTATTTTATAATTATTTGGATTTTCATCTCTTGGAAGGGTTATATAGTTTACCATTATTGGAATGTTCATGTTATACATTAGATGAGTTTTTTGAGAATAAATTATTATCTCACCTTATGTGGATTTATTAATATTAGATCACACACCCGACCAAATTTATATAGATGGTAACTGATGACATATGATATACCTAATCATGGATCTCATGTTATTTTAGTGCATTAATAATGAAAAATTATTTATACTTTTTGGGGATGGAGGTGAAGTAAAATTTTGTCAGGACATAACCAACGGGTGATATTTTACTTACAAAAGGGAATGAAATCATGTTTTTTATATCCTCATGAAAATTCATCATCTATAGGTAATGGATCATGAAACCAAAATTTTATCCATGTACTTTATTTTCTGATTAATCCAATGAACCATTAGATGATTTAATATTTAAGGTTTTTCATTGTTAACTTTCTCCTATACTTGTACTCCATCACGCTATCTGAACATGGTAGTATATTTTTCTAATATTTCATATGTTTTCACTCACAAATTATGTTCTCCATCATGGAATCCTAGATATGGGTTACTTTTTGTAACTATTACGGTTATAATTTTCCCTTTCAAATGATTATTTATTATTAATTAGTATAATGTGGGTTACGTAGAAGGAACCTTATAGTATTAAACCATTTATAACACAACCCAACTGTGAAGAAGAAACTCATCAAATCAAGGGATCAATGCAACCTTCCTAGATTTTAGGGAATTTTTTAATTAATTTATACTTATTGACATTTCTTATTTCATACCAAATTGGATATAGTTCTTTATAAGAAATCACTATGTATGACTTGTTCGTTACACAACACCAATTATATATTTCACTAATTGTAACACTTATATTATCTTTTGGTACATACAACACTATTTCTAGATTTTGTTGCTCATAATATCACTTTCTTTCAGTTTCTATCACTAAACTGAAGGCCCAGTTTAACTGCCTTTAAGTGACACGCCAACATTGAATCTAAATTACGAAGCATTAATAAATTTTAATTTTTTTTTAAAAAATAATTTTTTAGTTTTTAATTTCATGATTATATTTGAATTATTTTCTATTAATTTTTATAAAAGATTTGTTTTTTTTATTTTAGAAAATACTACATTTTAGATTAAAATTTTCATTTTTTAAAATAACTATTACTGTTAAATTTTATAATAAATTTGTTTTGAATGTAAAATATATCAATTATTTTCCATTTAATCCAATTTATCTTATTTTAGTAATTTTATATTTAATTTAGATATAAAAAAAATTAAACATCTCAAAAATTTTATATTAAAAGCATGATTTCATGGCACGTCTTTAGGATTAGCATTAAATACAAATTCGGAACATCTGTGAAATTAATTTTAAAAACTAGACTGAAACTATTCTTATTAGCATGATATTTATAATCTAAGAAGATAAAAATAATTTTTCACTAAAACTAATAGTGAAAGTGATGAATATCAATTATAGTGATTAAGGTAATCTTTATTTTAACAATGGAGTAAAAATTAATCTTAAGGACCAATATTTCATAGATAGTTTTCCAGAAAATATTTTATTCCAATGTTTCATATTTATCAATTCATGGTTTTAATTCAATGATTTTCTAGGATAAAATGATATATCAGAGCCATAGTTCACATGTTATGTAAGGGAAAAGGAAAAAATGAAACCTTCTTTACCCTTAACATATCCAAAATGATGAGATATAGGAAAAACAACATATTTTCATTTATAAATATCTTTTTGAAATGTAAATGAGTATTTTTTATCATAATTATTAATAAATAATTTTTATAAGAAAATTATTTAAATTAAATGCTGGACAAATGCTAATGCATGGATTATTTAGTTAATAAAAAAATATCATAAATTACGCTAACATCATTAGAAATAAAGTAAAATTATTGAATTATTATGACACATTATTTTTTAGATGAAAAAACCATCATACAATGATGTTAACCTAATAGATTTTAATTCCATTAAATTTTTAATATTGTTTCATATTAAAATTAAATAATTAATGCCCAAATGAAATTAATGTTATTTTACAATAAATAATTTCTTCTAATTATATATAAAATAAATGAAAATAATAACATCTAAAAAGTGATTTTTAAATGTTATTAAATATAAAATCTGGTATTTTAATAAATGGGATTATATATTATAATGATTTTATGGACCACTAAAAAGTAAAAACAGTTCTCGTATAGTTCGAGATAAAGTAGTGTTTTTTCTCGTTACATAAAATTATTTGAAAATTAATTACCAATTCACATTAGATATTTTTTAAAATTATATATAATATTAATAATTTAGTGTTCTTGTATTTTTTTAAAAAAATTGACAACTAACTTTATTCTTAATGAACAAATTACACATGTTAAAAAATTAGATAACTAAATAAAAAATCAAAATGAACCATTTAAGGAATATTAATGACTAAAGAACAATATAAATAAAATGCATATTTTTTTTTGTGATTTGGATAATTTGTTATAACATATATCCAATTTGATTAATTTTTTCCATTCTAGAAGCACATGTAGAAAGGGGTAGCTCTCATTAGTGCATAGCTTCTGTTAATTACAAGAATGCCACTACTCTGTAAAAATTCATTCCGACTTCCATTCTAAAAATCTCTAAAGCCACTTTTTTCTTCCAAACTAAAATAATATTTTTCTCCAAACAATAATACCTTAATTCTAGAGTCATTATATTGGGAATAAATGAATACAATTAATCTTTTTTCTTAAGACCAAAATGAGTTACCAAATGAAGAGTTTAAATCCTTCCTAAAGCCCCATTATTTTATTTTCATTCTAAACCACCCCAATAATAAATATTCAATTATTATATAATATCATAAACATCATAAATATTCCAATATTTTTTTCTAAGAATTATACAGAAAATTACACACTATTCCATATAATTGATAATAAACATACCATCCTAGTGTATGGCAAACTACCACCTCATGGAACGATGTTGTTCATTTTTCCATTACAACAACTCAAAGATGGAAATTATGATGGGATTGATATTTTATATTATATATATGTTATTTATTTTTTATTTTTGCTTCATTAATTAGTATATTAAAATAACCTTCATTCATTCCATTATGTGTAAATACCATAACTTCATTTGCGGAAGTGTGCGGTATTTCCCCCTCTAGGTGATGTGTTTTGTTAACACATTACAAGGAATGAATTGAGGTTTTTTATTAAACATATATTATATATTGGAAATAATAATTGTACTATAATTATTTTATATATTTATATTCATGCACCATATTTAAATTCTTTTTTTAATATAACTGTAACATGGGAACATCGTGCATGCGTACATATGACATATCATCCCCATGAATGGTGTATTTAGTTAATAAGTTAATATTTTAAATATTAATATATATAATTATAAAAACAAATATTTATGATATTTATATCATTTTTTAAATTCTACATATCATGATATAACTATGAGGAACATAAATTTAACAAATCAAAACACAAGATAAAACCAATTCAATTATTTTCCCAAATAGAAAATTAATATTGAGTTGTTAATAAACATGAAATAATATTTCATAATCAAAAAATATATGGTATTACATAAAATACTGTGGTTTTGTGAATAATTTATAATAAACATAATCTTATTAATTTTTTGGTTTTAACAATATACGAAGAAATTACAGACTTTAGGTAAGGGTGCTCTCATCTCACTTTTATTTTCAATGTGACACAAGCCATGTAATACAACTATTTATTATATGTGGTGTTTTTTCTCAAATTTCTTAATTCAGGGATTATTATGCATAAATTTACTAGTTTTAACATACACCTTTTATTATATCTATATCATGGGGTTTATGTTTCAAATATTACAGAATCAGTAAAGTATTTTTATCTCAATTTCATTCATTGAGATTCATGAAATGTCTTGAAACTATATTTATGAATGAGGTTTATACACATTAATTTTACATGATATAAAATAAAAATTATTAAGTTTTTTTTATTTAATACTTCATGTGATTTCATTTTTTAACATGGGGAGATTCGTTCAATTCTACAAAGTGGTAAGAGTTTAATGAAACAATCTCATTGTTTATACAGATTATTTATTAAAGTGTTTTCATTGATGAAATAATATGATCCATATTTGAAAATCATTCATGGATAAAATTTTCCTATGGTTATTAATTATTTCTTCATTAATTTGTACCATTTTTTCTTTATTTGGTTCTTAATATGATCAAGATTATGTTTTTATCAAAATTTGACTTTATATCACATTTAAAAAAATTTACATTCTTTAAAAATGATGTTTTAATAAGAGTTTTAATTATTATCCTATGACATTGAAAGGAAAATTTCACCAAGTAATTAAAATTTTTAAATATTATTTTAATAGGAATATTCATTTCATTTTATGATAAATGTATTTTTCTATGATTTTAATGTTCAAAATGAATGTTAGGCATGTACAGACATACCTATCAACAAGAATGTAATTTCTATGATGTTTCCTTTGTATGATTAATTTAATGAATTTTTTCCATAATATTCTGGGATTTTTTTTAAATTTAAATTATTTTAAAAGAAAAAGGATATAATTTATTCAATCTTCTTTTATACATTTTTAGTGAAAAATGTTTTCAAAATTCTTTCATGATTCTTTTATAAGTTTTCAAGGAAACTGTTTTCAAAATTTTTTCAGTAATGTTTTATTGGTTTTCATGGAAAAATAATTTTAAATATTTTCAAGAATATATTTTATGTTTCATGGAAAATCATATTTAATTTTTTAAGATTCGTTTATATGTTTCCAAGGAAAATTGATTTTAAAATGTTTTCATGAATCTTTTATTGGTTTTCATTATTATTTTTAATGAAAATTATTTTTAAAATGATTTATATTTTGAAAATAAATTTTCAAGGATGAAATAATATATTCTTCAATAAATTCATTATATATAATGGTAAAAGTTATTTATATTAAATGACCTTTTGGAGTGGTTTTAGGAAAACAATTTCCGAATAAAGGCTATTTACCCGTAGAAATGTTCCATCTGATCATTCAAAATCCCTCTATATAAAATATGACATAATTTTATGTATTTTATTATTTACTTTTGATATGATACAAGGATAACATTCATATTCTTTCTTGAATGGTTTATGTTTTTTGTAATGATTTTTAGAATACCATTTTCACTTCCAAAAGTTGTATTATTTTCAAACCATCTTATTTCAATGGGTGATTTTTAGATGAAATGATTATGAGGTATATATGTTTAACATATACAATGATATGATTAAACATCTATAATACCGATTTCATTTCTTGGGTTATGAAATTATGATTCAGAAACCCATATATTTTTATGGGTCCTAATAGGATACACATTTTATTTTCATGTAGAACATATATGTATGATTCTATTATGAGATGTGTGGGACCGATATCTCCCTAAAAATAATTGTTTATTTATTTTTATCTCATTATATAATGATGGGAATCAATTATAGAGTCTACATCCACTATGGGAAGCTGGGAAATTCATTCCACTATGGGTATATGTGGAAACCCGATCCAATATGGAACTTGGGGAAACCCCATCCACTATGGTAATATGGGGAAACCTGGACCACAATGTTACGATAGGGATACCCAATCCACTATGTGATGATGGAAATCATGATCCATTATAATGAAAAGATTATGAATGGGGATAGTGGTGTGTCATTCAAAATATTTATAGTCCCCGTGATATACCCTAATATTGTTTTGATAAAAAGCATTGAATTATAGGTAATGATGTTATATGTTTATATATCAAAAAAATAGTGTGTATTATGCCATTAACATGATCACATGGTTTATTTTCATGATTATTTTAAGATTCATGTCGTATGAATTGAACATCATTATTTAATGTCTCGTGATTATGATCTTTTTATATAAGGTATGATCATGAAAAAGTTATGATCACATTTAGATACCCTTATGATTATGTTCTTTTTATGTATTTATTTAATTTACCCTAACATAGAATTGAATTTCACTCCTATATTATGTGTCCATTCCCCATGTTATGAACAATGTTTTTAATTAGGATTAATAAAGGGAAATATATTAAATGGACTTGTTGAAGATATTTCACCGAGTTAGAATATTTTTTTCATTTTTTTCAAATACACTAAAATTTAATGTTTAAAGAGAATTTATTTTTGTAATGTGATGAATATTCATCCAAAATTATTTAATATTATTGTATGTTAATCATACATCACAATACACCCCGAAATATTCTATTCCTCACTATTTCCTTCCAATGGGTCACTGTTTTGTATAAACAAGCTCACCAAAAGATTAACCATTTCCATAATTTCATAATGATGGAAAGAGTTTAAAAATTAATATGATCAAAATAATTAGGGAATTACAATACCCCACCATCATCATAGTTTAGATGAAAAATAAAAAGATCATTATATCTGTTGACTTCTTGAACCTCAATCACCATTGAGGAATATTTGATTCTTGACATCCTAGTGATATAGAAATTAAATGACATAACTAATGATATTTGTCCCCGCCAATCCTGGATGGGAACTCTAGATAAAACCAAGTCAGAATGTCTGCTAATATAGAATAACACAAAAAATTTAGGGAACCACATTTAATCATTTAATTCCAAGTGATTTTTTTTTAATTTTAGTAATGTTATATATACAAACCTGTATTCAGTGCCAAAAATAGTTAAGAAAATATAGGAAATAGGGTATATATTATGTGGATGAATGGTGATAAAATCTATCCAATGATATAACAATATAAAGGATCATGAGAATGTGATAACAATTATCTACTTCCATTATGGTTTAATGAATCCCCTTATTTTTATGTTCATTGTAACATCTAAGAACTCCATTGCATTGCCTCCAAATATATTGGAATAAAAATTGATTGACAAATAATAATGGATATTAATAAAATTCCCTCTATCAAAAAAATTAAGAGTATTTAGGCCTCTAGGGACCCATATCATACAAATTGTTATTTAGTGCTAATCACGATATTATGTGTAATCAAATTCTTATATTCATAATGAATGGAACTAGTTTTTAATGTTGTAAAAATTGCAGGACAATGTTTTTGGACAACAAGAAGTATATTTTACATCATTTAGTATTGATTACATATATATAAGGAAATCCTATAAATCATTTTCTAAAAACCCTAGAATAGTACATTGGTTCACAATAATAACATAAAAACTATATTTTTAGGGAAAATATCATGCACTACCTCATCTTCAAATTAATTTATATAGAGAAAAAATATTATTTCATTGAGAATACCTTCCTCTACAGGTTCTCATCTTTTCAAAAATTGGATGACTACCAGTATTATTAAAAGATCAATTGTGTATCATATGTTAATACATTAATCTATATTCTTGATTCCCACATAATGGCATGGAAATTCACATCATGAGTTATAATTCCATTCCATTTTTTCATCAGGATGGTTCTCCCATAATATGTCATGGGAAAAGTTCTAAAATATAATATTGATTTGTATTTGACCCTTAAGGAACTACCCTAGGATGTAAAAATTCCAAATAAGAACATTTTCTCTATTTATTAGGTCATGATGTGTTGGAACATTAATTTTCACGGTGCGTCTTGGAGCCCATCTGGTAAAAGAATTAACAACCCCTAATTAAATATGGTTGGTTTGGGAATAGTCTTTATCACTATAGTAAAATACATTACTCTATACACATTCCTTTTAATGAAATAATATAACAATAAAGGGCTCATTATAAGGCCTATATCATGTTTTTTTGATGAATCTTGATATTGGAATCCCCAGACTACATGTGATGGAATACATTGAACATGTCATCAAGTAGATCAAATTTAATTATGTCATTTGGAATCAATTACATGACACATTATTAGAAGAAACTCGTGAGTTGATCGATTAGTAACCTTCCCTTACAAAGGTGACTCAAGTCCCATAATCCTAGAATGACCAATATAAAGCCTAGGAAGTCCTATACGAATTCATTGCAGACCATGAATAACATATCATGGTCATTCCGATGGCACATTGGTCATTCATATACTATATCACTATTGAGGAAGAGGACTTTAAAATGAACTACTTGTTTCTTTGATCACTTTCATCAGGTCCCTCAAAAACCCAAGTTGATAAATAATCACTGGATTATGTGACCACATTTATTGAGTATCTCCTACACATGACCATCATTTTGGATCTATATTAATTATGGAATATCTATTAGAATGAAGTAAACTTTTTTCTCCAGTATTATAGAATCCTATATAAATACCTCTATTGGGATAACTCTCATAGATTCCGTATTTAATTCATCAATGGTAAAGAGCTACCTCTTGACATTCAAGAAGTGCATGTTAGGTGAAATTTTCCCATTAAGTAGGATACATGTTTTCCAAATTGATTCAAATATTGTGTACTTATTACCTACCATGATTAATGACTACATTGATCTTATCAAGAAGTTTCATGCACTCCATATCAATCAAATCATCGTGTATCACCCATTGGAGCTTCTCTATCACAAATTTTACTCTAAGGACAATTCATATGGGGTAAAACATTGTATCCCTCTACACACCAATAGAAACTCAACAATATTGGGTCATCTTAATTTCCACCTACCTGATCTTATTGTGTGAAAAATATATCCTCATAAAAAGTCAAAGTTTAGTACATGGTAAATTATATGATATCCTATATAATACATCAATTTGGGATCCATCCCATCATTCTCAAAGACAATGAAACCAATTTTTTCTACTTATCAAATGGTGTTATATAAAAAGTACAATTTTCAGTATAAGAACTCCTCTCCCTAACATGGGTAGGAGAATAGGTAAATTGATGTGTTAAAATATATTTCTAATATCCTATAAATTATTGTTGGTAAAACCAAAAATATTTTTCTTATTATTCTCCATAGTTACCTATTAGATAACAATTGGAAATTCCACCCTAGTGACTCTATACTCTCTAGTTTATCAGACCAATCAATGTTTTTCAAATACAACATTGGTTATCATAACATTTCATGGATGATTTTGAAATTTAGTTATATGATAATATATTTTTAATAAATATGAATTAGGTGGAATACCTAAAATAAATCACGCTTTACACAATAAATAACAAGGATGTACATTATAATTAGATGTAAAACCTATTCATAAAGTGTATCCCCTTTTCTATTTCATTTAGGGTGATATCGTATTGGACCTAAGGAAGATAAAGACCCTTAAAAGGTTCCATCACTTCAAGAACCTCAATGGGAAATAAACATAAAAAAATCATATGGAATAAATCAATGATTCATACTAATTTATCAACATATATTTGGAGCACATCACACCTACCCCAATGGTAGGATCATTATGATGAACATTGTGGGACACTTTTTTTCTCATACAAGTATGATGATGTAAAACCAGAGGAAAACATCATTTCCATAATATGATCAAATATATAGTGCCACATCATGCTCACATGCTGATAAAATAATGAAAAATAGATCGAATAATATTTTAAACAATGATTCCTATATCATTAAAATAATATATTAATCATTACAGATTACATATCTATATCTTGCTGTAAAACTGTGTGATATTTTAACAATAAAATGAGCAGACCTCCCTTGTGGATTATACTCCAGTATCACTTGTTGTAAAACAACATGTAGAATTATTCCCTTCTATGATTTATGTAGTAAAACCTAAATATCCAATATCAAACAAAGAAACATACCTACCAAGTTCATGTAATCCATCACAATACTCACTGTTCTATTATCGAATTGCATTTTCACTCCGTATGGTCGATAGATTCAGATCCTTTCTGCGAATGGTTGAACACATAACATGTCTCTTGAGGTGTTGGATATCAATTTAACACTAGTTAATTATAGTAAGATGATATAAATAACGATGATGTGCCCCCATGTTTGTGGAACCTCTCTAAAATTTCTTCATTCTACAGCCTCATATTATGTTTTTTGAGATTAAACCACCATAGAGGCCATCCCACAAAAATTTTACAAACCTACTATTTTTACAATGCTCTGCAGTAACCACAAATATTGTTTTCATTAATTTATAGTGATATGATAGTGGAATATTTTTTTCAAACCTGTTCAATCATTATTCCTAGTTCACTAATTGACTCCTATGAAATTACTACAATGTATAAAATAATTAACATTCACTAGACCCTGGTTCATAAACAATGTTTTTACATCCTTAGTGTCACCCATTCTTATCATTCAGTTAATTTCATGTTATATATAGTCCTATGGAATCTTGAATAACTATTAATATAATATCATTGGTTCAATTGAGATTCTACAAACAATTATGACCCTATCTCTTCCAGTTAATCAATCATGAAATGAGAATCCCACATCCTTTGATGATTTATTATAATGATCCGGGTTCATTTGGGGCCATGGATTATGTAAGGATTCTTTGATGAGTATGTTTTTTTTTCAATTATCACCATTTTTATTGATTTAATACAATAAGAAAATATCATTTCCATGTAAAAATGATCTATATAAACAAACATACTAGTCATTTTATGTTAAAATACATGAAATAATCCTTACCAAAATATGCTAATATAAATATGATACATCTTTATCACATGATATAAAATTTTATAATATGTTTACAATAACCCAATAGGACCTTCTATGTTTGTGTTGTCCATTAACGACAACCAATTAAAGAAACAATTGTTGCTCGATCCTATATTTTTTATGTATAGAAGGGAAACATTGACCATATAATTGATTCACAATAATTGATGATCTATTTTCAAAACCATGTCTTTAAGAACAGGTTCATCTATATATCACTAATATAAATATTTGGCATGATCAATTATATGGTGTTATAGAAACTTAAAGGTCAATTACACATGAAAAAAATCTATATTCATATCCATACATTGATTTTTCATTGATTTGGATCAACATAATCTTCCAAATATGAATCATATCCTCTAATAGTGTTGGTGTCTCGCCAAAATTTATAAACTCTTTCCTATGTATGAGTAATAAAGTATCACATGAAGAAATTATCAGTTCCATTGTTTAGAACATAAAAAATGATCAATATTTAATTTTCAATATTTATCCTTGACCGATGTGGATGTGTAAAATGAATTTCAATTTTTACAATAATCATTTTTCATGCATTTTTATCCACCATATATTTAAAATCCATGAAGTCCCGATTTACATCCATTCTAGCTCCCATTATTCTTGTGTATTTTTAACACCCATGTTGTCACCCCTGTATGCATTCACACAAATTAACAACAAGTCATCCTTTTTGGGACCCACTAAAATATTCTTCACTTCTCACTCATTGATCACTCTATTGTGATGAGAGATTCTCGTCAACATTCCTTATTTCACACAATCATCATAGATCTTGAAGGATTATGAATACCAGTAAGCACCTGATTCATATGGTCGAGACACACCATGACTTTATACAGTTAAATAATTTCAAGAATAAACTATATATTACAAATTCTATAGAAATATTCAGGTCATGAGACACATTTTACCATCCCTTCAAATTAGATTTCCACTCTTTGGGACCATAAGAATCCTTCTATTGAAATCCACTTTAGTCTTAGATATGTCACCATATATTTCATAGGACATATCTCTGTATACAATATTTTAATCTATAATATCATATCAACATCCATGCCAGAAAGGATAGACCACCATAATTGATAATATTCTTCATACTAAACCATACTTTAGGGGTATATATATCCGAGTATGTATTTATTGGGATACATAGTGATTCCTAGACCCCTATCTATGTCCCAAACCTAAATTATCTCTTTCATGTGATAATTTCATCACCATAATTCTTCTCCCAAGAAATTTATTCCAGTTAGATTCATTAATAATGGTTCTAAAACTGCATTCCCCTCACAAATGTACATGTTCACATGAACAAAAAAAATTATATCAGTACACATCATAGTCTTAAGATGTTAAAATGTGTGAATATTCCATATTAATATGTAGTTAGACTCTGTGATTCATCATCCTAACTATTGTAAATTAATATGCATGTCCATCACCTTTTCCATAACATTTTTAACTATATAGTTTACATCCAAATCGAATTATTTAAATCAATATGATAATTTGGTCATAACCTAAGAGGACTTTACTTTTGAATCAGTCTCCAAATGTGCCCATTTAAAAAACTATGTATGTAATGATTCTAAATTAATGGGATACATAGATACCATAGATATTAAATCGTTGTTATATCCTTATTGATATTTTATTCTACTTCCCTCTACTTATTAATGATTTCTTATCATACATACAGATTAACCCCGTTATCTTGTTTGAACACATAGTGGAATGGATACTAGAGTGTTGAAATATCCCTAAATATCACCACATGATCACCTCCACGCTTTGAGTCTTCCTTGATTCTGATCCACATAATACATTAAATCTTAAATGGATCCCCAAACAAGGATTGTTACTATCCAAACATTCCAATCTCATATTCAAGTATCTCCCTTGATAGATATCATGTGACAATAATTTGTGACCATGTTTCAAACTTGTTAAATGGTTAATGATGTATTTTCTCACCCAATCCATGAATGAGGAAATTTTGGAAACTATGATTGGAATGTATTCATTATTTGTTTCTCACTCATTGGTCAACCCCTATGTTGTTCAAATATAAGATGTCATAATTTTCATCCCCTAAACAATGTTTTATTATGTTGTAGTTATAACACCATTGGTGTTCTCTTCCATGAAATAATGCACGTTGATTAGGTATTTTGGTGTTAATGGGACATTCAAATCCCCATTTCTCTATTCCCCTATTGTGTTCTTCCATGTAACAAGGGAAGTCCATCTCCACTAATTATTTCTCATAATCAACCTAGATAATGTGGGCCTAGATCCTTTGTAATGGTGTAAATATTGAAGATACAGAATATATTGTTATTAGAATGTTGAAAATAAACTATATGAAACACATTATTGGATAATCTTTCTTTAATTTAAGTCAATATATTATAATTCATGTTATCAAACCATATCTATAATTATAATTTTACAAGAATCATGAGATCAAAATGCATTCAACACTTTCTTAAGATTGTTGTTTTGCTTTATTGAATCATTATTCATCCATAAAAATTGGATTAATTATATATTTAACTCAATAATAACTTCTATAAATCACCCCTTAAATGAAAAAAGACCAATGACCATAAACTACCATCCCTTGAAGAATTGTCAAGACTACAAACAGAATATAAAAGTCTATATATATGTCCCTAAAACATGTAACTCCACATGTGAGGAAACAAATTCCATCCAAGAGATTATTGGTCCCATGATGGACCATTATTCCATGTAATATGTTGTCCACACAGTAAAAATATGTTATCTCACTCCCCATACAAGATGATTTATGACATTAAATAGGTTGTATCCTTCTATTCCATACACTATGACTATATATTATTTGAAATTGGCCCTATATTTTCCTCAATAAAAAGATGTTTTGTGTTGTATCTATCACAACATAGATTAACCTCCCACACTCAATACATACTCACATGAGAGGACTTTTCCTTTCTTTACTATCCTCATACCATATCGACTTTTAAAATTATATCAATAATGAATCCCATTCTGATGGGATGCATATAAAAACATAGAACTCATATTCCATGAACTATCATAAGTCCTATCATCACTCAAGGATTTCATTGGTAGTCCTCCAATCACATTAAACATTACTGTAACTTTTTAGGAAAAATATTAGTGGGTCTATGATGGATGTTTTCCATGAATTCTGACATAAAATCATGTGATCCTTTTTAGGCATATTATCCCCCCTCCATTCATGATGAGTAATATTAAACATCATTAAATATATGATTCCCCATAAAATCATTTGATTGAGTGGAGTAATTATAGATTTCACAAGCTAAGAGGAAAAAATAAATTTCTAGCTGAAAATATATAAAGAGAGACCTAGGATAAATTCATTCTTATACACACCATATCACACATAGGACTGAAAATTAACTTTTTTATTATCAAATCACTTTTGAGGAAAAAGTGAGAAACCACAACATCCATCATTACAACCAACAAACCATTAACAGGAAAATTCAGATCAAAGCTACAGAATCTGCCCCTCCCCAGCAATTACACCATTGTGAAAAACTTTCACCAACACATGAGAATTCGGCAAGAAGTCTCGTTCAACGGGCACGGTACCAAAGCAGCCATACCTTCTCGAACATCCAGATCCAACTGCCATATGCAGGTGAATGCTTCTTGCTCTAAACATCATATGAAGCAGATACATGTTGGAATTCTATTGCAACCGCATCAAAATGTCACCTTGGGTTCAAATAGAATTCATACACAAACAAATTACAAACAACAGAGGCCATTACCCGCCTTAACCATATGCACCATATCGCCACAAAATCACTGCCTCCATGAGATTCCAACAAATTCAAACCAAAAAGGACCCAAAATCTTGATCTTTGCGAGTACCAAATCCCAACCAAAGACCGATAAAACCCTCACTGCCTCCATAGTCTTAAAGAAATTCAAAAAACAGAGTGAACCCATGTTCCAGAAACTACCACGATAGTAACCACAGCAGCTCCAGATCTAGAACCACATACACCCCAAAAACCAAAACACGAACAACCATGTCCAAGCTCCTCCACCAGAAATACCAAAGCACATGCTTCGAAAACTACATAAAAAACATCCTAAAATCAAACTAAGGCAAAAGTTAAGAGCAAAAATCCATCACCAAAATATTAGAAACTCGAGGATCACAAATCTCTGGAAAAGGATGTCCCATCGCCGCCGTCCAAAATGCCCTCGGAGACCACCACAGACCACCAAAGAACCCACAGAAGAGGATGATGCAAACCTCAGTCGTGGAACCTGAATCTTGACCGTGGAACCATCTTCATGCTGCTAGATGAAGCCTTATCCAGATGATATGTAGTGAGGCGGGAACAGGACAACAACGAAGATAAAAGGTCAATGACGCCTCCGCAAAAGAGAACCAGCAGCTACAATCGCTCTGAGGGAACATCGAGGAGGAGAGTCGAGCCTCGCCGCGACAGAGGGAGGTGGCAACGGAGTGAAACCCTAGAGGTAACTCCCCTTACGGGTGCATACATAGGACTTTTAAAAAAAATATGATAATATTTTGTGATGGGGAAAAACTAAGATGTCTCCCCACTAATCCCCAAAAAAACATATATAGGCTCATTGAACCTATTTTCTAGAAAAATATATAGATGATGGTTCACCTCATAGTCACACCCTTCTTAAGTCCCACTATCAGGAGAAACCCTCAACATTATCCTTTCATGCAAACTAGTACATTAATAGGGTGAATGGTGTTCACATAAAATAACACATCCTGAAAACATGATGAAAAACTATGTGACATTCATCCTCATTAGAATATGTTAAACTACATGGATGTAATCCTGATCACATGGCATTAGATTTAATTTTATTTTAAAATTTTAAATTGGAATTTTTTCCGTTGGTCTTGGTCTCCCAATTCACCGACTATTTCAAATATGTGTTGCATTATTCCCATTTGAGGGTCATACTGTGATGCCCAATCCCACTGTATAGTTCTTCATCACAAAACAACTCCCCATCAGAGAGGTAGTTTCTGTAGGAATTGGATTCACCTTTTTCCTCCCATTAATGTTTTGTTTGTCTCATCCTTGAACGACATCCTAACATCCCCATGGGATTAAATATATGACCATAAATCTAATAACACAATGAAAATAGTAGTGTGACCCTAAATTGAATTGTCCTATCTGTCCAAAGTAAAATACCAAAAAAATACTGCCCCTTAGACAATCAAATGTGACAAAAAACAATGAATCATGTGATATCAATGATCTCCTCCTTAAAACATGATAAAACTTTTCACTTGTGCCTTTAACCTGAGAAATTTTTTTCTTTATTGCTTTGTTATTCCTTTAGTAATTCTAAAACACTCCCATATATATATTAGATGAATGATGGTATATCTGTATGTATAATTTCCCATGCTTATCATGCATGGATATTAAATAATTTTAAATTTATATTCAAGACACTAAAAAATACCTTCAGAATGACAATAATATTTTAGTGTCTTTATAAATGAGGAATAAAATATTCTGGCATATAAAAAGTCTTTTAGTGATTCCAACAAAGATCCTCGCATTTAGTACTCCATTAGGCATATCCGACCTAAAATTATCTTCATAACATTGGTGATGAAAACATTAAAATGGGTGATGTTATGTGTTTAGTAAGGGTAAACATAAGAGATTCTAAATAATAATAGAAAAATAGGGGAATGATAACATGATCGCGACATTTGAAAACAATAAGATGCATATCCGAGACAACAATCATGATTCATGGAATAAATATTATATGATTATAAAACCTGAATCATAAGATAGTAAATGTATGTGAGCCATGACATCATAACATTGGAATAAGACATGGTATTTTTTTCATACACATCATGCTATAACATTATGAACATTGATAAATAAAAATATGTTCACTCATTATGTTATGGACATGAAATTTTCCCCTCACATAAATTGATCTACTTGAATAAAAGTCCATGAAAATAATAATGGACATGAAGGATAGGTTGAAAAATAACATTTTGAAAATGTAATCATGTTCACTGATAATATTTTCAACATTATATGAAGATCATGGATAACATTTTGAATATGTATTTAGGTTCATAGATATCATTTTGAATATGTTGTCTTCTTCACACAAGACATTATGAACATGTATTCAGGTTTACCCATAAAATTTTGACCATTTAATGAAGTTCATGCATAACATTTTATTCGTCTAATTAGTTTCGTACATAATATATATTTTCAGGATTTATCCATTGTTACCTAACATATTAGAAGGAGATATATTCTCATATTCCAAATAATTAAATAACATATATTTGTTCCATTAGATCATAAACATTCATCATATAATAATCCATGAAATGAAATGGGTATGATAAATATTTCATCAGATATATTAAATTATTTAGGGGATATATGTTTCATAATAATTTTATCATATCATAACCTCTTAAAATAAGTGAGATTCATAATAATTTTAACAAGGTATATCATGTGGTTGAGAAACAGTTTTCATAAACAACCAATCGTAAAAAAACAAGTATTAAAGGAATAGTAATTAAATCCATCGATAATATCCCTAGTATAGCCAAATTATCACCATTGTATGTAATCATATATAGAGAATAATTCTAAAATATATCCAATAAAATTTATTAAAAAAATAACATTTCCTTGAAAATAACATTTAAAAAAATTATAAACCATTTCATTTGAAAATCACATCAACGTCTTATATATTAGTTTATAAAAATCATTTAAAAAATTAATTTAAGAATATTTCATTTACACTATGAAAATATATTCACAAAACATAAACCTTTTTGAAATATATTTTTATAGAATATAAACATGTAAATATATAATGGAACCATTGAAAACCATTCTAGACAGTCTTTAAAAAAATAATATTTTTTAATCATTTTCCATGAAAATAAGATTATTTGATCATTTTAAAATATATTTTTTAAACCAAATTTATTTTAATAAAAGGGGTTTTCAACCTAAGAGATAAATAATGTTATACTTTCATAAAAACAATTTCATAATTATCTCGAATAAAAATAGAGGAACAATTACATTACAAATATAAATCATAAATTAACTTAGTAGAATAAAAATAATGAAAATTATTGTAATATAGATCTTAATATTTTATCAAGGGAAGAATAATAACATACAATCTTGATAAATGAATTTATTGTTGGAAAAAACATACCACATTTGTAACATTGAATCAAAATACACCTGAAAGAATATAATTTAAAAAAATTACTAATATTATTAAAATAAGAATGTTAATGATTCAAAAATTAAAAAGGAAGTATATACACCTCATAAAAGAATATATTTTTAGGTCAAAACATGTGTTTTAAATAAGTCACATTTTTTTAGAATTCTCTTACAACATTGGTACCTCTGAAAGCGTAAACACATAAATTATAGTAACTAAAATGGATGTTTAAATATTAAATATTTTAAGTATAAGAATAATTTATTCCATTCATGGGTATAATATACACAACATAGAAGAATGAGATGGAAAATATATCATGTTTCGTAAAAAATGAAAAACTTATATGTAAATCTATTAATAAATGTGAAACATTTGAATCATGATATCCATTTAAGAATTCCATAAATTGAATCTAAAAAATATACAAATAAATGAGATTCATTATATAATAATTCATAAGGTAGTATATACACAACAAAAAAATGAGTGATTAAAATTGATTAAGAATCACATTAATTAATGTGATACTATAAATACACTTACCATATGTTTTGACTCTGACCAAACTCATTCAAAAATCCTATCTAATAAATATATGTTTATTATATATTTTTCACAGAAAAATATACATATATATCATTTTATATATGATTTTTTATTACCTTTTTACACATTTATTAAAAATTACTTAATAAAGTTTCATATTATGTAATAACCGCTTTGTTTATCATATATGTTTTGACTTGTTATTCTTATTACTATTTCGTAGATCATGATTTACATATTTAAATAATTGATAATTATATATATAATATATATATATATATATTTTAAATTTATTTTTAATAATATATAAAAGATAGAAATATGATGTTAACTACACCGTTCATCGAGACGGTAGGCTGTACGTACACATGAATATTGTTTCCATATTATAGTAGTATTGAATGAAAGAAAAGTAAGTGATATATATATATATATTAAAATTTTAGTAACAAAATTATTTAATATGTAGAATAAATTTATATTAAACACATCGTTAATATATTCTATGTAATTCATGAAAGATTAACCTTGCTTTGTGATGTGGTAGTCCAACATACACATGAATGTCATTATCATATTCCTACAAAATGGAAATAAAGAAGGTATATCTTATATAATAATTTTATTATCATAAATAATTTAAAAATATATTATATATATCATATATAACTATAACTCCATAATTGTTCACAACATTGATAGGTGGTAATTGAGGAACGAATGACATCAATTCACGAGGCCATAGTCCACCATACACACGAATGATGATTGTGTATCCCATTTGAGGGAAGTGATTTAATTTTTATGTATTAAATCTAAAATTAAAACACATAAGTGTATGAATATTTCGAGGTTATTATATAATCAATATATAATAGAAATTCATGTTGGTGGAAAAGGAAATAAAATGAAAATTCTTTTAGAAGATTAGTATCTATTCTACGGGTAAACACTTCACATAGGCACTACAACCATAAATGGATCACATTCAGAACAATATAAGGCTTCATGAATTAGTATATATATGTTTTTATTTTATTTGGAATGTTTTTATATTATCCAAAGGACATGATAAGTGTGAATATGTGAGGGGTTGAGTGCCCTTTTAAGTGGATGAGGAGTGGGATTCATATAAATACCAAAAGGTAGACACTATTATGTGGTCACATTAAAATTAAATTCCTACAAAAATATAAAAATTCAAGAAAATATGGAATATTGTCGAAATATTTCCATCCAATGTTGATTGGAAAAAAAATTAGGTCATTTTACATTATATTTAATGTTTAGTCCCTTAATGGACTCCATTTTAACATAATTATCAGGATTAGTATTAATTTATTCACTAGTTCATATGGTCATAAAATAATATCTAATTATTATAAATTATTAATTATAATGATTAAAAATATTGGTTCCATTTTTCTAAATTTAAATATATGATGTTTTAGAAATTAATATAATATTAATACCACAAAGGGGACAAAAGTTCTGGTTTATTAAATGAAAAAATGTACAAATGTTCAAAAAAATTTTATATTCAATTTAGATATTTAATTGATTAAAATTAAATAAAATGGATTAATTGATTCATAACTGATCAAAATAAATTAAAAAATTACAATATAATTACGCTATATAAATAAATTAAGTGAAAAATAAATTTTTAATTAAAATTTAGTATTTTTTCACTATTAATCAAAAAAAAATTCTTCTTAGAGCCATATAAAAATTCTCCCCAATATAATTTTGACAGAAATAATTTTATAAATAATTTTTAAAATTTAATTTATTAAAGAGTAAAAATTTAATTTTAAATTAACTATGTTGTTAAAAGAAAGTAAAACTACTTTTTATAAAAAAACATATTTTATTCATAAAATTGGATTTATTGTTATTTATTATATTGCAAACACATACTATGAATGTCAAACATCTGAATAAATATATAATATATAAATTCCATTATAATAATTCATCCAAAGTGTTTTGTGAAATTTATTGACAAAAATGTTTTTTTTCATTGAAAAATAGTTTCTTAAAAATGGAATTTATTTATTTTCAAATATATATTACTCTCATTTTTAGTTATTTGGTAACAAATAAATTATTTTTAAATATATTTATAAACATATTTATATAATTTATTTAAATATAATTAAAACTACAATTCAAACTATTAGGTGATTAATATAATAATATTTTAATATTAGTAGTATAATATTGTTCAGTAAAACACGGTTTTGTGTGTAATGAAAGTCATCAAATGAACATGGTATTGTTTATAATAAAATCAAAATTTATTGATATGTTTAACACAATATATTATTTTTGTTTAATTTAGTGAATGATTAACATGGTTTAATTTTTAAATAATGTTTAACATTATGTGTGAAATTTGATACATTAAATACATATAATTTATTCTTAAATTTAATAATTCGAAAAACATATGGTGTTAAATTATACACCTGGTAAAATGATTATTTCCCTGAACATTATTCTCATTAAAAAATGTTATAATACTTGAATAATCTATTTAAAGAGCCCAATAAAGAAAAAAATATTTTTAAATATTATTTAAAAATGAGGGACGTAAACACAACAGTTACACAATTTAACTCATAACTAGGTTTACACATAGAATAAAATGGGTGAGAAGTGGATATTTAGAAATTAATGAAAATAATAAATAATTATATATAGTGATAAATATGTAAGATCACACGAATGTTTAGAATAAAAAATGGATGATGATCAATAAATGATTCTTCCAAATAGGAGGAAAAGGTCATTTAGGTTATCAAAAATGGTGATAAGAGGAAAACATTTTATTTCAACATCATTTTCCTAAAGGTGATTAATTTTCACAATATGATATAATTATTTGATTTCATTCTATTTCAAATGCACAATCTCACCCTTTGGTTTTACCTTAATCGGTTTACTCTTCATCTTTTACTCCATGAAATGAATGTGATTTTCATATTCCTGTACAACTAATAGATCATATGATTAATAAATAGGATGGTAGGTTATTTCATATGTCATAAATAATCATCACAAAAAATGGTTATAATTGGTTATCCAATATTCATAAAACCCTTTATGGTTATATAACAATTTAATATCTAAAATATATTTCTATGACTAAATTAAACCATTACATAAATGGTTATCTTTATGACCCTTCAGAAATATGAAAATTAAAAACATTAGTAACGAGTCACTAAAAAAATTAATATTGATCCATAGTGAGTCATAATATATCTATTGATATGAAAAAATCCAAAAATGTGAATACATTTATCTTTTTTTCCCTTAATCCATTGTAATAACCTAAATCACTATAAATGGTTATGGAAAACGAGCACACTTCTCATTATAATGATTATTGGATATATATAATAAAAATCCAAAAAATCCATAAACTTCAATCAAGATATTGTAAACCAATTTTTCGACAAATCAATACTCCATTTCAAATATAATATATTCTATCCTACTTACATTAATCTTATAAAAAATTTCATTATCCAATATAGAATCCATTTTCTACACATCAGGAACATGATTTGGGCTATGTTCACTTAATAATGGTTTTTCATAAACTATAACCTTTCCATTAAATAATTTTGTTACTTCATTAGAAATTTTCAGCCTCCTTTTTCCATATCATAATGAAAAATGTTTACTCATAAGTCCTATATATTTGACAATTAGTATTTCTTGAATAAAAATACAAAAATACTTCAGTCATTTCATTTAAATTGTTAGAATGGAATTTATACTTCCTTCTTTAAGAAGAAAATTCTTAGGTTAGGGAATTGTTTTGATTAATTTCTATATTCCTTATAGATAATACATTGAACACCTAATTTTTTTTCACTCTTTGACAAGTTTTCCCATATAGATAGCATATTCAACTCCATTTGAGATATTCCAAAAAGATTCTGATGCCACCTTATTAACATTTGTTATATAAATTCTTCTATCCTCTAGGATCATTTCCATTTTATCTTATATATGAGTACATATACATCATATTCTATCAGTGAGGAGTCACACTAAAGTTATTATTGATAATAATATATTTTGATACATGATTAGATATAATATTAATATCAATATCACCATTAATCATCAAATTTGGTTTTTATAATCACATTGTTTTCCATCAAATTCAATGATAACTAATTCTTTCTAGTTCTACCCATCGACTAAAAAATCATAGTGAAAAAATCATCTATCATTGTGGGGAACCACATATTCATGAAATGGTACTTATTATATGTATAAATCACGACAACATCTTCTAAAATAGTTTACAACTTAGTTTTATCCAATGGTTTTCATAGAAATATTAGATTTAAATAATTCATGATGGCCTATAGTGTTTTTTAAAATTCCAAAGAATCCCTCAAAGAGTATCAAAATTAGTGTTCAATAAAGACCATTCATCCACCAGTCCGTGAGTGAGTCTAGCTCAATACAAACACATATAATATCCAGATAGGGAGGAATTTATTGGAAACAACTCTCTCCCAATGATACCAAAATCCCAAAACATTTTATTATAATTTTATTCTTCCTTACACTTATCCTTAAATAAATCCCAATAATTATCCTTAGAAATATCCTTAAGGATCTTAGTATTGTACTTTCATCCTATATTCTAAAGTATGACTATGTATTTTTTTAATACCAACTATAGAGACCTGGGTTTAACATACATGAATAGTACATCATTTTTTATGAATATTCATCACATTAAAAAATTATCTGACTGAGTAATTTAATAGTTTAGTTTCTTTGGAACTATGGAACCCCATTTTATAATTTTTGGAAAGATATTTAATGTTTTCCAAAATGATCTTCCCATAAAATACGCCAAATAAGAATATTCTACATACTAAATTATTCATAACATAGAGAAATTAATCATTATAATGAGTGATCACAAATTCTCAATATTGTTGAAAAAAATATATATATAAGCATGACATGAAAAACAAGGTATAAGAAGATGAAAATAACATTTGAAAACATTATCTTATATATCAAAGAAAATAATCATTATTCATGGAATACATATTAGTAGTCCATAAAACAGAAAATAATAATATAATCACTTATCATGAGATATGGGAGAATAATGTTAACATCAAACATATATTTTTTGAATATACATCATCTTATTACATTTTGAACTTTTATAAATAGAAACAGGTTCACTTGAATTATTAAGGAAATAAAATCATATGCTTACATAAACGTATGGGCATATAACCATGTCTAAACATATATTCATTGACCTCAAAGATAGTTCCATGCATAACATTGTGAACATGTAATCATGTTCAGGAAAACATTATGAATATTTAATAAGGCTCATGAATATAATTTTGAATATACATTCAGTTAACATATAACGTTTTTCATATATTCTCTAGTTGACACATAAAATTTATAAAATCTAATGTGATTCACACAGAACATTATGAAAATGTTATTAGGTTAATGCATTATATATATACTCATTATTTTTCGTTCATTACCAATGGTAATAGAGGTATATATAATTCCCACATAATGGTTAATGAAATCATTCATATGTCTTCCACAAGATCAGAAAAGTAAAAATATCATATCTCATGAAATGAAATGGGTATCATAAACATTTCATCACTTCATTACCAATGTAAAATATATTGGTTTTCTAATAATTTTCGCAAAGCATAGAGCATGAAATAAATTAGTTTTAATAATAAGTTTAACATGGAATTGTTCTTGGAAGGGAAACATGTTTCATAAAAATTTTCATCAAAATTAGAAACCATTAAGAGAAATTATTATAATGATATCACTAGGTAATATTCCCAATAAAGAATAAGTTACATCAAATAATTTGGTCATCGATAAATATTAAATATGATAGATCACATGGATCATTTCTTATCAAAACTATAATTTTTTAAATAATATTTTTAAATAAAAAACAATATCAGAACCATTTTATTTGAAAAATAATTTCAAAATTTAAAAATAATGAATTTAAAATAAAAAACATTTCTTATTCACACTATCCATTTGAATTTTAAAAATTATTTTTAAAACATAAAACCTTTTGACATAATTTTTTGTAAAATTTCATTGAAATCGTATAAAAATTATTTTAAAACAATTTTAAACACATTTTATAACATAAATAATGTAATCATTTTCCAAAAAAAATGGGAATTATTAATCATTTAAAATCATTTTATAAATAATATTATTGAAAACATGGTTCTTTAATAAATTCAGTTTCTGAAAAAAGAGTGAAATAATGTCTAAATTTCATAAAAATATATTCTTATTTATAATAATTAACAATGATTGAAAAAATTATACCATTACATGGATATATAATGAATAAATATGGGAAGGAAAATTTCCTTTTAATTATTTATATATGGATCATAATATTTCATCTATTAAGCATAATCATAAATAATACACCTTATTGATGAGATTATAGAAATAAATTTTAATAAATTTTTCCAAATTGAATAAAAATCATCATGAAATGATAAAATTATATGAAGTGTATAATATCAATAAAATATAACCATGGTATAAAATTTCAAATGGTTAGTATATGCACCAAGTAAAAGAATATTTGTATAAAACATAACATGTTTCTCAAAGAATGAATATTGAGAAAAAATATTCTTACTTATTTTGATAAATTTGGAACTGTATCCTTATGATAGAGAGATATTGAAATAGATTGTAAATAATTTTTTTTGTGTAAAACACAAAATGTATATTCATTATTAGTATATAAATTACATAATCGAAAGAGGTATTGAATTTATCTTGTCTCTCAAATAATTAAAAAATTGATCCATATATACATTACTACTTGAGTAACATTAGAGTCATGATATCTATGAATGAATATCATCACTTTAATGATTCAATATAATAAAATTAATGAAATTAATTAAATAAAATTTCATTATGAATTTAAATATAACCCAAAAAAAGAAACTATTGTTGAATATAGAATATGACTCATAGAAAAACATAAATTCAAGAAATAATTTAACATTAAGTCCTGAATCCTAGCATAATTGATCAAAGAATATGTAAAATAATATGAAATTATTATTGATCACTAAATATCCATATTCATATATACCATATCATATATGATTTTAATACAACCTTTTATTTATTTCTTTTTCAAAAATTAATATTAATGTTATATATCATGTAGCGGACAATTTGGTTTCCATGTATTGTTAACATGATATTCTTAGTTGTAAGGACCTGGAACTTCTTTTTAGGTATGTTTTTCCTTTTTTCTACATTTTTTTAAAAAAGATGAGTTTCTAGATATTTTTGAAGTACACGGCGTGTACTTCGATGCCGCGTTAGGCCGGGTGCTGACCGTGTCTGAGCTACACACACAGTCATTTGGGATGATGTAGTGGCCGCTTAAAGCGGAGTACAGAAAAGCCTAGTACATGCCATGCACTCCAAAAGTACATTCTGTGTACTTTATATTTTTCATTAAATGGATTGGGCTCATGTATGACCGCCAGAATCGTCCTCTTCTAGGTACCATTCGACCGGGAGAAGCCGCACGACGCTAAAATGTTTTCAAGCCCATGTGCCTCCGTCCATTCTCTGAATTGACCGATGTCAATTACGTAGGAACCGCAGCGGTAAGCTCTCCCTTCTTGAAGTGCATAGTTTTCCAATTCCTCCTCTTTTACATGTTATCGTGGGTTGAACGTTTTGTGAGTTTTCATTGATCTACGACATTCTAAAGTGATTCAAACCTCATGGTACAAGTATATCATTCTCCTAGAACCATGGTATGTGGTTTGTGTCTTTCCATTCGATGTCTTTGAGTTTTTTGGCAAATTTCCACTAATACCCTTGAACAGGGTATTACATGTTTACTATTATTCCCCTTTAATTTTCCTACCTTTCATGTATGCTTGTGTATAGTTAATTTAGTTATGTATGAGGATATTTTCTATTCTTGGATGTTTTTCAGTAGCCTTGTTCTATTTATGAACTTTTGGTCTAGTTCATCCTTTGGTCGTCATACATGTTTTTCATGCCTTGTGACCGTAGGATATATTGATATTCCCTGATATGCTTGTAATGATGTAGACTGTTTATCCTAGTAGCTCTGTAGGTTTACTTTGGCCATATACCATTATTATGCGCTGACATGCAGAAGTCCTTGTGAACCTGGTGCTATAGACTATATGGGGATAGACTGAGTGAGCTTCCCAGAGAGTCTCAAACAATATAGAACACATAAGGATAGACCAAGTGAGCTTCATCATAGAGTCTTGATCTTTATAGACTATACGGGGGTAGACCGAGTGAGATTCTCCAGAGAGTGTTTTTTTATTTTTCTTAATCCATTCTAAGATATAGGAGTAATTGACCAAGTGAACTTCCTCAGAGATTTTGTGTTCGACGTGAGGCTATAAGAAGAATTGACCAAGTGATCTTCCTCATAGAGTCTCTAGAACTTGGGGTTATAATGGTAATTGATCATGTGGTATTCCTCAGAGAGTCCCGGAATACCATAGACTATAAAAAGGAATTGACTAAGCATTCTTCCTCAGAGAGTCTTATATTTTGTATGACCAAACCAGAGGGGTTAAGATGAGTGTACTTCACAGAGGGTTGTTGGTACTTCTTAGATAGGACCATAGCGGAGGTCTGTGAGTAATTCCAATAGGGATTCCTATTTGTGGTTAGTTGTTTTCTACACTACTGCTTGATGATCTGTGGACTGTTTACTATCGTGTATCATCATGTTTACTAGTCACTGTTTACTTCTTACTGTACTATTACATGCCATATGCTCACTGACTACTAGGCACAGATCCTTGGGTGGTTCCCAACTGGGATTTAGTCTCACACATTCTTTGGGTCATGCTTTTGGGCCCAAACAGATTATATTATTGTAGGTATAGACAAGGGCTTGTTACCTTCGACATCAGGTACATGATTTCATTGGAGTAGGAGATCATGGGACCAAGTCGGGGCTTGCGATGATGTGGAGTTTCTTATATGTTTTTCTTTGGTTTATTATTATATACATCATTGTGACTTGTTTGGATTCTTTCCAAGACATATGTATCATTCATCATTCATCATTTCATATATATATATGTGTGTGTGTGTGTGTGTGTGTCCTCCAAATTTTTATTTTTTTAGTCTTCCGCTATTTACTATTGTTAGATATTTAATGATTCTTCTATTGTATGTGTTGTTTACTTCTGCTATGTACTATGCCAATGAGGCCATAGTTTCCCCACTAACACAACCAAGACCCTCGCTGCTAGTTGGTAGCCTCTGGCAATCGTTGAAAATCTCTTGAGGCCATTTGACCAACTGGGTATGGGGTGCCTCTGGGTGGCTACTAGAACTAGGACATTACAAAGTGGTATCAGAGGGATTATTTTCTCTTGAATTGTTGTTTTAAGCCTATATCCAGTGATAGGATGTAATAGGTACTTGGTAATTAGTTGTTCCCTGGAGTAGCTAACCCGTGTACTTGGAAAAGTGAATCTACCTCGTTTATTGCAATTTCATTGGGTTTTTAAATTTTTAAAATTTATATAATTTAACCATTGGGTGATTCACATGCATTGTGATATTACTATTGTTGTTATTATGGTTCTATTTCTATCGCAACCTGAGAAGATGAGGGTATTCTATCTCATGAATCATATAGGTACTTCTTATAAATCACATACCATGAATTCTTTCCATGCCATCTAGGATTCATTAGCTATTTCATGTTGTTGTGATAGACATTGTGTATATTATGCATGTTGTTGTGATAGATTTGTTGATAGAATCTCTGTTGTTTGACAGAGAATTTGTCTGAATAGTAATTTGCTTAGATGGATGCCATACATTGGTTTTTGAGGTGTTATGGGCCCTCATGGACCTGAATTTAGTGGATCATTTCATGGTTTCATTGTTATAACATTAATTAGATTCCAAGCTCTGATTCTTTGGGAGTATGGGCCCTCCCGGATTGGAATTCGGCACCATAACTATTTTTTTCTATGTTTTCTGGGCTTAAGAGCTGTTTCTGAGCTACTTCCTGGAAAAACTCAAAATACACGGCATGTACTTTATTAATATACTACATGTTGTTTTTAAACCGTGTCACTGACTGTGTGGGAAGAATCACAGGGTTGTGAAAAATCTTGAGGAACACGTCGTGTACGGTACGTACACACTGTGTTCTAGTGACCATGTGTCTACCCGTGCGACTAACGACCCATATGGATGAAACATCGACTATACACGCCATTTCCTATTATCACACGCTGGGCCATGTACCCTATTTACCCAGTCATGTCACGAAAAACATGGGTCAGGTAAAACCATCAAGTACACATCGTGTTCTCAGAGATCACACCATTTAGAGTGAACCATGTAGCCGACCGTGTAACTAACAACATGGGCCATTAAAACCATGTCATGTACACGATGTGTCTTTCATGAACATTCCGTGTAGTCTATGATTATGAGGTTCATGTGGGTTAGCCTTTTATAGAGACTCGGGCAGGGGAATAGAGTTCATGTACACGCCCAGATCAATGGCTTAAAAGAACATGATGTGTAGTTTTTATACACGCCGTGTATTAATATTTTGTAAAACTTGAATTTTTCTTTCTCCTATTCCCCTATTGTACTCTTGTTTTCATAGTTTTTGATAATTTTGATTTAAGGTGTGCTTTTGACCTTTCAGAATTATTCCACTGAGACATCCTTCTATGATACGTCAGCTTCCAGATGGTGATCAGACACCGGATATGGCCGATCACAGACCGCTTGCAAATCCTCATGTTGTGCCAGCCATGGAACCAACCGTTATACCAATTGCAGGAACAGATGTGTAGTTTAGGGAAGACTTTTTGAGGATTATATAGACCTTCTAGGGAGATGATCTCATATTCAGGGCACCAGCAGAGTAAGACTTGGGATGAGTTTCGGCATATCTTCTATGATTACTTCTACCCTCAGACCTTGAGGGTTGATCAACCCTGGTATTTTATGACTCCGGAGGAGGGTACTATTTCTTTTATGGATTACTCATCTCTTTTTACTGAACTGCAGTGTTTCACACCTATTTCAGGTGGCGATGTGTTGTTCCTTGCATGAATGTTCGAGGATGGTCTGAAGCATGACATCCGCTCGCAGGTGAACATTTTCAAGATGACTTCGATATCATGTATCATAAACCATGTGATGATAACTGAGTGTAATCTGAGGGATTCTAGAAAAGTGATCCAGGGCGGTTTGACATCCATATTCAGTGTTCCTCCTATTGATTGCAGGAAGTTTCGCAGAGAGTATGCTCGAGGAGATGAGAGTAGGTAGAATGTATATTTCGGCAGCCAAATAGTACGCTACCAGTGCGGGAGGAGCAGGCATACTAGGCCTCAGTGCTAGAGAGACTCGATGGAGTTCTGATCATGCCGCAATATGAGCCATATTCTGTAATATTTTCATATCTTCTCACCTATATCTGGTGGTAGGGTTTCTTCTATACCCCCGCGTTCAGAAGATGCATCTCCAGTTTCTCACCAGTATGGGAACTGGTGTTCTTCCAGCCGTTCGAGCTAAGGTGGAGATCGCAGCCATGTTGGTCATAGTAGCGTTAGTTTTGTATTCAGATTTTTTCAATATTGTTGATATGCATAACGTTTTCTCTATAGCAGTTGTGGCGAGCCTTGGGCTCTGTATCATTTCATATGATGTTACTATGACTCTCGACACACCATTGGGGACTAGAGCTATTTGCGTATGTCAGTGTAGAGGGTGCGCTCTTGAGGTTTTAGGGTGGCATTTAATATGTGACCTCTATGTCCTAGATATTACGAGCTATGATGCAATTCTTGGAATGGGATGGTTATTCCCCTTCCAGGCATTCGTTGATTTCTATCGCTGTATGGTGAGTTTCGTGTCACCAGAGGGTGGATCCATTCTTCATAGAGGAGAGTGGGATGGCTAGGTGAGTCGAGCTGGACCCAAGCATCATGGGCTATGAGGAATTACAGCCCATATTGCTAGTCATTATCTGGATGACTAGGGGACTTAATATTTAGACTTTCCTCCAGTAGTGGATCGTTTCACGGATGTCTTTCCATAGTAATTTTCAGGATTTCTTCTGGAGCATGAGGTAGATTTTTTGATTGAGCTTGTTCCAGGAGAGGCTCCGATGTCCATTAATCATTATAGGATGGATACACTTGAGTTGCAAGAGCTCAAGAAGTAGTTGGAGGAGTTGCAGGAAAAGGGTTCTATCTGACCTAGTACTTATCCTTGGGGTTCACCTATCCTGTTTGCGAAGAAGGCAGATGGAACCGTCAGGCATTGTGTGGATTATCTGGATCTAAACCAGTAGACGGTCAAGAACTGATATCCTTTTCCGAGGATCGATGATCTCTTTGATCATCATAGAAGATCATGTGTGTTCTCGAAGAATGAATTGAGATTTTGTTATCATCAGTTGCATGTTAGACTATCTGATATACCTCTTACAGCTTTCCAGATCATGTATGGTCTATACGAGTACATGGTTACGACGTTCGGTCTCATGAACGCTCCTGCAGTTTTCATAGCACTGATGAAACGAATGTTTCATCCTTACTTGGATTCCTTCGTGTTGGATTTCATGGACGACATCTTGGTGTACTCTCACACTAATCATGGCCATGATACCCATCATGAGATAGTGTTGATTACACTGAGAGATCATTGGTTGTATGATAATCTCTTGAAATTCTACTTTTTGATCGATCAAATTCACTTCATAGGTCATGTTATCTCAGAGACATGAGTATCATTAAACCTAGATAATGTGAGAGTTGTAGTTTCTAGGGAGCACCCGAAGAATTTCATTGAGGTGAAAAGTTTTCTAGGGCTGGCTGGATACTACAGGCGTTATATACATGTCTTTTTAGGCCTAGAAACACCACTGAAATGTATGACCATTAATGGGGAAAAGTTCTTATGGTCAGATTCCTGTGACTCATCCTTTCAGGAGCTGACGGGGAGGTTTAAGTCAGCACCGATTCTAGTCTTTCCAGAGCCGGGCAAGAGTTATACTATTTACTGAGATGCTTCAGGTATCAGGTTGGGATCTGTGCTGATGCAGGGAGACGGAGTCGTTGAGTTCGGGTGTTGGCAGTTGAGTCCACATGAGAGAAAATACATGACACACATTCTTGGGTTGGAAGCTGTTGTTCATGCCTTACTCTGTAATAGAAATTATCTTCTGAGAGAGCATTTTGTGGTTTTCACTAACCAAAAATGGCTCAAGTACATCTTCACTCATCATGGTCTGAATCTGAGATAGTACAGGTGGGTCGAGTATCTTCATTACTTTTACATTGAGCTTGCCTATACACATGGGAAAGGAAACGCAGTGGCTGACATGTTGACCAGGAGAACTCAGATATAGGCAGTTCAGGATTCCAGTTGTGAGTGGAAGCTTATGGCTCTGTTCTATGAGATGAATTAGGAGGTGCACGATAGAGGAATACTTTTCTATCATTTGTATTTGTTACCTCTACTCTTCTCGATTGGGTACAGATGAGGCATCTATAAGACACAGAAGGCCAGGTCCTGCAGGAGAGTGTGTCAGGAGGGGACTCTCTTCCTGGATGGACAGTAGGCGAGGATGATATATCGTGTTTCCAGGGACGCATATGGGTGTTAGCAGACATATGCGAGGAGCTGATGCGAGACTTTCATTCTTCAGTTTGGGCAGTTCAACCTGGAATCACCAAGATGTATCGTTATCCAAACTGCCAGTATTTGTGGCCAAGTATGAAGGGATATGTTGCGGGTTTTTTCTGACGGTGTTCCACTTGTCAGTAGGTGGAAGTGGAGCATTAGCAAACAATAGTTCTATTGCATCAGTTACCAATTTTTGAGTGGAAGTGGAACGATGTCACGATGGGACTCATGAAATGTTTGCTAAGGTTGCCTCGAGGTAATGATTCAGCTTGGGTTGTCATCAACCGGGTTATGAAGGTTGTTCATTTCTTGCCGATAAAAGATACCATCAGTGTTGTTGAAATGGGAGGGTTGTACATCTGAGAGATTGTAAATCTACATTGAGTTATACACTCTATTTTTTCATTCAGGGATGATTGTTTTACTTCTTGGTTCTGGATGGGGCTTCAGAAAGCTTTGGGTACACAGGTAATTTTGAGTACAACAAACCATCCCCAGATAGATGGCCAATCCGAGCATAAGATTCAGGTGCTAGAGGATATGCTCTAGTTTTTATTCTAGAATTTGGAGGTTCTTGGGAGAAGCATATAACTCTTGTGGAGTTCTCCTACAACAACAGTTTACAGGAGACTATTCAGATGTCACCTTACGAGGCTTTGTATGGTAGGCCATGATGATCACCTTTATGTTGGCTGGATATAGGAGAGGTAGCTTTGTTGGACCTCGTCTTATCCAGGAGACCTTAGAGAGGATAGATTTGATTCGGAAGAGGATGGTTACAGAACAGTCTCGGCAGAAGTCTTATGCGGATCAGTGGAGACAACCTCTAGAGTTCGAGGTCAGGGATCTGGTTTTCCTACGTGTCGCACCGGGGTTGGGACTCAATAAGATTCAGAGATAGGGAATGCTTTCACCAAGTTATGTCGGACCATTTGAGGTATTGGAGAGAGTTGGGATGGTATCCTATTGCTTGAAGTTACCTCAAGGGTATTGGGATATGCACGACGTCTTCCAAATTTCCCATCTCCAACGTTACTTTTCAGACCCGTCTCATGTATTTCAGCCTGAGGAGGTTGAGCTCTAAGAAGATGCATCATTTGAGGAGCATAATATCTGGATTATTGATAACAGTGTGAAGGTTCTCCATGGCCAGTCTGTTCATATGGTACGAGTGATATGAAATCATGGGAGAGTAAAGGAAGAGACATTGGAGAGGGAGGCCGTTGTACGATTTCAGTGCCTAGAGCTATTCGGGGATTCTTCTGCCACGCCTCTCTATTGAAATTCGGGGACAAATTTCTTTAAGGGGGGAAGTTTGAAAGAACTTGAACCTTCGTTATAGGTATCTTTTTCCTTTTTCTAGAGTTTTTGAGAAAATATGTTTTTCTCAAAAAAATTGAAGTACATGTCGTGTACATTATAAGTACATGCCATGTACATCGATGTCGTGTGAGGCCGTGTGCTGGCTATGTCCGGGCCATACACATGGTCGTGTGTGGTGATGTAGAGGCCACTTAAAAAGGATTATAGAAAATCCTAGTACACGCCGTGTACATCAAATTTACATTCTTTTTTACATTCTTTTTGATTATTAAACTAACCAGACTCTCGTCTGACCGCCAGAATTTTCTTCTTCTAGGTCGTGTTCTTCTTAGAGAAGTCATACGGTGCCGGAACTTCTCTGATCCCCCGTGGCTCTGTCTGTTCTCCTAATTGACCTCCATCGTTTTCATTGGAACCACATAGGTACGATCTCCATTTATCTAGATCATTATTTTGAAATTCCTCATCTTTAGAAATATATTGTGGGATGAACGTTTTGTGTGTTTTTGTAGATCTAAGACGTTCTTAGAAGATTCATGCCTCGTGGTTCAAGTATATCAATCTCGTATCACCAAGGTAGGTGGTTTGTGCCTTTCCATTCGATGTCTTTTAGTTGTGTGTACAATTTACATTAATAACCTTGAACAACGTATTGCCTGTTTATTGTTTTCCCATTGTAGTATTCCTTCCTTGGTTGTATGATTGTTTATAAGTAATTTGGTTATGTATGATGTTATTTTCTATGCATTGATGTTTTGACCATGCCTTGTTCTGTTTAAGACCTTTTGTTCTTGTTCAGCCTTTGGTCATTATACCAGTTTTCTATGCCATGTGACTGTAGAATAGAGTGTTGTTCCCCTAACATACTTGTTATACTATAGACTGGTTATCCAGGTAGCTCTATAGGTTTACTTTTTCCATATATCATTATTATGCACTGACTTTCACGGGGCTATGAGAACATGGTGCTATAGACTATAAGGGGATAGACCGAGTGAGATTCCTAGATATTCATGGAGATTATAGATCACGGGAGGATAGACGGAGTGAGATTCTTCAGAGAGTCTTGATCATTATAGACTATACGGGGGTAGGCCGAGTGAGCTTCCTTGGAGTGTCTTTGTTTTGTTTGATTTTCTGTAAACCATTCCCAGATATAGAAGGTATTGACCGAGTGAGCTTCCTTAGAGAGTCTGTGATCGATCTGAGGCTATAAAAATAATTAACCGAGTGAGCTTCCTCAGAGAGTCTTGAGACCTTGTGTTTATAAGGGGAATTGACCATATGATCTTCCTCAAAGAGTCCCTAACAACCTTAATCTATATGGGTAATTGACTGGGCGTGCTTCCTCATAGAGTCTTATATTTCTTATGACCAAACCAGAGGGGTTATGCGGAGTGAACTGCCCAGAGTGTTGTTGGTACTTCTTGGATAAGAATATAGGGGAGGTCTGTGAGTACATCCCAGAGGGATTCCTGTTTGTGGTTAGTTATTTGCTTCACTGTTTCTCGATGATTTGAGGATTGTTTACTGTCATGTATAATTTTGTTTAATAGTCAATGTTTACTACTTACTGTACTATTACCTTCCATATGCTCACTGACTATTAGGAACAGATCTTCAGGTGGTTGCCTACTAGGATTTAGTCTCACACCTTGTTTGGGTCATGCTTTTGGTCCCAAATAGATTATATTGCTGCAGGTATAGAGAACGGAAAGTGACCCTCAACATCAGGTACGTGATTGTATTAGAGTAGGAGGGCATGGGACCATGCTAAGGCTTGTGATTCTGAGGAGTTGATTATATGTTTCTGTTCGGTTTAATATTGTATTCAGCATTGTGACTTGTTTGGATTCTTTCCTAAACATATGTATCACACATCATTTCATATATATATTTGTGTGCTATAGTTTTTTGTTGTTTCAGTCTTCAGTTGTTTACTGTTTTGTATATTTACTACTTCTCCTATTTTATGTGTTGTTTACTTCTTCTATGTACTCTATCAATGAGGGAATAGTTTCCCCACTAACACACTCAAGCCCCTTGCTTCTAGTCAATAGCCTCTGGTGTTCAAGGAAATGCGCTTGAGGCCATGTGACCAACTGGGTATGGGGCTCCTCTAGGTTGCTCCCAAAATCGGGATGTTACATTAGATCCCTTTCATAGATCATGTTATAATAGAAATTTGAGGTCGTTCAGAGGGAATTAAAATTAAAAAAATTTAGTTGAATATTAACACTTTTTTGGGTATCCACATTGGGTTTTCACTATACTATAAAGGTTTCATTAGTTCCAATGATAAAAATTCTATGATGAGGTGTTTCAATTTCGATGTTGATTTGGGTAAGGTTTTGATGATATGGATTTTGAGGTTTAAATAATTTAGGGTGGTGATTTACCTTTCATAGTGGAGGACATGTGTCATTCTTGTAAGTAATAATGGTAAAAAACCTTGGGAACTATCACATACATAATTTTACAAAACTAGTGAAATAATTTCAATAAAAGAGGGTATATGGTATAAATATTTATAGATAATTGGTTTTAAACAATATTATAGGTCATTATTCACTTATGATTAATGTTTACTCCCTTCGAAAACTAGTTTTTCTATTAGTTATCATAATTTTTTGATTTATTTTCAACTAATAATTGTGGTAAAAACTAATATGGTCATAATATAAATTAAATTTCATTATTATTCTAAAAATATAATAAATTTTTTGACATTCAATTCACCAATGTGGTAGAAATTAATTTAATATAAATGAAAATGATAGGATAAAATGGAGAGTTTTTAATTTGAAAATTGTTAAATTAATGAATCCTTCCTCTATCCAGTTTCAATGTTTAACTGATTATAATAACCTAATATATTTATATATTTATATATATCTATTATTGAAAAAAAAATCTACAAAATAAATATAAAAATTCCAATTTAAATAAGTTAATGGAAAAAAATAATTTTTCTGTTAAAAGAATTTAATTTTTCCCAACTCATTAAATAATGAAACTATTTTAAGAATTCTCAAAAATTCATCCAAATAAAATTTGTACAATACTCTTTCAAAAATGAATATATTTCATATATAATTTTATGATGTATCAAAAAATAATGTTTTAAAATAAATGCCCCCTAAAATGGTTTTTAAGCTACCTTTTAGAAAAATATTTTTTCTTGTGTAAAAGTAGATATATTCTTTTGTATTACTAAGAAAACATATTTTATGAATGTTAAATAGTTTATTGAATAGAATATATATATATATTCCATTAAAATATTTCATATTTCTTTTAATTTTATTAACATAAAACGTGTTTTTAAATAGAAAAACATATTTTTAAATAAAAAATTTCATTATTTTCAAAAAAAATAATTGCTAACACTTATCTATTTAGTAACCAAATAATTCATTTTATATAAATATGAAAAATAGATTAATATAATTTATTTAATATTATTCATAAAATCTATTCTAATGGTTATGTGATAACTAGAATAATATTTCAATATTAATAGTATATTATTGTTTGATAAAACATTGTATTGTGTGTAACACATTCTATATAAAGAACATGGTACTACATGTAATAAAATAGAAAAATTATTTTTAGAAAATGCAATCTATTCTCGGGAATTCATATTTCACAATCTTAAAATTTTGTCTTTAAGGAAAGAATAATGTGATATAGAATGAAATTAAATCCATCAATGACTTTTAATTTTTTTGAAAAAAATTGATTCATAAAAAAAGGGGGTTCTAGACTAAGAGTGTTGTAAAAAGTCACGTAAAATTAATATTTCATCGATAAACATAGTGTCATATGGATTAAATATAAATTTTTATCACATGCATAAATGGAACACCCTTCAATCATAGTGCATACCTAAACATAGTCACCTCCCACCTGGACAACATGCCCTTAAATTTCATTTATTCTATTAACTAACTCTACTATTATAACTGTTCCTAGATAAAATTGATTTGCTCCAATACATGGAACATTTCACAAAATATATGTTTTTAGAAGATTAGTTGGGGAACGTTTGTATAGATCATATTAAAGAGTTATCTCCAACCCATGGGCATCCACTTGTAAAAAAATTAGTTGAGTTCACAATTTAAATCTTCCCAAATATCCCTTTGTGAATTTTTATTTATAGCACAATTTGTATTAAAACTCTATAAATCCTTTAAATTACTATGTTGTACCATGATCATGAAATCAGACCCTCCATATTCATAATTAAATGGGTGTGAGAGATGATCTACTAATAATTATAAACTTGAAATTTCATCTTCCATATTTTAATTCATTATAATTGATTAGTATTATATTTGTATTTTATTTTTGACATTAATAAAAACATATTTGTTATTGGTGACATATAGTTTATTTTATTGTTATTATGATGTATATTCACTTTTAAAACACATTTAATTGGAGAAAAATCAATTTTATTTCCTATAAAAAATGGTGATGATGAGGGTTATCCATTATTTGGAAACTCTCCCTCAATTCAACCAAAATAAAATTTTATGGAATGATGTTGGAATTTGACAAGTATTGCACATATAGTAATCATAAATACAACAAAACAGACTACTATCACCGTTAACTTTGTTATTTATCCAACCTAGATTTAGGTTAAATATTATTAACCTTATGATTCTAAACACTATCTCCATGGATGAAAAACCCCTACCTCAGCCTCAAATTCCACTAATACTTCCCTTTCATTGTTGATGACATTCTCCATAGAAATGATGAACGCCTAATGATACAATTCATTCGACTCCAACCGGTTGCGATTTTTTTCCTCCTTTAGTAACTATATGACATTATATGTCTACTTATACTGGGAAACATTGATCTTTTACCATTTTTCATGAACCTACGTGGAAGGGAATTATCAGGACAATGCATGAAGGGTGTAAAAATTCACACTGTCAATCCCATGGTTCATTATCCATTTTTGGGAGGATCCTATATGGAACACCTAGATTGACCATAGTGTAAGGGTTATAAATATATGTAAAATCCCCCATTAACAACACTAAAAAACATTGTTTAACTCAGCATCATTTATTCCATATTCATCCAGTTCTTTGAGTGTTTATGGAAGTTACTTTGGGAAGGATGTAAGAACTTCAGTTGTATAATATTCCAAGAGAATCCAATCAATTGAGTTGAGGTCCAAGTCAATATGAAAATAAACTTTATCCAACACTTTTTAACATTAAGCTCCCTATTATCCTCATGTTCCCCTGGCCTCTCATAGGTACCAAGTTCCCCATGACATGACACGACCACTAGAGATTGTTTCTGGGTCCCAATCTCATCGTGCATGTTTTTAAATGGGTAACATCCATAATGACTATTTTAATGTAATTTTTTTATAAACCATTATAAATTATAATTATTTATATAAAAAGGCTATAAGGGACATATATTGTGAAATATCATTGGAGAAAGTATTTTTATCCCTCCATTTAAAAAAATCTTATGTTGAAACCACCCCAAGAAATTTTTCTTGGCCTAGGGCATTAAAAATGAGGTAATAAAGAGACCCTCTATAATAATATTTTAACACTATTAGATTTTATAAAATGTTTTTTTCATATAAATTTAATTTAATGGATGGAATTTGTTACAGACAACATCGGGTAGTACAAACCCCATTGTAATATTTAGATTATTAGTTAAACATGGTTTTTATAAACTAGAAATTAATTTTTCGGTGTTAATATTGATAAATAAATAAAAAACAAGTTTTTCACATTAATAATATAATATAATTTCTTAATAAATGATTATATATGAAAATACTAATCATTTTAATGTAATAGAAATCTTTTTCTGAAAATAAATTTTATGTGCATGTATTGTTATTATCATAATAAATTATATAATACACTGATTTTAAATGATTGTAATAAAATTTATAAATTATTTATTAAATCAAATTTTTTATAATTCATGAAATTATTTATTATAATCCGATAATAAGAAGAAATATAATTTGGTGTATACAAATGTATTTTTTTAAGTATCTTCATCATGTTAGGCATAATTATTTCAAAACATCATTTTTCCATGTTAAAAAATAATTTTAAACAATAAAATTAAAATTTTAAATCATATATCCAATTTTATATTGATATGAATCTTTTAGTATTTTTTGAGAATGTTAATTCATTGATTAATTGTGAACATTATACTTTGTTTGCAAAAATTCCATTTCATTAAATCATTTACAAATATAATTTTCATACATGGGCTTAAAAGAAGAATAATAACACTTATATTATTTAAAATAATACCTAGTAATATGAATCATGTTATTTTTCATATCTGGTATAAAAATGTTTTATACATTTGAAAACATTTTCTTTGCAAAATTCTCTTCTCCATTACATTTATATGTTATATAAAATTGTATTTTCTCAATTTTGAGAAATGAAATTGGTAAAATGAATTAAATATTTTTAATGAGAATAATTAAAATTAGGTGACATGTCATTTTTATTTTTGGGTCATAATTAAAAGTAAAAAATGAAAAACTATAATTATAATTATTAATGTAATAACATGGTTTTTTCACATTCTATTTGCCAATGTTAAAATTGATTTTTCACACACATAGGACTTTTGTTTGATAAATTGGATAAAATGTATATAGTATTTTGGATCAAATTATCTAATAATTATCTTTTTTATTTAGTCATAATTGATAAATTATCTTGGTATATAAATAAAAAACTATATAATGTGGTGAAAACTAAAATGGTAAAAGTAAGAAAAACATAGACGTTAACGAACTACATGTATAATACAAATTAATATTTTCCAAGGATATGTGGATATACCATATATTCTATCTAATTCATTATTTTTAAATTTCAGAGTCACTATGGATGAAATGGCCTCCTTATTATTGTGTATTTTTGGATATTTACATTAATACCAATCATTAATTATAAAAGGCTACAACCTCCTATCACTTCTCCACACCCAACAAGAAATTTTATCGACCAAAAACCATCCCAAATCACTCCAAAATACAAATATAATTGTTTTTAACTACTTTTGATAGAAAAATATTTCCCATATTATCTTTAATATGAGGTCCAAATGGTTTTGTTCTGAATGATGTTAAATGTCTTCTATAAGCACATTCATTTTTTAAATCTTATCTTTCCACCTTCATTCATTTATTAATATTTCGGATATAATAACAGCATTATAGATAATATAATGATATGTTTCCATGTTTATGTTATTATTAGTATCCATATCCTCTTATGTCAAATAGAATATGAATATATCGCTTATCTGTTTGGTGGACTATAACATCGCAACCGGATATAACTTAGTTTCCATCATGTCCTCTCAAAACTAAAGATAATGATAGAATTAATGTATATATAGGAAATTTAATATATATTTTTACTCTTGGAATATAAATATCACATATGCCTTCGAACAATAGATTATATTCCAAAATGATAATTTCGTTCTTGCATATGTGTGGACTACCACCTCCACGAAGAAATGTGAATCATTATTCAATTAATTTATAAATAGTTGAAAGTATTGATAGATTTATTGATATATTTGATATATATGAAATAAAAAACACCTTTATGGTGATATATTAGTTATCCTCATTTCATTACTTTTATCATGAAATGGAAACTGCTTTCTTGTGTATGTACAACCTACCATCTTTATGAATAGTGTAATTGATTTTGTATCTCTATCATATATAGATGACTATATATATATATCGAACAAATATGATATTCATATAATTGTTAAAAAAAATTAGGGAACGATGTTCAAATTAAAAGGACATAAAATCAAACATAACAAAACATTCATGTTATATGAAGAAGCAATGGCTAGAAACATGATTTTAATAATGAATTTATATAAAATTTGAGATAAAATTTCATAATAATATAAATTAACTTGGTATATATATTTTTATTGTTCTGTAAATGTTTTATAATAAAAATAATTTTATTATGTATGTTCTTTTAATGGGTAAATAGAAATCACATACATGAGTTTTTGATTTTCTAGTCTCTCTATTAGTTTTTGGTGACATGTGTAATATTAACCACTCATTTAAATCATGTGTTGTATATACTTTACATTTAAAATTTTATATAATGATTCTCCTAATTTTCAAGATATTAATTTTTAATTAGATTTTATTCTTTAATTGGTCATATGATACAAGATTTTCTGAAGCATGTAGTTGATTTTCATCTCAATTTTATTTATGTGGGACACATAACATATTTACAACTTGTTTCATTTAGGTGCTGAATATACTGTCGATTTATAAAATTTATTATTATCATAATTAAATAATGGAAAGAAAATATCTATATAATATTAGTTATTTCAATGGTTTTACTCTTAAAAGGATACCATAGTGGAAAATGTTTTATGTTATAGTCTCATTGTTCATCATGATTATTTATGAATAAGTTTCCAATAATAAAATCTTATAATCTATCCCTCAAAAAATATGAATGTTATTATCTTCTAGTTATTTAATTAAAATAAAATTTTTCTTATAATTTTCATCTCACTAGGTACTAAAATACAAAAGTAATGTTTTTATGTCTTTATTTCTCTCTTCATTGAAAAATAAATTTTCTTCTATGATCGGGATTTCTTAATTTATTTTAATGGAATTCATTGTGTCTTTTAAATAAATTTATATGCATTTTGGATATTTTAACAAATGGATTAAATCTAATATTATAGTCATCTTCTTAAGGAGGGACTATTATGACTTTGATAAAAGTGTGAATGGTATAATATTTTTAACATGTAAGGAATTAATAAAATATTCCTCTATCATTAAAAAATAATTATATTATGAATAAATTATAATTTGTAAGAGTTATTTTCCTATAATAATATTTTCTTGATATTTTTTAAATTTTCATAATTTATAGATTTTTTTTGAAATTTTAATTATAATCTCCTTAGGAATAATTTAATGAACTTTTAATGGAATGAGTATTCATCAATAAAAAAACATTTTATGCGGATTATGTATTATTCCAGATATGTTCTATTATTAACATCCTTATTCTTTATCTATATTTTTTATATTTGTAATTATTATTATAAATATGTTTCTATGAAACCCATTTTTTTCCAACGTGATATAAAATGGTGATTCTTTTTAAAACTCATTTTGTTTCCATGAGTTATAAAATGATAATTGTTCTATGGTGTTTGGGAACACAAATTTTAGGATTGTGTGATGTATGATACCTATGTCATTTTATAATGTAATGGGTAATGATTGATTTCAAAAGATATAAATAGCATTGGAATTGGTGGTTAACCAAGTTCATTAGGCCACTTCATTCACAGTGATATTAGTTTGAATGAACATTGACCACTATAATGTATTTAGGAGTGTACCAAATCTCTGATGATCGTGTAGGAAATAATCCTTGAACACTATGGAATTTATTTTCTATTATTATGGTATGCCAAGAATATCTATCGTATTCCAATAATATGGTCATATTGATCTTGTTACTTGGTTCATTTAGAATTCATGACATATGAATGTCCATTATTTATTACATGAATCTTGTTTACAATATATGATATAAAGGTTGTGTTTTTTTAAATGTTATCCTTATGTTCGCATACCCTTATACTCATTTTATATCTATATCTATCATATATTCTTTTACTGAGTGCTTGAAATAAACCTTTAAAAAGTTTATATTATCTAATTCTTATGGAAAGTTATTTAGTATGATATATTTATAAATGGTTCATGTATTGATTTACTAAATGGGAAATGACGTAGCTCACTTATAAACCTATTTTTTGTGTATCCATCATTCCAATGACATTTCACCTTTATAATCTAGAGGTATTTTTTATAAGATAAAAATAATATTGAACTATTAATTCATAATATCAATGTGTGAGTAGTTCAGGTATTTATAAATAGTATTTGAGTGAAAAAAATTAAATATCATGTTATTAGGGTTAGAAAACTCTCTAGATTACTCTATGGATAAGACTAAGTATAGGAATATATTAAGTAATTTTTGTGGAGCATAGAGCATGTAGTTACCATCATTTTTAATTCATATGGGATCACTAAAATTGGATATAGATATAGAAAATTTCTACATAAGATAACTAATTATGAAAAGTGTGTATTATTCATTTACTCAATCTTCACTTTGGTTTATGATAACAGTCCACACATCAGAACTGCTCTAAAACTCTTGGGTGATATGTTTGGATAATTTTCCAACATTTTATGTATCACCATAAATTATTTGAATAGATGATGACACAGAATGGTCAATTTTTAACCTAATGTGTCCTAGCATGAAAATATGGTGTCATGATTTATACATCATAGAAAATAATTTTCAAAATTTTTTGGTTTCCCACAATTTTTATTGTTTCTAGTATATTCATATCTTGTTAGACTCCATTTGTGGAACTCAAAGTAATAATGCAAAAAATTAATGTGAAGGTCAAGTCATTGTTCATACTCAATAGAAGCAAAATGTACTTGAATGTGGAATACAATAATATATGACTATTCTCACACATCTAACAAAAAATATCTGTGATTAAAAAATTGATATTGAACCTCTGAATTTACCAATGATGGAGTTACATGACATTGAATTGTTTAATAGACAACTTCTTCCATTCTTCTATGGGCCTTTTGATAAACTGGATTCTGAGAAATTTATTGATTTGAAGGAAAATATATGTTACATTTTTCGTTTTTTAAATAATGAAAAATACATCACATCTATTTAATGATTGGATGGATGGTCATATCAATTGTAGAATCATAATATGAATATGAGGTAAAGGGATGTAATTTAATCAATGTAATGGGATAAGAATAAAATATTTTTTTTTCATTAACTACTTTATTTATTTTATATATAAATTTAGATATATAACTAATGAGAGTATGAAGAAGGATAACTAAATCCCTGGTACCAATGAGGGAAATTTTTAAAAAATTAATGATATGCTTCTATTTAATCATTTTCCATGAATGGGATATTAATTCTACATTAGTTGTTTCAAACATTGTGTTCTAAATGAATTATCAAAAGGGGACTTTTCACTATATGAATAAATTTATCTATGTTTTCTTAAGGGTTAAATAGATGAAGGAAAACATGATAGTTTCAGGTAAAAGTAATAGAAGCTAAAGTAACATAGAAGAACTAGTGGTGTGTCACATTGAGGGATGACAACATTTCAACCAAATACATGCCAAAAATATTGTATTTAACAGTCAATAAAATTTCTGAATAGATCATGAGGTTGACTCATGTGTGGGAATCCAAATTATTAAGAAAAATATTTTCAATGTAATTTAAAAAATTTACCCAATGAAAGGAATAATTTTATGGTTCAATAGAATGGACCACTCAGAAAATTTTTCAATTTATTATATGTGTTTTTAATATTTAAAATAATTCCATCATCAATGGGATAATTAGGATTATGAGGCAGAAAAAAATTTATGACAAAGGAATAGTGGCTGTTTCAGCATTCACACTAATTTAACTTAGTCACAATAATTAGTAAACTAATATCCGTTACCCTACTTGTGGAAATTTAGTGTCTAGTTTTATATGAATAGTTCCTATAAAATCCAATTTTTTGTTCTTTAGTGAAATTTTATTTGTCTTTTATCACTCATTATATTCATCTCCATTGATTATAGAATAATGATATCAAATATTATATTTATAACTAACATATTATAATCAATAATTTCAATTTTGAACTAAATATACTAGTTTAATTTGTTTCTATAAAGGAAAATATTTGACGAATAAAGGGGAATCATCATTTGGTAAGAAATATAATTTTATTGTGACTTTATTTTGGATTATGGTTAGGGTATAATAATTTTTTTAAGAGACTATATGAGTGTTAAAATTATTTGAAGATAATAGTTTTGATGGTCATGGAATATTGTGAGATACAATCATTCCAATATTTGGAATTTAGTTTTGTACAGATATATTTCAAAAGGGTTTTAAAGATACATATTTAAGGAATTTTCTGATAAATTATTTTTACTATTTTTTGTGTAATATCATCATATGAATAATGTTCAATATTAGATAATGTGTGCCAAAATTTTTTGTTTTAATGATAACAATAGATAGAAGGAATGAGTTATAATTCTTTTACATATCTTATGATCTGTTAAATCATTATGCATGAAAAAATTCATCTATATTTCTAATATTATAAGATAATGTAAATACTTATTGATGCATGTCTAAAGGATTATATAGTTCATGTGAAATGAAAATAAATAAAGTTAATATATTTTATTTTGTTCCCAATATTCATAGTCAAAAATGAATAATCTTTTGGAAAATGTTATTGATATAAAAATTTTGTCCTATTTATTTCATTTCAGTTGAATCGATAATCTTTCAACCCATCACAGATTTATGGTTTTTTTGAGATTAACCTTCCCATAATCGTGTTCTCTATCACACTTTGATATAATTTTGGAGTTACCTTTATCATTCATTACCATATATTGACATCTCCAGAATTTTCTTCTATTTTTGAAACATAGTTATTTATCACACCAAATGTCATTTATAATTACTTGTTCTACATCCCATTAGTAGGTTTTTTGGACCCTTTTTATGATTTAGGGTTTTCTAGGAAGAAATTTTTATATGTCAAAACCACCTAGAAGAATTTAAAATTTATAAGATGATATTTATTAAAATAGGATTGAAAGTAACACCCAAATGTTTTTTAAATTATTTATTTATTTTAATTTAATTATTTTTGATAGGATACATTATACAAAACATTGAATTTCTGGATAATAGAATATACAATTAATATATTTATTTAAACCTAACCATTATAACATACCAATATTTAGGTCACACCTAAAGTAAAGCCAACATTCTACCTCATTGATTCACTCATATTACTGATCTAGTAACCCATTTAAATGGTAATTCCATTTTTTTGAAATTTTTTATGTTCATTATATCAAAAACATAACATTTTTTAATGAATTTTTATGTTACATCAGTCCTCAGAATCGCACACCGTCACAGTGTTTGGTCTCTAAATTTTCCCAAATAATTTAAAAACTAAATATGAAAAACTAGAGTAATTAAATTCTCTCAACCATAAGTCATTAAATCCATGAAAAGACAAAAAATGGTTACTTAATAAAATAAGGTAGTAAAGAATGAATCTGATCCTCCTACTCTAATGTGCATTCAAATATATTCTTGTTTTTCCACCAAAAATTCACTAGAGGAATTCACCTTCTATGAAGTATCATCTCTTTTTGATCATTGATCTCCACCACTAAATCAGTAAAAGTCAACCCATCATCGATTTCCTACTCTCCCTAGTCAATGATGTATAATGGGTCATTCACGTACCTCAATTATTGTGATATTGAATTATATATGTTACTTACTCCAACTTTGGAGGTAGATCCATGTGGTACGCCACCTTTCCAACTGAACTTAGTAATAGTAATTCTTTTATGTACCAAAAAGATAGGTTGATTCCCAATACCATTATCTATAATCCTCCTCGAGGTGAGACCTAAAAGAACCCATGGTATCCTACCTTTTAATCTAAAGGCTTCTATCATCATTATTTACAAGACTTATGATGGATCTTTACAGTCATCATATTTTTCTGGATGATCATCACCTTCTCTATGGTCAGCTTTAATATCATTGGGTGCTTTAGTGCCGACTCTCCTAGGTTTGTCCAGAAATGTGGAGACCAACAGCGTCACCCATAGAAGGCATTGGATGGTTCCATACCAATGGCAGAGTGATAGCATTTAATGTACGTGAACTTCATTAGGGGTAGGTAATCCTACCAACTATGGCCTAATTCTAACATGTAACCCATTTTCCTATCCTCTAAAACCTACATGGTTCAGTCTTCTTAGTCATTCATCTATGGGTGAATAAATATCCTAATGTTTAACTACGTACCAAATTCCACATGCAATCTCTTCCACAATCAGGATGTAAATTGGGCATCACTGTCTATGAGAATTGTCGATGAAACTCCATAGAGTCGTATTATCTCATATATGTAGAGGCATCCCAATATCTATATTGAACTCTTCTCAAGAATAGTTAGGAAGTGGGATGACTAGGACAGTCAGTCAAAAATACCCATGATGGTTACATTTCACCAAGACATACATGGTAAACCATTCATGATGTCTATAAATATCCTTTCCCACATCAATTATTTCACATCAAGGGTTTGATTCAATCCCACTTGAACCTGGGGCTTGGCATTCACCTACTAAAAAGTGAGGTATCGAGAAATAATCATTACTGGTCCATTTCTTATCTCTGTCAACCAACACAAACATCAGAGGTCCTGGTAGTTCATCACTGTACCAAGATATACTACCAATGAGGATGAATGGAATTCTTTCAACACATCCTCCCACAATTCCACTGTTACTACTGTTCTTTCTCTACAAATAACTATGTTCTTACCATATTTCAAATATCCATCACAGGAATGCTTTACAGACATCTAACCATATATGGTCTCATAGTCGGTATCCCCACATTATGAATCCCTTACTCAATATAATAGAGGATGAGTTACAACTATAAAAATGAGGTCAACTGCTTCATCACCAACCACAAAGGATATCTACATCATGGACAAGTTCTCTAACATGTTGTTCCAAAACTATGAACTGGATATCCGGGTAAGAGAATCATTCACCACTTTCCCCTTCCCTGGAGTATAAATAATCTCAAATTCGTAGTCCAAGAGGATGTATATCCCCTTCCAATGTATCATGCTCAGATCCTTCTGGGAGAAGATATATGTGAGAATGTTATGGTCAATGTATATGATAAACCTCTCTCCCATCAGGTAGTGTCACCACATCTTCAAAGAGAAGATTACCAATGATACGTACAGATAACGGGGCATGTAGTTATTCTAATGTGGAGTCAATAGGCATGAACCATAGGTAATAACCACCTAGAAATTCCTCGGGACACAACAATGCTCGGTTCCAGATGCATTACTAAACGCTACATACTTATCACCTTCCTCCGGAAATGTAATGAATATAGTCCCATTGAATCTCTACCTCAACTATTGAAAACTATCCTAGAACCTATTCATCCACATGAAAGGTTTTCCCATACATTTTAAAGTTACCAATGATACAACCACTCTGTAAAAATTTGGTAGAAACCTAAAATAGTACCCAACAAAACCAAGGAAACAGTTCACCTCAGTAACACTCTTGGGTGGCTCCTAAGAAATCACGACATCAATCATCACTACATCAATGCATCTACAAACTCTGAAGATGATGTGTCCTAGAAAACAGACCTCTTGAATCCAAAATAGACATATAGACAGTTTCTATAAATTCTGGTGCTTTTTCAGTGTGTCCATGATCATCCATAAATGTCTCTAATTCTCCTCCTCGTATGGTGAGTACACTAGGATGTCATCAAGGAATACCACCACAAATCGGACCATGTAAGGATGAAACATCATGTTCGTGAATCCCATAAACAGTACATGGTTGTTCATCATTCAAAATGGAATAACCAATAACTCATTTTTGTGGTAACAACATTTAAAGGTTTTCTTCTGTAAATCATCATCTTTTAATCCTTGTTGGTTATATTCAGATCTGAGGTCTATCTTTGAGAACCATCACACCCCTTATAAATGATCAAATAGTTCATCGATCCTCGATATTAGATACCTATTTTTCCAAACCACCATGTTCATGCACTGTAAGTCCACACATAACCATATTCTCCCATATACCTTGTTGGGAAACTAAACTAGGGAAAGCTAGGGTGAAACTATAGGTCTCATAATGAAATTCTTTTACAAGCCCTCTAACAGTACACTCAGCTTAGAATGATCTGTGGGAACCATCAGAAATGTTGGTCAAGATATCAGTTATGTGCTAGGGTATAGATTAATTCATAAGTCTTCTTCTATGCCGATAGGTAAACCTAGAATATCCTAAAGATCGATTTCCTTATTCTCTACCACCATTATAGGAAACTGATGACTCATATTATCCGCTACACCAATGGTGATGAAAGAAAACTATTCAGTAATTGTCTACACCCACCTATGTGTGAGTACATCATATTCTTCATGTATTTTAATTTCACACACAAAGGAAAACCCAGTTCCATCACCATGAGCACACCTTACTCTATTCCTAGAATAACCAATCTGAGTATTAACTATGGATAACCTTCCCATACCATGAATGATGTTGTAAGGCCTCTTCACCACTTTAAAGAGATCCCAACCAAAACACACACCTACAAGATTATGGACATAATTTTGGATCCTATGTGTGATTATCAAATCTTCTCCCATATGAATCTCTAAGTGTATGGGTCGAGATAATGGTTCAAATGGAATCTTTGTTCCCCAAATGAGGCTCATGGAAAAAAAATCATTACCATTACTTATGTATATCATAACTACAACTACGATGAACTAGACATAGATTATACCTCTAATATTACATAGAGCCTCAAGGTCATCAGCCACTATCACCTAGATTCGTCCTCGTCCCAATCCACGAGTTCCCTGAGATTATCACGGACTACCTAGGGTTAGTGGGGGTAATAAATCCAACCTCCTACCACATATTTCAGCACATCATGTTACCCGGACACATATACCACACATCATAACACCCTTCTCCTACCTTAGCCTCTACCTTGGTGGCCCCTAGACAATATCCTGATTAGATGTACGTTGGGTCCAGAAATATTAGCCTAGATTTTCCCAGTCACAAAACACATGACACAACATGTCTCTTAGGTGACTCGTGCTACTATCGGATCCCCTCATAACTGATCATGTGTCTTGGGATCCTATTTTGATGTGTCTGATCCTGGTGGGTCCCTCTGAATGCTTTCAACTACCTGCTGCCATGTTGCTACCTACCTGGAGCCTATTTGTAGCTCCCACTACGGGTTCTTGCTCCAATAGACACCTCTCTACCAGAATGTCTCAGTGAAGTACCCCAACATTAGTAGGAATGCTATGGGATATCATGGATTCCATGATCTCATGGTGTATGCCCTGCTTGAAGGGTCAATATTTGAAGAATGAGACTCAAACCAAATCTGTGGTGTAGTACGAATGATCAGTAAATCATACCAAATACTTCTCCATGGTCTGATTGTCATACTGTTGATGCAAAATCTTTTATATGTGCACTGACCCCAACATGGACATAAATAACTCCTCAGTGAAGAGTTCCTCGATGCATGACCAATGGAGAGTTGTATCGTCATGGTTATGTGTCACCATGCTCCAACATCACCCCCATAAATCCCTGATTAATACATTTTGAAAAGACTGCCATCTGGTTGGATGCTCTCCCCACAAGGTGGAATAACGAGTAACTACCTCGAACCAATAATCAACTTTCTAGGGGTCAGTCTCACCTAAAACATGTGAGATCGCTAAATCTGAAACTCATGAAACATTCTTTGTCTACATGAATCCATATCTGGTAGTGCGGGTATAAGAAAATTCTAAATGGATTATGGTTTAGCCGATAAACCACCCAGATGTTCTATCTATGGTATAGGCTCAAGTACCAAATCCTCTTCAATTGGTAGATCATCCTCGTCAACATGCAATAGAATCCTATATGGATGTTTCTATGGAGGAACCCTATAATACAACAAGATTTACCATGGTCAATAGATAATATCTGGAGAGATGACTCGCAAAGTACATAGAAGACACATCCTATTTCAATATAAAGCATGAACCATTATTTTCACCACAATAAATTTTTTCACGTACTAAGATGAAAAAAAGGTACCCAGAGTCCTAATGTGTTGATATGTCAAATGTTGTATCAACACTGGATTCCCTGGACTCAATGCTAGACTTGAAACACCTAACACGGTTTTTTTAAACAAACCATGTTGACTCTTGTTCCTAAATTTTAACTAACTCCTCCGATACCACTCTTATAAAACCCTCCTTAGAGGGGCCCTTGTGATGACTACCTAAATACTATGTCCAATAGGCCAGGCACTAGTGACTAACACTGGGTAGGATTATCCCACAAATAATAGACATTAGACAATGTACATGTATACATGCATACATATCCAATCCACAAATGATGAAATGTAAAAACACTATGTAAAATATTCTTGAAAACTACAATGTCCCACAACCAGAGTACACTAGTGATTGTACTCAAAAGTAAACAGATCAAAAGTATTCCCATGAAAAGAAGAGTCTATATTTACAAGTTCGTATGATTAACAATGATGTACTAGGATTGTTGTCAAAAATGTTTTAGTAACACACCTTGGCCTTTAGGGCCTCATAAGGCACTACCTTGTACTTTTTTTACCTAAAACACCATCAAAGGGTTGATAATCTAAAAAATACATGACATATTTTGGAAAATCCCGTGCTGGGGTGAGTAAAATATTAATAAATTTGACACCCTGGAACAACTAAATAATACCAAAAAGGAAATACAAAAATGGAAAATACCACAAAGGAATACCAAAAGGGAATATCAAAATTAAATACCACAATGTAATACCTACTCATATCTACAGAAATGTATGACTAAAAAAATATATCAATAAAAACCAAATATACTCCATCCAATAAGAAACTATGTCTCAATATGAATCATAGTCCCCATAAGACACACAATATCTATAAGACACATAGTCTCTATAAGAAAAATATTCACTATAAGACACATAGTATCTATATGACATAGAGTATCTAGTCAATGCCAGGAAAAGAAATATTTTCTCAAAGAGCACTCATTAATGGTGAACTCACTACTCAATCCATTAGGCCATATGCACAATCCCACAAAAAATCTAGTTACTGTATCATAAAATGATCTTCTCATCATAAGGGTAACAAATCAATAGATGGATCATCAAATGGATGTCTAGATTGAATGTTATAGTATTTAACATATATAAAATGTAGTAACTAGGCCCAAGTATCGACCATGGTGGTTGGCCCCCATGGTCAACCGCTCAGTCTTGCGAATCCCTTGGAAAACCATATAATGGTATCGTAGACAACCACTAATCACATTCGAGTGTCATGGTCAAATGTGTCCAAGTCTAACTACCTCATGTCTGACCCAGGTATTCCCTCAAACATTGGGTCCGACCTGAACCCTTCGGTCGACCTATCCCATTTTTCTCGGCCTTCTCTGTCTGCTCAATGCCCACCTGACTAGCTCAACGCATCCTGCCAACCCAACATGCTCGCCCGACCAAGTCCAGTTTCTTGGTCGGTTTGTCTCATGCAGTCACTCGTGGAGACAAATGGCAGTCCACGCAGCCACCCCCAACATCGTGTAGATGAGATGTGGAAGTCCAGTTTCTCAGTCTGTTTTCCTCATCTGACAAATGTTTGGTTGCACCAAGGGTAAATTTGCCATTCGTATCCCTATAGTGACCTTAGATTTTGGATTGGGACCCTGATTAAATGATATTATACTTTTTAGGTAATCCATGCTCGTCTGAAATTAAAATTTACATTTCTCAACAATTGTTTTGGAGCATAATGGGCCTAGAAATCACATGTTGTTTTAGCACCTATTCTAAAAATTTTCCAAATAATTTTTTGAATATAATAAATAATATCCTATTTATTATACTTATTTCCCCTAAGGATAAAATTGTTTTAACATATATCAATAAACAATCTTGTAAGTAAAATAATATAATCTTAAACAATAACAGTATTATTTTTTTTTCAATTATTGGGTATAATTATTAATGTGATTCATGGTTTATTTGGTTTATTAAACCTGATTAAATAGATGGAATAGATTAACAAACATCATAAGATGAAATAAAATAAATTTAATAAATAAATTTATATATCATTTCTTCATACACGGTTATTTTATTATGTAATATTTATATTATATTAAAAATATTGTAAATAATAAAATAATATGAATTTATTCCTATGTTAAAAAATCCTTAAATGAACATATTAAGTCAAAAAAAGCCTTCAATAATTATATATGGTATATAAAAATAGTTTAATTTTTTAATCATTAAATTTTTAGAACATATTAAATTATTTTGATGTTATATTCATAGTTTCAAGTGGACCTAACCTTTATTTAATAAGTGTTTATTTTTTTAACATGACTTTGAATAACTAGGAAATTGATATAAATAAATCCATTTTACAGATTTCAAAATTATGGAGTTTACTCAATAGTACATGTAGTAGTAATCTAATGAATTTTGAATATAGGTTCTAAATAAATACGATCATATTATTTTGTAGAACCCATTATATAGTTATTTGAAAGAAATTATAGACCCTTTCTTATATAATATCCAGGTGAAATATTATTCTAAATCCAATGGTGATGGTAATAGGGATTTGATTATTTTTTGGAGGTAAATTAATTAATTAACCATGTAATTATCAGTTGTCAAGATGAATTCATTAAATATTAAATTATTTTGTTAAATTAAATGGAAGGAAAACACATAGATTCACTTCATTTTTATTTTGAAAAAACAAAATAAGCACACCATACGAAACATCCTAGTGTGTTAGAGGACCATCCACAATGAAATACATTAAGAATATTATTAGTATGTGACTGATTATAATATTATTCATCAACCAACAAAAAGATGACTGAGCGTCATAAGGATTCATGACTTATTTAGAGGATATATATGATATTTTTTACATCATATTATGAACTATGTAAAGTGATATAAGGATTCAATATAATTACATGTATGTATAAACCATGATAAAAATTCATCAAAAAAATAAAATTTAAAAAGATATGAAAATTACAAATTATATTGACACAAGTTAGTGGAAGTGTGAAGTATAAGATGAACATTAAGGCAGTGGTATGTTTTTAAAAAATTTGATGTATAAGAATAAATTTGTATGGATGGGATTCCATATGGATAATTAATTAACCATTAATCTCATGTTATCATCCTTACCACCTTGATTCTATATATTCATTAAAAACAATAAATAAAATTAACCGAGAAGACACTCAAGATTATTTTTATTATGGTTAAACAAGATTATAAATATTTGTTTGAACGTGGTTTTTCACCCTTCATGGTGAATAAATTAATAGAAAATATTGAGAATACATTTGAATATTTTGATTCATTGGTGAATTCTCAAAATTCATTTTTGAAATAATATATTCATTTGTAGATAAATAAATATGTGGTATTCTTCATTAAAGGAAACTAAAATTGAAATTTCAATAAATTGATGAAGAATAATGCAGATTATTTTCATGTTACATTCCTAAATGCATGTAATATTTATAAATAACTAATTCAGAACAAAATAATATATGTGATTCATATATTTGTATTCAAATACATATCAAAAAAACAAAAATTATTACAAATGTAAGATGATTCTTTTATTTATTGGAGGGAATTTTGTGAAACAACACCAAGGGATTATTATGACATCAATATTTAAATCTATATTTATTATCATAAAAGTATTATATTTTATACATTATGAATAAAAAATTTATCTCGATGCGTTGTTATATGAATAATGTGGCATTATCTAATTATCAAGATGAATTTTTTTATAGAACATCATACGTAAATAATAATACAATTATACATGAATTCTACATGTATAAATATCATCAATTAAAGATAAATATAAAATTTAATACTGAAATAATTATCTTTTTATGAAGGATAATTCATTACTAACTAGAAATGAAATAAATATGAAGTATTTCGCCATAATTATTTTAAATATTTTGATCTATGAATCTTATATATTTCATCACGACTACTTATAATGTGATATGATAAGGAAGAAATTATGAATTATTTGTGTTATGGGAAAAAATACTCTACAAATAGATTAGTAAGGGATTTTTGAAAAATTATTATGTATAACCTATATATAAATTCAATTAAATGAGGATAATTAATTAAGAGATTTTAGGAAATTAACAGGATGTAATGAGTATGAATGGTAGATGATAAAGAGTAAATTTTGTATGTGGACTGAATATTATATTACTGGGAAATTATTTAATCATTTTAAATTATTTGTGGATTTATTATTGAAATAAAATAACACAATATTCATTATAGTTATGATGGTAAAAAATACTGACTGTTCACATGTTTCGGTGGTATTACAAATCAATCATTATTCCTTTCAAGACCTGTTTTTCAAATTGTATCATTAGAATTTTAAATATATTTGAAACACAGGGTCTAATAGATATTAGAAATGGTATAATGTGAATCAAATCAAATATGTTCAAGAATCATCTATGTTGATGGAAACATTTTGATAAGTCTAATTTAAGAAAAATAATTACATCTAGAAAAAACATAATTTTTATCATTGTTATTTAAATAACTCATTACGGATATTATTATCCTATTGATATGAGGGTATTATTAAACTGATTGACCATTTTTTATTATTTTTATTTAAAGATCATTTGAGATATTTGTTGAATTTTTTATTTTATTGAAGTTAAGCATCTAGATACTCATGATATGGCATATGAAAATAAACACTACAATTCATTGCTGGGGAAATAATTTTATTGTTACATATTCCAAAAAATATTAATTTATAAATAAAAATTATTTTGTAACTTATTTATGTGTAACATTTTTATGTATGAGTAATAAATTCTACAAAATGTGTGAAATAGAGAATGGATAGAATTAGACATTTTTTCTGAACACAAAAATGTTTTAAATTTAATGAAATGCATAATTTATATAATTGGTTTATCAATTTGATTTCAATTTATTTTCGGTTACTCAATAATAAACTAAACACAGATGTTATAGTTGGTACCTATATTTCATGACTGGGAACTAAAGGTTTCTTTTTATTACATGTAATAGACTGTAGTTGATGATTTACACTAATTATTATGAAAAATTCCATTAGAAAAATTATTATCACAAGAAAATATAATATTACAAAATTTGGAAAATAGATTTCTAGACAACTATATTTCATTGAAATTATATGTAATATGTATATTTGATTTAATTTTATGTGTTCTTAACACTAAATTGTGTCAATATGGTATTTAAGTTGAAATAAACCATTTAAGCGTTGAAGAAGGAATCAAGATAATGGAAAATTATTTTAATTAAATAAAAAAATTATAATTTTATTAATAATTAATGTCAGTATTGTATCTATAATTTTTATGGGGGTTGTTGAATTTTTCCAACAAAAACATGTTGATAAATTTTGTAATATATATATTAAGTCATTCAATTTAGTAAGACTGAGTTGAAAAGTTATTTATTATAAATATCAAAAATTAATACCCCATTTTCTTTGAAAAAAAATATAATGAGGCTGATATATGTGGTTTAATATATAAAAAAATAGTATGTTCAATAAAAATGTATTAAAAACATAATTTTAAGCAATTCAAGAGTTAACTGCTTCCTAGGGGACATGGGAAGAAAAATCACACCTTGGTTGTATTATGGAATATTGTTATATTATGATTATGAATAGAGACCATTATTCATTTTTTTAGTACCTATCATATATGAAATAATTTTTATAATTATTTTATATTTACTATGCATATAACTGAGTGAGAAAATATAAAATAAAACCCAATAAATTTGATGAGGTAGTTTTCATTGTTATCCTAAAATAGATCCAAACGATTATAGATGAGTATCAGATAATTATAGTAGTGTTTATTATTTTTTACAATTGTATACATTACTAGTTTTTCATATATTTTTTTTAAACTATTATTATAGATATTCTGATTAAATTTTAAATGGAATCTAGTTGAATCTGGTCAAAGAAAAACTGATTATGTTGTGTTTGTTCATGTATATTTAGAAGTAGATTCAACTAAATATTTTTCCAGATTTCAATAGTGTATAAAGAAAGTAAAATAATGAAATAATTTATATTTTCTTAATTTATAGTATAAATTATAACTAAAAATTCAAGTTTTATATATCAGTCACAACAAAAATATTTAGGTACATAACCAATTAATTTTTTTTAGAGAGGTGATGTTTTTGTAAGTAGTGTAGTTAAAGAAGATTGTGGAAGAATGGATTATATTTTTTTAATAACATAATATTATAACATTTATCATATGATATATAATTTTTTTGTTATTTTTGTAGATCATCAATCAGTCCATACCGAATGATTATGTAATGGAAAATCATCTATATATTGTAATGACATGAGTATGTATCATTATTGGTTAGTAATTGTTAAACCAATGGATTATATTAACATATTTTTTCTATAATATGGATTATATTATTCTATCATCGACATAATTTTATATTGGTTACAATATATTTTGTGGATATTTGGTTATAGAATTCAGTTATGTTCACGTAATGTAACTGAGAGTAATTCCTATAATATCCTTCTGTGATTTTATTATATTCCTAAATCCAATTAATGATTTTTAATTGGTATTGATTCATTTAGGGTTGTTTTGGGTGGAAATTGTGGAAATTTTGAATGTTTTTGGGATCTAGATGGTTAGAGAATGGTATTCCCAAACAGTGTACCCTCCTTGTGAAAACTGTGAAAACCAAGAAGATATAGGTATCAAAGTTGGTTCATGTTAAGAAAAACTATGTAAATACATAATAAAAACCGTTCAACAAGAATAAAATGGTCACATGACTATGGTACATGGTTTGTATAACCATATGGCTATGCCCAGAAATCCATGTGTACTAGAAATAATATTTCTGATTTTTTTTAAATCTTGAAATCCTCATTTCATATTCCTGATGAACCAATTTAAACCTATTATGACTTCTACAACAATGGAACATCCCAAAATTTGACTTTTACTCCAATATACCCCTCCATAAGCATATCGAAGCTATGAGAAATACTTTCAATCACTTTCCTATAAGTTCCCTATTCCAAATCTCATTCTCTTACTCTCTCCTCTTTCACCCCTTTGATTTTAAAGATCTCAGTGTTATTAGATGATCAAATCCCAATTATTTCAGATCCTAAATCCAGGTTTGATTCCCATATCTTCTTCATTTTTTTCTTCATTGGAGTATCCAAATTATGGATTGAGGTTTTGATATCTTATGATCCAAAGGTAGGTGGTTCTATTATTAGGGACAGTTTTGAAAAACCCTAAATTAATTGATTTAAATTAAATATCTTGTTATAAATGAAATTTATTTTGATTTGGTTGGTTAAAAAATCCAATTCCATATAATTAGAGAGTTTAAAATGGATTTGTTGGGAATTTGGGAAAATCCAACAATTCCATTGAATTGGGGTCTGATTTGAATTTAGATAGAAAATTTTTATATTACACTATTAATTTAAATTAAGTAATTTTAATTGTGTAATTAATTTGATCAAATATATTTAAAATTTAAATTTATGAAATTTTGACTGAAATGATTTAGATATAAACCCATTAGGTTTATTTCGGAAAAGGAATAATTTGATTAAAACCCATTTGTTTTATTAAATGGAATGTTGGTATTTTTGAAATGGGAGAACAAGATGAATTGTATTTGAAGTAGTATTAAATTAAATTTCCCATCACTTGTTATTGTTTGATAACTTTTATACCTATGTATTTACTGATTTATTTGGGATATAACTCTATTATTTACATAACTAAGAAAACAATTCCTATAGTTCCAATCAGTAGTGTGGGGATTTTGGGTCCTCTCTTGTTAGTATTAGAGGGAAATGTGTCCACATATTTTCATGATTACTATTTGAGTGTTATGGAGTCATATAGCAAGGAACTATCACATATTTTCATAAATGAATTTGTTTTTCATTGTTTTTATTTTAAATATATGACATTGTTTATAAATTTAAGTTATCATGAATTTCAAATTTATATAAATTGAATTATATAACATTTATATGAATCGATTGTTTATAAATGTTTTGAATAATTAAATTGTAATTCATGTTTTTTGTAAACATTATTTTGATATTTTATAAATATTTGTTGAAAAATGAATTTCTTATTTGGTTAGTTAACTATGGAATAATTTTATAAAATCCTTTGTGATAACATAGTAGGATTTTAGATGAAACCCTACCTGTACCCTCGGGATAATATATATTACCTTCTTCCTAATTAGTACAAGGATATGGCTCCACATGGGGCTGGTGGCAAATCGTGATCATTGCTCTTTGGGTGTTGTGTCCCCTTAGACATTTGTTTTTTTATTTACATTGTATATTTTAATATAAATTTGTATATTTCTGTCTTTTTGACTTTTGGAATAGTTTTCCCCGGGGGGGTTTTCTTATAGGAATATTGTCTTGATATCATTCTTCTATTATTTTTGTGGAAAATACATCCACACTTTCATATTGTATTATTCTAGGTGCTAGTCACTAACAAGTTCGGATCATAAATTCCAATTGATCTACGTTAGGACCATCTTGATTATCAGGTTATGTGGGTTCCTGGGAAATTTTATTATTGATTAGTGTTAGAGGTTCATGTTTTTTATTTTTCCTTTATTCAACTATGTCATTGCATAATTTGTTCAGTACTTATGAGGTAGTTTTTATTGATTACCTTTTGAGGTCTCACCACAATGAGCCTTACATCACTAGGGGTGGATTGGAAAATATTTCTTGAGGATTATTTCTAGTATTCTCTATGATTTATATATGATTGATTGAAAAAAAATCTTATTGTTCTAATATATTATAATTAATTTCCCTTGTTTTTCTCATTGAAATGTAATCAGTTGTCTTCAATGTTATCTAGTATTTTTGTGTAGTATTATTCCACTGAGAAGTTATGCTAATCATATCTCAGAGGATATTTATGTTAAACTATAATGAGAAAATCTTCTCATGGACATGTGTCTAGTGGAGGTTATTTTTCATACTATCAATTAATTAGGGTAGGCACCCCCACAAGTCCCCTTTCATTCTATAGTTGTGTAACCCCCTATAGATGCTTTAAATAATTTTTATTAGAAGTTACATCACTAAAATACATAGTTATTCAATGTCTCTAGTGATCTTAAAGAGGATGAGGAATGGATCATCATGATTGAAAATTTGTCTGAGTTCTAGAAGATAACAGAAGTTATCATGGTTGAGTGGTCAACATTCATATGGAGGGACTAATCAAGAGATGGTGGAACATGATGGGGAGGATTTTGAAACATAGTGTGTAGAGTGGAATGGATTCATAATTATTTTCACCAAATAGTTCTAACCATAGTGGATGAAATTTCACAAGACATTAGAGTTTTTGAATCACGAGAGAGATGATAGGATAGTGATAGAGTATGAAAGTAATTTTTCATAGATTGTGTATTTTTCACATTAGATGTTATCAAATGATGATACTAAAAAAATTACAAATTGAGTTGTGAAATCAATCTGATATTAATTCATAGGTTTTCTTGTAGAAGATTCTGTCTTATGACGACGTGTTGGATATAGCACTGAGGGATAAAATGTACCTCGATTCCATGTTAGAGTTTGGAGGAGTTCTATTTTCTTGTAGTGGAAGTGTGAGTTTGTCTAAAAGAAAAAAAAATATGAGTGATGATATTCGTGGTATCCCTTGATATAAGGGTTCTTTCTAGACATATTAAAATAACTAAAAGAGGCCCTTTGGTTTTATACCATGGTGGAAATCGTGGGAATTCAATATTGGTTTTCACTAAGAAGCCCATGAACTGTAGCCCCTGTCAACATTTGGGTCACCAATAAATGTAATTAAATGTCTTCTATTTTCATTCTATTGGCATGAGATTATCATTTCTAGGTAAAACTACAGTGAATTTAGATGATTCACAAGAAATGGATTCCATCCACATAAATCACAAATGATGATTATCAACATAGTGTAAGAGTGTCTTCAGGAAGCATATAAATGGGTCCAATGGCTGTGAGGAGTATCATCACTATAGCATCATCTGTTGTGGCTACTTTATTTGATACTAGTTCATCCCATACAATTATTTCAACCCATTTGGTTAATATGATAATTCATTCTATAGATTATTTATCTTATGTGATGATTATAACTACTCTTCTTGTATCAAATAATGAAAACTTCTTTATTTTGATGCTCGTGATTTCTTATTTCTTAATAATTTATGGTTGTAGACATAAATCCTCTTGATATCACAATCGAAATGGATTGGAACATCTCCAATAATTCCCTAATATTTTTTTTCATAGGGACTCATTTACTGCACCTGATATGGGTTGTTGTATCTTTTATGGATAATGAAACCTGGAATCGAATAGATCAATCAATTTATATCAAAAGTGGATAAATAAATATATATTTGTTTTATCAGTAGAGAGAATCATTGATTTGTGGTCTCCCCTAGTTTACATCGTCTTTCTTAATGCTTTCCCTTCCAAATTATCTGGTTTTCCACCAATAAGGGTGGTTTAATTTTAATTAGTTATTTTCATGGAACTGAACTAGTTCATATTCCTTCATAAAACATTGATCAATCATAGATTAAATATTTTAATACTCAATTGGATTATTTTTTAGAGAAATACATTGTATGTGTGAGTGTGTCACCAGGGGTAGCACAAATTCTCTTTGCAAAAAAAGATTATTAACATCGTCATTGTGTTTACCAAAAAAAATCGAGTTATGGTAAAGAATATTTTTTTCATTTATTATTGAACTATTTGACAATTTGAAATGGGATAATGTTTCTTAATTATTGGCGAAATATCATGTGACCATCAGATGGGGATAAATGAATATAATATTCATAAAACCTACATTTAGTGATTGTATGGCCATTTTGAGTACCTTGATATAAAATATGGTCTAATAAATTCTCGTACATTTTTTGACTTAATGGACATGATTTCCCATGAGAATCTTGATAATTTTTTGGTATTCATTGTGGATGAAATCCATGTTTTGTCTATTTTTGGGGAGGATCATGTACATCATCTTAGACAAGCTTGTGAATTATTAATATATCACTAACATTATTTTATGATATCAAAATTTGATTTATTGATCAAGGATGAGATGTTCTTGGGGAAAGTGCTGTCTAAAAATGTTATTTCTGTTGATAATGAAAAGGTGAATGCTATTATGACACGGTAATTACAATGAAATGTTTTCAAAATTGGTATATTCTCCAATCTAGCTGGGTATTAGCTCTAGTTTATAATGAACATATCAATGATGGATTCCAAGAATAATGATCTAACTCAGATGGTAGTAAAATTTTCATAGGATGAAAAATGATATAATTGTTTTTCTATGATGAAATTTCTATTGAAAACTACCTTAGTGTTGATTCTCCTAGAAGACATGCATGGAAATGTGGTCTTTTATGATGCATCATGTTGAGGTTTTGAATATGTTCTTATTCAAGGTGATCATTTAATTAATTATGGATCTCGTTTTTTTAGGATACACAAGAAGTATTCTATAACCCATGACATTAACATTGTGGCTATAATTCATGAAAATAAGAGTTGTCGGCCATACATTTTCATAGAAAGGTTTAATATATACTTATACAAAAATAGTATGTCTTCTATATTCCCTAAAACATATTTGAATCTCTACTAGATGTGGTGGGTGGAAGAACATCAATATATTGACATTGTCATCACTCATACCCTGGTGAATGGTAATTTCATTATGACTGCCTTCAGTAGTGTCATCAATCCCATGGAGTGGAACAATCTTCATAAGAGTGGAACATGGTTTTTCATTTTTACTAGATTCAATTTGGATTCTAGTATTGACGGTTATATGTTTCCTTGTGTCGTTTTCCATTGTCATATGATCATATCAAGATGAAACTGTAGGAAAAATATCTTGATGATGAGTTCTGTAGAATTTTGGATTATCTTTTTTGTGGGGGTACCATTTATGATTAGATATTATCCAAATAGGGAATTTATGCTTCCAGAATCCCTATCATGTCTCGTTAGTGGTAAATAATGTTGTGATGTCCGATTTCCATAGTTTCTAATGGTATGTTCACCTAGGAACCATGATGATGTTCTATGACCTATGAATTCATTTTTGGTGGTTAGGTATGATATGTGTAATTATTGAATTTTCTCTCATTTTTATACAATTCGGTGCATCATGGTTGGGCACCACACACCTTATGGTTTTCTACAACCACTTCTCGTCATGCCTTTAATGTGTGATGACATCTCTATGGCATTTGTTGTTCAGATTCTTTGTACATAGAGAAACAATAATCGGATATAGAATGGGATATATGTGATCACAAAATCAGAAAAAATTATACCCATCTATGATGGAAAATAAGTTATATATTATGTAAATATCTATATAAAAGAGATTTTATATTTCTATAGAGGTCATTCATTGGTAGACTATGAAAGGTGTCCTCGATTTCATTTGTTCTTTTAAAGAGGCCTTCAAGAGGCACTGAGATCTCAAACCCTATGAGTATGGTTTACCATCCATAATCATTATTCCATAGTGAATATTCTATAAATATTATTGAGGATATGATTTATTCTTCTCTACTCGACTATAATGGGGCATGTGATGATCAAATAGGGTTGAGTGAGTTTTTATTAGATAATATTTACTAGCCTTCAATCAGAATGAATACTTTTGAGTCATTGTATGGTCTATCTTGAAGATCAATATTTTGTTGGTTGGATATTTGGGAAATTTCAATATTTTTACTGATCATGGTTCAAGAGAATATAGAAAGGATCTAGTTGATTCATCAATGAATGTTTATGGAATAGATCTAGTCTAAATTTTATTCTGATCATCATCATCAAACCTTTTAAATTTCATGTTGTGATTAGGTGTTTTATAAAGAATCGCCGTATTTCGGCCATCAATGGATTGAGAGGAAAGGGAATTATTCTCCTCATTTTTTGAGAACATTGGAGTTTGTTGATCATGTAAGAAAAGTAGCTTAATGTTTATCATGTCTACCACAACTGATATTGATACATAATGTGTTCCATGTATCTCAGCTATGGATGTATCTTTATAAACCATCTAATGTTCATTGTCAGATTGATCATGATGTTGAACATGATTTATCTGGGACATATAATAAATCTAGTATTATTTATTCTGATGCCAAGGAACTATATAGATGATGATTCCTTTGATTCAAGTGGTATGGAATCACATTTTTGATACCCTTGAGATGCAGGAGAGGTTAGAACTGATGAGAGAGCAGTTTCCTTAACATTATGGCATGGAAACTTCCCAGTATCCTTTCTGGGGGAGGATAATTTCTAGGGTGGGGATGTTTTAACATATTTTATTTTTTTCTGTTAATCTTATACATCACTTTTTATCATGGATTTTTTGGGTTTTTTTAGAGTTTATTCAGATATAAATTTTAAAAATACTGAATGATTCTTTCCTATGAACAGTTGGTGGATGGTTTTTCCAATCCATAAGGATTACTAGTGAATATCATGAAAAGAAAGGAAGTAATAGTTTGCACAGTTAGTGCAGGATTTGCAAAAACCATGTTCTCACATTGTATAAAACAAGAGCTTGGCCAAAATGGGGTTAACCAAAAGGTTTTATGGTTTTTCTAACTTTGGGGATCTAGAAAGAAAACTATTCAAATGGATAATAAATAATCTTATTTTTTTTAAATCACTGTGAAACTATCATTATACTTTATTGATAGACATATTTTGACCTCTTACAAATTTTGTTTCCATGAGATATTTGAAGAGGAGATTTTGTCCCCTCTACACTTGTAATTAACCAACATGAGTTGACCCTGAACCAATCCCCTGAGCCGGGTTGGTTCTTGAGAAAATGGTATCAAAGGAGGATGGCTCTTGGCCAGACCTTGTTTTTCCAAGAACCATTCATTATTTGGGGTTTTCATGGTAGAATGAGTAGAATTTTTGAGACTCGAGGCGCATAGACGAGAAGGAAGTCATGAGCCCTTGTTAATTCCAAACCTCGGGATACCAATGGATGTTTGGATTGTTGGTGTATTTTGGTTCTTTTGAATTAATTTATGTTGGGAAATTAAATGGGAGTCGGGCAAGTGACCTCTGTGAGATCACAAGGTCTTGAAAGCCATGTGGAGATGGGGACATTACCCTAGAGCACTCCTTGTGAGTGTGGCGCGATTGGCGTCTGGCCGCCTACCATATGTCTGAGTCACCCCATGGAACTAGTTTCTCTTTGTGGATTGTTTGGGGTCTTATTGATTTATAACAATCATTTTGTAAATTTGTATTTCTGAGATTGTGAAAAAGATGAATTTGTAATGGAAATGACCTTGTTTTGATTACACTATTTGTTTCCTTGTCCCTCAGTTTTCACCCCCATGACGGTTTGGACGATGTCCAAGAGGTAGATATTCATGGTGAACCCTTAGAAAATCCTTCAGTTGATCAGCCCAAGGACTACGTCCTTGGGTTTCAGAAGTTGAAATGTCACCTATTTTATAGGAAATCAGATCCTCTTGAGCCAGAGGAGAGGTTGTGGATGATCAAGATGAGATCTTGTTCTCTCGCGCCACCTGAGTCAATAATGGTGATGTTTTCTACCTTTATACTTGAATGTCCCACCAGGAAATGGTTAAATTACGTGTCTTAGAATAATATTCGGAATGATCTAACATGAGAGTTTTTATTTTCTTCGTTCATCCAAAAATACATAAATGAGATGATGAAGCTGAGGAAGAGGATGGAGTTGTGTTGTGTTGAGAAGGGTGTTGAATCAATACTAGAATTCAATCGACGTTTCACAAACCAAATTTTTTACGACCAATGGATTGTTTCAAATGATTCGGGGAAGGCTCAAAAATATGAGTCTGGGCTCCAACTTCAACTGTGATCGAATGTGGAAAGCACAACCTAACTTCCTTCTTGGATTTTGTGGGGGAAATACTTTCTTTCTAAAGCTGAGATAGTAGGAGGACACGCGGTGGAACATCCTCCCCCAACCATGGTAAGCAGTTCATAAGATGAAAATATGAATATTGGGAAGCGACCTGATGCTAGTGTCTCTAATAGAGGAATCAAGAGGCCTTTATACCTACAACCCTATTCTTCAGAATTTAATGTCGTGATCTTTCACCAATGTGGTAGGCATGGTCACAAAAGGCCGACGTGACTGAGTGCGCCGAGACTGTGCCACATTTATGGAAATATGGGTTACTTACAACAATTCTGTTGATGTTTTACCAAGAAGCACATTGAATCCAGACCTAGCTCTTCGAAGGTCACCTGAGCCCATTAGATGGAGTTGGGCAATCTTTGGGAACCATTTTTTAGGTTTTCTCTTTGTAGTGTTCCTTGTGTGCAGTAATCATCTGTTATAGATTTTTTCAGTGTTTTTTTCTTTCGATTGTATGAATGGTTGTGGTTGAACATCTTTGAATATTTTATTTTATAGGAAGTGGGTTTGGTAAAATTCTAGTTTGTGGGTTATGTTCAAGAAATTCTGAATCCTGATTGCGAGTCTAGATATGCTTCAATCATCGGTTCTGTAACCATTGGTCCCAGAGTGAACCTGGTGCGCTGTTAGGAAAAACTCCAATGGTGGAGAATTACATTGGCTTAATATCAGTTTTTAGTGTGACATGGTTTATTTTCTTTCTAAGGGTGTGAAATTGTTGATATAATGATGGTGTTAGATTCAATGATCTATCAGTTGCGCCCTTCCACTCTTTCTCCCATTGTGGTGGGGTTGTTGGCCCCTGTGAAAATATTCATGTTTTGTTAATATCATCAGTTTTTATGGTGGGGAGACCCACAATGGATCTCATAGAGTTACACCTGAAATAGATTAGTGATAGCTCGAACCTTATGGAGGGGAGTACATTCAGGCCTCCCCGTGTCAGTATCAGAGTATCGGTTCGGGTATCGTTTGGTGGCGAGTGGTCTCATGTAGAACCAATAAATTTTTATTTATTCCTCTTGGGTAAAGATTGAGATTTGAGTACACCCAATATTTATGTTGGACTATTATTATAGGGATAAGTCTCATAGTTTATTTAAGTTCATTCGTTACTTGGTTTAAATGGATAGATGGGTTCTGTTTGGTGGCAGTTAAGGTGATCTTGTTTTAAAGATGCGTTGTGTGTCATTGGTTATTGGTGACTGTTTGGATCAATCAACTGTAGGTGCTTAAAACTTTGGAGGTGAGTGACACATAATGAGTTTCATCGCTGGGTCTAGATATTTGTGCGGCTTTCCAAGTGCGGAATGTGTTATTGTGGGGAGAATTGTCACACCCCGACCAATGTATAATTTTTATTTTAATATTTTCTTTGGTTTTAAAAATATTTTTCGTAGTTCCCATTGAATTCCAAATAAGATTTATGAGATTTTTCAAAAAACCCACATTTTTTATTTGACGTCAATGAGTGGCCGAGCAGAGCGCAACATGGCTTCACCCAGGCAACAAAACAGTACTCTTGTCTTCTGAAATTAAAATAGATAAGTTTTTTAATTTATTATGTTACTTAAAATTTTCATGGTAGGTAATATTTTTAATTATTATATTTACAATGAAATGTGTATTTTTTTATTAATTGTTATTTTGTATAATTTTTTCAATATTATTATTATTAAATTTGTAATTAATGAATTATTATTATTATTGTTATTATTATTATTATTATTATTTTTGTTGTTGTTTTGGTTGTTATAGTTATTATTATTATTATTATTATGGGTAAACATTATAATGGATTTGAATGTCAAGAATTATTTTTATCAATAGTGTTTCTAATTATTTTTATTATTATCAATGCCATATTATTATTATAAATGTTATAACTATTTTTATTAATAGGTATATTTATTTATATTTGACTTATTTTCTGTTATTTATTTATTTTTTCCCATTTTTTATCTCTTTATTTTCCTCTCCCCTAACCCTACGCTCTCTCCCTGTCGCGCTTCTCTCCCTCCCATCATGCTAGCCGCCTTCGACTCTTCCTGCCTAGCAGCCATGTAACACCCTCCGTGACCTACTGATGCATCTTCTCGCCGCTCTTCCACCATGTGCCCAGTAGTTCCTCACACACCTGACCTCTTTTCTCCTTCCATCCACTCTCTCCTCCTCCAGCACTCGCCCCGCATAGCACTAGATTTCCCCTCGTTGTGTTCATCTCCATGTGTTTCCCCTCTCCACCGCCAGGTTTCCCTTGATCTGCCTACACGTGGTCCCTCTTCCCAATGCCACACTAGCCTACTCTGGTGCCCAGACCTACACACATGGTCTAGACCAGTCTCACCCCGCCTCCCTTTCCCTCTGCCATCGGACTTGCAACCATCACCAAGACCGCAGAATGACCCCCTCGCCGACACCCTTCTCTCCAGTGACAACCTTCCCCCTCCCACTCCGATAGTATAAGTTTTTTCCAATACTAGCTTCAGTTCTACCATGTCCAAGGTTTTCTTAAATGTTTATCCCAAAATATTTTGGATGAATTTTTTTTTCAAGGTTGGTTTGAGACTCCATTATGTGCGGCGATGGTGCCATTAATGTTCTGCATGGGTTCTTGGAATATCTACACAATATGAGGTTGTTCCATGATTTTATGTTATTGGATGAGTTTGAGTTTCTTGTTTGATTATTTACATGATTTATGTGGATTACTTATGTGGTGTGAATCATGATTTAGAAATTTATTGACGTGCGTTAACCTTGTTATGGTATTTCTGAGTCTCTGGTTTTTATTGTGTAGGGTTGGATTCACCTTTTACTGATTTCTTTCATTTCGAAATCTTCATTATTCTTAAGGTTGGAATCAATTTCTTAATCCTCATTTAATTATGTTTACTTTGTTTACTTGATGTTCACATATTTTTGGTTTCTGGTTATACATTTTTGTTATTAAATTAATTATATCATATGGAAATTTTTTGTTCTCCTTTGTTTAGATAAATTTTTAACCTGTTTAATAGATTTTAAGCATTTTGTGGTTGATTAGCTTGGTGTGAATTTAATTTTTTTAAAATAATTTATTTCTTTAATTATATTGGTGCGTATTTAGTCTTAAAAAATAATTGAGGTTGTGTTTGATAATGTGTGTCTTGTACATGTGAAATATGGTGTGTTTTGTAGCAAAACCAGTTTTTGTGTGGTTTAATATAATTTCATGGGGATGTGTATTTAGTTTTTTTCATCTATGCATGTCATGAGTTTTCTATTCTAGTATGTTGGGGGTGTGAATTTGATCAAAAATCAGTTCTTTGATTGAGTTTTGGGTGTTTATGTTATGGGTTACTCTTTGAAAATTGTTTTATAAATTTCAAAGTGGTTTATTAAATTATTTTGAGGGTGAAATTTGTGTTATAAAAGTGTGTCAAGGTGGTTTTGAAGTGTTTTTTCATGTGTATTATCTTTAGTCAGTGGTTATGTGTATAATAGTTGTTGTGTGTTTATTGTAATGCATTGGTGAGTTAGTTCCATGATATTGCAATCTTTACCAGGTTGCATGTATTTTTTCACAAGCGTGAGACTTGTCGCGTAATCATAATTAAGCCGCAAGTTGATGTGGGCCCCCACTGCACATTCCTTTATATTTATAATTTATTAATTTCTTGTTATTTCATTAAATTTTAATTTTTTTTAAATAATATTATATATTAAGTTTTATAATTAATGTTCATTGTGGAGGATAGTGGTTCTATCTTGTTTTGGAATTTTCGGAAAGTGTTTTCCTTTAAATATGCATCATTTGTGTTGGTCAAATTCATGGCTGGACATTATATGTAAATTTTGTTTTCCTTAAAGAACGGATTTTTTTGAAAATGTGTTCGTCTTTCAAAAATGGATTACGTATATTATGTTTCAAATGGTTTTGAGATAGAAACTTATGTTCCATTGATTCTAAGGAAATGAGTTGGCATGTGTTGGTTCTTCTGAAAATAGGTTCGTGTCGATTGGGTGGTTGAGGCCCGTTTGGAAATTTGATGATTTAAATTATTTTGAGAAAACATTCTTTGGGATAACACATGGGTGATCTAGTTGTGTTTGAGGATTGTATGAGATTCTTGTGTGTGAGGTCTGTGCATTGGAATTGGTTGCTTGTTTGACATTGTTGACTCACCATTGTTTATTATACGTGTTGACAAGGGAACTTGGCATAGTAAGTGAATATTCAGAGAATGATTGCTGCACTAGTTAAGATTACACACTAGATAGTGGATCTTAGTATGGATTACACACTGCTAGGGGATTGGGCCCCTCAGTTACGCCAGGTAGGGAGATACCAAGGGTTTGGGAATTATGACATCCTCAAGAGTATGCATGCCCACAGGATGAGTCACATGTATACTACGTTCTAGATTGATCATGAGTACCTAGTTTCGACCCCGGATTTATTTAGGGTTAATTTGTATGTGGAGGATGGTTGAGAGGTCTCTCTGGGTTGCTGGCCCCTGTTTTCCACTATTTTCATTGCCCTTATTGTGAGTTGTGTGTTGTGTGTGGTTTTCCTTTTGACTAAAAACTAAAATTTGGATTTATAAATTGTTCGCATAAATGTTTTAAAATGTAATTCACCTATTCAATTCTAAAATTAAACTTGTCCATTAATTAAAAAAGAAAATGTAATTTTAATTGTTTTGGAAATGAAAGTGTTTGTGGAACCCCATATTTTATATATATATTTTCAAACATGAAATTAGTAAATTATTTATTTTAATGCAGTGTTTTTGGGATAGTTTGATGGGCACGCCTACTGTGTTTTAATATTCACGCCTATACTGTTTTTCTATTTTTAGTTTCTTTTGTATGTTTGACTTGAGTTTAATCATCATGGGTGAGATTTGGTTGTGGACTGGGGAGCGACTCTCAGAGTCAAGAGGAGTTTTGGTCATGGTCAAGTTAGTTGGTTTTCACTGACTGTTCTTTCTTTTAAGTGTTATTTATTTACATTGCATTGTTCTACTTTTCATTCCACTGATTTATTTATTTTGACCAGGAAAAATCATTCCCAATTGACATCTATGGATGCCCTGGTGCCTTTTTCTAACCTAGGAGGATTGGGGATGCCTCTCGGGTCATGTCACGGACCTGCTCGGGTGATCGGTTCAGGGTCGACCCGGGTTAGTTAGTGACAAAACTCCTCTAAAAGTAGTTCTAATATTAGAAAACAACTGTTGATCTCTTCCCGTTAATCTTCCTCTTCCTAATATCATTCTCACACTCCCCCATATTTACTCATAAGGGTCATTTAGATCTATGGGTTATTGGCGGATCTAATTCCAACTATGTTATTTTTTGAATTGAGGTGAAAATCTAGGTTCTTTATTATTGATGATCTTTATTTGTGTCTCCAGATTCAGGAATGATGTTTTGATATCTTATGAACTTTTTTTATGTGGTTCCATTAGGATGCCCAATTTTGGTTAACCCTAAATATATTAATTTAAATTAATTTGTTTGATTTTTTGTCAATTTCATGATATAAATTTCATTTAATTTTATTAGTTTTTTTAAAACCTCAAATTAATTTAATTATGGGCTTTATATTATGTTTGCCATTAATTTGAGAAAAATACCCAATTACATTGAATAGAGGTGTTCTGTAAAATTTGATGGAAAATTTTCAAATTAATTTACTTAATTAAATTGTGGAATTTCATTTTTTAAATTGATATTATGAAATTGATTTTAAATTGGTAATTGATGAAAACATCATGAAATTGTTTTTATAGATGCCCATTGATTATTCCTTGAAAATACTTGATTTAATTTAATTTTTTTTGAAATAGAAAATTGACATATTTGAAATGGAATAACTAGTTGAATTGAATTTTAAGAAGAATTAAAATACATTTTCACCTATTTTTTATTATAGATCATAGAATACATTGTTATTAGTTAATTATTAGGAATAACACACTATGATTTACCTCACTAACAAAATATATGATAAAGGTCAGATATTTGATAATAGATAGATGGGTCCTCTATAATTAGCATCATAAGAATGTGTGTACACATATACTCATTGTTACTATTATAGTATGAGGGATTCCATATCCTCAAACTATCATAACTTTTGGAAGATGACTATGTTGCTCGATATGTTTATTTTCAATATATGAAAATGTTTGTAAAACTAATTGCTCATCCATTGTGAATATATATATGTTTTCTTATAATAAATTTATATAAAGACATTGTTTAGAAATTTTTTCCATCTTAAAATGGTAATGAATCATTTTTATACATATTGTTTTTAAATGACATGTATGTTTTCTTAAAATTGAAAGCGTTAATTGCTTAAATAAATATAATATGTTGTTATGGAATTCATGTTTAGACCCTACTTCGAAATAATCTTACACATTACAAGTGCCTTTAAGAGTTTATATATTACCTTCTTCTAGGTAATAAATGGGATAAGGTGTCACCTAGAGCTGGTAGTGGCTGTTGATCCTCAGTTTTGGAGATTAGTGTCTATTCGGACAAGGTTTTTTTTCCAATTATTTTGGTACATTGAGTTTTAATTTGGGATATTTATGCCTATTTAACTTCTATAAAACACCACCCAATTGATTTATCCCTTTATGCATACTGGATTTGTAGTCATGATTTTAATATGTTTTTGGAAAATTCATTCCCACTTTCATGTTGTAGGATGTCAGGTGCTAAAATCCAACCCAGAGTGATCAAGAGTTCCCATCATGATATTTCAAGTCTACCTTAGTTACCGGGATACGAGGGTGCCCGGGCTGGTTCGTGATATGTTTTGTGGTTAATAACTAATCATGGAATTTAGCTACATTCACATATTGAAAGTGATTATTATTATTGTAGGTTTATACACTATGAGTGTCTAGAATCATAGTAAACACTATTAAATTAAATAATACAAATATTTTTTTCTATGTTTGTTAAATAATAATTATTCTTATAAATTTAGTCATTTATATTTTGTCAAAAGTTATTTTGGTTTAAAATATTTTAATTTAATATTCTATTATTTTTATATTAGAATATTTATTTATTTGATATTTTATTTATGTTTCTAACATAAATATTTATTTTTCTTTATTAATGGGAAAATAAATTTTTATTCTTGTTATTTTGGAATATAAAATTTTAAAATTTCTAATTAGAATAATATTTATTTAATTTAATATTTTATTATGAAATGATTTATAAATTTCATTGGATAATTTTTTATCTGCATTAGTGTATAAATTGAAAAGATATATGTCTATCGAATATCATTCAATTATATGTTATTTTATTTTATTAATAAATCTTATTTAAAATAATTTCATGTAATGGGACTTAATAGAAAAATTATAATTGTTATTTTACATGGGTTATTACAAATATTGAACAAAATTATATGGGTGTATCCGAAAATATCAATGTTTATCTATAATATGTAATTAAAATTTATCACTTTTTTAATATAGATGCATGCTAAGCACAATGAAAACTATCTATAATTCTCTCATTTCACTAAATAAAAAAATGCACCCATCCTTCCTCCCAATAATTTTGAGAGAACATGATTCCACATATTTAACTAGATAATAAATGGAAAAATGTACATCTCTCAACCACAATTTTACCTATATAGTCAATAATATCACCCATATATTAATTTAAGATTATCGAAAAGAGCTAGTGGTATACTCTATTGGATTCTCCATTATAATGAAAAAAATTGTTAGAGGAAACAAAAATGGGAAACAGGATTTCCTTGTTCAATGTGATTCATTATTTAAATTAATTATAATATAAATTTTTATGACCATATCTATGAAATTTAACGTATTCATTGATCATATTCTAAAAAATTATCAATTCTGGACCCAAAAAACATAAATTAGCCACCCCAACTGTAATTCCCTGACCTTTGTTACCCATAGTCAATGCATTATTACATAACATTGGCATTAAAAGAAAAATATCATGTCTCGAAAGACTGATTATTTTAATAGCCTTGGAACCACTACATATATTCATAAATGTTACATTACATCGTAAAGTGAGAAAAAAAAAACAACAAGATCTTATCTCCATAGACTAAACTCATATCCCCTCCTTCTATCTCTACAGGTCATTCATAAAATACTTCTCCACATCCTGGGAAAAATAAAACATAGAAAGGGGTGAGCTCAGATGCTCAGTAAGGATAACAATATAGAGGAAAGTTTCATAAAGAATCATAAACATTTAACAAACGTATAACTAAATAAAAAGCCTTTTAAACCTGAACTTCAGCATAATATGGAAAAAATAAAATGAAACAATTCCATTTAAATATTCACATTGATATATTACTAATATAATAATCACATGCAATATCAATAACCACTTTCATAATGATAGAATGTATAATTCCAGACAATCATAAACAAATATTCAAGGCCATGTGCCAAGACAACAAATAAGATTTTTTCAACAGCTTGTACCAAGACACTAGTTTGTCTCATGAGACCTACCGATGCATCAAGGGGCTATAGCAGGCTCCACCAGTCAAATAATAAGTATAATTCATTCCTCATATGAACGGGTTTAAACATAACATAAACATTCATATTAAAAATAGCATAAGAAATTCCAACACATTATCCAAAAACCATGAATGGTATAAAAATAACACATCCACAGTCAAACATATCACAAAACCTTAATACAAAATGGTCATTTTGTATCATAATAAATCAACATCAAATAATCTTAAAATCCATCAAAGAATTTTGACTTAGATGAAATCAAAACTATTTGAGAGAAATATCACTTTTTTTAAATAATTTAAAAGTCTAATAATTATAAAATATAACATTTACATTGAAAGTAATTTTATAAGATTATAAGGTAAGATTCAATGATTTTATAACAGTGGAAAGTAGCCACACCTACTGTATAAGTTAAAAAAGACATTCTTACCTTAATTTTGTCAAAAAGGTTAAAAAGGACCTTTTTTGGAAAATGACCAAAAGATTCCTTTATAAACATCTTATAAAAACTCAAACAGGGGTATACATGACTTTAAAACATAGTCTATCAAATAGTAATAATTTTTATAAATACATTTTTAGGAAACATGTATGTGGATGATAATGACGTTCTAGTAGATAGTCAAGTATAAACAACCTCAGATAATGAATATATTGTGAAATAAACCTTACATAGACTTTTCCGTGGTCAAGGGTAGTTTATCCTCCTATATAATGGTGAAATAGTTGTTATTAAATTATACAAGAATCATATACATTAATATGATGTCATCTATGATCATTCAACATTTCATTGTTAATAATATCTTAGTATTATCGTCATTTTGGTTGTTAATTTACTAATTCTCTTTTATATTTTTTGTTACAAAAGACAAGTTTGTTATGGATAGGTTGTATCTCATATATATCCAGAATGATATCATGTCCTTCAAAATTATTTTTAATCATCAAATGTGAATTAGTCTTGAATGGATACGATGAGGAATGAATCTCATCGCGTTCGTGGAGAGGGTAGTCCATACGTACGCACGAGCAACAATATCATTCTTTTGATATTAATATAATATTTAATTTGATGTTGGATAATATATAAAAAATAATTATAATGTTATATTTATTATTTACTTCAATTACACATCAATATGATACCCATCAAAATAATAATATTTTGAAAAACAATTACATCACGACGTGGAGACGGTAAGCCGTACGTACACACATATTTTGACATGTCATTCAAAGGATGGATAGAATACTGAATATGGTTGTACCATATTTATAATAACATCACATTATATATAATATAATGGATTTATTGTTTTAGAATGGATATAAAAAAGAAGAAGAAGTGGAAGAACAATGTAACTTGAAATAGGTTGGTGAAATTAATAACTCTTGTTCAGGTTCTTCCTTTTAATTTGATCAAAAGGGCTCCTATGTTAGCTTTATGACTAAAGGAAGTCCTTTATGATGAAGTGAGGGATGTTGAGAATATATTTGGGCAGGGTTTGGCTGAGACAAAGGGCTTTTATTGTATGAATTTGAGAGAAGGGGGAGTGCCCTTTTATAAGAGGGGTGAGTGGCACCTTAGAAAAAACATGAAATATTATTTTATAATAAATTAATATTCGGTTTATAATCGATTTAAAGTGTCTTATTTCGAGAATAAGATGGGGGATGGGTCTAAATCATTTCATACAATAGATTTTATATAGGTTTGGGTCAATATATTAACCTTATCATTTATATTTAACTTTTAGTTAAATAGTTTGACATTTACCATGTCTCTTTGTATTTTTATATTATATGGTTAATAAACATACAATATACATCCAAACAAACTCCAAGTGGTTCATTAATAATACACCTATCATTATATAAGTTCTTTGGCCGATAATTTGATTTTTAGGGATATTATATTAATTTATAATATAATATATGTTTTAAAAACTCCTTTATGTCAATTTTGACACTATTTAATAATTGATATTATTCAAAGTCTTAACAACTTTATAAATTTCAAAAAAAATCATTTACGCAATCCTAACTTGTCATATTATCCTATAAAATTAGTGTAATTCATTAAAGTCTCAAATTACATATATTTGGATATTTACAATATCAATTATTTTAATATTTCATTAATTAGGTAATTACTAGATCACCATTGTGTCCTAAATAAATTAAAATATTTAATATATAAAAATTATATATAAAATACCACTATATAGTAAATTGTTTTATATTTATAATGAATATTTATAATCAAATTTATCTTATGTATAAATCTATATTAAAAATGTTATATTTATTAAACATTAATTTTAACTCTTTTAACTCTTCTTTGAATTAAATTATAATAAATGTCCTAATCTAAACCAAGTGGACCAAAGATGTTCATATATTATTCCTAAGATTGTTTTTGGTTGAATTATACTTATCCAATAGAATCAATAAATGTGGTAGGGTAATAATAATAATATCATTTTACCCTTAACTACCCTATTTACTTTTAACCGTGGTAAATAAAAGTAAAAAACGTTACTATTAACCAAAAATTATTTTTATCTTATTAAACCACATTTTACTCCTTGTTATTAACCGTGTCTCTCGGATTTTCAAATTTCCACTCACAGAAGTGGTAAAATTAAGTTTTATATGAATTTTCAAATTCTCTTAAGTGATGGGTAAAAGACAGTGAAAAGTTCAATAAAATTCTTATATATCTAAAATTATTATAAAATGACTCCAATGAATTAAATTGAACTTATATAGGTATTATGTATCTATTTTGAACTAAAATAAATTTAAATAAAAGAAATAAATATTAAAATAAATATTCAGTTTTAAACTATAACTCAGTGTTTTTCACTATTTATCAAAAATTGAAAGTTTTCAGAAAAATACCAAAATTTCACCCTAGGCTAATTTCGATATTCCAAATCCAAAAATTAATTCCATTTGGAATGATAAAATGTATAAAATTTCAAAAAGTGGGTATTACTATTCATAACAGCTAGTTTGATTTGTTGTGATGTGTTAGAAATCTAAGTTGGTACTATACACGCTACTATATTATTCAAAGATAAGCGTACCATGGAAGCTTGAGGTGTTACATTCTCCCCTCCTTAAAACAATTTCATCCTAGAAATTTCTAGAATACTACTGCATGAAAAGACTCGGGTGGTTCTTTATCATATGTTCCTCGGTTTCCCACATTTCCTCTTCCATCTTATGGTTTCTCCAGAGAATTTTTACAAGACGAGTCGTCTAGTTTCTCACCACTTATTCTCTTATATCAAGAATCTTGACGGGATCATTGCAATAAAACAGATCAGGTTCCAGTTCTACATCCTCATAAGAGAGTACATGAATTGGGTCAGGCATGTATTTTCTCAACAATGAAATGTGGAACAGATCATGAACATTGGAGAGACTTGGCAGGATTTCCAAACGGTAAGCTACATCCCCAATTCATTCTAGAATATCGAAATGTACTATATACATGGGAATCAATTTACCCTTCTAACTGAAATGTATAACTACTTTCCATAGATATACCTTCAAGAAAACATGTTCTCCTTCATGAAATTCGAAATCATTCCTTATGTTGTCAGCATAGATCTTCTGCCTACTTTGAGATGCTTTAATATTACTTTGGATTACCTTCACCTTTTCCATCATTTCCTCCACCAGTTCTAGGCCAATGAGTTTTCTTTCACCAACATCACCCCAATAGGTTGGTGAGCAACATCATTTTCAATTTAATTCTTCATACGGTGCCATACAAATCCTTGAATGAAATCTATTGTTATAATAATATTCTACCAGAGGTAAATATTGATCCCACATACCCTGAAAGTCAAGTGATCAAGAACTCTACATGTCTTCTAAGGTATTAATATTCTGTTCTGATTGTCCATCAGTTTGGGGGTGGTATGAAATTTTCAAATGAAGTTCAGTATCTAGGGAATTCTAAAGACTATTCCATAATCTTGAAGTAAAATGTGGATCATGATTAGAACCAATCGATAGGGGTACTCTACGAATTCTCAAAACATCATTAATATATAGTATTTCTAGATAATCAAGTGGTAGATCTTATCTTATATAAAGAAAGTCTGTTGACTTGTTAATATGATAAACAATGACCCATATTACATCGTTCCTTCTAGGAGTCTTTTGTATCCCCATGTCAAAGTCCATCGTAATATTTTCCCATTTACACTCAGGTATTGGAAGAGGATGCATGACTCCTCCATGCTATTACCTTCCTGCTTTCACTTGTTGACAAACCATACATCTTGACACAAAATCAGAAATCTCCCTCTTCATGTTGTCCCACCAAAAATGTTCCGTCAAATTCCTATACATTTTTGGCGATCCTAGGGTGTATATAGTAATTGGAAGTATGAGCATCGTCTAAAAATACCCTTTTTATAATAGGTATACTAAGAACACAAAGTCTCTTCCCAAATTTCAAATTTTCATCTTCATAAGCATAGTAACTCATCCTCCCATCATTCATAGAATTAATCTTCTTTTGAAACTCTTTATCATCGGTCTGAGAACTCTTTATCCTTACTATTAAAGATGGTTTGGTAACCATTTGAAAAAGTATCGATATTTCACCTTCCATGGTTATTCCCATATCCAACTTTACTAGATCCATGAAAATTGGATCCCTTTCAACTGACATTTTCTTCAAAACTCGATGATCCTTTCTTCACAAAGAATATTCCACCTTATTTCCTTCCCTAGGTGGTATTGTATCATGCAATCATAATCCTTGAGTAGTTCAATCCATCACCTTTGCATCATGTTGTGTTATTATTGTGTGAAAATATACTTCAAACTCTTGTGATCAGTATAAATCTCACATTTTTACCATATAGATAGTGTATCCAAATCATCAAAGAAAAGATTACAACAGAAAACTCAAGATCATGAGTAGGATAGTTTTTATAATGAATTTTGAACTATCGTGATGCATAGGCAATAACTCTATCATTCTGCATGAGGACAAAACCAATTTCTTTCTTCGATGCATCGCAATTAATAATGAACCCATTATTCTCTGATGGTAGAGTCAATGTAATATCATTGACTAATCGTCTCTTTATTTCTTCAAAACATTATTCACACTCCTTTTTCCAAAAAAATATAAACCCTTTACATGTGAACTTCGTAAATGGGTTATCCAGTCGGGCAATATTCTGGAAGAAACATCGATAATAACCTACTAAACCAAAAAAATTAAATTCCTCAGTTATACTAATCAGTGCTTTCCATTCATGGATTGCCTTGGCCTTAGAAATATCAAAAGAAATTCTATCCTTAGAGACAATATGGCCTAGAAAATAAATCTCCTGAAGCCAGAATTCACACTTTCTAAACATCCCAAATAATTCAAGTCTTCTAAGAGTCTTCATGATAATGCGCAAGTGATTTTCATGATCTTTTTATATTTTGGAGTATACCAAGATATCATAAATAAATTCCACTAAAAAATCATCGATATATTCCTTGAAAACTCTGTTCATTAAATCAATGAAGACAGAGGGTGCATTAGTTAATCCAAAAGTCATTACTGTAAACACGTAATGCCCGTACCTAGTTCGAAATGATGTCTTCAGAATGTCTTCCTTCTTCCCACACAACTGATGGTATCCAGATCAAAGGTAAATCTTTGAAAATTATTGAGCTCTATTTCTTTGGTCGAATAAATCATCATTGCGAGGTAGGGGATACTTGTTATTTATTGTTATAGCATTGATCTTCCTGTAGTCAATACACAACCTCATAGATCCATCCTTCTTCTTAACAAAAGAACTGGGGCTCCCCATGGTGAAACCCTAGGGTGAATAAATCATTTATTACTAAATTCCTCTAGATGTTTCATTATTTACACTAATTACATAGTGGCCATTCTATAAGGGATCTTCGATATAGGCCTGGAACCAGGAATTAAATCAATGGAAAACTCAATTTCTCATTCTAGATGTTGTCGTGGAAAATCTTCTGGAAACACATCTACATATTCTTTCACAATAGGTACATCCTATATTTGAAAATTCCATTCCTCACCCACAGTAATTTTATTCTCTTTCTCCCTAATAATTGAATTTAGTTGAGCTATTGGGGGTGGATCTAGATAAGAATTAGGTGGTGATGATTTTTTTCTAAATATATGGTGTTCTTTATCATCATAATCAAAAATAGTAACCTTCTTCTTCTTACAATAAATCGTCGCATCATGATCCGAAATCCAATCCATACCAAAGATTATATCAAACTAAATCATAGGTATGACGATGTGATCAGCAAATAATGAACATTTATGTTCTCTAATGAGATCTGATTCACAGAACATTGTAGCAATGATACTTCCCTTATGAATTTTTAATGACAACTTCTTTGTTAAATAAAATTGAAAATATGTTATTCTCTTAGAAAACTGGGAATATATTAATCAACTCGATGATCTAGAATCCAATAAAGCATTTTTTAAACTTGATAAAACCATTAAATTACCTGCCACCACGTATTTCGAAGCTTCTACCTTAGCAGTAGTGATAGCATAAGTTAGGAATTGATCTGTTGGCCTTTAATGAGGTAAGTTCCCCTAATGCATATGGAATTCATTTGTATAATATCCCATCTCCATAAAATTGTATAATATAACATTGGTAGCTTCTTTATTCCCCTTGAAATCATGAGCTTGGTGGATTTTCCACCACACTTGTAACAAACTCTCATTCCCTTCATGTAAGTACCAGGGTGTTTCTTCCCACATTTACTACAGGATGTATATTTGAAATTTCCCTTATTCCCCTTATTTCCATTCCCAGTGTGATCGGCAGATCTCTTCTTCTCTTACATTGCTTTAAAGTCATAATACATAGAGAATTCCTTTTCTGTCTTGATAACACATGAGACAATATCTCCATACGATGAGAAGGATTGTGAGACTAATGCTCGATGGAGAAATGGTTTTAACCCATCAATGAAATGATCAATCTTACTCCTTGCGTTACGTATATAATCTTCTGCATCCCTCACTTACCTTGTAATGTTTTCCTCATACATTGAGACATTATCATCCTCCTTTTCCTCAAACTCAGAAATTGCCTTTCCATATCCGCTCGATGGTCATGAGGAATGTTTTTTTCTAGGAAAATATCTTTATACTCCCTCCATTACATATTTGATACTTCATCATCTTCTTGCATGTTTTGAATCAATGACCACCATTGATCAGTATCTCCAGTGAGGCAGTAAACTGCCATGACAACATTTTCCTTTTCCATACTCCCCAAGGCATGAAATATTTTATCTAAGTAATTTATTCGTTGCTCAGATACTAGTGGATTTCTACCCACATTGAATGTTAGTGGTTGTTGCCTCCTGAAGAGATCTAACATTGATACTCCATGTTGCAAATCTGGGTGCTCTATACAGGTAAGGTTATTATTCATGACCAGAGTGAGTTTTCCCAGTATAGTTATAAGCTGATCAGCACCATTTGTATCACCAGCTCCACTATTATTATCTTGAGCAGGTGGTAAATCCCTATATAGAGTGTGTGCATTGATACATTTTCCATTCCTTCCAATAGGTTCCATTTCTAAACAATGGCATACACTATATTGTTTTATGAATCACAATAAATAAATACAAACTTGTAAAACACTTAACATAAATTGAATAGTTTATGGATATAATCCATAATCATAAAAATGCATTCTTTGAGGAAGTATATACTCATAAACCCTTAATAATGGTTTGTAAATAAAATGAGAATTATCCTATGAATATCCCCCATGAGTATCTTAACCAAGAGTGCATCAAGTCCCGTTGTTGTGCACCAGTTCTCGTTTGAGTCTATCTCAAAGCGGTATTTTCAGGTTTTACCCCTAGGTACATCTGTGCCAGAGCCACCTCTACCTACTCTTATCCAGATAGGGATGTATTTCTCGGAAAACTCACAAAATCTCTACAATACCAAAATTATATATAGTTCTTCTATGCTAATCTTCAAAGTCCATCTTAGGTCTATGTGCTCTAATCAGAGCTTATCTAAATATAGCTTCCAATGTTTGTACTAAACTTACTCTGATACAAACTCTAATGCACTGACCCTAGTTACCCAGAGTCGATGCATATTACATAACATTGGCATTATCACAAAAGATCATGTCTCAAAAGACTGATTAGTTTAGTATCTTTGGAAACACTAGATACATTAATAAATGTTACATTACATCATAATGTGAAAAAACTACAACAAAATCTTGTCTCCATAGACCACACTCATATCCTCTCATACTATCCATGCAGGTCATTCATAAAATCCTTCTTCACATCATAGTAAAAATAAAACATAAAATCGGGTGATCACGGATGGTCATTAAGGATACCAGTATAGCAGAATCTTTCATAAATAACCAAAAACATTTAAGGCAATGTATAACTAAAACAAAACCCTTTTAAACTTAAACATCTGCATTATATGGAAAAAATAAAATGAAATAATTCCATTTCATTATTAACATGGATATTCTACTAGTCAAATAATCACATGCATTATCAATAACCACTTTCATAATGAAGGAATTCATAATGCCAGACTATCATTAACACATAGTCAAGGCCTTGTGCCTAGACAACAAATAAGATTCTGTCAAGGACTTGTTCCAAGACACTAGTTTGTCTCGTGAGACCTACTGATGTATAAAGGATCTATAGCGACCTCCTCCCATCACTTACTAAGTCCAATGCATTCCTCATATGAAAAGGTTTAAATAAAAAATAAACATTCGTATTAAAACTAGCATACGAAATGTCAATACATTGACCAAAAAACATGAATGGTATAAAAATAACACAACCATAGTCAAAAAAATCACAAAACGTTCAATACAATATGGATGATTTTTATCATAATAAATCAACTTCAAATAATCTTAAAATCCATCAAATGATGTTGACATAGATGAAATAAAAACTATTTGAGAGAAAGTCAAACAAGGGTATACATGGATTTTAACAATATTCTATAAAATAGTAAAAATTATTTGAAATAAATTTTTAAGAAACATAGATGTGGATTATAAAGAGGTCCCAGTAGATAATCAAATATAAAAAACATCAGATAATGAGGAGATTGTGAAATAAACCATTACCTTTTACTTTTGCTTGGTTGAGGGTAGGTCAACCTCCTGTATAATGGTGAAATAATTGTTATTAAATTATACAAGAATCATATACATTTATATGATATCATATAAGATCTTTCAACATTGGTTTGTTAATAATATCTTAGTATTATCATAGTTTTGGGTGTTAACTAACTGGTTTTCTTTTATATGTTTTGTTACATAAGTTGTGTTTGTTATGGATAGGTTGTATATTATACATATCAGTAATTATATCAAGTCCTTAAACATTATTTTTAATCATAAAAGAAATATTATACCTGAATGGATACGATGGAGAATGAATCTCATCGCGTTCGTGGAGACGGTAGTCCGTACGTACGCACGAGTGACAATATCATTTTTTGATATTAAAATAATATAAAATTGGATGGTGAATCATATATAAAAAATCGTTATAATGATATATTTATTATTTAATTAAATTACACAACAATATCATACCCATCCAACATATAATATTTTGAATAACAATTACACCTCAACGTGGAGACGGTAAGCAGTACGTACGCCTTATGGTGACATGTCATTCAAATGATCGATAGAATACTGAATATGGTTGTACCGTATTTATAATAAAATCATAGTATATAAAAGATACTAGAGTTATTTTTTTTAAGGATGTAACAAATACGAATAAGTTGAAGAAGAAAGGAACTTGATAGAGGGTGGTGAAATTATTACATCTTCTTCGGGTTCTTCCTATTGTTTTAATCAAAAGAGATCCTTAAGTTGGCCTTTTGAAAAGAGTAAGGACTTAAGGATTAAGTGATGGAAGTTGAGAGAATATTTGGGCAGCGGTTGGCTGATCCAAAAGGATTTGAAGCTATGAATTTGAGAGAATATAGAGTGACCTTTTATAAGAGGGGTGATGGGTACCTTATGAAAAACATAAAATATTATTTTATAATAAATTCATATTATGTTTATAATGGTTCTAAAGTGAATTATTTCGATTCTAAGGTGGGTATGGGTCGAAATAATTTCATATAATAGATTTTAGATTGGTTTGGGTCACTATATTAACCTTATCATTTATATTTAACACTTAGTTAAAAAGATTGACATTTACCATGTTTCTTTGTATTTTTATATTATATGCTTAATAAACATACTATATACATCCAAGAAAAACCCTAGTTGTTCATTAATGATACAAATATCATTATATAAGTCTTTTTTACTAGCCTTTTATTTTTTTGGGATATTATATCAATTTATAATATAATATTTGTTTTAAAAACTCCTTTTTGTCAATTTTAACACTATTTAATAATTTATTTTTGTTAAAGTCATAACAACTTTATTAATTCTAAATTTTTTAATTTGTGCAATAATAAAATGTCATTTTAACCTATTAAATTAGTGTAATTCATAAAAATTCTAAAATTACATTTATTTGAATATTTATAATATCAATTATGTTAATATTTCATTAATTAGGTAATTACAGCATCATAATTGTGTCATAAATAAATTAAATTATTTATTATATATAAATTATAAATAAAATACTATTATGTATGAAATCTCTTTATATTTCTACTTAATATTTATAATCGAATTTATCTTATGTATAACCCAATATTAAAAATGTATTAGCTATTAAACGTGGTTTTTAACTCTTTAATATCTTCTTTGAATTAAATAATAATAAATGTACTAATCTAATACAAGTGGACCAAAGAGGGTCATATTATATTCCAAAGGTTGTTTTTGGTCTAATTATACTTAGACAATAGAATTTAGACATGTGTTAGGGTAATATTAATATCATTTTTACCCTTTATTACCCTATTTAATTTTTAACTGTGGTAAATAAAAGTAAAACGTTAGTATTCAAACAAAAATATTTTAATCTTATTGAACAGAATTTTACTCCTTTATATTAATAGTGTCTCTAAAATTTTCGAAATTCCACTCACAAAAACGGAAAATTTATTTTTTATGTGAATTTTCAAATTCTCATAGGAGATGGGTACAAGACGGTGAAAACTTCAATAAAATTTTTATATATCTAAAATTTTTATAAACTGACTCCAATGAATTAAATTGAACATATATAGGTATTATGTATCTATTTTTACCTCAAATAAATTTAAATAAAATAAACATTCTTTAAATAAAAAATCTATTTTAAACTATAACTCAGTGTTTTTCACTATTCATCAAAAATTGAATATTTTTATAAAAATACCAAAATTTATAACTAGGATAATTTCAATATTTTTAATCGAAAAATGAAGTTCATTTTGAAAGACAAAATTTAAAAAATTTCTAAAAGTGGGTATTACTATTCATAACTCTTAGTTTTATTGGTTGTGGTGTGTTAGAACTCGAAGTTGCATACAACACACGCTACTGTATTATTCAAAGAGAAGCATACCGTGGAATCTTGGGGTGTTACACCAACCCATGCTTATAATATTATATAGAGCCTTTAATTTTGTCTTCCATTGTTCCTAGACAATATGATTTTCTCTATTTCTAATCATAATATATATTTTCCAAAAAAGTAATTTGAACTATGATAATGAATTTACATCCATAACTGGGTGGTTAGGGATATTAGGGCTGTAATATTGATAAAAAAAGTGTTTTATATTGTTTTAGGTGATAATTTACAAGATATATGTCAATTTAGGTTCCAAAAAATGTTTACAAAAATGTGGATTCCTCTATTAAAACAGAAATCCAAAATAATTGTCAATATAATTTCCTCAATTTAAAAAGGGGTTGGCTATAATTCAATAATATATTGATCATTCAATAATTTCATTATTCTTTCAATAAATTAGAGAATTCAAAAAAAAGTTGATGAACGCTATTTTAAATCCTTATTAGTTATTTATTTTAGTAAATTATATTGTTTTATAGACTATGGTTAATTACTTTCTCTATTTTATGAATGTCACAAAGAGTGAAAATTAAAATATGTTCATTTTGGGATTCATTTATATCTAGATACCATGTTATAAATTAGATCCACAAAATTAGAATATGGTAAAAACATACAAATACAATCAATTTCTCCTCAACATGTTTAAAAATAACTCCAGATAAAAAAAATACAAAAATGAAATATATGGACATACATTTCTAAAAAGAATCATGGTTATCATCCCCTAAATTTTCCTCAAACACTATAGTCATTTATGTTTAATAATGTTGTACATTTCAATTTATCTATTATAGATAGTTTATGGGAGATCACATATAAAGATACAATAGAACTTATTTGGATAAGTTGTTCTTCTAATTGATCTGTATTTATTTACAATGCTTCCCTCTATGAGATCCTATCGAAATGAACATTAGTTATAATAATTATATTTTAATATTACATAGTTAAAAATAAACTATTTTTTAAATATTTAATAGGTCCTCTTGCATGAAACATTGTGTTTTAACTTCCTACACCTTGTTAGTTTCATCTAGTCAACTCTAATTCAAAATAATATTAATTTTATATGGAATGAAAAACTAAATCTTCATACATATATAATAATTAATTTAAAATTTCTTATTTATGTGGTCAACTAGTAACATTTAAGGTATATTATCATATTTCTTACTAAAAATCTAGTTTCAAAATGGGGAAAAAGAGGTTAAATAGATCTGTATCTTTTAAGGCGATGGTCAGTTGAATATTTTTTTTAAATTTTCTCACTGGAAGTGGTTTCTCATCTGGATTCAAGTTGAAAAAGGGCATGGTAATCATGTTATATATTGTACAATCATATTCTCATTCAAAAATGAAATAATACTTTTTCTCCCTAATTATTCTTTACTATTAGTAAACAATTTTATAGTTATTCCATCAACATATGTGATCTATAATAACTATAATAGTTCATAAATGATAAAAAATTTAATATAAAGAACTAAATTAAATTTCATAAACATATAATGAAATGAACTTTATTTATGAAAAACTAACACATTTATGTTAGAGTGGATCTAATATTTTTCATTAATTTTGAATATAAAATAATTTATTTTTCTGAGATAGAGAAGCTTGGATTCATTAATCCATGCAAAAAAAACAACTTTTTTAGGTTTTATCAACATCATCATGATGATATATTAATTATTATGCATCATATTTTTTGAATATGATAGGATCCTAATGCAAAAATTCAACTGGATATTTAGATAAATTATCCATCTAAACACAAATCCAATGCATCATGTTCTCTAAAAATTATCACTTCATCCTTATAATATTCATTTCTAATTCTTATGAATCAATTTTACTTTCCAATAGAGGGAATTTCATTTGTCTCTTAATATCAAAGATATATATATCAATGGTATGATGAATTATATAACTTTTTATGGATCTAACTATTCCATTCTCTTTCATATGTAATATATTTTAAAATATTTTGACAATTAATTATTAATTATTTATAAAGCATCAAAATAGAAGTTCTCATTATATATTTTATATCCTTGATATTATAATTAAAAAATTCACCACTATTCAATGGATTATAGACCCCTCTCAATTTCCTAGGACATAGTTACATAGTTTCATTATACAATTTAGTGGGTCAAAAACAACTTAATTTTTATTGATTTTTGCCTAAAAGAGATCTAATTTCTATGTAAATAAATAACATTAAAAAACTAAATAATACAATGAAATAATGAAAAAAAATATCTATCATAGACCATGAAAAAATTGGAAATTTTTCTAACTATAGTACAACAGCTGTCCCCGATCATCTCCCAATGAGCATAGTTGTCTGCTATGTAAATTCGATATTAATTTCTATTTAGTAAATTTTATATTAAATGAATGGGAATAATAAAATAATTATGTGTTTAGATATATGTTACATACAATTGTTAATGATAAATAAAATTTTATGATGATTTTTATGGAATCCATTTAATATTTAAATGATAGCTACTTATTTATTTATTATTTTTATAATTTTTCATGGATTGACAATAAATACATGGAAATTAACAAAATCATTAAGGCCCATACCCCTCAAATATTATCTATTAATTAGTAAATATGCTTTGGAATTTCATCTACATTAGTTTTTGTATATAAATAATCCAATGGTAAGAGGAATCCCACAATTTTTTAATTGAACCATAATCCCTCCCACCCATTAAGTTGATAAGAAGAAAAGATCCCAAAAACACAACCATTTATTAATGGACAATTCCACAAATTACCACAAAAATCCATTTATTCTAGATACCAAAATATAGTTTATATTCTCTCCATATACTTTGGGAAAAAATGTGAATAATGAAGAAATAATTAAATTTTTCAAACCAGATCCTCAACTAAACACAGAATAATTCCTCCTCATTATAAAAATTTATTCAATAAAATTTATTCAATAACCTATAAAAGTATTTTAGATCTTTCCCCCATTAATTTTCACCGTCATTTACTGCTATATGAAATTATTTTTAGTAAGAAAAAAAAATAATCTTGAGTATAAAACCAGAATCCACTGATCCCTTTAGACAATGTTTTATCCTCCATTTAAAAGATATAATAATATTTCATGGACATCGGGATCATTATACATGATTTGATATTCATCAGGAATCCTTCATGGGGAAAATTTCTATTGAATTCCATAATAATAAAGAAAATGTTTTGTCAAGAGTCTCATCTCCCAGATCATATCCTCCCCTCTTACCAGGATCATCTACAATGTTGAAATTTTATTATTATATTTTTTATTTAGTGATTAAAATTATATATGGAATCCATTTATTTCTCCTTCAACATCTATTATGATAACATTTACTAGAGATAATATTTATTACTTCTATTCTTCTAGTGTAATTATTCACCAATGTGATTCCATTTTATAAATGTTTCTATGAATCATATGCTACAAGTACTATGATTCAAATACAAAAAGATTAGATGATAATCCAACTTTAAAAAATTACATGAAATTGCATTTTCAGTCAAAACTAGATTTCATAAATGTTTAAAAAAAATTTGAGTTACAAAAAAATAATGCATATCCCATTATTGTTTTGATTTCATCGTATGAATCAATAGATGAATATTATGTATGATTTTTATAATCGTTCAATTTACATAATATATGTTATTATAATATGGGTTTCCTAAATTTGTTTAACAAATCATATGTATCTAAACTCATTCCCTCCATGAGATAAAGTAAAATTAATTACATATTGAGGCATATTATATACATATCATCTGTAAAATCATATGTATCTCTTTGAATATCATATGTATCACTAAATATATGTTATATCTCAAAATAAAACTTTTCTTGTACATTTTTTATTCGGCCTCATTTCCTCACAACAATATACATTGATATTATTTAACTTAATAATTAAAAGATTAATAAATAGTTTTCTATTCATTTTATATTTTGAATTTATAAAATCAATTATTTTCAAAATATTATCTAGTTTATGAAACACTCATAAATTATAATAAATTTGACCATTCATACCAAAAAAATAAAACTCATCTAGTAAATAAATTATATTTAATCAATTTATTTTATTATAAGAAATATATAATGGGACAATTTCTAATATAAGAAAATAATTGCATCGAATTTATAACTATAAATAATATATAATGATCTATATTTTATTTCATAATGGTCTTGTTTTATCAATAAAAAAATATATAAGAAGGATATCCCAATTGTTTTGTCTTATTTTAATGTAAATAGGGAAACAAAAACTAAAAAGGATAAATATCATAAAAAACCCCAGGTAACTCTTAGGACATGTTTCATAACACCCATAGTGCTACTCTGTTATGATATCATATATAGCCTCTTATATAATGATCCAACGCATGAGTATACACATAATCACACCATGAATCTCATTCAATTTGTGAGAATAAAACATAGGGGAAAACCATCAATGTTACCCTTATATATACAATAAAATGTAGTGTTTTTATATATAAGAGGATAACTAACTAGAAATATACAGTATAAAATCAATAATCATAATCCATCATGTCCTAACAAAGACACCAAGATACATGAGGCCACCCACCTAAGCCAATAATGGTATTTCTTATCAATTAAAAAATATTATATAGGAATATTATCTATGATTGGAATTACTTTAGTCCGAACTATGTAAATAAAACCCAATTTAGAAAGGTCTAATTATGATTAAAAAATCTACAAAAAAATATGAACATAGTAGAACTGAATTAAGGAATAAATTAATATAGATAGACCAACAGAAAGAAATTCACGGTGAGAAAAATCATAATATATAAAATCCAATGTTTGTGAAATACATTTACTATGGTCTTAACAATTAATAAACCCATTATATGATACACATCAATGAAAAATGAAATATTTTATGATATTGATAAACCTGAATATCAACATACCTGAACTGTACTAGGGAACGTCAAACAAAATCCAATCCAATGATTAGAAAACCTATATAGGTAATGCATGACATATCTGTACTCATTTAAAAAGGAATCAATAATATACATTATGATACCCAAAATATATGTTTTCTTCGATTATATAACATTTGTTGCATTATTCATACACACAATTCATCATCATAATCTTGATGAATAAAACATAAATAGAAAAAACACCCCATATCTTTTCCCTTAGCAAAAAAAAAAAACAAGTCAATACTCAGTATCCCGCTCAAGGATTGATTTAGGATCCTCTCTCTTAGATAATCATTACAAACTCATCCTTTTCAGTACAAACCATGAATAGTACTAAATCATTAAAATCCTATAAGTCTTTATCCCATGATAATTATGACAACATTATATCAAAGAAAAATCATAATTAATGCCTACCAAACATACCATTAACCAAAAAAGATCCTTTTCCTGAATACAAGTTATCATATCATTGATTTATCTAATTATCTAATACTCAAAACAAGTATTATGTTATTAATTGTTCACTTGACTAATATACCTTCTAAAACATATCCTATGAATAGGAGGAAGAACATTCTTCAATTAATTTCTCAAGATCTCCAAATAAATAATTCTCATATAAACTGTAGAATAAATTTAAATTTTTATGTTAAATGATCCTAAATTGTGTATCCATATTAAATTATTTAATGGAAAATCTAATATTCCATGAAAAAATCCAACAAAGTACTATTGATGTCACTTTAAAACCCATATATGTGTAGCTACCATTTCACACCCTTATAAAAGACCATGTAATCAAAAAATTTGATACATAATAAGGTTATTATGGTTTACACCCCTTGTTCCCACTATTTTGTCACCCATATAGGGGATCCGGAAGCCCAATGGCCACACCCATTGCCTATTTCACAATACATATCTACTGAAAATATAATCATAAGAAAAACCCAAGGACTTACCAAATTGGGAGTCAATTTTCCATGCCACTAAATTTTATCATAATCTAATCATATTATATACATTAACCTAGACCCGTTAAGGGAAAATCATATATAAATAAAATAAAACCACTTTGGAAATATAGTCATCATCTATATCCCCAGTTCCCAAACCATAAATGAAATATATGTTGGGATAATAAACTGTTGTACACATTCCACCATTATAATATTAAAACAAAGGGACCCTACAAGGAATCACAACATTATTCCCTTTAATCATTATATATATATATTTGTATATATAACATGTGGTGAAAAATTAAAAGATCCACCAACATCATATGAATTCTTTATCATGATAAATTTCTCAAGAAAATCATAATCCAATATCCTCCACACATAATCATTGTTGCAAACCACATATCATATCTTCTTCTATAAGATATCATTCTTTAATTATTACCATATATTAATAAATCTCAATAATAAATATTATATATAATGTGAAAAATAATACCTAGTATAATGGTGTCCTAAAAACCTTGAAATAAGGCACATCAAGAACCTGGGATATTCCTTTTGAAGTCATATAAAAAAATATCCATCATACAATATTCAATTGATCAAAAAAATATGACATTGATGAGATCCCTAAAAAACATAACCAAAAATAAGTTTTATTTAAACGATTAAATTAATTTTGTATTATTCTCTTTTGGGTTACCTATAACCATCACATTAGGATTCCTTGTGCATCTAAGATGATTACACCCTTCACTAGTGCAATTATCCATAATTCACTTGATGTAACCGCATCAATTAATAGGGAAAATAGATGTGAGGAGTAAAATTAAAGATAGTAGATTACATAACTATATGAAACGAATGAAGACTAAATTAACGTATAATTGGTGTTCGGTAAGTAGATATATGTTTTGAAACAATGGTGGATTGGATGGGAAAATAGCCACAATTATGTTCCAAAAAAGCAAAAATAATATGCAATTAATTATAATGTGGTGGGGATTCCCCACTTTAAAAAAATAACAGCAGTGTCCTTCAGGTACCCAATAAAGGTTTTCTAGATATAACTGCCATTAAAAATCCCCATTTATATGTCCACCATGAACATGTTTGATATCCAATAGCCATTTCCTCTTTTATTTTTCACCAAATACCCATGGGCCACCCATCATTGAATTTATATAGTGAGGAAAATGGGTACCCACACCACTCCTCTCACCAATACTCATGACATCCAAACCCTGATTGAACTATCTATATATTATTATTAAATGTTGTGAAAACCTACTGACAACTAAAAAAATAAACAAACACTCTTGATCCTACATAGTTATAAATTTCAAAAAAATATCATGTAACCATGTCTGTAGTTAAACTCTTACTATAGTGAGTTGGAAATATTTAATTCTTAACATTTATATGAATGTATGATTTTTTAAGATGATTAAAAATATTTGTATATTAAAAACAGAACCTAGTGGAACTGAAAATCCTTTCATGTATTTAGAAGAGTACAACGTTGATAACATCACTAGATGACATCATCAATAGAAATGTATAATCTTACTATTAGTATAAGAAGTAATCTGGGAAGTAAAAATGTATGAATAATTATATCAAATAACTACCCATTTAAACTATAAAACTAATCCAAATGGATGAAATAAATAAATTAAACTAATAAATAAAAAACCATGTATGTATTATCAGATATTATTTGATTGTAACCCATAAAATTGTGTATACTAATAACAATTACTTTTGAAAATTTAAATTTAATGATTGTAAATATATGGAAAAGGGTAGGTAAATTAGACAAATGAACATGATAATATTACTAGGTAACTATCAATAATTATAGAATTGGGTATTATGGATGATTTAATCCTTCTTATACATGGATTAAATTTCAAAGAAAAAATTATGATCATTGATATATAATTTGATTCATCAACGACTATTCTTTAAATGATAATATTGTTAGATACCCTTTATGGAATAAAAAATGTGGAAGTGGGAAATGTTATTTGTAGGGTATATAAATAAGAAATAAATATTAAAATGAAAACTAAAACAAAAAAACCAACACTCATGTCCCAAAAAAGTTATAATTGAATTAGTAAAATATAACGATGTTTTAATATTGGAATATTTATTTCCACCCCATAATTACAAGAATATGGTAAAAACGACCTTTTGCAACGTTTAATTTCTGATGGGGACATAAATCCGTCATAAATAACTAATTATTTGTGATGGAAAATGGGGTCTTGTCCAAAATGGTTTGAAATGGTTTGCGTGCAAAACCACAGGAAGAGTTTTTTGGGATGGGGGGTGCCTCCCCATTACAAATAACAGCCGGTGATAAATACTATTTTAACGGGGAAGAACCCCCCATCACAAATACCCAATATAAGGCCCCAGCATTAAACCTTACTTTATCTTGAGTTATTACAAGATTACACATTGAGGATCTTTTCGGGTTTAGAGTTTTAGAGAATTAGATCATAAATTTTTTATTACATTCCATATATAAACAAAGTGGTTACATAAAGATAGTATTCTTCTTTCCCATCAATTGAAACTTATTTAAAATAAAACATTGATTCTTTCTTGACACTATCATCATATCATGTACCTTTCCCTTGACCTGTGAAAAACATTTCAAAAAAACTTGGGATGAGCATAAGAAGCTCAGTAAGGGATATAAAAATATATGGAAAGGAAACATGGGTACATATATACATAAGAATGAAATCATTCATTACCCATAAAACATAATCACTTTATCATACCTCATCAAATGATGAATAAATCATAGAAATCATAAGACATAAAGGTAACTTGAGGCATTCATAACATTCTGACGTAGGGAGTAACCCTCTTGGTTACGTTTGGAATACCCATCACAGTATATTCCCTAAATCGCTTCGGAGAAACATTAACATTTCACTCCTTCACGTTACCCAATGCATTGGAGAGCAATATTGGGCTCACCCGCCCTTAGTTTATCACGGAACCACCCGTCTTCATAATAATTCCCTAGAACCTCAACATAATCGTATCACATAAAACATGCATAAAGGAAACATAACATTTCCACCTTTCAATCACAAGATATCAATACAACACATTGATATAAAAAAATTATGAAGACCATTTTCAATACTAAAATAAAAGAAAAGTAAAACATGGTATTTATTTTTCTTTTAAAAAGAAGGTATGGATTGTAGAGGAAGCCAAAACTCAAATAACGGTCACGGCAGCGGAGAAGTCGTTGTCGCCGCATACATAAGAAAAAAACATTCCTTTTTTTCGTTTAGTAAAACACTTCGTATAAAAAAGATTCCTTTTGGATAAATGAAATAGTCAAAGGGGTTTATACACCATATAAAAGAAGGTTGTGTATAAAACAAAATATGCCTCGATGAAGGGAGATTGAGACGAAGTCCCATACCTCAGGTCCGACTTGACTCGGTAGTTCTTTAATCTCTTGAATAATAAACTTGACTTAATTTCTACTTGTTTAAGAACCTTTTTCAATTTAATTATTCCTTTTATATCACTTATTGCCATTTCATGAACGCAATGTAATTATTTAAGTTAATAACAATCGTTTTAACGATCATTGGTACTTGAGTCAAAAATAAACCCTTTATAATTACATGTTGTTCATTTATCCATTATATCCAGAATTATAATCATTATGTATATATCATATATATCCAGTTTATACATGCCTTTATAATATTACATAATCATTTAGAGGTAAGAAATTAAATGCACCGTTCATGGAGACGGTAAGCGGTACGTACGCATGAACGCTACTTTCATTTCTAATTCGTATTTTATAGAATAGAATCATAATGATATAAAGGTATATTATAATTCCAGTATAATATCATATATAATATAATAGTTCCATCCTTTATACGTCCCACATATGGTATTTAACGAATCAAATCACTTTGAGGGGGCGGTAGTCCGCACTTCCTTAAATGAAGATATCGCGTTTACCCATAATGGAAACCATAAAGGTATGTCCAAAATGAAAAAAACAGAAGCTTATGGAAAACATAAACATATTATATATCATATATAAATATAGTGACAACTTAATGGCCACCTTTGAAGGTGTTAAATGAATGTTGAACAATCATCGTTTCGGGAGGCATAAATTCACCATCCACGGAAACAGTATGTCCTTTAACCATTAGATGTAGGTGTGTGTAAGTGTAGCTCGAATCCTTCTTATAATAACATCCTAGTATATTGAGGATACTGGAGTGGTTAAAAAAGAAAATAATAAAAAGAGTTTTGGGGGTTGGAGAAGCAAAATAAAACAAAAGGACTCAAGTGAAGACATTACCTTAAAATCGGGTAACTCCCTTTGGTTTGAGCTCAAAGGCTTCCTTGGGAAGACTTCTGCCAAAATTGAGGTTTCAAGAAGTAAGAGAGGGAAGTTTAGAGACAAAATGGTCAGGGTTTGGCCGAGCCAAAGGCTTTTGGAGTTTGGGTATGGAGGTAGAGGTGGGGGCCTTTTATAAGAGGAGAGGAGGGGCACTCTTGGAAAGTAAAGAAAAATCACTTTATTTTAAAATGGTATTCGGATTTAAGAGGTCCCAAATTTATTTGATTCTAGGATAAGGTGATAAGGGTTCTAAATACACCCATCCAATATGTTTTATCCATGTGTAGGTCTTAGATTTTACATTATCATTCCATTTTATTTAAATCGTTAAATAATGAGGTCATTGCTGCATCATCATTATGTCATAGATAATTTAATTTATTTAAATTATAAAAATTATAAAAAAACTACTATGATGTAGTAAATCGTTTTAGCTTTCCAATGAATTTTTATAATCAAAAATATGAATTGTATTACCCCATGTAAACATTGTTTTAGTAAAATAACTTATGTTTGTGTCATTTTTACTTTTACATTAAATAAAAAGTTATTTATGTCATTTCCCAACCAAAATGGCTCCATGGGGTCCCCATGTTGACCCATGGATTTTATTGGTCAGCCATGACACATAAAAAAAGCGTAGAACATGTGTCTATGTCATTTCATATTATTAAAACATTATTTTTACCTTAAACTACACTAATTACCTCTAATTGCGATAAAAAACTTAATCAGTTACTATTCACCAAAAAATTATTTTAATCTCATTGAAACACATTTTACTTTTAATGACAACCATGTATGTTAGATTTTTTAAAAGCAAATCACAGAAGTGGAAAAGTTTCATTTAAATGAAAAATCAGATTCTTTAACTTCCACTTTGTGGTTTCACTTTTCATCAAAAATTGATGTTTTTCAGAAAAATACCAAAACTTCACCCTAAGCTATAATTGATATTCTGAATTCAAAAATAATGTCTATTTTACAAAATTCAAATCATAAAAGTTACATTGATTAATTTAATAATTAATTCCCGCTGTCATGACAAATCGCGTATTTTTATGAAACAATAAGTATCAAAAGATTGACACCAGTTTAAGTCCAATTTAAAAGTGAAATTGATTCTAATGACCACCATTGGATTAAATGTTAAAAATATATTCTAATTTAACTTTAAAACCAATTTAGAAGATAATCTAATCATATAAATAAATTAGATTAAAAAGCATTTTTGATGTAAAATGCAGTATTTTTCACTATTCATTAAAAAAATGAACATTGTCAGAAAAATACCAAAAATTCACCCAAAGTAAATTTTGATGTCCCAATAATAAAGAATAATTTTATTTTGATAAACATATCTTATAAAATTGTCAAAAGATAGATTTAAAAATGGTTTCCATCAAACGGCAGTAAAACAATCTTATAAAAAATATTAGTGTATTCCATGCTTAAGATTGGATTTATTTTCATTTTAAGCCACTAAAACACTATATAATTCATTAATATACATAGATAAAAATATCTATTATTCATTACTTACTTGGGATGTTACATCCTCCCCCCTTTAAAAAATGGCATCCCCACAATTTATTTACTTATCGAATAAATTGGGGTACTTATCCCTCATTGCATTTTCAGATTCCCATGTTGCCTCTTCCATCATGTGGTTTTTACACAAAACCTTTACCTTATTATTCACCTTATATTGTAACACTTGCTCCCTGTGGTCAAGAATCTGGACCGGTTGTTACTCATAAGATAGGTTCTCTTCCAGCTAAACTACCTCTGGACTCAAAACATGAGATGGATCTGGCATATACTTTCTCAGCATCGAAACATGAAAAACATTGTGTACCTGAGATAAACTCGGAGGTAAAGCCACTCTGTATGAAACTGATCCAACTATCTCCAGAATTTTATATGGCCCAATGAACCATGGACTCATCTTTCCTTTCTTAACAAATCACATCACACTTTTTATAAGGCCCCAGCCTTAAAACTTACATAATCTTGAGTTATTACAAGATTATACATTGAGGATCTTTTCGGGTTTAGAGTTTTAGAGAATTAGATCACAAAACATTCATTACATTCCACATATAAAAAAAGTGGTTACATAAAGATAGTATTCTTCATTCCCATCAATGGAATCATATTTAAAATAAACATGGATTCTTTATTGACACTTCCTTGACACTATCATCATATCATGTACCTTTCCCTTGACCTGTGAAAAACATTTCAAAAAAACGTGGGATGAGAATAAAAAGCTCAGTAAGGGATATGAAAATATGGAAAGGAAACATGGGTACATATATACATAAGGATGAGATCATACTTTACCCATAAAACATAAGCACTTTAACATACCTCATCAAATCACGAATAAATCATAGAAATCATAAGACATAAAGGTAACTTGAGGCATTCATAACATTCTTACATAGGGAGTAACCCTCTTGGTTACGTTTGGAATACCCATCACAGTATATTCCCTAAATCTCTTCGGAGAAACCATAACGTTTCACTCCTTTGCGTTACCCAATGCATTGGAGAGCTATATCGGGCTCACCTGCCCTTAGTTTATCACGGAACCACCCGTTTTCATAATAATTTCCAAGTACCTCAACATAATCATATCACATAAAACATGCATAAAGGAAACATAACATTCCCACCATTCAATCACAAGATATCAATACATCACTTTGATATAAAAACATTATGAAAACCATTTTCGATACCAAAATAAAAGAAAAGTAAAACATGGTATTTATTTTTCTTTTAAAAAGAAGGTATGGCTTGTAGAGGAAGCCGAAACTCAAATAACGGCCACGACGGCGGACAAGTCGTTGTGGCCGTATACATACGACAAAAACATTCCCTTTTTTCATTTAGCAAACTCTTCGTATAAAAAAGATTCCTTTTGAATAAACGTAAAAGTCAAAGGGGTTTATACACCATATAAAAAATGGTTGTGTATAAAACAAAATATGCCTCAATGAAAGGAGATTGAGACGAAGTCCCATACCTCGGGTCCGACTTGACTCGATCGTTCATTAATGTCCTGAATAATAAACATGAGTTAATTTATACTTCATTAAAAACCTTTTCCAAGTTCATTATTCCTTTTATATCACTTATTGACATGTCATGAACACTATGTAATTTTTTAAGCTAATAACAGTCGTTTTAATGATCATTGGTACTTGAGTCAAAAATAAGCCCTTTATAATTAAATGTTGTTAATGTATCCATTATATCCAGAATGATATTAATTATTTGGATAACATATATATCATATATTCAGCATATACATGTATTTATAATATTACATCACATTTAGAGGTAAGAAATGAAATGCACCGTTCATGGAGACGGTAAGCCGTACGTACGCATGAACGCTACTTCCATTTCTATTTCGTATTTTCTGGAGTGGAATAATAATTATATAAGAGTATATTATAATTCTATTATAATAACATACATAATATATTTAACTTTATCCTTTACACATCCCACATATGGTATTAACGAATCAAATCACATTCAGGGGGCGGTAGTCCGCACTTCCTTAAATGAAGATATCGCGTTTACCCATAATGGAAACCATAAAGGTATGATCAAAAAGAAAAATAAAGAATCTTAAGGAAAACATAAATATATCATATATCATATATAAATATAGTGTCATATTAATGGCCACCTTTGAAGGTGTTAAAAGAATTTTGAACAATCATCGTTTCGGGAGGCATAAATTCACCATCCACGGAAACTGTATGTTCATTAACCATTAGATGTAGGTTTGTGTAAGTGTATCTTGAATACATCCTATAACAACATCCTAGTATATTGAAGATACTGGAGTTGTTACAAAACAAATAAATAAAAAGAGTTTAGGGGGTTGGAGAAGCAAAATAAAACAAACTGACTCAAGTGAAGACTTTACCTTAAAATCGGGTAACTCCCTTTGGTTTGAGCTCAGAGGCTTCCTTGGGAAGACTTCTGCCCAAAGTGAGGCTTCAAGGAGTAAGAGAGGGAAGTGGAGAGACAAAATGGGAATGGGTTGGCCGAGCCAAAGGCTTTGGTAGAGTGGGTAAGGAGGTAGAGGTGGGGGCCTTTTATAAGAGGAGAGGAGAGGCACTCTTGGAGAATAAAGATAAGATACTTTATTTTAAAAAGAGTTTCGGATTCAAAAGGTCCCACATTGATATAATTCTAGGATAAGGTGATAAGGCTTCGAAATCCACTCATCCAATAGGTTTTGGCCATGTGTAGGTCTTATATTATACATTTTCTTTCCATTTTATTTAAATCGTTAAATAATGAGGTCATCGCTGCATCATCATGATGTCATAAATAATTTAATTTATTTAATGTATAAAAATTATAAAAAAAACTACAATGATGTAGTAAATCGTTTTAGATTTCTAATGAATATTTATAGTCAAAAATCTGACTTGTATAACACCATAAAAAAATTGTTTTAGTAACATAACTCATGTTTGTGTGATTTTTACTTTAACATTATATAAAAAGTTATTAATGTCATTTCCCAACCAAAGTGGCTCCATGGAATCCCCAAGTTGACCCATGGCTTGTCTTGGTCGGCCATGACACAACCAATGAGGGTAGGACATGTTTCAAGCTCATCTCATTTTATTAAAGCATTATTTTTACCTTAAACTACACTAATTACCTCTAATCGCGATTAAAAACTTAATAAGTTACTATTCACCAAAAATTATTTTAATCCCATTGAACCACATTTTACTTCTTAATGACAACCATGTATGTCGGATTTTTGAAATTCAAAACACAATGATGGAAAAATTTCATTTAAACGAAAAATCAGTTTTTATAAGTACCACTTAGTGGTTTCACTATTCATCAAAAATTGAAGTTTTTCAGAAAAATACCAAAAATTCACCCTAAACCATATTTGATATTCCGAATTCAAAAATGAAGTCTTTTTTATAAAATTTCAAAACATATAAGTCACATTAAATAATTTAATAATTAATTCCTGCTGTCATGACAAATAGCGTGTTTTTATGAAACAATAAGTATCAAAAGATTGACACCAGTTTAAGTCCAATTTCAAAGTGAAATTGAATCCAATGACCATCATTGGATAAAATGGTAAAAATATATTCTAATTTCACTTAAAAACCAATTCAAAAGATAATATAATCATATAAATAAATTAGATTAAAAAGAGATTTTGAATTAAAATACAACATTTTTCACTATTCATTAAAAAAATTAATATTGTCTGAAAAATACCAAAAATTCACACAAAGTAAATTTTGATGTCCCAATCATAAAGAATAAGTTTATTTTGACAAAAATAGATTATAAAATTGTCAAAAGTTTGATTTAAAAAGGGTTTTCCATCAAAAGGCAGTAAAACAATCTTTTAAGAATATTAGTGTATTCCAGGCTTAAGATTGGATTTATTTTCATTTTAAGCCTCTAAAACACTAACTTAATCATTAATAGACATAGATAAACATATCTATTATTCATTACTTACTTGGGATGTTACATCCTTCTCCCCTTTTGAAAATTGCGTACCTTCAATTTATTTACTTATCGAATAAATGGGGGTACTTATCACTCATTGCATTTTCAGATTCCCATGTTTCTTCTTCCATCATGTGGTTTTTCCACAAAACCTTTACCTGATTACTCACCTTATTCTGTAACACTTGCTCCCTGTGGTCAAGAATCTGGACCGGTTGTTCCTCATAAGATAGTTTCTCTTCCAGCTGAACTACCTCTGGACACAAAACATGAGATGGATCTGGCATATACTTTCTCAACATAGAAACGTGAAAAACATTGTATACATGAGATAAACTCGGACGTAAAGCCACCCAGTATGCAACTGATCCAACTCTCTCCAGAATTTCATATGGTCCAATGAACCTTGGACTCAGCTTTCCTTTCTTACTAAATCGCATCACACTTTTCCTTGGAGAGACTTTGAGAAAAACATGATCACCTACCTCAAAAGATAGATCCTTCCTCCTGTTGTCCGCATAACTCTTCTGCCTGCTCTGAGCTGTTCTCATGTGTTTCTGAATCATCTGAACTTTTTCTGCCACCTCTTCTACCAAATCTGGTCCCATCAACTTCCTTTGACCCACTTCATCCCAGAAAGCTGGAGTTCGACACCGCTTCCCATATAACGCCTCAAATGGTGCCATCTGTATACTGGAATGAAAACTGTTATTATATGAAAATTCAACCAAAGAAAGATGTTGGTCCCAACTTCCATGATAATCCATAGAGAAAGAACGTAGCATATCCTCCAAGGTCTGAATTGTTCATTCAGACTACCCATCTGATTGAGGATGAAAAGCTGTACTAAAATTTAATTCAGTACCCAACGAGTTCTGAAGGCCTTTCCAAAAGTTAGAAGTGAACCTGGGATCATGGTCAGATACAATGGAGAGAGGAACTCCATGTAACCTGACTACCTCTTTATGATACAAACGGGAAAGTTGATCTAGGGAAAGATCATCTCGTATAGCAAGCAAATGAGGATATTTGGTCAAGCTATCAACAATAACCCAGATTGCATTATTACCTCGAGATGTCTTCGGTAATCCGGCAACAAAGTCCCTGGATATATTATCCAATTTCCACTCTGGCATTGGTAAAGGCCGAAGCATCCCTTTTGGTAACTACAGCTCTGCTTTAACCTGTTGACATGTCAAACACTTCAATGTAAAATCAGCAATATCTCTTTTCATTCCATCCCACCAGTAAAACTCCCGCAGATCTCTGTACATCTTAGTACTGCCAGGATGAACTGAAAACGGAGAACTATGATCTTCACATAACAACTCTCTCTTCAACTTTGAATCACAAGGCACACACAATATCTTCCCAAATCTCAAAACACAATCATTATCAATGTTGAATTCAGGCGACTTACCTTTCTGAACCAGCTCTACCTTTTTCTGCAACTCATTGTCTTTCTTCTGTGCTTGCTTGATTCTATCTGATAGAGATGATCTCACTGATACCTGAAACAAAACAGAAGAACTTCCTACACCAACAAATTCTATGCCAAAGTTCATCAAATCCTTAACCAAAGGATCATTTTCCAAACACAACATTGCTAATGAAGCATTAGTTTTTCGACTCAAAGCATCAGCCACTTTATTTTCTTTTCCCGGATGGTAATGAATTGTACAATCATAATCCTTGATTAATTCTAGCCATCTCCTTTGTCTCATGTTCAACTCTTTCTGAGTGAATATATACTTTAAACTTTTGTGATCGGTATATATTTCACACTTTACTCCATAAAAATGATGCCTCCAAATTTTTAAAGCAAAAACAACAGCAGATAATTCTAAATCATGTGTAAGGTAATTTATCTCATGAGTCTTCAACTGTCGTGAAGCATAAGCAATTACCTGATCATTCTGCATTAGGACACAACCAAGTCCTTTCAATGAAGCATCACTGTAGATAACAAACTCACCATTCCAGGAAGGTAGTGCCAAAACAGGAGCATTCACCAATCTTCTTTTCAATTCCTGAAAACAATCATCACATTCTTTTGTCCAGATAAACTTAACACCCTTCCGAGTTAGCTTAGTCATTGGACTAGATAACCATGAAAAATTTCTAACAAACCTTCGGTAATAGCCTGTCAAACCAAGGAAGCTATGAATCTCAGTTACATTTGTGGGTCGTGGCCATTCTTCAAAAACTTTTGTTTTGGCAGGATCAACGGTTATGCCATCTTTTGAAACAATGTGACCAAGGAGAGAAATTTGTTGCAACCAAAACTCACATTTTCTGAATTTCCAATAAAATTTCATTTCTTTTAAGGTTTCAAAAATGACCCTTAAATGTATTTCATGGTCTTCTTTACTTTTAGAAAAAACCAAAATATCATCAATGAAAACCACCAAAAACTTATCCAAGAACTCATGGAAAATTCTATTCATTAAGTCCATGAATACAACAGGTGCATTGGTTAGCCCAAAAGGAATTACTACAAATTCATAATGGCCATATCTCGTATGAAATGCAGTCTTCGGAATATCTGCCTCCTTTACCTTCAGCTGATGGTACCCCGATCTCAGGTCAATCTTTGAAAAAAACTGCGCTCCCTGGAGCTGATCAAACAAATCATCGATAAGAGGCAAAGGATATTTGTTCTTAACATTGATGTTATTCAAGGCTCTATAATCAATGCAAAGTCTCATAGAACCATCTTTCTTTTTAACAAATAAAACAGGAGCACCCCAAGTTTATGTTCTAGGTCGAATGAAACCTTTCTCTAATAAATCTTGCAATTTCTCCTTCAACTCTAAAAGTTCAATTTGAGCCATTCGATAAGGGGGTTTTGAAATTGGCTTATCATCAGGAACTAGGTCAACAGTAAATTAAACTTCCCGATCTGGTATTATTCCAGGAAACTCATCAAGAAAAACATCAGGATACTCATTTACCAGTGGCACATCATTAATCTGAACAGTTCCTTTATTTTCAACGATGTGTGCAAGGTAACATTCATTTCCATCTTTTACAAGTTTCTCGGCCTCTTGATATGTTATCAAATGTAAGGGTTCATTCTTGTAAACAAACTGAAAGTCTTTCTGAAATGAAACTTCTTTAGCTCTACAGTCAATCTTAGCATGGTAAATAGAGTGTCAATCCATACCCAAGATAACATCAAACTCTACTAGAGGTAGAACAATAAGGTTTGCAAGTAGGTTCTTTCCACAGATAAGGATAGGAAGATTCTTATAAATTATTTTGGCATCAACATTTCCCCCAGGTGTTTTTACCAAAAGTTCAGGAGTCATTTATTGAGATGGTATTCCCATTTTACTAGAAAAGTTTTCAGAGATGAAAAAATGTGTAGACCCCGAATTAAACAACACACTGGCATAATCTGAAAAAAACAAACAAAGTACCTCATACAACTTCATTTGATGGCCTGACATCTGCTGAAGTAGTTTCAAAGGATTTCACCACCCCTTTCTGCTTGTAGTCTAACTGCTTCCCATCACTCAAGCTCTTTGTCGGACACTCATTTGCATAGTGACCCATCTCATTGCACTTAAAACATTTCACTAACTGTAAATCAAATTTCCTCTTACCTTCACCTTGATCCTTTTCAGTGCAATCATGAGCCTTATGCCCTATCTTACCACATTAGTAGCACTTTCCAGAATTCAGAAGACATTCCCCAGCATGCCTTTTTCCACATTTATCACAAACTGGAAACTTAGTTTTCTTACCATCATACTTTTTTGAAGAATTCTTACCTTTCTCCTGCCACCTCGGTCTCTTCTTCTGTTGGTTGTTATAGAACACTTGATCATCGGCAAACTCCATTTCCACCTTCTCAGCACATCGAACAAGATTTTCATAACTTTTAAAATCACGAGAAGCTAATGCCCTTCGATATTTTGGATTTAATCTTGAGTAAAAACGATTGATTTTACTATTAAGGTCTTGGATAAAATTTGATGCATACCTTGCCAATCGAGTGAACCTTTCTTCATAGGTAGCCACTGAGTCTTCCTCTTGCCTCAATTCCAAGAATTGATTTTCCATACTAAGTCGAACTACCTTAAGAAAATACTTCTCAAGAAACATAGCCTTGAATTCATCCCAGTCAAGACATCAATCTCATCGGCGTCCCTGATATTTTTTGTTGGGACGGAAGGTGATGGAAATAGGGGGGTGAATTGCCTTTTAAAAAATAATTAACAATTTAAAATCAAAGTAAAAAGTGCAGCGGAAATAAAAGAGGCAAGACAGAAAGCTTGATAACGGAGTTCGGCTTAAACCAAAGCATACGTCTTTGCTCCCAACTCAACCGTTGAGAGATTTACTACTGCTTTCTTTTTAATGGTTTTAGCAAGAAACACACTAGACTTTAAGGTAGTCTAGAACCTATTACAGCTTGCTTTTAATGGTTGAGCAAGAACCCACTTTATTTTAATGGTTGAGCAAGAACCCACTAGCCTTCTTACAGGTGAAGGCTAGCTCACCTATGACTCAAGCCTTTTAAAGGGAAGGCTTGACTAACCTCTTCACACCTTGAAGGTGGTGTGAAAACCCAAACAATGAGAGGATAAAAGAAAGAGGGGTTTGTAGGCACAAACCCAAATTGAAGCTCAAAATGATAAATAATGAAAAACCGTAATGTGGAGAAGCCTTGGGCGCCAATGGATTGATGAAGTTGATGAAGAGCGCTCCCAAGCTTCTTTGATGGTGCTCCTTGGATGTGGAAGTGAGTTGGAGAAGATGAGGTTCCTTGAAGGAATCCGCCGGAGGTTCACCAAATGATCGAAAAATGTTCCCGTGGGCTTATATGGGTTTCCGGGGCTTCCTAGTCCTTTATTTATAGAGGGGGAACCCTCAAATGGCCTTTGGGGGTCTTCGGAGCCGTTGGAGAGGCCTTCGGAGCCGTTGGGAGTCATGTGGGCAAGTCTGGTCAAAGCCCAACGGCTAGTTTGACTGGCTCCACCGGTTGACTGGTGCTTGGCTACCGGTTGGCCGGTGCTTTGAAAAAGGGAGAGGGCTTCTGCCCAGGCACCACCGGCTGGCCGGTGAGGAGGCCACCGGTTGGCTGGTGCTGAGACAGTAGCTGTCCGGCCTGTCTGGGTTCCACCGGCTGACCGGTGGTGGGACACCGGTTGGCCGGTGGTCTGGACAGAGGGGATTCCTTCTGTCCAGGCTCCATCGGCTGGCCAGTGGTCATCCACCGGTTGGCCGGTGGACTGAAATCAGTCCACTTTCAGTCCTTCTTGGCCCAATTCCTTGGCAACCTTTTGCCTGTCAACACAAACACTTAAAACAAGATAAGATAAATAAGAGTGTGATTGTGATCATGAAAATTAAACCACGAGGGGTACAAGAGGTACAACAATCTCCCCCTATTTTGATGATCACAATCACCAAAACAAGCAATGTAAAAGACTGAAATGAAAGGCATGCTTTAAAGGATAAATTGAAAATTAAAGCAAAGCATGAGAGAAAGATTTCTCCCCCAATCAACCAAGAATTTCTCCCCATTTGTGATTATCAAAATAGCACGGGGCATAAAACTTGATTGAGGGAAAGGATTGAAAAACAAGATAGAGATTTTAAACCAATTGAAATTTTTGAAATTTGAATTGAATGTTTTAATTGAAAGTTTTGAATTGAAGGTTTTGAATTGAAATGTTTTGAATATGAAGGTCTTGAAAATGAAGGTTTTGAAAATGAAGGTTTTGAAAAAGAAGAAAAAAAGGCTAACTCCCCCTAAATAAAAACAACAAATCACCGGGGATAGGATTTTGAAACCGAGACAAATTTTGGCCCGGAGAGACTCGCTAAGAGGGATTTTTCAATCCATACTTGTCTAGTGGCGGGTCTTCTCCTATGAAATTCATCATTAAAGAAAATAGTTTTGGGCCTTCCATACCGGGCATTTTTGCAATTGCATTCATAAATTAAGTGCCCGGGTTTTTTACAATAGTTGCAAAATTTATATTGGGAGCTCCCCCTTACAAAAATAGTTGGATCATGGGAAGAGGAAGCTTGCATGGAATAGCCAAGCCCTTGGGTAGTTCTAGATATACATTGGGAACCAAGGAGTTTGGTTAAATTCTGTTCACCTTGGGTGAATTTGGAAAGGGATTCCTTTAAATCCTTGATTGTTGATTCCATAGAATCAACATCGGGAAGGTTTTGGACCTTGAGGGACAACTCTTCCCTTTCTTTGAGAAGTTGATCCTTTTCGGAAGAAAGTTTTTTAAAATTCTTTTTTAAAGCAATAAATTTGGAAGAAAGTTCATGAAAACCTTCCTCCAATTGATCTCTCGCATGTTAGAGATCCTCGTAAGATAAATGATTGAATGAATTGGAAGAACAAGAGGATGAGGAGTCGGAAGAGGATACATCATGAAATGTCATTACGCATTTTTTACCGTTGTCACTTGAGGAGGAGGAGGAGGAGGATGTGGAGCTATCACTCCATGTGGCCTTGAATGACTTCTTCTTTTCCTTTTGTTTTTCCTTTTTAGTGCCCTCATGGGTCACTTCCAAAATCTTCCAAATTTCATGAGGAGTGGTGCAAGTAGAAATACGATTAAATTCATTACGGTCTAACCCACAATGAAGAGTATTCATGGATTTGCCATCAAGCTCAAAATAAGCAATGTCTTCGGGGGTCCATTTAGACTCATCTTTGCTAGAGAGAGTGTAGACTTGCATAACAATTCTATATATAGGAAAGCCAATACTTCTAAGAAATGTAATCATGCGAGTTTTCCAATAAGTGTAGTCGGTTCCATCAAAGAATGGAGCACGACCCAAAGAATAGCCTTCGGGGTCGAAAGAAGTTGAATCCATAAGAATGGATCTTGAATTTGAAACCGGTGAAGGTATTACTCAAATTTTTCCTCTGATACCAATTTTTGGGACGGAAGGTGATGGCAAGAGGGGGGTGAATTGCCTTTTAAAAAATAATTAACAATTTAAAATCAAAGTAAAAAGTGCAGCGGAAATAAAAGAGGCAAGACACAAAGCTTGATAACGGAGTTCGGCTTAAACCAAAGCCTACGTCTCCGCTCCCAACTCAACCGTTGAGAGATTTACTACCGCCTTCTTTTTAATGGTTTTAGCAAGAAACCCACTAGACTTTAAGGTAGTCTAGAACCTATTACAGCTTGATTTTAATGGTTGAGGAATAACCCACTTGCTTTTAATGGTTGAGCAAGAACCCACTAGCCTTCTTACAGGTGAAGGCTAGCTCACCTATGACTCAATCCTTTTAAAGGGAAGGCTTGAATAACCTCTTCACACCTTGAAGGTGGTGTGAAAACCCAAACAAAGAGAGGATAAAAGAAAGAGGGGTTTGTAGGCACAAACCCAAATTGAAGCTCAAAATGATAAATAATGAAAAACCATAATGTGGAGAAGTCTTGGGCGCCAATGGATTGATGAAGTTGATGAAGAGTGCTCCCAAGCTTCTTTGATGGTGCTCCTTGGATGTGGAAGTGAGTTGGAGCAGATGAGGTTCCTTGAAGGAATCCGCCGGAGGTTCGCCAAATGATCGAAAAATGTTCCCGTGGGCTTATATGGGTTTCTGGGGCATCCTAGTCCTTTATTTATAGAGGGGGAACCCTCAAATGGCCTTTGGGGTTCTTCGGAGCCGTTGGAGAGGCCTTCAGAGCCGTTGGGAGTCAAGTGGGCAAGTCTGGTCAAAGCCCAACAGCTAGTTTGACTGGCTCCACCGGCTGACCGGTGCTTGGCCACCGGTTGGCCGGTGCTTTGAAAAAGGGAGAGGGCTTCTGCCCAGGCACCACCGGCTGGACGGTGAGGAGGCCACCGGTTGGCCGGTGCTGAGACAGTAGCTGTCCGGCCTGTCTGGGTTCCACCGGTTGGCCGGTGGTGGGACACCGGTTGGCCGGTGGTCTGGACAGAGGGGATGCCTTCTATCCAGGCTCCATCGGCTGGCCGGTGGTCATCCACCGGTTGGCCGGTGGACTGAAATCAGTCCACTTTCAGTCCTTCTTGGCCCAATTCCTTGGAAACCTTTTGCCTGTCAACACAAACACTTAAAACAAGATAAGATAAATAAGAGAGTGATTGTGATCATGAAAATTAAACCACGAGGGGTACAAGAGGTACAACAATCTCCCCCTATTTTGATGATCACAATCACGAAAACAAGCAATGTAAAAGACTGAAATGAAAGGCATGCTTTAAAGTATAAATTGAAAATTAAAGCCAAGCATGAGAGAAAGATTTCTCCCCCAATAAACCATGAATTTCTCCCCCTTTGTGATTATCAAAATAGCACGGGGCATAAAACTTGATTGAGGGAAAGGATTGAAAAACAAGATAGAGATTTTAAACCAATTGAAATTTTTGAAATTTGAATTGAAAGTTTTAATTGAAAGTTTTGAATTGAAGGTTTTGAATTGAAAGGTTTTGAATATGAAGGTTTTGAAAATGAAGGTTTTGAAAATGAAGGTTTTGAAAAAGAACCAAAAAAGGCTAACTCCCCCTAAATAAAAACAACAAATCACCGGGGAGAGGATTTTGAAACCGAGACAAATTTTGGCCCGGAGAGACTCGCTAAGAGGGATTTTTCAATCCATACTTGTCTAGTGGCGGGTCTTCTCCTATGAAATTCATCATTAAAGAAAATAGTTTTGGGCCTTCCATACCGGGCATTTTTGCAATTGCATTCATAAATTAAGTGCCCGGGTTTTTTACAATAGTTGCAAAATTTATATTGGGAGCTCCCCCTTACAAAAATAGTTGGAGCATGGGAAGAGGAAGCTTGCCTGGAATAGCCAAGCCCTTGGGTAGTTCTAGATATGCATTGGGAACCAAGGAGTTTGGTTAAATTCTGTTCACCTTGGGTGAATTTGGAAAGGGATTCCTTTAAATCCTTGATTGTTGATTCCATAGAATCAACATCGGGAAGGTTTTGGACCTTGAGGGACAACTCTTCCTTTTCTTTGAGAAGTTGATCCTTTTCAGAAGAAAGTTTTTTAAAATTCTTTTTTAAAGCAATAAATTTGGAAGAAAGTTCGTGAAAACCTTCCTCCAATTGATCTCTCGCATGTTAGAGATCCTCGTAAGATAAATGATTGAATGAATTGGAAGAACAAGAGGATGAGGAGTCGGAAGAGGATACCTCATGAAATGCCATTAGGCATTTTTTACCGTTGTCACTTGAGTAGGAGGAGGAGGAGGATGTGCAGCTATCACTCCATGTGTCCTTGAATGCCTTCTTCTTTTCCTTTTGCTTTGCATTTTTAGTGCCCTCATGGGTCACTTCCAAAATCTTCCAAATTTCATGAGAAGTGGTGCAAGTAGAAATACGATTAAATTCATTACGGTCTAACCCACAATGAAGAGCATTCATGGCTTTGCCATCAAGCTCAAAATAAGCAATGTCTTCGGGGGTCCATTTAGACTCATCTTTGCTAGAGAGAGTGTAGACTTGCATAACAATTCTATATATAGGAAAGCCAATACTTCTAAGAAATGTAATCATGCGAGTTTTCCAATAAGTGTAGTCGGTTCCATCAAAGAATGGAGCACGACCCAAAGAATAGCCTTCGGGGGCGAAAGAAGTTGAATCCATCAGAATGGATCTTGAATTTGAAACCGGTGAAGGTATTACTCAAATTTTTCCTCTGATACCAATTTTTGGGACGGAAGGTGATGGCAAGAGGGGGGTGAATTGCCTTTTAAAAAATAATTAACAATTTAAAATCAAAGTAAAAAGTGCAGCGGAAATAAAAGAGGCAAGACACAAATCTTGATAACGGAGTTCGGCTTAAACCAAAGCCTACGTCTCCGCTCCCAACTCAACCGTTGAGAGATTTACTACCGCCTGCTTTTTAATGGTTTTAGCAAGAAACCCACTAGACTTTAAGGTAGTCTAGAACCTATTACAGCTTGATTTTAATGGTTGAGCAATAACCCACTTGCTTTTAATGGTTGAGCAAGAACCCACTAGCCTTCTTACAGGTGAAGGCTAGATCACCTATGACTCAAGCCTTTTAAAGGGAAGGCTTGAATAACCTCTTCACACCTTGAAGGTGGTGTGAAAACCATAACAAAGAGAGGATAAAAGAAAGAGGGGTTTGTAGGCACAAACCCAAATTGAAGCTCAAAATGATAAATAATAAAAAACCGTAATGTGGAGAAGTCTTGGGCGCCAATGGATTGATGAAGTTGATGAAGAGTGCTCCCAAGCTTCTTTGATGGTGCTCCTTGGATGTGGAAGTGAGTTGGAGCAGATGAGGTTCCTTGAAGGAATCCGCCGGAGGTTCGCCAAATGATCGAAAAATGTTCCCGTGGGCTTATATGGGTTTCTGGGGCTTCCTAGTCCTTTATTTATAGAGGGGGAACCCTCAAATGGCCTTTGGGGGTCTTCGGAGCCGTTGGAGAGGCCTTCAGAGCCGTTGGGAGTCAAGTGGGCAAGTCTGGTCAAAGCCCAACGGCTAGTTTGACTGGCTCCACCGGCTGACCGGTGCTTGGCCACCGGTTGGCCGGTTCATTGAAAAAGGGAGAGGGCTTCTGCCCAGGCACCACCGGCTGGACGGTGAGGAGGCCACTGGTTGGCTGGTGCTGAGACAGTAGCTGTCCGGCCTGTCTGGGTTCCACCGGCTGGCCGGTGGTGGGACACCGGTTGGCCGGTGGTCTGGACAGAGGGGATGCCTTCTGTCCAGGCTCCATCGGCTGGCCGGTGGTCATCCACCGGTTGGCCGGTGGACTGAAATCAGTCCACTTTCAGTCCTTCTTGGCCCAATTCCTTGGCAACCTTTTGCCTGTCAACACAAACACTTAAAACAAGATAAGATAAATAAGAGAGTGATTGTGATCATGAAAATTAAACCACGAGGGGTACGAGAGGTACACCATTTTTAACCATAGACCACCACTGATCTGCTTCACCCTCCAAACGATAAATATCAAGACTAACCTTTTGATTTTCTGAACACCCCATGACATCAAAAATCTTCTCCAGTGCTTTAATCCACCCTTCAGCTAGCACAGGGTCAGATGATCCTCTGAATGATGGGGGATGTTTCCTCATGAAATGTTCCACCACTGACATGTTCCTCTGCGGTTGATCTGGCTGATCTCGTGCATGGATACCACCACCATTTATAGCCTGAGTCAAATGCGCCATTACTGCAACAAACTGTTCAGTTCCAATTCCTACCATCTCAGGATGATGATTCGGAAGGTTATTTCCTTCTGTATGCCTTCCTAGCACTGCTTCCCTGTTTCCTCTGCGGAAAACCATTCTGAACAAACATGTCTTAGATAAAGAAACATGGTAATCTTCAAATGCTATATCACTTCAATTTGACCATAAAAAAATATTTTTGGATAATCATTTAATAGAATTCTAACTCCTAATGTTATCTAAACCAACCTCTGATACCAACTATAAGGCCCCAGCCTTAAAACTTACTTAATCTTGAGTTATTACAAGATTACACATTGAGGATCTTTTCGAGTTTAGAGTTTTAGAGAATTAGATCATAAAACATGCATTACATTCCACATATAAACAAAGTGGTTACATAAATATATTATTCTTCATTCCCATCAATGGAAACATATTTAAAATAAACATGGATTCTTTCTTGACACTTCCTTGACACTATCATCATATCATATACCTTTCCCTTGACCTGTGAAAAACATTTCAAAAAAACTTTGGATGAGCATAAAAATCCCAGTAAGGGATATAAAAATATTGAAAGGAAACATGGGTACATATATACATAATGATGAGATCATACTTTACCCATAAAACATAAGCACTTTAACATACCTCATCAAATCCTGAATAAATCATAGAAATCATAAGACAAAAAGGTAACTTGAGGCATTCATAACATTCTTACGTAGGGAGTAACCCTCTTGGTTACGTTTGGAATACCCATCACAGTATATTCCCTAAATCTCTTTAGAGAAACCTTAACGTTTCACTCCTTCGCGTTACCCAATGCATTGGAGAGCTATATCGGGCTCAACCGCACTTAGTTTATCACAGAACCACCCGTTTTCATAATAATTCCCAAGAACCTCAACATAATCATATCACATAAAACATGCATAAAGGAAACATAACATTCCCACCATTCAATCACAAGATATCAATACATCACATTGATATAAAAACATAATGAAAACCATTTTCGATACCAAAATAAAAGAAAAGTAAAACATGGTATTTATTTTTCTTTTAAAAAGAAGGTATGTCTTATAGAGGAAGCTGAAACTCAAATAACGGTCACAACGGAGGAGAAGTAGTTGTCGCTGCATACGTACGACAAAAACATTCCCTTTTGTAGTTTAGAAAACGCTTCGTATAAAAAAGATTCATTTTGAATAAACGTAAAAGTCAAAGGTGTTTATACACCATATAAAAAAAAGGTTGTCTATAAAACAAAATATTCCTCAATGAAAGGAGATTGAGACGAAGTCCCATACCTCAGGTCCGAATTGACTCGATCGTTCTTTAATGTCCTGAATAATAATCTTGAGTTAATTTATACATCTTTTAAGAACCTTTTCCAAGTTCATTATTCCATTTATATCACTTATTTCCATGTCATGAACACTATGTAATTATTTAAGTTAATAACGGTCGTTTTAACGATCATTGGTACTTGAGTCAAAAATAAGCCCGTTATAATTACATGTTGTTCATGTATCCATTATATCCAGAATGATATTAATGATTTGGATAACATATATATCATATATTCATCATATACATGTATTTATAATATTACATCACATTTAGAGGTAAGAAATGAAATGCACCGTTCATGGAGACGGTAAGCCGTACGTACGCATGAACGCTACTTCCATTTCTATTTCGTATTTTCTGGAGTGGAATCATAATTATATAAGAGTATATTATAATTCCAGTATAATAACATATATAATATCATTAAATTTATCCTTTACACATCCCACATATGGTATTAACGAATCAAATCACTTTCAGGGGGCGGTAGTCCGCACTTCCTTAAATGAAGATATCACGTTTACCCATAATGGAAACCATAAAGGTATGACCAAAAAGAAAAATACAGAAGCTTAAGTAAAACATAAACATATTATATATCATATATAAATATAGTTTCATCTTAATGGCCACCTTTGAAGGTGTTAAAAGAATGTTGAACAATCATCGTTTCGGGAGGCATAAATTCACCATCCAAGGAAACCGTATGTTCTTTAACCATTAGATGTAGGTGTGTGTAAGTGTAGCTTTAATAATTATTATAACAACATCCTAGTATATTGAAGATAATGGAGTTTTTACGAAAGAAATAAATAAAAATAGTTTAGGGGGTTGGAGAAGCAAAATAAAACAAACGGACTCAAGTGAAGACTTTACCTTAAAATCGGGTAACTCTCTTTGGTTTGAGCTCAAAGGATTCCTTGGGAAGACTTCTGCCCAAAGTGAGGCTTCAAGGAGTAAGAGAGGGAAGTGGAGAGACAAAATGGACAGCGGTTGGCCGAGCCAAAGGCTTTGGGAGTGTGGGTAAGGAGGTAGAGGTGGGGGCCTTTTATAAGAGGAGAGGAGGGGCACTCTTGGAAAGTAATGATAAGTTACTTTATTTTAAAAAGATTTTCAGATTAAAAAGGTCCCAAATTGATATAATTCTAGGATAAGGTGATATGACTTAGAAATCCACTCATCCAATAGGTTTTGGCCATGTGTAGGTCCTAGATTTTACATTATCTTTCCATTTTATTTAAATCGTTAAATAATGAGGTCATCGCTGCATCATCATGATGTCATAAATAATTTAATTTATTTAATGTCTAAAAATTATAAAAAAATACTATGATGTAGGAAATCTTTTTATATTTCTAATGAATATTTATAGTCAAAAATATGACTTGTATAACACCATATAAAAATTGTTTTAGTAACATAACTCATGTTTGTGTCATTTTTAAAATTAAATAAAACGTTATTTATGTCATTTCCGAACCAATGTGGCTCCATGGGGTCCCCAAGTTGACCCATGGATTGTCTTGGTCGGCCATGACACAACCAATGAGGGTAGGACATGTGTCAAGCTCATCTCATTTTATTAAAGCATTATTTTTACCTTAAACTACACTAATTACCTCTAATCGCAATTAAGAACATAATAAGTTACTATTCATCAAAAAATTATTTTAATCTCATTGAACCACATTTTACTTCTTAATGACAACCATGTATGTCGGATTTTTGAAATTCAAAACACAATGATGGAAAAATTTCATTTAAACAAAAAATCAGTTTCTATAAGTACGACTTAGTGGTTTCACTATTCATCAAAAATTGATGTTTTTCAGAAAAATACCAAAAATTCACCCTAAGATGATATTCCGAATTCAAAAATGAAGTCTATTTTAAAAAATTCAAAACATATAAGTAACATTAAATAATTTAATAATTAATTCCCGCTGTCATGACAAATAGCGTGTTTTTATGAAACAATAAGTATCAAAAGATTGACACCAGTTTAAGTCAACTTTCAAAGTGAAATTGATTCCAATGACCATCATTGGATAAAATGGTAAAAATATATTCTAATTTCACTTCAAAACAAATTCAAAAGATAATCTAATCATATAAATAAATTAGATTAAAAAGAGGTTTTGAATTAAAATACAACATTTTTCACTATTTATTAAAAAAATGAACATTGTCTGAAAAATACCAAAAATTCACACAAAGTAAATTTTCATGTCCCAATCATAAAGAATAAGTTTATTTTGACAAACATAGATTATAAAATTGTCAAAATTTTGATTTAAAAAGGGATTTCCATCAAAAGGCATGAAAACAATCTTTTAAGAATATTAGTGTATTCCGTGCTTAAGATTGGATTTATTTTCATTTTGAGCTGTTCTCATGTGTTTCTGAATCAACTGAACTTTTTCTGCCATCTCTTCTACCAATTCTGGTCCCATCAGTTTCCTTTCACCCACTTCATCCCAAAAAGCTGGAGTTCGACACCGCTTCCCATATAATGCCTCAAATGGTGTCATCTGTATACTGGAATGAAAACTGTTATTATATGAAAATTCAACCGAAGAAAGATGTTGGTCCCAAATTCCCTGATAATCCATCGAACAAGCTCGTAGCATATTCTCCAAGGTCTGAATTGTTCGTTCTGACTGCCCATCTGATTGAGGATGAAAAGCAATACTAAAATTTAATTCAGTACCCAACGACTTCTGAAGGCCTTTCCAAAAGTTAGAAGTGAACCTGGGATCACGATCAGATACAATGGAGAGATGAACTCCATGTAACCACAATATCTCTTTAAGATACAAACGGGAATGTTGATCTAGGGAAAAAGTATCTCGTATAGCAAGGAAATGAGTAGATTTAGTCAAGCGATCAACAATAAACCAGACTGCATTATTACCTCGAGATGTCTTTGGTAATCCCAAAACAAAGTCCATGGATATATTCTCCCATTTCCACTCTGGCACTGGAAAAGGCTGAAGCATCCCTTTAGGTAACTGCAACTCTGCTTTAACCTGCTGACAAGTCAAACACTTCACAGTAAAATCAGCAATATCTCTTTTCATTCCATCCCACCAGTAATACACCCGTAGATCTCTGTACATCTTACTACAACCATGATGAACTGAAAATAGAGAACTATGATCTTCACATAACAACTCTCTCTTCAACTGTGAATCACAAGGCACACACAATCTCTTCCCAAGTCTCAAAACGCAATCATTATCAATGTTGAATTCAGGAAACTTACCTTTCTGAACCAGCTCTACCTTTTTCTGCAACTCACTGTCTTGCTTCTGTGCTTGCTTGATTCTATATGATAGAGATGATCTCACTGATACCTAAAACAAAACAGAAGAACTTTCTACACCAATAAATTCTATGCCAAAGTTCATGAAATCCTTAACCAAAGGATCACGTTCCAAACGCAACATTGCTAAAGAATCATTACTTTTTCGACTTAAAGCATTACCCACTTTATTTACTTTTCCCAGATGGTAATGAATTGTACAATCATAATCCTTGATTAATTCCAGCCATCTCCTCTATCTCATGTCTAACTCTATGTGAGTGAATATATACTTTAAACTTTTGTGATCAGTATATATTTCACACTTTACTCCATACAAATGATGCACTACTGAAAAAAAGGCCTATACCCATGGTTCAAAACCGTGGGTATAGCCCCCAAAACCGTGGGTATAGGCTATACCCACGGTTTTGGGAACCGTGGGCTGGAACGCCGTCGGTATAGGTCCCCAGCCTATACCCACGGTTTTCCAAAACCGTGGGTATAGGTGTTCTGCCACCGTGTCAACAAAACATTCCCAATTACCATGGTGTCAATGGCTTTTACCCACGGTTTCAAAACCGTGGGTATAGATCCTAAAATAAAGCCGCAGGCGGGTTTCGATCCCACGACCTCCTCGCTACAAAGTACCGCGTCTACCACTACCCTACTATCAATTATGTGTATATATATATATATTTAGTTAAATATAGTTATATAAACCGTGGGTATAGAGGGAAGAACCGTAGGTATAGGACTCCCAACAAAAAAAAAATCTTTCCCGCGGAAAAAAAAAATTTCCCGCGCACACATGGGAAACCTATACCCACGGTTTTGAAAAACCGTGGGTATAGGTTTTTTATCCTATACCTATCCCCACGGTTCTCCTCATAACCGTGGGGATAGGTACCCCTATACCCACGGTTCTTGAAAACCGTGGGTACAGGTCAATTTTCAAGACCTATCCCCACGGTTTTGGAAAACCGTGGGGATAGACCCCCCTATACCCACGGTTTTTGAAAACCGTGGGTACAGGTCTTGAAAATTGACCTCTACCCATGGTTTTCCAAAACCATGGGTATAGGGGGTACCTATCCCCATAGTTTTGAGGAAAACCGTGGGGATAGGTCCATTTTCCAGTAGTGATGCCTCCAAATTTTTAAAGTGAAAAAAGCAGCTAATTGAAAATCATGTGTAGGGTAATTTACCTCATGAGTTTTCAACTATTGTGAAGCATAAGCAATTACCTAATCATTCTATATTAGGACGCAACCAAGTCCTTTCAATGAAGCATCACTGTATATAACAAACTCACCATTCCTGGAAGGTAGTGCCAAAACTGGAGCATTCACCAATCTTCTTTTCAATTCCTGAAAACAATCATCACATTATTTTGTCCATGTAAACTGAACACCCTTCTGAGTTAGCTTAGTAATTGGACTAGATAACCATGAAAAATTTCTAACAAACCTTCGGTAATAGCCTGCTAAACCAAGGATGCTATGAATCTTAGTTACATTTGTGGGTCTTGGCCAGTCTTCCACAACTTTTTTTTGCAGGATCAACAGTTATCCCATCTTTAGAAACAATGTGACCAAGGAAAGAAATTTGTTGCAACCCAAACTCACACTTGCTGAATTTTCCATATATTTTCTTTTCTTTTGAGGTTTGAAAGATAACCCTTAAATGTCTTTCATGCTCCTATTTACTTTTAGAAAACACCAAAATATCATCAATGAAAACCACCACAAACTTATACAAGAACTCATGGAAAATTATATTCATTAAGTCCATGAATACAGCAGGTGCATTGGTTAGCCCAAAAGGCATTACTACGAATTCATAATGGCCATATCTTGTATGGAACGCAGTCTCTGGAACATCTGCTTCCTTTACCTTCATCTGATGGTACCCTGATCTCAAGTCAATCTTTGAAAAATACTGAGCTCCCTGGAGCTGATCAAACAAATCATCAACATGAGGCAAAAGATATTTGTTCGTAACAGTGATGTTATTCATGGCTCTATAATCAATGAAAAGTCTCATTGAACCATCTTTCTTTTTAACAAATAAAACAGGATCACCCCATGGTGATGTGCTAGGTCGAATGAAAGCTTTCACTAATAAATCTTGCAATTTCTCCTTCAACTCTAAAAGTTCAATTTGAGCCATTCGATAAGGGGGTTTTGAAATTGGCTTAGCATCGGGAACTATGTAAATAGAAAACTCAACTTCCCGATATGGTATTATTCCAGGGAACTCATCAGGAAAAACATCAGGATACTCATTTACCACTGGCACATCATTAATCGGAATAGTCCCTTTATTTTCATCGATGTGTGCAAGGTAACATTCATTTCCATCTTTTACAAGTTTCTTGGCCTCTTGATAAGTTATCAACAGTAAGGGTTCATTCTTGTACACAAACTGAAAGTTTTTCTGAAAACAATCTTCTTTAGCTCTACAGTATATCTTAGCATGGTAAATAGAGAGCCAATCCATACCCAGGATTACATCAAACTCTACTAGAGGTATAATAATAAGGTTTGTAAGTAGGTTCTTTCCACATATAAGGATAGGAAAATTCATATAAATTATTTTTGCCTCAACATTTCCCCCAGGTGTTTTTACCAAAAGTTCAGGAGTCATTTCTTGAGATGGTATTCCCATTTTACTAGAAAAGGTTTCAGAGATGAAAGAATGTGTAGACCCCGAATCAAACAACACACTGGCATAATCTGAAAAAACAAACAAAGTACCTGATACAACTTTATTTGATGGCCCGACATCTACTGAATTAGTTGCAGAGGATTTCACCACCCCTTTCTTCTTGTAGTCTAACTGCTTCCCATCACTCAAGCTCTTTGTCGGACACTGGTTTGCATAGTGACCCATCTCATTGCACTTAAAACATTTCACTAACTGTAAATCAAATTTGGTCTTACCTTCACCATGATCTTTTTCAGTGGAATCACGAGCCTTATGTCCCTTATTACCACATCGGTAGCACTTTCCAGAATTTAGAACACATTCCCCAGCATGCCTTGTACCACATTTATCACAAACTAGAAACTTAGATTTCTTACCATCAGTCTTTTTTGAAGAATTCTTCCCTTTCTCCAGCCACTTTGGTCTCTTCTTCTGCTGGTTGTTATAGAACACTTGATCATCGGCAAACTCCATTTCCACCTTCTCAGCACATCGAACAAGGTTTTCATAACTTTTAAACTCACGAGAAGCTAATGCCCTTCGATATTTTGGCTTTAATCCTGAGTAAAAACGATTGATTTTACTATCAAGGTCTCGGATAAAATTTGGAGCATACCTTGCCAATCGTGTGAACCTTTCTTCATAGGTAGCCACTGAGTCTTCCTATTGCCTCAATTACAAGAATTGTTTTTCCATGCTAAGTCGAACAGCCTTAGGAAAATACTTTTCATGAAACATACCTTTGAATTCCTCCTAGTCGAGAGCATCAATCTCATCAGCGTCCCTGATATTTTTAACCATCGACAACCACTGATCTACTTCACCCTCCAAACAGTAAATAGCAAGACTAACTATTTGATTTTCTGAACACCCCATGACATCAAAAATCATCTCCAATGATTTAATCCACCCTTCACCTAGAATAGGGTCAGATGATCCTCTGAATGAAGGGGGATGATGCCTCATGAAATGTTACACCACTGACATGTTCCTCTGCGTTTGATCTGGCTGATCTCATGTATGGATACCACCGCCATGTATCGCTTAAGTCAACTGCGCCATTACTATAACAAACAGTTCAGTTCCAATTCCGACCATCTCAGGATGCTAATTCGGAAGGTTATTTCCTTATGCATGCCTTCCTAGCACTGCTTCCCTGTTTCCTCTATGGAAAACCATTCTAAACAAACATGTCCTAGATGAAGCAACATGGTAATCTTCAAATACTATATCACTTCAATTTGACCATAAAAAAAATATTTTTTGATAATCATTTAATAGAATTATAACTCCTAAAGTTATCTAAACTGACCTTTGATACCAACTATAAGGCCCCAGCCTTAAACCTTACTTAATCTTGAGTTATTACAAGATTACACATTGAGGATCTTTTCGGGTTTAGAGTTTTAAGGAATTAGATCATAAAACATGCATTACATTCCACATATAAACAAAGTGGTTACATAAAGATAGTATTCTTCTTTCCAATCAATGGAAACTTATTTAAAATAAAACATGGATTCATTCTTGACACTATCATCATATCATGTACCTTTCCCTTGACCTGTGAAAAACATTTCAAAAAAACCTGGGATGAGCATAAAAAGCTCAGTAATGGATATAAAAATATATGGAAAGGAAACATGGGTACATATATACATAAGAATGAAATCATACTTTACCCATAAAACATAAGCACTTTAACATACCTCATCAAATCATGAATAAATCATACAAATCATAATAAATAAAGGTAACTTGAGGCATTCATAACATTCTTACGTAGGGAGTAACCCTCTTGGTTACGTTTGGAATACCCATCACAGTATATTCCCTAATTCATTTCTGAGAAACCTTAACGTTTCCCTCCTTCACGTTACCCAATGCACTGGAGAGCTATATCGGGCTCACCCGCCGTTAGTTTATCACGGAACCACCCGTCTTCATAATAATTCCCAAGAACCTCAACATAATCCTATCACATAAAACATGCATAAAGGAAACATAACATTTCTACCATTCAATCACAAGATATCAATACAACACATTGATATTAAAACATTATGAAAACCATTTTCAATTCCAAAATAAAAGAAAAGTAAAACATGGTATTTATTTTTCTTTTAAAAAGAAGGTATGGCTTGTAGAGGAAGCCGAAACTCAAATAATGGTCACGGCAGCAGAGAAGTCATTGTCGCCGCATACGTACGACAAAAACATTCCCTTTTGTCATTTAGTAAAATGCTTCGCATAAAAAAGATTCCTTTTGGATAAACGTAAAATTCAAAGGGGTTTATACACTGTATAAAAGAAGGTTGTGTATAAAGAAAAATATGCCTCAATGGAAGGAGATTGAGATGAAGTCCCATACCTTGGGTCCGACTTGACTCGGTCGTTCTTTAATCTCCTGAATAATAAACTTGAGTTAATTTCTACTTGTTTAAGAACCTTTTTCAAGTTCATTATTCCTTTTATATCACTTATTTCCATGTCATGAACACTATGTAATTATTTAAGTTAATAACAGTCGTTTTAATGATCATTGGTACTTGAGTCAAAAATAAACACTTTATAATTACATGTTGTTCATGTATCCATTATATCCAGAATTATAATCATTATGTATATATCATATATATCCAGTATATACATGCCTTTATAATATTAAATAATCATTTAGAGGTAAGAAATGAAATGCACCGTTCATGGAGACGGTAAGCCGTACGTACGCATGAACACTACTTTCATTTCTATTTCGTATTTTATAGAATGGAATCATAATGATATAAAGGCATATTATAATTCCAGTATAATATCATATATAATATCATAGTTACATCCTTTATATGTCCCATATATGGTATTTAACGAATCAAATCACTTTGAGGGGGCGGTAGTCCACACTTCCTTAAATGAAGATATCGCGTTTACCCATAATGGAAACCATAAAGGTATGTCCAAAATGAAAAACACAGAAGATTATGGAAAACATAAACATATTATATATCATATATAAATATAGTGACAACTTAATGGACACCTTTGAAGGTGTTAAAATAATGTTGAACAATCATCGTTTCGGGAGGCATAAATTCACCATCCACGGAAACAGTATGTCCTTTAACCATTAGATGTAGGTGTGTGTAAGTGTAGCTCGAATCCTTCTTATAAAAACATCCTAGTATATTGAGGATACTGGAGTTGTTACAAAATAAAATAATAAAAAGAGTTTAGGTGGTTGGAGAAGCAAAATAAAACAAAAGGACTCAAGGGAAGATATTACCTTAAAATCGGGTAACTCCCTTTGGTTTGAGCTCAAAGGCTTCCTTGGGAAGACTTCTGCCCAAAGTGAGGCTTCAGGGAGTAAGAGAGGGAAGTGGAGAGACAAAATGGGCAGGGGTTGTCTGAGCCAAAGGCTTTGGGAGTGTGGGTAAGGAGGTAGAGGTGGGGGCCTTTTATAAGAGAAGAGGAGGGGCACTCTTGGAATGTAAAGAAAAGACACTTTATTTTAAAATGGTATTTGGATTTAAGAGGTCCCACATTGATGTGTTTCGAGGATAAGGTGATAAGGGTTCTAAATCCACCCATCCAATAGGTTTTTCCCATGTGTATGTCTTAGATGTTACATTATAATTCCATTTTATTTAAATCGTTAAATAATGAGGTCATTGCTGCATCAACATGATCTCAGAAATAATTTAATTTATTTAAAGTCAAAAAATTATAAAAAAATACTATGATGTAGGAAATAATTTGAGCTTTCCAATGAATATTTATAATCCAAAATATGAATTGTATAAATCCGTGTAAAAATTGTTTTAGTAAAATAACTTATGTTTGGGTCATTTTTACTTTAACATTAAATAAAAAGTTATTTATGTCATTTCCCAACCAAAGTGGATCCATGGGGTCCCCAAGTTGACCCATGGATTGTCTTGGTCGGCCATGACATATCCAATAAGGGTAGGACATGTTTCTAAGTCATTTCATATTATTAAAACATTATTTTTACCTTGAACTACACTAATTACCTCTAATCGCGATTAAAAACATAATAAGTTACTATTAACCAAAAAATTATTTTAATCTCATTGAAGCAAATTTTACATCTTAATGACAACCATGTATGTCGGATTTTTGAAAATCAAATCACAAAAGTGATAAAGTTTCATTTAAACGAAAAATCAGGTTCTTTAACAACCACTTAGTGGTTTCACTATTCATAAAAAATTGATGTTTTTCAGAAAAATACCAAAACATCACCCTAAGATATACTTGATATTCTGAATTCAAAAATGATGTCTATTTTACTAAATTCAAATCATATAAGTTACATTAATTAATTTAATAATTAATTCCCACTGTCATGACAAATATCGTGTTTTTATGAAACAATAAGTATCAAAAGATTGACACCAGTTTAAGTCAAATTTCAAAGTGAAATTGATTCCGATGTCCACCATTGGATTAAATGGTAAAAATATATTCAAATTTAACTTTAAAACCAATTCATAAGCTAATCTAATAATATAAATAAATTAGATTAAAAAGCAGTTTTGGTGTAAAATGCATTATTTTTCACTATTCATTAAAAAATGAACATTGTCTAAAAAATACCAAAAATTCACACAAAGTAAATTTTGATGTCCCAATCATAAAGAATAAGTTTATTTCGACAAACATAGCTTATAAATTGTCAAAATATAGATTTAAAAATGTTTTTCCATCAAAAGGCAGTAAAACAATCTTTTAAAAAATATTAGTGTATTCCATGCTTGAGATTGGATTTATTTTCATTTTAAGCCTCTAAAACAATATCTAATTAATTAATAGACATAGATAAAAATATCTATTATTCATTACTTACATGGGATGTTACACCCATTGGTAGTAAATACTATTTGTTATAGATATGCCCCTGTCAAAAATAGTCCCATCGCAAATAATCAATCCTATATATACCCCCATCATTTTTTGTATTTCATTCTCTTAATTACTACTTTATATCTATCTAAATAATAATATTAGAGTAAATTTTTTTATGAGATAAATTTCTATACAAACTGATTTTGAAGTCTCATATACCACTAAGAGATCATGTTTAAAGGTATTTATGTTTTATTTAATTTGATATTTATTTTGTTTTTTTATATTATAAATAATTATTGTTAATGAGTTATAAATAAATTATATTTAGATTGTTTTGTTATCTGTCTTTATTTGGTAGAAATAAATTGAAATTATTATTGCTAATTATTAATAATTACTTGTAATTAGAAATTATTAACGATAATTATAAATGAAAATAAATAATTAAAGGTAATTAACAATTAATAGCAGTAATTAACAATAATTAATAGTAATTAACGCAAATTAGTAATAATTAGCATTAAAAAGTTATAATTTAGAATAAATTGTAAAAATAGTAATAAAGAATAAATATTAGTAATGAATAATAATGATTTTCAATAAATACTAGTAATTAGTAACAAATAGAAATAATTACTAATAAATACTAATTATTACCAATAAATAGTAATAATTAATAATAATTGGTAAAAATTTGTATAAACAAGTAAAAATAGTAACAAATACTAATTATTACTAACAAATACTAATAATCAGTAACAAATACTAATTATTAGTAATAAATACTATTAATCGGAAATAAATACTAATAATTTGTAAAAATAACAATAACTATTAATAAATAGTAATAATTTGTATGAATTTCTAAAAATTAGTCAAAATTACTAATAATTAGGAATAATTAGCAATAATTAGTAATAATTAGCAATAATTACTAATAATTTGCAACATTTAGCAATAAGTAACAGTGAATAGTAATAATTAGCAATAAGTATTAATAATTAGCAATAATTAGTTATAATTAGAAATTAATTGTAATAATTAGCAATAATAAAATATAATTAACAATAATTATATATAAATATGAATAATTAAATACAAAAAAAAAGATATAATTAAGAATAATTAAGATTAATTAGGAATAGTGAGGATTAATTAGGATTTTTAGGATTAATTAGGAATAGTTAGGATTAATTAGTAATAATTAGTAATGTTTAGAAATAATTAGTAACAATTTGTTATAATTAGTATTAGTTGGAAATAGATTGTAAAAATTACTAATATTTAGTAATAATTAATAATTCATAGTAAAAGTTAGGATTAATTTTTAATAATTAGAAATAATTATTAATAATTTATCATAATTAGTTATAATTAGGAATATTTAGAAATAATTAGGAATAACTCGTTATAATTATGAATTTTTAGTTATAATTATGAGTAATTAGTAATAAATTGCAATATTTAGCTATAATTAGCAATAATTAGAAATAATTAGCAATAATTATGATTAATTATAAATAATTCAAAAATAATTGGTATCAATTAGAAATAATTACGAATTATTTAGGATAATTGTGATTAATTAGTAACAATTATGATTAATTAGTAATAATTAGGATAAATTAGTAATAATTTGTTTTAATTAGTAATAATTAGTAATAATTAGTAATAATTAGGATTAATTTATAATAATTAGGGTAAATTAGTAATAATGAGGATATGTTAGTATTAATTAGGATTATTTAGTATTAATTAGGATTAATTAGTAATAATTATGAATAAAGAGTAATAATAAAATTAATTAGTAATAATTAAGACTATTTAGTAATAGTTTGATATAATTAGTAATAATAGGATTAATTAGTAATAGTTAGGCTTAATTAGTAATAGTTTAGATAAATTAGTAATAATTGGTATTGATTAGTAATAATTTTGATTACTTAGGAATAATTACTAATAATTATGAATAATTAGAAATAATTCGGAATAATTAGATATATTTGGAATTAATTTCCATTAATTATGAATAATTAGTATTAATTAGTATTAATTAGTAATAATATGGATTGTTTAGTAATTATTAGGATTAGGTAGTAATTATTATGATTTATTAGTAGTAATTATTAATAATTAGTAATAATTTGTAATCATTATATAAAATTAGTAATAATTTGTAATCATTACAAAAAATTAGTAATAATTGGTAACAATTAGCAATAATTAGTAATAATTTTTTATGATTTTTTATAATTAGTAATTATGAGTATTAATTAGTAATAAATAGTAATAAATAGTATTAATTAGTATTAATTGTTAATAATTAGAAATAATTAGGAATAATTAGTAATAATTTGTAATAATAATGAATGATTAGTAGTAATTATTATTAATGAGTATTAATTAGTAATAATTTGGATTAATTATTATTAATTTTTAATAATCAGTAATAATTAGTAATAATGAGTAATAATTAGTAATAAATAATAATAATTAGGATTAATTAGTAATAATTAAGAATACTTTGTGAAAATTAGGATTAATTAGTAATAATTAGGATTAATTAGTAATAATTAATATTAATTAGTCATAATTTGGATTAATTAGAATTAATTAGCAATAATTAGTAATAATTAGCAATAATTTGCCAAAAGTAGAAATAATAAGAATTTTTTTTCAATAATTAGCAATAATTAGAAATATTTAGTAATAATTAGGGAGAAATAGGAAGAATTGGAAATAATTAATAATAATTTGGAATAACTTAGAATAATTTGGAATAATTAGGAATAATTTTAAAAATATGAACAAAGTCAAGTACATTGTTACAAACTGGCACAATTTACAGAGGATTAGTGGCTTCCTTTTTATCGAAGTCTCTTCTCCTTGCCACTTTCTCCAACTAAAATATGTATGAGAAGAAGTGCTCTAAAGTATATTTGAGTAGGTTTTCATACTAATTTTAATTAGGAGAAAGTTGCAAGGAGGTGATCCATTAGATAAAAAGTGGCTATTTTTTTCCTAACAACTTATCTCCTTGAAATGAGATAATTAGTCGAGTAAAAGAGCTGCTGACAATCCACGGGAAATTATGTCAATGAAAAATAAAATAAATTGTTATAAAATTACTATAATTAATAATAATTTTTTATTAGTATTAATTATTATAAATTAATGTAGATTAGTTAAAGAGTTTATAAATATTGTATAATTAAGTTTATAATTATAGAAATTATTAAAAATATCAGGAAAAGGAAATTCAATTTTCATCTCATTTTTTGATGTTTTTATTGTATCAGATTATACAAATAAACTAATTATTTTATATTATTTCGAAAAACTAAGGAACATTGAAGTCGAAAACAAACTTTTTTAGATGATCATAGTTTAATATATCAACACAGAAATACCAATGGTTCTAGTTTAAATCCTATATATATTTTGGAGGATAAATATTTCTTATCATTTGAATCATTAAAGCAATAATTTGTTTTAGAATCCAAAATTAAGTGTCCTTATAAAAAATGTACTCTGAGAACGTTTGACTCAGTTGCCAATGATTGGGGACATCTCTTGAATTTTGGAGTCAACCGTATTATGTTTATTTCTATCAACACGTTGAATTTAGTTCTAGATAAGATCATAATAATTATATTCTAGATCCATCACAGTGTCAAAATTTATTACATGATGTTTCATGTCAGTTTTCCAAAAAACAAAATATCAGGATGATATTGATTTAACTCATCACCTGTCAACATCTGAATTTTATTAGTTTTTTAGTTCTATTAAGTATGCATTATATCCGGGTTGAAAGATAATAAAATTAGATGCTTTTGTAAAATTTATAGATATTAAAGCAGATAATGGAATGGAAGACAACTGTTTTCATTAGATATTTTTTGAGTTAAAATGATGATACCTATAAGAAAAGTGTTTCATGCAAATTAATATGAGAGAAATAGGCTGGTTCGTAATTTAGACCATAGTTATCAAGTGATTCAGGAAGGTTTAAATGACTGCAACTTATATTCTAGTTAAAATGAGTCTTTGGATAGTTGTCCCACATGTGGAAAATCGAGGTATAAAGAAGAAAAATGGTTAAGTCTGAATTGTTTCCTATAAAACATTTGAGATATTTACCACTTATACATAGGTTGTAGAATTTATTTATTTCTCAAAACAATGTGAAAATGATGTCATGGCACAAAACCAATATTTCAACTGTTAAAATCATGAATCATCCATATGATGATAGTTCATAGAATATTTTGACCAAGGGATTCTTTCTTTTTCTTTAGAAGCCTATAATGTATGATTGGTTCTTCCTAACGATGGTTTCTGTCATTTGGTTCTTATAGATGTTAGTATTCTTGTAGAACTATATTTTTAATTCCATAGAATTTAACACCATGGATGTTGATGAAGGAAACTTATAACTTTTTTACTATATTAATCCTAGGATATCTGATAAAGAATATTGATGTTTATTTGAATCCATTAATTAATGAGTTAAATTCATTGTGGAGTGATGGTTTTTGTAGATATGGTGTTGCTGATAAAAAAACTTCCAACTCAAAATATCCTAAATGTGAAAAATTATTGACTTCCTGACATATGAAATATTATATTTCTAGAGTACACAGGGTCCGAAATAATTTCATTACATTATGTGAGAAAAAAAGTATTTATGTTCATTAATGTAAAAAAACTTTCTATTTGGACTATCATCATAGTTTTCTTCCAACTAATCATCCTTTTCGAAGAATCAAATCTGATTTTAGAAAAGGAAGAACTGAAAAGGAAGGCCCTCCAAAAATGATCTCAGGTATAGATTTAATGTCTGATGTATTTTCATTACCTCCCAACACATTTGGACCAACAGTAAACCAATAGAAAAATATTTCCTTTGGAAATAAACATAATTGGATAAAACAGAGCATTTTTTTGATCTACCATTTTTGTCTGATTTTTTGGTCGACCACATATTGTATTTCATTCATATTGAGAAGAATTGTTTTGATAATTTATTTCATACAGTTTTGGATACACCATTTAAGACCAAAGATAATGTAAATGCATAGTTAGATCTTGCCCAAATTTGCAGATGACAAGAACATGAATTGTTTGAAAATGTCAGATCATAGAGGGTAATGAATTCAAAATAATCTTATAAACATTCTAATGAGATTAGCTTATTATTTTATTATTGTATTGTAGATTTGAGAATTCCAAAGGGATATGCTGTTAATTTGGATTTATTTGTTAAAATTGTCATATTACAAGTTTAAAAAGTCATTATTGTCATGTTATAATGGAAAGAGTTATGATTCTTAGAGTAAGTGGTTTGTTTAATTATATGATTTTGGATTTTATTACATATATATTATATTTTTTCTAATACATTTTTTCAGTGATAAAAACTACGATGCACTATGGAAACTAGAAGAAGATGTTGTTTTAATTTTTTCTAAACCAGAAAAAGTCTTTTCCTAGTATTTCTCTGACTCAATGGACCATTTTATATAACAATTTCCACATGAATTAAAATGTGTAGGTATAATATAGTTTCTATGGATTTAACCATTAGAGAGATGAATGCTGAAATTGAAGATAAAAGTACGTAACAAAGCATCAGTTGAAGAAACAATTGCTAAAGATTATTTTTAAGAGGAAATTTCATTTTTCTAATCTCATTATTTTGAATCTAAATATCCAAAAAAGACACATTGGACATAATTAGGAGAATGTTGATGATTAAATGGACTATCAATCATCATTATTTAATCGGCAGGATATTGGCTTCGGTGGAATTAATGAATGATGAATTTTTGATGATTTACATTACATAGCTCATACATATGTTCTTCTCAACTATGAAAAATGAAATCATTTGTACTATTAGTTATTCAATCACATATTCTATAATTTTTGGTACAATTATTAATCTTATTTTATTGTATGTTTATATTATACTCATATCAAGAAACTGCTTCATCAAATTACAACAAATGCTTGTGAAGAACCTGAAAAACAAATTCTCAATGGTTTTAAAAACTAGTAACATAAATTTTTGATGGTTTAACATTTTAGTTCACTTTATTATTTATTATATTGATAATTGTATTAAAAAAATTAAGGTGTCTCAATATGCAGATAAAATTGATAAGTGACTGTGTATAATGAGTAAACCACCATCCAAAATGGTTGATTCTAATAATTCATAAGTGTTTAATGGTTTTAAATTTCATACACATGAATATTGGGTTTCAAAAAAAATGAAAAATGGTGTTTTCATGGGAGGATCTCAAAATATAAAAACTGATGTTGAATTCTATGGCATGCTGGATGAAATTATTGAATAGGGTTATCGAGGAAAAAATTAAATAACAACGTTTAAATGATAGTGGTTGGATACTGAAAGCTATTTTCTTGTTTATCCAACTCATAGAATCTTTGAAATTAAATAAAAAATTATTCTTGTAGTAAATAAAAATCTTTTACTAGCACAACAAGCACATCAAATTTATTACGCAATGTATTGTGCTACCTCAAGATACCTGACTGATAGGTGGATCATCATAAAATAAAAATTTCAGGAATGTAATTTTACTCAATTTGAATGTGGTTTAATTGAAGTGAAATGAATTGAAATATTTTAAGAGGCAAATAAAAATGAATATTTATTACACCAATTCATGAATATCGATGATGACACCCCAAAATTAACAGTCGATAGTGACAGTGATGTATATGATGTTACAAATGAATTTGAAATGACAAGAGATGTTGAAACTAAAACTGATATGGATATTCATGATAACGAGGATAAATATAAATATATTGACATCGTCAAAAATAAAGATGATGATGAAGGAGAACATTGAAATAGTAACATAATGGTTATAATAATAACTAATATGTATCTACATATATTAGTTTCTTTCAACTATCTACTAAAAAAATTATTTTATATTATAGATGGATGATGATGTATTTTTTCAGTTTTTGGAGTTTGAGAAGCCCTTAGAAGAGGGGTATTTGGGATCATCTAACCCTCATACTACTGTTGATTCAGGGGGTATGTAGAGGGGGCATGATCTAGTGTGACTAATGATTCTTTACCCTATCTGTGAGTGACGTGCATGTCTTGGCTTCGATCCATCCACATGTAGGTATGAAAACCAGTGTATTTTTAAATAATTTAATGAAATAATAATTGTTTGATTATTTTTCATTCACAGTTTTGTGCATATAGCTGTTGGACATGGGAATGATATCATGCAAAAATATTTTTCTTAGCCATAGATCATTTTGGAACATAATCTCATTGATGTGATGATCAGAATGTTTGATAATTGGCCAGTACATTAAAAATAATTATTATTTCGAATTTTATTTCATTAAGTACTAGATATTATAAATTATTTTTTTATGTTTAGGAAATCCCATCGATAATAGCATGTGTGACTTTATCCACCAGGCATGGGAGGTTTCAATGTTTGACCATTTCCTTTAGTTTTTTCACTATTTAAGTAGGACAACCATGAATAAAGAAGAAGTGGTAGTATTTGATGAGTCCTGTAGAGCCCACCAGCTAGAGTAGATTTAATTTCACGTTTGGGATGAATTAGGTTCTAACTATTGGGTGGTGGACCTTTGGGGATATCTTCATTGGGCCGAATGAACTGGGGAAGACAGGAGGTGACACATTGATCTGGTAGCCATACATTTAGTATGCATAAAGAGCATATGGTATGTACCTTTTTATTAATATATTATATAACGATAAATAAAAAAAATATTTCATATTCATATAGTTTGTCGAGGATCCCTATATTATGAAGTACTACATTAATCAGAGGATGTACAATGATCCACCCACTAGAGAGATTAGAGGTGATCGCCAATGTCTGATTGTTGTCAGTATTATTTCTTTTTCAGTTTGAAATTCAAAAAAATATAATGTTTTCAATATTTTAATTCCAAATTGGAACTAATGGATTTATATGAGGTTGTGACCAATAAGACATTGTTTGAGATTCAGGACGAGACAGATGATCAGAAAAATGCCTACCATTTTGATGAGGCTTCATGGATGCATGAGACAAATTATAGCTTCGAGAATGATGAGTTGTTGGTATTGGTACTCGATTGACTCCTAGGACTTATTATTTTACTTTTGGGATGTTGTAATCCAGCTTGAGAGGATCTCAAGAAGAGGCATAATCTTTGGTCTCAAAGAATAGGGAGCAGCTGCGAGCTCAGATTGTGTTTATAAAGAGTTTGCGTAAGGAGTTATAGGAGATTCATCAATAGGGGTAGGACACATGAGGAGGAGCATCGATGAAAGAGGGAGCAGTACGTGGAGTAGACGAGCCAATGGTAGCAGAAACATGAGCAGATGGAATACATGCACTATCTGACGAGTATTTTAGGGAAGAATATTCCTCCACTCTATCCTTTAGCTCCTCCACATCTTCAAGAAGATTTCCCCCTAATGATTTTTGTTTCATTAAAGAAATTTGAATTCAATATTTGTTGGAACATTAACTATTTACATTTACTATCTTTAATATTGCATTGGATATTGTTTAAAGTAAAAAAAAATTAATAAATTTTTTATTTATTTTTAGTATTATTTTTTTGGTTTTTTTTATTTTACAAATAATAATAATAATAATATTTATATATTTTTTGTGAATATTTTAATTTTTTGTATTTTATAATTTCTCCATGTTTCAATAAAATATATATAAAAAGAATATGATTAGATTTGGGGTTATCCAAATCATCAACGATGGTGTTCCTATTTATATATACTAATCATGGGTACATTCAATCCTGATTAGGAATTTTCATTCAAGAATATGATGAGCCTCTCTCCCCTTCTCAATTAGTATTCCTTTTTCGGTACCCATTTGTTGAAATTGGGAGTTTCCTTCACGAAAGCTTTATCAAGATTTTCAAATATAATTAGAGATGATTTCTCTCATTTCCCCACCATAAAAAAACATTATGATTTTTGATTTTATATGGTGGTGGATCTAATCACACATAAACAAAGGCTCAGTCTCTGCAAATTTTCTCTCCTCGGTCGAATCATCTACTCTGAAGGGGATAAACCCAGGTCTTTAGATTATCATCAGACTAGGGTTTCTAATTGTTGGAGAGATAATGATTAGAATAATATCTTTATATCCAAAATATTTTTTCACATTGTGTTCTGATGTGGTAAATATTTTTCAATAGTAAGGGGGTTCAGATATCTTTAACTCAAATCAGGTATTCTTAACATCTCAGGCTGGGATATAAATTTAAATCTGTTTACAATGATGAAATCAAATTCCCAAGTATGGATCCGATTTCACAGATTGAATTGGCTATACTGTCATCCTAAGATTCTCAATTATGTGGCCTCTATTCTCAGCACCCTGATAAAAATGGATTAGCACGTGCTTGAAGGTGAATTAGTATTCTTTGCTCGTATTCGTTTAGATGTTAATTTGGCTTTCGAACATCCTGGGGGCATTTATTTGATTTCCAATGATAATAAAAAAGATGTAAAAGTGGAATATTAATGGGTTCCTCCATTTTGTGATATATGAAAAATTATTTGGAACTCTATTGAGATCTGCAGGGTGATTCAAAAGTAACAGTTGAGATGCTCCCAAGACCAATGATTTAAATGATGTGCCTAAATGTAGTAGGAATAATGAAATTGTTTTGGAAAAATGGGGTGCATCTTCTCCAAAAAATAACATTACCCCTATGAGATACTTTTATGTGATTATGTTATCATAGACTTGGGTAGTAATTGTAACGGACGAAGATTCACATCTATTTCCTTCATATTTTGGTGCTCATGGGACACCTTATGAAAAAGATCAACCATGGAAGACATTTCTCTTTCCCTAGAGATTTCATTAGAAATTAAGGATTTGTTTTATATAATTCTTTTTGATATGGATGATCATTTAAAATCAGAGGCCATTTCACATATCATTAGGGATATTATTTATTCAGATTAGGTTGAATCTAAGCATTCTGGTCCTAGTTGTTTATCCCCTACCACTCATGTTTCGAATCTGAATATATCTGATCCTCCCGAGGTTCACACTATCACCTATCAGTAACAATTAAATTTGGGTGTTTACTAAGATAAAAAAAAATAGGGAATCCATATCGTTACTTCCTCCTTTTCATTGAATAAGAGGCGATAAATTATACCTTTAGATACTCTAACATTAGTTTATTATTGTTGATCTTTCTCCCAAAAAGAAGGGTGGCATGCCTCTGATGTCTAATACGATATAAGCTGGGGAAAAGAAGAGGTGACTATCCCCATGGCCAAATCTAAATAATAATATTATTAGAGGACTCTCTATGGAAATTTTAAAATGAAACAACCGGATCCTTTGGCTCTATGTTCTTAAAAAGAATCCAATTTTAATTGGTTTGAAAGAGGCCATGAAATTTTTTTCCACCAATATCACTAGTTTTGTAGGTTTAGGCTTCCATTTTTATGACAATAATAAATGTGATTATAAGGTTAAAAATATCTATTTCTTGGTTCATTCCTCTTTGGTTGTTCCCACTATAATTGACTCTAGTGATCATCTAATTACTTTATCCCTCTCTGATATGGGTGTAAAATTGTGCTGCTCTGTTGTTTTTTACTTATAATATGTATCAACATCATAAAAGTATTTGGACAGAAATTACTACTTTGAAAAATATCATTTAATTTCCTTGGTACGTGCTATGTGATTTTAAATTTATTTTGAACCTTTATGAGATTTGTAGTTTTGGGAATTGAACCATTTCATCCAGATATTTTTGAACTTGCATTAAGAATAAAAACTTGATTGATGTGAGAGTGGTTGGATCAAACTTAATCTAGTAAAGAAAGCATCTCATTGGCATGGTTTTCAGTAAACATGATAAGGATTTTGTCAATGATGTTTTCTTGGATTCTTTTGAATCTATTTCTTGTACTGCCTTATCAAAATTGAATTATGATCATCATATGATCCTGGTTAATCTCACTTCCAAGGACTCAAAAATTTCTCTTCCTTTTTTGTAAAACAATTTTTTGGTGTCCCAACATATATTTGAAAATATAATGTAGGTAGTATAGAAATTTATTAACGTTATGGATAATTCATTAGCATGTGTTAACCAGTTATGATTTCTCAAAAGACGACTAAAGATATGGAGCAAGGAACAATATAGTTCCCTTGATTCGATGATTTCCTCCATTGAAACTATCCTTCATCACCTTTATGAGTGAGGTACTGGAACTGATTTTTTTTATGTATTTGAGAAAGAGATAAAAGTTTCTTCTAAATTAATAGTCTTATCATTGTGAATGACTCATTTCAAAGGAATTATTTCAATGTTAAATTTCTTAAAAAAGATATAAGAACACATAATTTTTCAACTCCCTTCAATGCGCTTGAAGGATTTATAGGTTGATATCTTTACTCAAGAATAATGATCATATTTTGGGTAATAGGTATGATCTCACTGCTCATGAGTTTTCTTGTTACAAGAATAATTTTATGTATTCTACTTCCATTACTAAGCATTAAAACAACTCCATCCCTCATCTGGTTAATCCACATGATAATTCTGAGCTCACTGATCTCCCTTTGAACTCAGATATTAAGGAAGTTGTTTTTGGTCTCAACTTTGACATCTCTCCAATCCTAGACGGATTTGTTAATTTTTTCATTAAATCATATTGGTAGATTTTTAAATTGGATGTTATTCATCTTGTCCAGCATTTTATAAGGGTGGATCCCTCCCTTCAGTTCTGATCTCTCATTTTCGTTCTTTGATTCCTAAATTGAAAAAATCCAATCAAATACCTGTCTTTAGGCCAATAACTTTGTTGAATACCATTTAAAAAATAATCGGTATGGTCATGGGTAACATACTGGAACCTATCTCTAACAAGATAATTTCCCCTAGAAAATTAGGGTTTATTTAAGGAATAATTATCAATTATTTCCTTATCATTTCCTCTGAGTATGTTAAACATCTTAAGAAGCCTAGTCGAGATAAAAATATAACTCTTAATCTTTATATTATCAAGGTACTTGATACTATGGATTGGTATTTCATCTAACAAAATGCTTACCTACCTTGGAATTGATGTCTCCTTTATCAACTAGATTAAGAGAATTTTGATTTCATCGTGTATCTCTGTTCTTATTAATATATATACAGAAGGAAACATTAAATTCTCTAGAGGGGTAAGATACGAGGATCCCCACTCATCCATTCTTTTTTCCATTTAAGATGATTATATGTGTATGGTATTTTTATTAATTTCTTCTAATAAAATCCTCAAATATGTTTCTCCTATAAGAGGATTAGTTTCTACCTCTCACCTTTTATTTCCTGACAATATTATTCTAGTTAAAAAAAGACAAAAGTCCAGCATTATCAACATTAATAATTATTTTCTTCACTATAAGGAAGTATCAAGAATGTTAGTCAGTTGGAAAAATCCTTTTTATTCTTTTTTAGGGGAATCTATACTACCTGAAATCATTCCATCATTGGTAATTTTGGAATCAAAAAAGGGAACGTCCCATTCAAATATCTTGGTGTTCCAATGATCTCGGCTAGGCTAAAGGTGTGTTACATTACTGGTGTTGTTAGTGAGATTATAAATTAGCTCGATTCATGGAAAGGTAAGCCTCTTTCCATGGATAGTCACATTTGATTTATGAAATATGACATGACTTCCATGTTTGGTTATTATTTATGGTTTTTGAATGGCCTAATTTTTTTAATTATAGAGATCTATATATCTATAAAAAATTATATGGAGTGGTAGTATTCTGGAGAGAAATATAGTCATGGTGACATGGAAAACGTGTTGTACGCATTAAAATTAAAAGGGCCTTGGAATTAAAAAACTATTGTTTTTCAATCAGTCTTTACAAGCTCAATTTAAATGTAGATTAGTGAATAGAAATTTTACGTCCCTCAATTTTCTCCAGGCTAGATTTCTTCCAAAACTCCACGGTAAGAATTTTTCCTACCTGTCCTCCTCGGTTTGGCCTTCGATGAAAACTATATTTTCAGTCAGTCAAATTCACTCACGATGGTTGGTATCAAAGGAATCCACTATGATTTTCTGGACTATGAACTGGACTAGTACCCCTATATATGAATCCCTATCGAAAAGCAGTGATTTGTCGGATATTTTGATCGAAATATGAGATCAAATGAAAAGTCTAGATATCATTCCTGATTCTATTCGTAATGTGATAAATAGGTTCTACTTCTCACCCAGACCTAATTTTTTTGGTCTCGGAACCTACTCCTAACAATATGTTGAATTTGAAAAAAATTCGTATTTTTCTAGAATGGCTTTTAGTTTGCAGGGGATGGGAAAATCATATGTATATACATATTCCCCTATCACTCAGTTCTTGCAAGGCATGTAGCATATAATTAACTACCTACATATATAATTTTCGGGCTGTGACAATTCACTATGTTCTTCATGTTCCCTCTATCATTATCATAGGGAGGACATTGAGAATTTTTTCTTTAGTTGCACTACATTGTCTTCTATGTGGCGTGTCATCTTTTATTTTTTTAAATATCTCTATGCCTCAGTTGTGTCATTTTTTTGTTGTTTGAGATTTCATTAAGAGTTGGCAGTTTATCCTGTTATACCCTCATGTAGTCAAACTTTTTCATGCTACTTCTATAGAGTTGGTTCATTTATAATGGGAATCCCTCAATAATTAGTTGCATGAGAAGTTTTTTCCCCTCATGCCTACTTCTTTTATCTTATAATGGTTATCATAGAGGATAATACTTTTCAATAGGGTAATTTCTTCAATAATATTTATGACCTCTCAGTTTTAAGGAGGCTTTGGGTCAAATGTAATATCATCCCTCCTAGTAGCATGTTTGAAGTTAAACTAATACAAATACGGGCATTAACAGCGCTAAAAACGGGCATTAACAATGCTAAAAAAAGCACTGTAAAGCTCGGCACAGATAAAACAACCCTTTATCTGTGCTAAAAGAGCGCTGATAAACTTATCTTTTATTAGGGCTTCATTAGCGCTGATAAAGGTGAGGATTGTCAGGGCTGTTTTAGCGCTGATAAAAGAACGATTTATCAGCGCTAAAAGAGCGCTTATAAATGCCCTCTCTATTGCTACGATAAATATGAAGCAGCACACCCGGACATCTATAATAAAAAACAGCATCTCAATAAGCTAAGGAAAGTATACCCATACAAAATGAACTCATAAATCATAAGCAAATTAGACCAAGTATACCAATACAACAATTATACCCATATACTATTAACACATAATTTATGAGTTAATCAAGTACTTAAGGAAATCAATTTAGAATTCATGGGGTTTGGGGTTGTTCAAGGGTTTGGGGTGGCTGTCCAAGGGGGGGTAGGGGGTGTCCGGGGGGCTTTCCAGTTCAATCCTAAGGCTCCACATGGGTGTGTTTTATCAATACATAAATATTTGGACTCTTCTCTATCCACTATGCATCATGTTCTCAAACTCAAAGAAGTAATACGGTTTGTACACACACTGAGGAGCACATACTTGGGGGGATGAATCTCATTAATAAACCCCCAATATTAAACCTGCAATAGGCTATTGTAAGTGCATGATTAGGAAATATGCACAACCTAGTTGAGAAAGAACTAGAATAAAATTAATAAAAAATCATCATTGTTCCTCAAATCCATTAAAATGATTAAACCAAAATTAATTTTCCAAGTGTTTAACAATTACCAATCATTTCACAAGGATCGTGTCGACATTATAAAAATATATTTTTATTAAGTCCTACCCCATCAAAATCAAGACACATTGATTCTCAAGTACTAATGCTTGATCAACCATACCTACTTCATCTTATGATAGGGTTTATCTGAGTACATCATTGGAGCCACACAAAACATATAATATACCATGGTCTCCCCACTATATACATAATAATCATTGACCTCCAATATGTGACTTTTATTTATACTCAATCATGGAAATCCACTTATGGGAGTTTTCTCATCCAGGGAATACCCTCAACAGTATCTCAGACCACCAATACGTGTTCTTCAAATTCTGAGGCATAAGACCTACAAGGATCTCATCCCTATACTATGGGAGTACCCTTATTTGGGGAATAATACTAAGAATCATATATTCTTTGCTATATGGGAGTATTATCATCCAAATAATAATCCCTAAAAGCATATCAAGCCTCCAATATGGGTGTATTCTCATTTGAGGCATAATCTATATACTCATCTCAACCCTCCCCTATGGGATTATTTTCATTTAGTGAATATTCCCGATAATAATCTCATCGCACTCCTATGGTTGTATTCTCATTTGGGGAATAATACCTATATAAATCTCATCCATCCCCTATGAGAGTATTCTCATTTAAGGAATAAGAGCCATATGCATATCCACCCTCCCAAATGGGAGTATTTTCATCCAGATATAAGCCCATAAGTACCATATACCCAAAAACAAGATCACCCTAGTATACTAGGCCAACCATGACTTGATATATATGAGGCCCCTGATAGATCACATGCCATGACCCCCATTTAAAAGATCAATGCAATCCGAATGCGTTTGGTCGTATTTCCGTAGGTCAGTTGTTGTTTTCAATTAAAATCTTGTCCATTTTAAACAAAATAGAGACCCTTTAAGTGCTAGCAGCCACAACATACCTCGGATTGAGGCGAGGTTGACTCGTACATGTCACCAAGGACCCTTCGATCGTTCTTATAAATTATTAATGAAATATGAATGAGTTTGGTCGGATTTCCGTAGGTTAGTTATTGTTTTCACTTAAAGTCGTGTCCAATTTAAACAAAATACAGACCCTTTGAGTGCTAGTAGCTACACCGTGCCTCAGATTGAGGCAGGATTGACACATACAAGTCAAAAAGGACCCTTGGATCGCTCTTATAAAAGATAAATGCATATCCGAATGCATTTGGTCGGATTTCCGTAGGTCAGTTGTTGTTTTCAATTAAAATTGTGTCCACTTTAAACAGGAGAGACCCTTTGAGTGCTAGCAGCCATACTGTGCCTCGTATTTAAATGGGGTTTACTCATACACGTCACTAAGGACTCTTTGGTCGTTCTTATAAAATATCAATGCCATCCTAATGAGTTTGGTCGGATTTCCGTAGGTCAGTTGTTGTTTTCAATTAAAATCGTGTCCATTATAAAAAAAATAGAGACCTTTTGAGTACTAGTGGCCACACCGTGCCTCAGATTGAGGTGGGGTTGACTCTTACATGTCACCAAGGAACCTTGGATCATTCTTATAAAAGATCAATTCAATATGAATGTGTTTGGTCAGATTTCTATAGGTCAGTTGTTGTTTTCAATTAAAATTGTGTACATTTTAAACAAAATAAATACCCTTTGAGTGCTAGCGGCCAAACCGTGCCTCATATTGAGTTGGGGTTGACTCATACACATCTCCAAGGACCCTTGGATCGTTATTATAAAATATAAATGCAATCCGAATGTGTTTGGTTGGATTTTCATAGGTCAGTTGTTGTGTTCAATTAAAATGTTGTCCATTTTAAACAAAATAGAGACTCTTTGAGTTATAGCGGCCACACCATCCCTCAGATTGAGGCGGGGTTTACTTGTACACGTCACCAAGGACCCTTGGATCGTTATTATAAATTATTAAGGCAATATGAATGCGTTTGTTCAGAATTCTCGTATGTCAGTTGTTGTTTTCACTTAAAATCGTGTCCATTTTTTAAAAAATAGAGACCCTTTGAGTGATAGCGGCCACACCATCCCTTGGATTGAGGTGGGGTTGACTCGTACACATCTCTAAGGACCCTTGGATAGTTCTAATAAATGATCAATGAAATCCAAATGCGTTTGGTCGGATTTCTGTAGGTCAGTTGTTGTTTTCAATTAAAATCATCTCCACTTTAAACAAGAGAGACCCTTTGAGTGCTAGCTGCCACACCGTGCCTCGAATTGAGGCGGGGTTGACTCTTACATTTCAACAAGGACCCTTGTATCATTCTTATTAAATATCAATTCAATCATAATGAGTTTGGTCGGATTTCCGTAGGTCAGTTGTTGTTTTCAATTAAAATCGTGTCTATTTTAAACAAAATAGAGACCCTTTGAGTGCTAGCGGCCACACCATGCCACAGATTGAGGTGGGGTTGACTTGTACTTGTCACCAAGGACTCATGGATCGTTCTTATAAAAGATCAATTCAATCCGAATGCATTGGTCAATTTTCCATAGGTCAGTTGTTGTTATCAATTAAAATCGTGTCCATTTTAAACATTATAAAGACCCTTTGAGTGCTAGCAGCGACACCATGCTTCGGTTTGAGGCAAAGTTGACTCGTACATGTCACCAAGGATCCTTGGATCATTTTTATAAAAGATCAATGCAATACGAATGCGTTTAGTTAGATTTCCGTAGGTCAGTTGTTGTTTTCACTTAAAATCTTATCCATTTTAAACAAAATAAAGTCCCTTTGAGTGATAGCGACCACACCGTCCCTCGGATTAAGGAAGGGTTGACTGATACACATCACCAATGACCTTTGGATCGTTTTTATAAAAGAAAAATATAATCAAAATGCGTTTGGTCAGATTTATGTCAGTCTGTTGTTGTTTTAAATTAAAATCGTGTCCATTTTAAACACAATAGAGACCCTTTGAGTGATAGCGCCCACACCGTGCCTCAGATTGAGGCAGGGTTAAATCTTACATGTCACCAAGTACTCTTGGATCATTCTTATAAAAGATAAATTAAATCCAAATGCTTTTGGTTGGATTTCCGTAGGTCAGTTGTTGTTTCACTTAAAATCGTGTCCACTTTAAACAAGTGATATCCTTTGAGTGCTAGCAGACACACCATGCCTCGTATTGAGGTGGGGTTGACTCTTTCATGTCACCAAGGACCATTGTATTGTTATCATTAAAGATAAATGTAATCCTAATACGTTTGATCGGATTTCCGTAGGCCAGTTGTTGTTTTCACTTAAAATCTTGTCCATTTTAAACAAAATAGAGACCCTTTGAGTGGCGGCGACAACACTGTGCCTCGGATTGAGGCAGGGTTGACTCGTACATGTCACCAAGGACCCTTGGATCGTTCTTATAAAATATCAATGCAATCCCAATGCATTTATTTGGATTTCCATAGGTCAGTTGTTGTTTTCACTTAAAATATTATCCACTTGAAACAAGAGAGACCCTTTGAGTGATAGCGGCCACATAGTGCCTCAGATTGAGGCGGGGTTGACCCGTACATGTCATCAAGGAACCTTGGATCGTTATTATAAAATATCAATGCAATCCGAATGATTTTGGTCAGATTTCTGTAGGTCAGTTGTTGTTTTCACTTAAAATCATGTTCATTTTAAACAAAATAGAGACCCTTTGAGTGCTAGCGTCCACACTATGCATCAGATTGAGGAATGGTTGACTTGTACACATCTCCAAGGACCCTTGGATCATTCTAATAAAAGATCAATAAAATCCAAATGCGTTTCATCGGCTTTCCATTGGTCAGTTGTTGTTTTCATTTAAAATCTTGTCCATTTTAAAGAAAATAAAGACCCTTTCAGTGATTGCAGCCACACCGTCCCTCATATTCAGGAGGGGTTGACTCGTACACATCACCAAGGACCCTTTGATATTTCTTATAAAATATCAATGCAATCCGAATGTGTTTGTTCGGATTTCCGTAGGTCAGTTGTTGTTTTCACTTAAAATCGTGTCCATTTTAAACAAAATAGAGACCCTTTGAGTGGTTTAGCATTCTTGCATGTTGTTGTTGCATATCATATGTTAAAATGGGAAAATGAATCATTAGATAAAGGCTGTTTTATTTAATAAAAATTAAAATTTTCATACAAAAATGTACATACAACAATGTTTCATCTTTTGATCCCCTTAACCCCTCTATAAAATGACCACAAATTTTACATGTCCCCAAGTCAGATCTTCATTGTATTTGTGGAAAATATTCCATCAAGTACGTGGCCCACTTATTTTTGAACACATATTTATCATCTTGTGAGTATGAGGCTTTTCTGTAGTCAGATTAGTACTACAAAATAAAAAAATATTTAATTAATAAATAACATAAACAAACTAGTAGTTGTTTTTAAAAATACCACTTTAGGGATGCTAGTTTGCTGATGAAAAATGATCTCTTTCCTAAATTTACAAAAAATATTACTAAAATCATTATCGTTTGTTTGTTTTAGACACTGTAAAAAGAAATTGATCATTAGGAGAATAAGTAACATGTGTTGAGATGTGTTTGGATAGTGAAATTTTTTTATATATACCCTGATATTTGTCCAGACGTAGTACTTGCTCTCCTCCTTATGCTTAGCTGCTGTCCTCATTCCTTTTTTAGAGGATAATGATACACCACCCTATCATAACAGAATCCTCAGTAAAAGATAATATAAATTATATTACTTGATGTTTAGACCTAAAATGTAATATATACTGTCTTACAGACTCACAAACTCGATCATGTGTGGTCGATTTGATGGATATCCTTGCTTTAAATCCAAAAAATAAATCTTCGGAGTATCCATGTTCAATGAAATTAGCAACCAAAGTATCCTAAAAAACAAAAAGGAATAAGTAATAAAATAAGCGAAAATATAATTGATATTCTTTAATCGTAGAGTATTACCCCTGAATGGTTGATATTAGGAAAAGTCAGTCATCTGTAATCTTGCGTTCAAATGTTTTCAACAAGCCGTTCACTATTTAATCCCTTTTTGATGGCTCTATTTTTGTTAGGTGTATTGATGTTATATGAGGACTAACCATTCCAAATCTTGGCTCATGGGAAAATTCCTTCAATTGTTTTTCATAAATGCGTCTGTCAACAATATAAAATGCATTTAGTCATAATTTTCACATTAGATCGGCTTTTGTAAAATCAATTCATAGAAACATACCTCATATATACATTTACAATTATGACTCCTAGCCAACCATTTTCAAGGATTTCATTTACATTTTCAGCAGCAATGAAATATTGACATTCCTCTCCGTATATATTCTCTTTGAAAACCACTATATGACTATTACCATCTTTTAACTTCATGTCGACATGAGTCTTTAATTCTAGTAAATGTTGATAGAGAACAAGTGGTGTTATTGTGCTTTTAGTAGCTCCTTGGGATCGGTTGGTCGATCCTTTATATGGTTTTAAGCTAACGTTTGTCACCCCCTTCCCTTTCTCCGTCTATAACAACAATCATTGGTTCAGACCATTTTTTCATTAATTTTTAAGGGTTTATCTTGAAAAGAAAAGTAAATAAATACCTCTTTGCCCGCATGTACTCTTACAAGTTCCGACGGCCATGAAATGATTGTCCCAATAACCTTTTCGACTGTATGATTATCATCGTCATCATGTGGAATAGGTAACTCTGCCTTTGGCTCATGAGCTACAGTAATTTTCACTTACAGATGATCTTTCGGAGGTGGTCTATTATGTAGTGTGGCATCCGGGATATTGAACACCGTTTCCATCACTACATGGTGATAGGTGGGTGTTGACAGATATAAATCACAATCATTATCACCATGTAGAAGATGAGTACAAAAAAATTATCAGTGTTTCTCTAATTCATATTTCGTTGGAACAATTATTAGAATATTGATTACCACGGTTAAGATAGTTCTTTGAGGCAAATGGATCACCTCAAAGCTGGTGGGGGGTGGGGCGGGATGTTCATGCAGTGGTTTTTCATGAGTTGTGGCTTCCTTTGCTTCCCACCAATAAAAGTTTCTAGCAACTCTCCCTATCATTGCAATTGTTCTTCAAGGGTTTCTATTTTTTGTCTCATTTGTTCCAATTGTTTTATCTGTATCATCATTTTTTTCTTCTTCTCAAAATATACTCGGGGTGTCACCCCAAATCCTACACCTCTGACATGACTGTATTTTTCTAGTTGCTTCAATGCTGTCAATAATAGGTCTGTATCAGCTATAGGGGTAGCTACTTCCTATGACTGTCAGATATAGGAAAATAACTAATTATTTTTATGTAATATCAATTTTAAACAAATTAATTTAGCGTCATGTCATACTTATAGATATTTCCCACACTTTCTGTGTGTTCTCATCTACTAACTTCCCTTCTTTGTTCACACGTGCCTTCTTTCATAGCACAAGACGTGGGATGGAAGTGAATTTGGTTTTAGATTCATCAGTCTACATATAAACATAGAAAAACAATTATTATGTTGTTTATTGGAACTTAACATTGTTATTGTAAATTTAAAATACGTACCATTTTCATTTCTAATGAATCATACCCCATACTTTCATTACGATAGCTGTATGTTGTTTTTGAAGCACATTCCTTTTTTTCAGTACATAGTTTCTATTTCATAAATGAAATATTGACAATCAAAGTGATGAATACAGGTATCCTCAAACAATGTATTATCACTCACAATGTACATGAAACTTCTCATCCCCGCGACAGACAATAAATGAACCCCATGCTTCTTGGGATATCAGGTGAGCGAAGACAATGGGTGGGTGCGGGTTTATTTTACCTTTAGAATCATTGAGGTGACATCTTGTTAAAATAGTGTGAAAACCTCGACGAATATATCTTGCAAGCCTTAGTACATAATCCTTGTGTGAATCGTCTACTATAAATGAACTCTGCAAGAGATTGAGAAGAGTCATACATTGTTTCATTATTTTATTTGCTAGTATTTTAAAGAAATAAATTCATAATATTCCGTAATTTATTCCCATATCATAGGCTTCAGTCCGGACACAACATGGTTCCATGAATCTATGTCAAGCAGCATGCGTCACCGAGTGACAACTCAAATGTAGCTGCTAAACATAGACTTGTTGGGATTCACATGTTGGCCTCGTGCATTCCATCCGACTTCAAATTTTATGCCTTTGCTTTTCGCCTTAATAATTTTGGCTAACACTGTCAAACTACGACGCACCTGTGATTTCTTCGATGATGGTCCTTCATTCCCGACCATTTCATCAATATCAACAGTATCTATATGTTCATCTAGAATGGTATCAACGACATGTGTTGATGGTTGTTGGACCTCAATACTAAAAGAAGTAGGATCCGCAGTAGCAGGAGCATCGGGAGGAGCAGGAGGAACAGCAACAGGAGGAGGAGCCGCAACAAGGAGGTGCAGCAAAAGAAACCAGAGCCGCAGTAGGAGGAACAATAGCAGTAGCATGAGCTATAGGAGGAGCAGGAGCAGCAGCAGGAGCAACAGCAGCAGCAGCATGAGCTGTAAGAGCAGTAGGAGCAGCAGCTGCTTGTTCAGCCTCAAGGTTAGGAGCATCAGAATGTGCAGAAGTCATTATCTATAAAAGTGGTTGAATATTTAATTTAGATTACATAAATTCAGTAATGATAAGATAATAACATGAGATAACAAGATCTATATTATAAACAAAATATAACATGATTACTGAACTCTATTTCTTTTTTTCAAAGGTTGAAGGGATTTGACACCTCTATCGACTATCCAAATATGTTCATTGTGGTCTCCTCTAACATAAAAGACATCATATGAATTGGGACCGCTCCGAAATGATTGTGACGTACCACTAATATAATCGACCTCAACTGAATTTTCATTGGAAGCTTCAGTAGTTTTGTATGATAAAAGAACAATCTACCACTTTCGGTTTGCGGGATCTGGAACATAAAAAACTTGTACTGCTTATGATTCCATTATAAACTATTCTTATTTGTACCCTTATTTACTAAAATAAACATTCAAAAATCCCCATTCATCTAATTTAACACCACTATGGTTATCAATCCATTTGCATTTAAAAATCGGCAATTGGAATGTCGTATAATCCAACTCCCATATTAGTTTGATAATGCCAAAGTATGACATATTTGCATAAATTGGATTTCTGTCCTTACTACTAGAAACATGCATCGCTTCAACCACTACTGTAAATCAACTTTTTTTCATGGTAATATCTTCATCATGTTCATCTGTAAATTATGTATAACCATTAATTACATAACCACTGTATGATAATACATACATACATGGTCCAACGACTAGCCATCGAAGACGTTCTGAAATTAAATTCGTATTTTCATCCAACTGCTTAAAAATATGGTCCTGAAACCATCCTACAAACTGGTGATTATGTGTATCTGATAACCATTTTTCAGCTCTCTATGGATTCAACTGCCTATGAATTTCTTTGTGAGTTTCAATATATAGAGAAACCTCCCAACTGTTATGCAAAACATAAAGATATGACTGCTCCTGATCTGTAAAACTGATTGTCACAACTTCTTTTCCAGAAATTCCCTCACCCTCAATGCGTCCAGTGTGACGAGATTTCCGGAGACCAATGCTTTCCAAATCAGATAGGTATTCAGTACAAAATTTAATGTCTTCCTCAAAAATATATCTCTCCACTATATAACGCTCTGGCCAACTTCGATTTTTTACATACCCTTTCAATATTTAAATATACTGTACAACAGGATACATCCATCTATAGTGCATAGGACCACAAAGTCGAATCTCTCTCACCAAGTGAATCATAAAATGAACCATCATATCAATGACTGTTGGCAGGAAGAACATTTCTAATTCAAATAATATGATGACAATTTCTTTTTCTATAGGTGGAAATTTCCCCGGGTCTAAAACTTTGCTACATATAGCATTGAAAAAGAAACAATGTTTGGTTAACATATGACGAACATTCTTGGGGAAAATGCAACGTAAAGCTATAGGAATTAGATCATTCATCAAAACATGGATATCAAGTGATTTCAAACCTTTTAACTTCAAATCATTCATTGAACCAATATTATTTATATTGGATGAGTACCCATCTGGAACCTTTACTTCATTAAAGAAATTGAAAAACTAATATACCTCCGCCCTAGAAAGACTATATGAAGCTGGAGGAAGAAACATTCGATTTTCACCCTTCACGAGAGACGACTCTTCTCATATTCCCATGTCAACCATGTCCAACCATGCCTTAATTCCATATTCGGTCTTTCTAGGGGAATTTAGAAACGTTCCAATAACACTGTCACATACATTTTTTTCAACATGCATCACATCAAGAAAATGTCTGACGTACAAACAATTCCAGTGTGGTAATTAAAAAAAAATTGATCTATTTTTCCAACCAATTTTCATATGGTTTTTCGAAAATGGTTTACCAAAAATAGTGTTCAGATCTTTAACTTTCTCAAACAGTTGATGACCTGTTAGTGGAGACGGTGTTGCACATTTTTATGAACTTCCATTGAATGATTTCGTCCAATTTCAGTACATATGCCGACGAGGTAAAAATCTACAATGTCATAGAAACACAGATTTAGATGAATGTTTCAGCCTAATTGATTCTTTATCTTCATCGCACATTGGACAGACTTGAGTTCCTTTAATGATATAGCGTGACAAATTTCCATAAGCAGGGAAATCATTTATTGTCCCATACAACATCACTCTCAACGTGAAGTATTCCCTTTTATAAGAATCAAACAACATTACACCTGAGTCCCACAATAACATCAAATCCTAGATCAAAGGAGCTAGATAAAATCAATATTGTTACCTAGTTGTTTTGGTCCTGATATAAGCATAGATAACATGATGAATTTCCACTTCATGCCTAACCAGGGTGGAAAGTTATAATTTACCAACATAACAGGTCATGTACTATGAGTGATGGTTTGAAAACCAAAAGGATTCACTCCATCAGTAGATAATGCAAGACGAAGGTTTCTCGGCTCTTTTCCAAATTCAGGATACTCATGATCAATTTTCATCCATTGAAGAGAGTTGGACAGATGACGTAATAACCCATCTTTATTTCTATTATCTGCATTCCACGACAATTGTCTTGCAGTTTCTTCACTTCCATATAGATTCCAAAACCATGGAATGATTGGAATGTACCATACAACTTTCGTAGGATTGGATTTATATTTCTTGTATCGAGAAGCACCACACTTTGGGAATTCTGTAAGTGATTTGTTCTCTTTGGGAAACAAAATACAGTCTTTTGGGCAGACATGTATTCTTTTAGAAATCATTACCATTGCATTGCATTCGTCTAGCTTCACATGTCTGGCTTGGGAGCTAATTATCTTTTGGAATTATGTCATTCTAAGAGAGCATGTAGTTCCGTAAAACTAACATCACTCTACCTATTTCCTGATTTCAATTTATACAACATCAGTACAGCGGACAATGTTGTATACTTAGTGCAAGCAGCATACAATGGTGTCTTTGCACAACTCTTTAACTTCTCAAACAATTTTGGGAAATCACAGAGTTCATCTTGAATTATCTTTGTCATTTCATCAATACGATCTTCATCATCATTGACATTTGTAATCACATCCTCCATACGGTCTTCTTAATTATCCATATTTTTATTCATATCTGACGATCCAGAAAACACAGTTTTATCCCAGTCAGAAGATACATTCTCTCCTTCTCCATGTTTATTCCAACATTTATAACTCCGATCTATTCTGTGACATATCAAATGTTCTTCCAACTCCATTGGTGTAAGTAGTCTAGAATAACAACAACATAAACATAGAAAAAGGATTTTAAAAGGATCCTTTTGTGATCCTTTGAAAACATGATGAACTCATTCACTAAGTTCTCATACTCTATTGTTAAATGATTAGTAGCCATCCAATATTTATTCATCTCCATCCTATTTGAATCTCAAATATTAGTATTTATGGTTCAAGTACACAAAAAAATAATTCCAAATACAGTAGAAGAGAACCACGTCTTTATAAAAATAATGATTTGTATAGCCTAACCATTAGTATTTATTCATCCACATTAAATATAATTACTTTAGATTCATTATAGTTTCCTAAAATCACCCCAGACCAAACACAAGAATAATCAAGAATGATACATCTACCACTCCTAGGTCTATGCCATACATTCAATATCATCATGCCTAAATACTCACTACTGGAGGAAGTGAATCCGTTCCTGATGATCATTCCAAGATGAAATGGAAACCAAAAGGAGGAGTGAATCAAAATACCCCAAACAAGATGAAAAAACATAGTATTTTAAAATAGGTTAGTGGCTTTCATGTTGGATAGACACATATCCAATAGACTCCACAAGCAGTGATGGCCCCTACAGTTGTTGCACCTGGTGAAACTGTCACCTGAGAAGCTGAGATCAATGAGGCCCTTCCCAGCCACGAACTGAACAGACTCCATGATGGCCTTCCTCTATAATGTGCTTGTACCATTCCTTTCCACTGGGGGTGGAAATGACATTAAAGTTACCCCCAAAAAACAATGGACGGTGGTTGGTATCGAAGGTATTTTGTTCAAAAGGACAATCAATCCCCCTTAATTTTTTAAAATACCAACACCATAAACCATTTAAAAATAATACATTCTAAATTTTTTGGAAATCAATCCCAAAAAAATTCAATAAACAAAAACATTCCAAACCATTTCGAATTTTATTTAATGAATCAACTTATCTTTATTTTAAACCATGATTTTCATTTATAATATCAAATCCACCAATGGTAGAAGGAAAACTAATTTATTTCAATGAAAAAGGTTAATTCACAATAAGATACCATCCATTCCATATATTATTTTCATTAATAGGGTTATTTTGGGCTTCAAAATGATAAAAACATGTCTAACCATCGTAAAATGGATGAAATATGAATTCATGAAATACATGAATCCCAAAAAGATTATATAGTATAGAAACACCCACTTGGAATCTGAATGAGTCTACTCAAATGTATAACATCATACATCTCCAACTACATCGATGAATTCTCATATACAACAACACCACTATCTAGATAGTGGCCCTCACCAAGAACATCATATATCTCCAAATAAGAGACTACAACCACTAACCATGAAGAACATCATAAGATGGAAATATACTAAGAACACATCCATTCACCCAAATAAGAGACTACAACCACTAACCATGAAGAACCACTAAGAGAATAATTTGAAACCTAAGGAAAGGTACACCCAAAACATACCAATGAATTCAAATGAAATACTATCTAAACCAAACCATTGAAATTCTAAAATGTTCCTAACATCAAACCCCATCATATCTCCTAATAAAATTCTTTTATAACACTATTTCCTGGCCTATATCCATTTAGACCCCTCTATTGGTTAGTAGATTATAGTGTAGTGACCCCCTAAAACCATCCTCTAACATGTCATGGGTTAGTGAATGCACCGAGGGTATTTATCACAACCATGTGAAATGTACTTATAATAATAAATAATTGATATAGTTTAACATCAAGTTGTATAGATGATTTTTCGAATGATACCAAGTGAATGTTCGTATGGTAAATATGTGTGATAAGACATTTTTGGTCTAACTAAAAGGGGATATAGCCTAATGATTGTATTTTGGATTCAAAAAATAATTACTCTATGTTTTATAGGGGTTTTTCAACTAGTAGGAGTATGGAACACTTAGTGAATATAGTACTCTATGTGTGGGAATGTTTTTGTTTAGAGTATGGCCTAATATGTAAGGTTCCCGTATAATAAGGCCCATTTGAATTGGATATTTGGGCTCATGGGTAATTTTTTGATGCCATTACTGGGGAAATCACTCAGGCTTTAATGTGTTTCCATGGGCTAGCCACAATCCTCATAACATACCTTACCTATTTCCAATGGTGGAAAGAGTCCACCTCCATGGTTGATAATATTATCCCCTTGATTGGAAAGGGAATATGCGTTGTTAGATATTCCTTATATAGTTTCCTTCATGGAGTATGATTCCTATTCTAGATCTCTGTTCCAGATATAAGACATGTTTCTGAATCTAGTTTTTGGTTACACTCTCTAGTGGGTACATGTTAATTACAATTATTATTCTAGTTACAGGTAATATATTCTTAATTGAATATAATAATGGTAATGAGTGTATTGACAAACTATAAATTCATCTAAAATTGAGGTTATTAATTTTTCATTAGATCATGACATGAGGTGTATTATCTGTAATACATGAGACATACCATGATTGATAATTGGTAACTTATTCTTATTGTAGAAGGAATTCAAGTATTATAACCTCTATAATCTAATGCTCATTACCCATGGTGGATTACATTTTTCATGTGAGGAATATACACCAATTTGGTTCATAAAATATATTCATATCACATATGGATTTCTATATTCATCAAGTAATGAATCATGTTCTTATCACACCATGTAATAACATAAGATCATCTACTAATGGAAGTGTTTAGAGATCGTATGCTCATCACATAGGGGATTCTTTGGCACATCGCCTAAGGAATCTCATGCTCCTCATTTGAGGTATAATCCTAGGATCATTACCCAGGAGATGTATAAGATATATTATGATCATAACTCAGGGGATTATGAGGCATATCCCATAATGAATCTATTTATAATCTCATGTGGTATAATCAAGGGATCATTATTTAGGAGATAAAGAATATCTCATATTCCATTAACATAGGGACTTCATATTCTGGTCACCTAAGGGAACCTAGGATTATCACCTAGAGTTGGATGTTTCCTGAATTAATAGTGGTAATATGTTTATATCTCAGTAAAGGAACTCACATATTTGAATTTTAGAAGAGGGAACCACCTGATACACTCATCACGTAGGGGGTGAGCATAGTTTTATAGCCACCATTTCATTTTTATCCATGAAGTTATTCAATTCCCACCAATCCATTTTCAATTTCATCATTAAAAACTATATTCTATGTCACTGGGAAACTAAAAGGAAAACCCATATCCACTAATGATGTCATCTCCCACAATAACCCACTCATTACATCTTTTTAACAATGTAAAGGTTGATGCTTCCCCACTGCACGATTTACCACCTCAACCATCTCACATTTTCCCCCAATGGAATTTATCCCAACCAAACTAACAGAAAACTTCTCAAAAAATCCCACCAGAAAACAATAATGATTTTCAACAATAAAACTAAACAAGTACCATGTTATTGAGAAATATAATGCAAATTAGTAAACACATGTGAATCATCCCCTTTACATCATTTTCCATCAAGTATGGTTCATTTTCTTCAATCGGTCAATCCATAATACTCCCCCATAGTATAAAAAATAATGTTAAAAATGATATACAAATGGGAGAAGAGAACAATATTGAAAAAAGATTTGGAAAACATGCCATAAAGGAGGTCCGGAAAACTGAAGCTCGAGGGCAGCGGAGGTCTGGAAATGTGATCTCAGTGAGCGGCAGAGGGGAGTCACAGGGTTCCAGTACCGTGTGAGCTTTAGGTCGCGATAAAATGAGGACACTGTGCGACAAAATTTATAAAAAATGCCCTAATGTTTTATCAGTTCTAAAAAAGCACTGATAAAGACTACCTGATTAGAGGTAACATTTTAGCACTAATAAAGGTGTCCTTTATCAGTGCTTTTTAGCGCTGATAATAGCACCCTTTATCAGCTCTACAAAAGCACTGATAAATCCTTACTGTATTAGTGCTAAAATTTTAGCACTGATACATGGAGTCTTTATCACCACTTTTCTAGCACTGATAAAGGGTCTTTTTATCAACACTATTTTTGCGCTAATAAAGGTTACCCTGTATCAGTGCTACAATTTTAGCGCTGATAAAGGATTTCATTATCAGCGCTTTTCTTGCGCTGATAGAGGGCATCATTATCAGTGCTAGAAAAGTGCTGATAAAGAATCCCTGTATCATTTCTACAATTGTAGCGTTGATAAATAACTCCTTTATCAGCGCTTAAATTTTAGCGTTGATGTAGGGTAACCTTTATCAGCGGTTTTTCTTAGCGCTGATATTAGGGGGTGCTTCCCTTGCCCGTTTTTTTAGTAGTGTTATTTTGTGATAACCCATTGTTGTTTGGATCAAAGTTAACCCAAATGGCTCTTCAAATGGTAATCTGGGTTCTTCGGGTTAAGGATCTATTTTCAAGATTCAACATTGGGATGCTTTGGGATGTCTTTATGATTTTGTGTCTTCACATCCTCTGAAGAAGATGAAATGATTGGAATCATTGTATCCATCGATCACTTTTCACTCCTAGGTTTTAATAAGATATGGTTATAGTGTGATTCTTCCATTATGGTCCATTCTATTAGCGTTCATTTTGAGCATATTTTATGGTGATTAACTTCTCATTGGAAAGAATTTTTTAATTTCTCTTCTCCATTGATTTTATTGTCACCCATGTTTATAGTGTGGGAAATTAGCTGGTAGATGGCCTTGCCAACAAAGGTGCTAATGGTTGTGATATGGATTAGTCTACTCAGGTTCCTGATGATCGTTTTCCTTTTCTTCAAAGGGATGTGTGTAAATCTCTTTTTTTTAGACATTTGTAATTTGGTTTTCCATTTTATATCATAAGAGACATTTTTTTCTGGGCAAGGCCTCGTCATTAAAAAATATATTTTATTATTTTATTATTTTTTAATAATTTTAATATTATTTTATCATAAACATTTATAATAATAATAAAATTATAATATAATTACTATTATATTATTGTTAATATTATAATAATACAATTTATTATATTAATTATAATATTATTATTGGTATCTAATATTATATTATTTATATTAATTGTAATAATATTGTTATTATTTTCAAATATTAATTTATAGTAATTTTATCGAATATATTTATTTTATTTTATTATGTATTTAGGACAGGACCATTTTTAATGGGTTACCATCACAAGTAGTTCATGTTTTGTTAAAAAACTATTCGTGATGTGAAAATGGTCGTATTGAAAATTGCTTTTTTATATATAAACGGAGAACTATTTAAGATAAGAAATCACCCCATCACAAATAGTATTTTTGCGATGGGCCCATTGCAAAAAATATTATTTATGACATTGTTTTCTACAATATGGTTTTTCTGATAGGACCCATAACAAAAGTTGATTTAGGAAGGGATTCCGTTAAAAATAACCCGTTGAAGATATCTCAAATTCTAATAGTGTAAATTAATTATTTTATATACTTTTTTATTTTAGAAATATCTTTTGGAAGATACCAGTCAAGGAGGATATAAATGAAAAGGGAAAAGTAAACATCAATATTGAAAATGGCATTTTTTGGAATAATAAGATACAATTGACTATATCCCTATGATGTGCAATAATCAGAACTATACACATCATTGGGAAAAGGTAAATATATTTTTATATTTAAATTAAAACATTAATCATAAAGCTACAAATGTAAAAGAATAACTTCCCATGATACAACATGTCATATCCATTTCTAATTTATATATATATATATATATATATTAATAATATATTAGATGAAAATATATATTTATAAAAGTACTTTTTGGTTCTATCAAATAATTTATTGTATCTATATAAACAAATATGTATTTTTTGTATGTATTATGTTTTTTTTGTTTTATATTTATTTTTTATGTGTGTTTGGTTGTGTGTGTGTGTGTGAAATTTTTAATGTCTGTTCATGTGTGTGTATTAGTACGTATAGTTGTTTGTATTTATGTAAGTAAGTATTTATGTAAATTTGAATGTTTGAAATTACGTATAAACATATTGACATATATATGTTTGTGTATATATATGTATGTATGTATTTATGTATGTATGTATGTATCTATGCATGTATCTATGTGTGGATATATGTATGTAAGTATGTATATAAAATTCTATTTGTGTACGTATTTATGTAAGTTTGTATGTATGTGTGTATCTATATATGTACATATGAATGAATGTATGTATATTTTTATATATAGGAACTTATGTATATATATATATCTATGTATGTATATTTATATATGTATGTTTGTATGCATGAATGTATATATCTATATATATACATATATTTCAATAAGTGGATGTATTTTTGTATGTATGTCTTTGTATGTTTGTATATATGAATGTTTATATTTATGTATGTCTATGTGTATGTATTTATATGTATGTATGTATATATGTATGTATGTGAGAATGTATATATTTACAAAAGTATGTATTTATATAAGTTCCTATGAATGTAAATAATTTAGATTATTTGTATGCATGTATGTATGGATGTATAAATATATTAATGTGTGTGTATGTATTTATTTATTTATATATGTATGTATGTTTGTATTTATATAGGTATATATGTATTTATGTGTGTATGTATGTATATATGTTTGTTTTTTTTCTATATTGGGGAATTTGTGTGTGGGGGGGGGGGGGATTAAAAAAACCGGGTTGGATGTCCCCTTGATCGTTCCCTTAGTTAAGGTGCTACGTTAACACCAGAACACTAGCCCATACTCTAGAAGCTGGTGATAGGATGTGGTGGCCTAACTAATACAATTAGGAGACTACACACTCTAACTATAACCAAACAACTTGGTAAAATAACCTAATCAACCAAAAAAAAAAACTCATGAATACATCAAATGAAATAAACACAATGCCATAAAATGGTAATATTTTCATACAAGACAAAGGTCATAAAACCATTCATTTATCAATAATTAGCTCAATCCAAAATATAAAAAATAAATAAAAAATTAAAAATTTCCCTAAAAGAATTTACATAGCTCACACCAATCTCTGATACTTGACATGATGCTCTTACTCAATCCATTATAGAACCTCTACTCAGACCTCTAAAACAAAATTCATATCATAATTTTATCCAATTCCATTATAATGGGATTAAGAAATACAATATTAGTGTATCTCTAAATGAATGTGGTATAGAACATCATATATCAATACAAAAAACCCTCATTATAATAGTGTTGAAATTTACTAGCACCTGATAAATTTGAGGATAAAGTTCATCATTATCAGTGCTAAAATGAGTGCTGATAAAGGATTCCATTTATCCAGGATAAGGAAAAGAGTTGATTAATTTCACTCTTTATCAGTTTTCTTTTATTTAGCGCAAATAAATTTTACCCTTTATCCATGCTTTATTTTAGCGCTGATAGTGGAAACCTATATCATAACATCATTGATAAAACTAATAAAAGGTATCATTTATTAGCACATTTTACGCGATGATAACAACATCCCTTCACCAATAGTTTTTAACCATTGATTAAGGTCCTAAATAAAATGAAAATTGAAGGAAATAAAAAAGAAATGAATAAATTAATAAAATTTTCAAACAATTTAATAATTAAATATTTATTGATAAAAATGAATATATTTAATATACATATATATATTTATATATTATAAATATTCAAAAATATTATATACTGAATATATATATATATAAATTGTATAAGTATAATATTTAGAAAATGTTAATTAGAAAAATAATATTATATTATTCATTTTTAATGTTGTTATATGTTTCAACATAAACTATATTTAAATCATTACGATACATTTATTTCACACACACACACACACAAACACACACACACACACACACACATATATATATATATATATATATATTTGTGTGTGTGTGTTAATGTATTGGTATTCACAACGTAGACAAAAATATATCTATGAAATATAAACACACACACCTAATATTTATTTAATATAATTTATATTTTAGTTGATTTTTGAATTTATTTTTGACATGATACGTTTAATATATATTATTTTATTAATCTTTCATCTCTATTTATTTATTATAAAAATTATAGTTAGAGTATTCATTTGTATTGGGTTTTAATTTTATATTAGTTTTATATTTTTTAAATTTTTATTATTTATTTTTATATATTTATTTATTATGTTTTTTATTTTCCATATATTTTCATCGACTTAAAAATATATTTATATATCCATGTTTTTAAATAATTCAACTTTAATTAAAAAAACATATACATTTTTTGAATATTTTTAAAGTGTATGCATTTTGAATTATTGAATTTTAAACATTTATAAAATTAATGAATTTAAATAAGTTTATACATAAATATAAATATATCTTTATATGTATTTAGATATGTATAAAAATATAACAACATAATGTAAATAATTATAGATACAAACAAAATTTAGCAGTGCATATATAGTGATGTTAAGAGAAATATTTATCATTACTAAAATGTTAGCTCTAATTAATATTTCTTTGAACAATTCTTTTTTAGAACTGATAAATATTTATTTTATCACTGATTATAAATATAGCACTAATAAAATTGATATTTGTCAATGATTTTTTGAAATCCATGTTAAAAATGACACTATTATATTTAAAAAAAACCAAAACCATGACTCTATCAATCATGATTCCAAAGATCCCATGGAGCTTCCTGGCTACTTACACAACTTATTTACATTCCCTCATATTAATCAAGGATAAAATCCAATGTATGTTATTTTCTACTGTTACTATATCAATTTTTTATGTTTTAGGTTCCAAATTATTAATTGATACGCTGTTCTTAAACATGAAGAACACTATATCTCTTATAATCGCTACTGAAATAAAACAAGGGTGAATCTATTTCATAATTATTATTCTATAATATGTATTTGACATTCCAACATATTTTTCCCTAGAGATAGACATAGATGGTTTACTTTCCTCACAACATTAACAAAGATACCTCTTATCCCCCCTTGGATTTCTCTTCATTTAATGAATATATGCTTCCAAAATCAAGGTAGATTCACAAAATGAATTAATCATATATATTAAATTATATATTCAAAATGTTAAATTATTTGTTTTTTTAATGATTAGTAGATACCAAGATGCGACCCACGTTTACAGTTGATGAACATATAGTGACCAAGGTAAGTGTAAAATTCATTAAACCATGTTTTATGGATATTGCTTATTCTTTTAAATTTTTTATCCATAAAAATTTGTTATTTATAATTATGATATTTATGAATAATTTTTTTTGCATTAAAAAACTATTTCATTAATTAGTCACCTTCCAAATAATATTTTAGTGTTGCATGTTGTGAGATTTTTGTTTATTTAATTAATTCAACATTATTATTAAACATTAACCATTGGTTACAAAGTGTTATGGGGAATTTCTTTGGTGAGAAATGTATTCTCAAATTTTTATATAATTTCCTTGATTTTATAGAGATGATAAATCATTTGGTAAATAAACCTAGAAATATAAAACAACATAAAAAGAGTGTTTTTCACAAATGTAATTGACTTTTACATAGTTGGATAATTGATAAATAAAACCATGTTATGTGAATTATTAGTAGATTTTCTAATCAAAATATAGATATAATTTGTAATAGGATAAAGAAATTATTTAAAAATCCAATTAACAAGGTAAATAACCATAGAGAGAACAAAACTGGACTAAAATATACTTTTGATGGTTGGGATCATTATTTCCTATAATTCATTATAATTTGTTATTCATATCCCAAATGCATAAAATATTTATAGGATCCATCTTTTGTAATTAACCCATTATTGCATTCCATAGACATTCCTCACTTATTCGTTGATCACTTTTTATAACTGTGTTGAGGTTCCAGCACTCCTTCGGTGATCGAGGTCCCTATTCAATATTTATACAATTAATGGAAACTATAATCCACTTATTGTCAAAAATACATTTCCCACTGCATCAGTTTTATAAATCAAACATATTTTATAGAGGCTTTAAATGGATTATACTAATACTATATTACAAGTATTATATAGGTTTTTTTCATTGTTTCCATTCACATTTATCCTCGAAGAAAATCATACATTTTTATGATTTTATCTCTCTAATGATTATATAATGATACCCTAAAACTCATAAGTGGTAGCAGATACTTGTTCTTCAAGGCCCAAATGTAATAATATATTAGTTTTTTTAATAAATAAATTTCATATTGTATTATGTCAATATCATAGAATATGATATGAATTTTTTATTTGTTCAGCCACAACATATGGCTGTTACATTTTAATTGAGGAGACTTTTTGAGTTATTCCTTTAGTATATGTTCCTAGAAAACACTAATGCTTTGATGCTTGGTTTTTATCAATCTCTTGATGATGGATTTGGGTCCCTCATTAATACTATCCTTCCTCCAATCATCATGATTTGGAAGGCAATAATGCATCCGGTGATGGAATAAATAAATATAGTGAATGATAGTTGTACTTTAGTGTTGATGTATTATATATTTATTCAAGATTTCATTAATTATTCATGAAATTGTGTAATTTTATGCATGGAGTGTATTACATTCTAATTATTCAAGGGAAATTATATGTTCAACTACTCTTGTAAAAAATAGATTATGTACATGATGATGTTAGAAATATCAAGAATGAATAGAATGTTGATGATGAAACTATAGAAATATTAGGTGATCAACAATATGTTGTTAAAAAAATGAGAAAAAAAGAGTGATGCAACATTGTTGTGTTGGCTAAAATTATCAGGTAAAAAAGTTGGGGAATAAAATTTGAGGTTGGTTATAATCAAAACGGCCAACCTATTGACCCCAACAAGTTAGAATTCACATGTAATCTTTGGGTTACAACAAGGATGAATGTGCTGATAGATATTGACTCATGGCACCATATCTAGCCAGCAATGAAGAAAATCATTTGGAAACATATAATTGTAATGTTACAATATAATTTCTCCATTATAATGAAAAATAATATAATTATTTATTTATTTATTTTCCATTATTCATTACAGACATCCATTATTTTAGAAGATTTCTCTAATCACTTTTTCCAAATAGCCACAAGAAAATCCCATAGAGGATTCTATACTCTTATGAAGCAGTTAAATATTAGAGATTTTGAGGGAAAAATAAATCCCCACCCACCACATTGTTATTCACACATTATAAAGATGGAACCATTTTATAATTTTAGTAATCTTCTTAATGAGAAATCATTTCTTGTGTATTGCAATAGATAATATATTATTTTACATTATTTATTTTTTCCAACTTGATTTAAAATGATTAAAATATGAAACAACAAAAGTGTTCTCAAAATAAATCATGTTCATCAAAACCAGCATACCCCTATCGCAAATGATGAATGTGGTACGCTTCATTAGAGAATAAATTGGTTTTTATATTTAATCAATAATAAAAGATTAATTATGTGATATGAAACAAAACATTTTACATTTTTTATATTCGTATTGTTAAATTAAAATATAAAGTAACTTCCATTCAATTTCATGGCCTACCAAATGAGTCTTTTTGTAAATAATGCTGGTATATTATTTGATGAAAATAAAATAGTTTTATAGGAAGCATGTAAAAGAATAAAATAATTGTAATTAATTTTTATTTATTAATATATTTCATAGAAAAATGTTCTTATTTTTTGTTATTGTATTGAAATGAGAATCAACAATGGCCATATGAAAAGAAAAGTGAAATTAAGAAGATTTAAAGTGACCTAAACATTATGGTCATGTTAGAGAATATAGTTTTGGAGCCTCTCCTAGAACATATTTTGAGGAGATAAAAGAACATGATGAATCCTATAATATAATGAGACAATTGTTGACAAAAATAAACTAACTGTAAGATATAATTTTGTGGTCTGGTTTGGATAAAAAATGTATTAGAATGATCAATGAAAATAAGTGTTGGTGAAAAGATCCTCACATGATATAAATGATCCCATTACCATTGAGTCTAGTCATTCTCCCAAACCATACTCAGGGTAAAAACAATTCATTACACTTTCTCTTAAATTTGAATCAAACAACTTCAAATAACGTTATATTACTTAACTTGTACAAGGTGTAATTGTATGGGATTATTTTCTATCAATAACCACCTACCACCATGTTGTGAGGGTTGTGGTGTATAATATCCCAGGAGAACAGTTACACAATCAACACCTCAAAACATATCACATAATATTGGGGATTTAGTTAGCATATTAGTCGATTGGTGGGTTTCCTATTCTACTTGATGATTAGAATATCAGAATAGTCAATGTTGTTATTGGAGATTTCATAGTACTGTCCTTTAATAATATTAAGAAATATGAGGTATGAATTTTAAAAAAAATCATATGAAAAACATGTAACAGTTTATTATAAATGGTCTAAAATTAGGTAGGATATTATTGATGGATAATGTTGTTGAGAAATGAAAGATTTATCAAAGAAATCATTCGAATAAACCAAGAAAAAAAATGAACTGTCAATAGTACCTTATATACACCAATTAAGGAGAAAAATTTATTAAAATTACAACTCCATGGAGAGATCACATTTAAAGATAAATATATTTTATTCATTCATTATGAAGAAGAAATTTTTGGAGATTCCATTACGGAGCTAATTGATCGCAGGTCTCTTAATGAGATACTCATGCATGAATAACTTGGAAAACCAATTGTGAATAAATATATAAGGTACAAAATATATCTAACCAAAAAGGGAGATAAATATGGTTATCAATGTCAAAAAATGTCCATATTTGTATAAGATATTATATTACAACTATATGAATGGAAGGGTCTGTGAAGAAAAATTTGGATTTATTAATCCTTGTATCATTTCAACTCCAGATATTACAATGAATGATGATGAAATTAAGTTGAAAAAAAGACAAGTAAATCAAATAATTTAATAAAAAACAATCAAATGATATACTCTTTTTATGCCTACAATGAAAGGGTAAAATTTTACAATCTAATCACATAAAATATTTTTTTAATTTTTTCAATACATAATTGTTTCTATTTTTTAGAAAGCACTAGATGCTAAGAGTTTTCAACAAAGACACCGAAAATATTTATTTTTGGGATTCAATGCATGGATTTCCAACAATCCGACCACACATGATGTGTATTTTGAACTATTCATTCACTAAAAATCAACATTTTATAGGTAAAATAAGAATTATACATTCAGTTTCTGTTTTAATGGCATTTTTATGCTATGGTGGTCTCTAGTTACTGGCTAAATCGTATCATGAGTTCTAAAGATGGTAGGATAAATCATATGGATTTATGAAAATGGAATGAAATAAAGTTATATATAGAAATATTTAACTATTAGAAAATTTCAAAAAAATTTACTTATATTGGACAATGATTCTACAGTTCCCAACACAAGATAATGAAATCAATTGTGGATTTTATGATTGAAAATATATGTAATAAATGATACACCATGAAATGACTAGCATCCCCCAAAATTTTATTTTGTAAGGTAGTTAAAATTTCATTAAATATATTTCCTAATTTTTTTATAGATTTTCTAATTTTTATCAAGATTACTGACAAAAGAGTTACTCAAAAGATGAAATCAATATGTTTAGAGATGATTGGGAATCATTATTTTTTTAGAATGTATGTGGACAACAAATTTAGGTAATAAAAACCTATTTTTGGTATCTAGCATGAGTTTTGAAATTAGAAAGATATTTAGGGTGCGAATCAATAGTGTTATACTGCTTATATATTGTTTTTGATCTCTTTCTCAAGGAGAATATTAATGGAGGTAATCAATTTGTTTAGTACTGATAACCTATAAATAATATTTGTTTTGAAAAAATGTGGAGGTGGGTATAAAGGTAGAGGAAATGTCCGAGGAGGAGGCAAAGGTAATGGTGGAAGCAGAGGTGTAGGTGAGGTCGGAGAAAGATTTGTAGTTGCAGACGGATGTGGAGGATGATGCAGAGGTGAATAATGATGTGGAGATTAATGCAAGGGAAGATAAGAAGTATTGATTTACAAACAAAACTTTTTTATGCAATGAAGTAAAATAATTATCATTCCATGATTGTGTTTGAGTTTGATTATTTAAAAGTGTACCCAAAACATTTCACATTATATATGTGCCATTTTAAATAAATCTCGTTTAAGGTGACATTTTAGTAAAAAAACATGTGTGGAGAACTCATAATTAGGAAAAAACATTCTGATTGATTTGTTACATTATGAAAACAATCTAAATAGCTTTTGTGATGTATAGGGATCATTATCACCTCAATCGGATGCATGGTGTGACTGGTATGACTCGAAGTGCATCGTTTTTATTTAATTGTTATATTAATTATTGTAAAACATTGACATACATAATAGGGAAAAATCACATTTGTATTATTTTGATATGTTAGAACAATAATTTATATGTTATATGTGATGTGTAGGGATCATCCCCACCTCTATCTGATGAATGGAGTGACCAATGTGACTAAAATTGCATATTTATTATTCAGAAGTGAAATTAATGTTTTTAAAAAACTTACCATACTAAAAATAAGAAAATTCAATCGGATTGTTTTGATACATTAGAACAACAATTCTTGTGTCATTTGGGACATATAACATTTATCCATGACACAAGATGATGCACAGTGTGACCCCATAAGCATCTTGTTTATTCAAAATTGACATTAATTTTTTTTAAAAACAAATCATATACTCAAAATCAAGGAAATATTTTTAGATTTTTTTGGTACATTATGAAAACACTCCACATTTCATTTTTAACATATAGGGATCAGTTAAGACACTATATAACGCAGACTGTGACAATTATGACTACAAATGCATATTTTTTTCGAAATTGAAATTAATTAAAAAAAATACTAACATACTAAAAAACTATAAAATTCATTTCAATTATTTTGATAAATTATGAAAACAATCTATTAGTCATCAGGGATGTGTAGCATTCATCCACGCCTTAATCAGGCACATAGGGCGACTTTAACTGTGTCTTTTTCATTTCAAATTGACAATAATTTTAGTAACGAAAGAACTAACATACTCAAAATCTATGAAAATTCATTTGGATTATTTTGGTAAATCAAGAAAATGATCCATATCTCATATTTCATGTGAATGGATAAGTAATTCCTCAATCTGATTCTTGTTGTGACCAGAATGACAATAATTTCGTCTATTTTATTGAAAAGTGACATTAATGTTAATAAAAAACCAATTGACATACTCAAAATTGTTAAAATATATTCTTGTCATTATGATACATTAGTTAAAATATTAATGAGTCATATGGGACATGTAACATTCAACCTCACCTCAATATGATGCACGACGTGATAGGTATGACTCTATGTGCATCATTTTTCTTCAAAATCTGCATTAATTTTAGAAAAAAACAACTCACATACTCAAAGCTGAGAAAACAAAGTCTGATTGTTTTGGTAATTTTGGAACATAATAGAAACTTCATTAGGGACATGTAGGGATAATACACACCATAATATGATGCACAATGTGACCAGAATGAACTCAAGTGTGTCTTTTTATTCATAATGAACATTAATTTTTATCCAAAAACATGTTACCAACTCAAAACCATGAAAACACATTCCAATAGTTTTGATTCATTAGGAAAATAACCCCTGAATGATTTCGGATGTGTAGCATTCATATGTACCTTAATCCAACACACCCTATGTTCGGTATGACTCTATGTCTATTATTTTTATTCAAAACAGATTGTAATTTTAATCAAAAAACAACTAAAATACTCTATAATAATGTTTGTTTGTTTTTTGTTTTTTTATTTATAACCAGTATTTTTTTATTATTTTGGTAATTTTGTTGGTGTTTCTGCTTTTTCAGTGTGTTGTTGTAGCACACTGCACCTATATCTGGAGAAGTAGTGTGGTACAGCATCACACTGTAGTTTTCACCATTTTCAGTGCTAGTAAGAGTGATGATAATTCTCTCCTTTATGAGATCATTAAGAAGAAAAAAGAAAGTAATCCTTTATTGGTGTTTATACATGTGATGATAATGTCAATATATTTTAGCACATTAAAGAGCATTGAAAATTCATACCTTGTCAAAACAAATAAATGAACTGAAAAAAGATGCCATTTATCAGTGCTTCGAAAAGCACTCATAAGGGTAAAATTTTTCATCACATAATAAAAACAATGATAAATTATATATTTTATTTTTTTCTTTTAAAAGAGCTGATAAAAGTATGATTTATCATCTCATTTTTTACGCTTTTAAATATAAACATTATTAGCGATTTTTTAGGGATGATAAAATAAATGGACTTTTAACCAAGCTATGGTTATCATGACATTCCTAGAACTATTATATATTGTTTTTTTATGGTTTGTGTATTCAAGAGGAAATTAAAAAAAACATGTCACACGTGAAAATCAGATGTCATGTTCTTACCTAGCCACCAATGCTTTAGGAGAATCAAGTGTAATATCCCATGTAAATAATGTGTATGAAAATTTCATATTTATTAATATTTGTTAATTAAATATTAATTTTACATTAAATGTGACGCTATGATTCTATGGAAGACCTGATACACAACAATGGGATTCCTTGAAATCTTACGTTGCACACAATGCTAAGTCATATTGAAAAATAATAATATATTATTATTATTTTAAATACTAGATAAAGTCTAGCCGTTTTAATAGAGGGAATGAACAAAAATAACTACAATATGGTTATACATGTTTGTTAAATGTTTTTATATTTATCTAATAAATTTTACAGGATTAAAATGTAAATGACTCAGATTTGAAGAATAACTTACATTAAAAAAATGATTTACCGCCTTTTGATTTAGGACCTTTTAAATATAAATTTGGTCACTTTTATATTTTTTTAATAATATAAAATTATTATTTAGAATTGGTATATCAAAATTCACTTTTGGTAAAATTTTGGTATTTTTCTGACAAAATTCAGTTTTTTGATGAATAGTGAAAATACCGTATTTTAATTTAAAATTGCATTTTAATATAAGTTATTTATATTGTTATATTATATTTTTAATTTCTTTTAAAGTTAAATTGGATTATATTTTAACCATTTAATATAATGGTGGTCGTTGGAATTAATTTCTCATTGAAATTGTATATAAACAAGTGTCAATCTTGTGATAGTTATTATTTCATAAAAACACGCTATTTTTTTGACAGTGGGAATGAATTTTAAATTAATTACTGAAAATTCTATGTTTTTTATTTTGTAAAATAGGAATTATATTTGAATTTGGAATATCAAATATAGCTTTTGCTGGTTTTTTGGTATATTTCATAAAACTATCAATTTTTTATAAAAAGTAAAACCACATAGTAGTTGTTAAAAAATGATTTTTTCATTTTAATGAAATTTCACCACATATTTGAATTAAAATTTGAAAATCTAACATACATGGTTGTTAATAGTAAGTAAAAGTTTCTTCAATAAAATGATTTTTTTTGGTGAATAGTTAATTATAACTTTTATTTATCGTGGTTAAAGGTAAATACGGTAATTCAAGGTAGAAAAACTCTAATATTACCAAATTAACATAACACTTGTCCTAAAATTATTTAATGAGTAATGTCTGATCATTAACATCCTTGGGTCGATTTTGGGACCCCATGGAGCAACATATGAATGATAATGACACATTATTTTAATTAACATAAAATAAATACAAAATTGACATATACAGATATCTTTTAGTAAATAAATTTTTTATATGGTGTTATATAAGTCATCATTTAGACTATAAATATTATTTATAAATATAAAATTATTTAATACATCATAGTATTTTTTTATATTTTTTAGACATTGAATTAAATAAATTATTTATAATAGAATAATGATACAGTGTTTACCTAATTAATAAATGATTTAAATAAATAAGATTATAAATAGTAAAATATCATCCAAAACCTGTCCAATTTTTATTGGATGATTTTCTTACCATGAGTCATCTTATTTTCTTTCCTTATTGAGTTTTGGACCTTTAGAAACCGAATATCATTATATAATAAAATAATATAATCACACTTTTCTAAAGAGCCCATCCTCCCCCTTATAAAAATATCTCACTTCTAACCAATTCCTCACACATACCATGCCTTTTGGCTCATCCAAACTCTTCCTAATTATGCTCCCTACATCCCCCTATTCCTCCTAGATGACTTACCTTAGGAAGAAGGCACTTCAAGATATCCTTTTGGTTCAAACCAAAAGAAGTTACCCAAATTAAAGGTAATTGTTTCTCTTAAATTCTTTTGTTTTATTTTCTATTATTTTACTTCTCTAACCCCATAAAATCTTTGTATTAATTTATTTTATAACAAAACTAGTATTCTAAATATACTATGATGTAGTTATAAGATGTATTTGAACTACACTTACACACTCCTCCATCTAATTGGTGAAGAACATAAAGTTTCTGTGGTGGAAAACTAACGCCTCACTAAAGGATGATTGTTCGATTATCTTCTACCGCCTAACATGGTGGACATTAAGATGGAACTGTATTTATATTTGAATTATTTTATGAATATATTTTATTTATTCTTCTATATTATTCATCTATAGAATTCCTTTATGGGTTCCATTATAGGTAAACGCGATAATTTATTTGATGAAGTGAAGACTACCGCCCCCTCAAGGTGATATGATTAAATCATGATACACATGGAACATATAAAGGATGAAGTTAATGAAATTAGGAAACATAAATATCATATGATATTATAATAGAATTATAACATACCAACGTATTATTTATTTTTCATTCCTTTAAATATAAAAGAGAAATGAAAGTAGCATTAATGCATACGTACGACTTACCGTATCCATGAATGGTGCGTTTAATTTAAAAAATCCAAATGATATGGAATATTATAAATACATATACACTGGATATATAAGATATATATGAAACATAAAACATTTATATCATTCGGGAGATAATGTACTTTTGACCACATGTACAAATTGTAATTATAACAATTTCATTTTTGACTGAAGTTCAGAAAATCGATAAAATATCTAATATGAACTCAAATAATTAACTAGTTGTTATAGAAAGATAATAATAGGTATAAAATAAATAATAAAATTTAAAAATTTTATTAATAAAGTAGATATTAACTTATGATTATTATTCATGAAGAACACGGAACATACGAGTCAAGTAGGACATGATGTAAGGGGATTTATTATGTCAATTTTAATTCTGTGAGATTTCCATTGTTTGAAACTTATTAATTGAATGTGGTGTAATGTATAATTCCATTGATATATATTATCATGATTCTCTTGATAATCATGGTATTTTGTGATTCAGTTGGTTGTTATTATCTTTTGGTCATACAACTCGGTTGATTACAATGAGGTAAGGGGTTTTTATCTCACTTTTTATTCTCGTGAGATTGATGTTATATTTTTCACTATTACATTTGAGTGGTGTATGTAATTTCCATTATTATACTCTTTGTGTAATATAAATTCATTTATTGTTATTTAAATATACATTTTATCATCCTTCTTTCATGTGGTGTATGTATTGTATGTTACCACATCGGTAAGGGAACCTTTCACTCTTCTCTTTTTAAAATCCTTCTTTTTTGTTATGTCTTTTAATTTACATCTTATTAGGTTGGGATATGTTCTTATATATCCCTATTTATATAAATTTTATGTAAACGTTATTAGATACCCTTTTTATCTCATCAACCCATTTTCTGAATTTTAAAGTGACACCATTAAGGTTTCAAGTTTTTTCTAGGGAACTTCTTAACCCTATTTCAATTCCTTGGGTTAAAATTGTACGTCTTGAAAATTTCATCCAATGAATATATGTGAATGAACTATAATTGTTTTACACATAATATACACTTATATTGGGTGTATTTATATTTTCCACAAATAATTATGTAAATAATTTACCCTTAATTAAGGATACCATCTTTATGAGGGATTTCATCTAAATTTAAATTTCCATTGACAATTCACTGTTATTATGAACCAATTCAATATTATATTGTTTATATATTGTCCTTTTTCATATTCTATCATTAATCCCTTTATTCTCATGATATTATAATGTTCAGATTAAATGTTATTCCTCAATTATTTGTATTCAAGTGTCTCTCATTTTGTTAAAAACTCATTACCTAAAATATAATTTTAAATGTTTTAATGATTTATTATTCTAAATCATTATATTTAATGTCCATGTGTTAAAAATGATTTTGATTGTTTATTTTTTTATAATAATGTTTTAAAATTATAATTACATTAATGGCTTCAATGTCGTATGGGAAACATTTATTAAAAAAATTCATTTAAAATGGTTTATGAAAATGGAATGATTTTTTCAATATCTTGAAATTACTTCTTGGGATTTCAAATGAAATGTTATTAGTGAAATGATTATATTTGAAATATTTTATATGTTATTATGGTAATTGTAATTTTGACAGGTGGTTATGTGATAAACCATATGACGAGTGGTGTTGTGATAAACCATGATGGGTGGTTACGTTATAACCTCCAATGCATTGGGTATAGAAGTAGGCCATATGGCTATTCCATTTAGTGATATGTGTGGAAGTTGTCTGTATAGTTATTCCATTAGTACTCTTATGTCCCAAGTTAACATTATATGTTAGGTGTTTTTTATATGGGTTTTACGGTAATATTTTTCTTAAAAAAGGTTATAAAATGGTATTTTATTTAGTGCATAGTATTTACTAATTCATAAAAGGACAAAGTATTACTTACGATAATGTATTCATGGATTACTTGTTGTTTTGAAAATCTAACAGTTTTCCTTCTTTGTGAATCCCTTACTGAGCTTTTTGTACTCATTCAATGTTTTTGAAATTTTTTCACATGACATTAGTGGAATAGGTTCAAGGATAGGATCAAGGAAAATTAATGCTATCTAAAACATGGAAGAATACATGTCTCAATTATTCAAGAGTTTTTATTTTATGAAAAAAATTGAAACTGAGTAGAAATGTCTACTTTTTATTTTTTGAGATGTAATGTAATTATTATGACTAATTATATAAAACTCCAATCTTGAAAAGATTCTCAATGCTATTTATTCGTTTAATTCAAGATAATGTAATGTTTAAGCCCAGATCCTTAAATCAAGTCAGCATATTCTAACCAGGACACCATGAAACACCATCATACCCACTTTTGGGGAATATCTGGATCCACCTCATCACCATAGGTTGTCATACCTAATACTCATCCCGTGCTTGAAGACATAGTGTAGTATTAGTTAATGTTGGTGACTCACTGCATACAGATACAATGTATAGTCTCGTGTCTTAATCAAAACCCACTACAATATCACTCATGGTATAGTACATCATCTGTACCATATGTCACCTCATTAATCAACACTATTAATAGAGGTGGTATACTGAAATAAACCAAAACCACTCATGGAATAGTCCCTACCATAACCCATGTCTCAAAATCCATGTTCCACATCCAAAACATATAGAAAATGTGTAATACCTAAGAAACTATAGTATCATTACACACTATATCTGAATATATCATGGAATGTGAACTCTAAAGAATATTTGGACATTGGAATACATTAAATTTTAATTTTAAAAATCTAGAATTCTATTTTAAAAATTAAATGTCATTTTTTAATTTCATCATAATTTTATTAGCTTAAGGATAATATTTCAGATTTTTCAAAAATAAATTGGCTGAATTGTGAAATATAACTTTTTTCCTAACACTTGTATTTAGTTATCTATTGAAATATATAGAATAAAAAAATTTATGAAACCTTTTTAATTAAAAATTTAATTTTTATAATTTACATTATAATTTTTGAAATATTATTTTTACTTTACAAACCCATAACTGATATTTTATTACTCTTGTAATATTTTTCATAAAATGGGTTTTTCAACATATTATAAATTTACTATATGATAATCATTTATTAAAAATTATATAAATATTGTTAAAAAGAACATATTCCGAATTTATTTTCACTAGGATTAAATTATATAAAAAGGGAATTATTATTTTATGGCATAAAAATTATTTCACTTTTTCTTATACTATGTTCCATAATAAAAGATAAAACTGATAAAAATAAAAATTCATTGGGAAAAGGGCTTGTAACATTGTATAAAATGTATCCAGAATTGAGTGTTTGTTGTATTTCCAGACCATTTATATTTCCCATTATATTTCTTCTAATTTTGGATCCTCTTGACATTGTTTTCATTTAATCCCTCCATATAAGCTTGAAATATTTAGAGGAATTATATTTTGAGAACTTATAAATTTTTCCACCCACCACCCCATAAATACAACTCATATAAATTATTTTTAATCCTAAAATAATACCATATTTTTTTCCTATATTACATTTTAATTATCATATGCTTTTTTTATTTCATATTAGTCAAACCAGTCCTTTCTATGAAATCATCCAAAAGAATCCAAAAGATACTAATATAAGATCAATTATTTCTTTAATATCATTTCATGTTAGCTTTAATTTTAATTTTTTTCCAATCTTATATTATTAATTAAACATAAATTGTATACTAAAATATTTATATTTTGGAAATAAACACTAACCACAATTCTCTTTTCCCTTAAGAAAAATAAAACATCAATTTTATATTATGAGGACTACTACCTCCACGACACAATGTGGTTCATTTTCATTTACCACATTAAAATGATGGATTTAAATATGGGCCTTAAAGGATAAATATTATTCAAATGTCATCATAATGGTTTTGGAATGAAATATTAGTGAAATAATTAATAATATTATTAATAAATGTTCATTAGTATTTTAATCAACTAAAATAATCATTTTGGGAGGATAATAAAATATTAAAAATATGTAATATATTAATTTACATTAATTTAACTTATACCAGAGTAAAATTACAATATATCATACTAATAAATAATATATAATATCATTATACTTCTGGTATTTTTAAAATACAACAAGACCAAATTATTATCATTCGTTAAATAAGGGTAAGTTCACGTTTGTGTTGGTTTAAACAGCCAGCTTGAAAACTAATATTAATTTGTATAATTAATGAATATGGGTAAATAATTAAAAATAAAATAGAAAATAGGGATTTAAATAATTATATATTATTTATTTTGATTATGTTGTTTCAATATTTAATAAATATATTACGATAAAAACATTTGATTGTCAAGAATCATCAAAACATGATTGTTGTTGATTTCATCATAACATTTAATGACTAAAATAGTCATGAAATTAATTTAAAATAATAATAATAATTATAAATCATACTTTATAGTAACAATAATGAACTATAAATTATTAACATGGAAATAATAAGGAATATAAACATTGTTATTATGATTCAAGTACATATGATAAAAACTATAAACACATTTTGTAAAAAAATAGGTAGAATTCATATAGATAATGAGTATTTATAATGAATATTTATAATAACTCATTGAAAGTAAATATGGGTATGGTTTTTAATTGATTAGTTAAGATATCTATTTTGTGATATATGTTGTTAAGGTAAATTTGTAGAATCTGGGATAATAGGTTAGGGCTTCAATTAAAAAATTTATCACTGGAAACATGATTGGTATTATGGACCAAATTATCTATTATGTGGTGTATATACCACCTATTTAATATTATATATCATTAAATAAATGTATTAGTTATTTTTGAATATCAATTTTAATCCTTGTAATTTTATATATTTTGATTTAATTATTTCCCAATATTCATACTTTGCACTCATAACATATCACCACTAATTTCATTTATTGTGGTTGATACATTTCCGTATAAGAATTTTCCCACATTACTAATGGAATTTAAGTATTTAAAGTTTGTATTTTTCACATTATTATATTATTTTAATTCTAGTGTTATAAAAATCCATTATAAAGCACATCATTTTTCCTACTGTAAAAACCATACTATTGTTTTGAAAAGAAACATTTTGTTTAGTTCGTAGAAAATGAATCCTTTTGTAGACATAGACAAGTGGATGAAGTTATAACATAAATGAAACTTGAGATAATGATTATGAAAATTTTTGGTTGATCATTAACTCAATAAATGCTCAGAGTCATGATGAATATGATTTAGAGAATAAAGAAAGATTGAAAATACAATGGTATATGATTTGAAATATTCACACCCTCATTATACAAAAACGATGAATTATTTTACTACCATTTCCATGGTCTCCATCCAATTAAAAATAATGAACATATATAATATTCCATTTATATATAAATAAAATTAATGTAACAAATTTTTTTATATGGTTGCTTCACGTTACATTAACAATACCCCATAGTAGCACAACTATTGTACTATTGTTTCAAATAATATTTATTTTTTATAAAGTAGCATTAATTATGAACAGGGTCATATCACATGAGGAGTTTATTACTTGATATAAAAAAATCAAATTCACCATATCTATTTTTGTTTGTGATTAGTATGATAATTTTATTTTTAGGTTTTAAAAAAAAAATATAATAATATTAAAATTCACTGCAATGTGATGAATATAAAATGATGTTAGAGGAGAATTTTCTTAGTACATGGGTTCTTTGAAGAATTTTATGTAATTATTATATTCAATGTCCAATGTAGTCCACCAAAAATATATTTTTAGTCTTTATATTAGGTGGCATTTTTAGAATTCCTAGAAGACCACATTATCACATCAACATTCAAAAACAACTATGTGAAAATAAGAATTAATGAGAGTATCATGTCAAGGGTATGATATTCACAATCATTAACTTCCCTCACATCTATCACAAATTAAAATAAATAATTTAATTAAATAAAGATAATTTTATAATTCCCTGAATATTATTATCAAAATATCATACACTTCAATTGAAATTGAATATTTAGGTTACATTGAAAAATATATTTAAAATAACTAAAAAAGTAAATTTTGCATAATTGTAGGCCATAGAAATGGGAAAAACCTCCAAAAGATAACTTATATTTTTTAGGTAACCACCTAGGCCACTATTTATAGATTTGAATCTAACATTGAGTGTAATTATTTACATTATAAATGGATCATTACGTGTTCTAACTCATATAAGGGACTTTAAAGGGGGTTCATGTAAACAATCCTTCCATAGTGTATATTTATAAGACATGAAGGAATATTTTACAGTGTAATGGTTGTTTTTACCATGTCACTATTATGTGGATAACCATTATAGTTTTTATGGAATACAATGTATCAATATGGGTTTTAGAGATGTTTCACAATATAAAACATATATTTCCTAGCATGAGTCATGTGGGTCATCTCCTAAAATAAATTTTTCATCTTGTCTTGACTTATTGACTCTTCTATGATGTATATTACATAGAAAAGTTATTATTTACAGCCTAAATCATCAATTTCCTATAATATAGACTATATTTAGGCGTGGATCATCAATTTTATTATTTTGTTGTGGTCCATTACATTACCTTTATCATGAAATATCTTTTTCATTCCAAATTAAGAAAATTTATGCATGTTTCTAGAAATATCATGTATCCTGTAATAAAAATAAAACCAATTAAATATTCCAATGTTGAATAAATTATTTTACATGGAAACAATGTTTTATATTAAAATAAATAGGCATAATTTGTTTTTTAGTCACCCCACACATAGAACATGATTTTCCCAAATCATGTAACATCATTAACATTATAAAATATTTTCATTTAAAAAATATTAATTTAAAATATAATAGTATTAAATTCAATAAAATGGATAATAAACGTTCCAATTTGACAAAAAATAATTCTTCCAACTCCTCACTCATCAACGAAATAAATCCAAACATTTAATTTATATTCCTGATTTGGAAAAAATTCTCTTCATCCAAAAATTTATATCTCTTAATTAATCCTTAAAGTGTATGATTATTTCATTTTTCAACATGTTGAATTTATTATATTCATCTAGTAATGTCATAAATGACATTTATTTTTTCTATAACAACATGTACTTTTCATTTATCATATTCTTGCATAATATATATCATCTATACCATGAAAATATTGAAATCCTAAATAATCATGATGGAATTGAATATATGTTCAAATGTATATGGGGATTTGGGTAGGTATTATATGAATTAATATAATGACCAAATGGGAGGTTAAACTTTGATGCTTACTCAATGATATCTTGATATAATTCCAATAGAATACACTAATAAAAAATCCATCTCTCAACCCCCAATGATGAAAGTAGGTGTGTAATAGAATATTTTATAATGGTTTAATTTTCATCTATTTTTAATTCTATTTCTATCTCTATATTTTTTAGAAAACGTACACATAATAGATTTCTTACATTCACCATCTAATATCATACAATCATAAGATCATGAATCCGGATATTTTTATTTTTATCCTAAAAATACATTACAAATTTTGAATATTTTTTGTATTTTTTAATATTTTATATGTAATAGGTTTGAATAATGAAGTAATATTAAAATATAAATAGTTCAGACAAATAAAATGATAATCCCCAATAAAATAAAGTACATCCCATTTTCCAATAAACCCCTTCATCTGCACTTTTTTCTTTAAATTTCTTGAAATATACAATGAGTTCTATATGAATTGATATAAAAGTCATTTAATGTGTTTCATATCATAAAAAATTAATTATTGGTTTCTATAACAAAATATGATTTATGTCAATGTGTGTTCCGAGGATAAATGGATAATAAATTATAATACCCCAATCATGTAATTTTTAATTATTCTCTATCATATATTTGATAAGATTCAAAAAATATTTTATATGAGAACATTCCCTATCATCTAAATAGATATTCAATAGAATAAAATGGGATATATTGGTTTATAATTTCTATTAGTGATGAAAACATATTTTTGTGTAAGTTATTCATATAACTACACAAATTAAATATCTTATTAAAAATAAATTTCATAAATTAAAAAATGGTAGGTCTAAGAAGAATATCATTTCAAAAATCCTATTTTTTTCTAAAAAAATCATAATTTGAAAATTTATTCAACACATGATTAACAATAATCATTCATTTTACTATTTTATTAATATATTTTATCATTATTAAAAATTATTACATAGTATAAAATTTTCCAAATAAAATTTTATTTCCATAATTGACACTAGAGTACAAGGGTTCAATGCAGTGAATTGAATATTCATTAAATATCATAATTTTTTTGAAAAATTATGTGGGTAAAATATAACATGTAAATTAAACTCATACTCCCATCTGATTGACGATTCATTGGGGCTGTAGGGGTTCTATATGAAAAATTATTTTACATAGAATTTTTATGAATTAAAATTTCTTTTTTAGACTCATATAATATTGTAGCATAATACGAATTTAAGATATGAGATCCTTTTGACATGTGAAGAAGTAACATTATAAGTTATTTCTATTAAACCATTCTGAAATCACCATTATAGACCAAAAAAATAAAACAAATATTGTAAGTACAAAGACCATGTTAATTAATTTTTAAAAATATTGAAGTATTTGGATATATCCATATATATTCCTCAAATAAATTGAAAAATAAATTGAATTTAAAATTTAAATATAAAATATATAAAATATAGATATGATAATTGGTTATTTGATCCCCCATGTGGGATCTTTGTTTTAACTATATCTAGATGAGAAATAATAGTTTTTAATCATAATCATTAGTGGGTGGGGTTTCATAGAGTAGACACACCACATGTTTTTCATCCCATGTTTCAATTATTATCTTATTATGGTGGAACCCATGTCTAAATTACACCTGATCCATCCCACTCACAAAAAGATACATTTATATTGGTGTATGATGGTGTATCATTTCTTTCTTTGTTAATTTTTACTACTGAATGGTCTTATTTACCATCCAGTGCGTACCCTAATTATGATGCCTTAAATGATTAATTTAAGAGAAAAAATCTAGGTAATTTGATTTTAATGAAATTGATATTTTAAAATTAAAATAAAAACCATCCATTTCATTCTGAACATCATTTTCATGAATACATAAGATATAGAACTTTAATATTTCCATTTCCATCCTCCATTACTTGTTTAATACATTCAAGAATCAATATATATTTCTCATGAGGTGCATAATTCTAGTCATTATATTCTTCCAGGGTGAAGTAAGTATCGACTAAATATGAAGAATATGAACAATATAGGTGAGACATAATTCATTTTTAGCTATATTAAATGAAATTGAGTTTTTTAATAGATAAACTCCCAGACATGGTTTGACATCAACTACTTCTTCTATGTAAAATTACACATATATTATATTTGAAATATATAGAGGAAGGTATTTCATTTCCTCTAACCTCTCTTGAAATTCCACCACATGGGTTGTTTCATCTTCATTCATGGATTGTGAAATGTTTTTAGGTGCTGATTTTTAAAAAATTTATACATCGATATATCATTTCATTTTAATATCTACCCATTTCCTCAAAAAATGATATAAATATTTTCTCGTATTCTCATTATCACGTTATTCTTCATCTTAACTCTCTAACTCTATAGGGTAATCATAGATCATGATATTTAGAAATCCAGACACTAAGTTGTTTTCATATATGACCCAAACATATTTGAAAGGATTTAAAATATTTGACATATCCCTTGGAACTTCAGACATGGAAATCAGACATAGAAAATCATTTTGAACGTTACTAACCATGTCTTTTATATATTGAAATTATGGAACAATAATATGTCTATTCTATATATATATTGAAATATAAGATAAAATATAAGACCATGTCATGAGTATTTTTTTATTAAAATAATTCTATTTAATTTCACTAGTGTGAATTTTTTCTATGTCAATTGATAGTCATACATGAACAGTTAGAGTTAGTTCTCTAAAACAATCTATTTTCACTTTTATGAAATTAATGTTTGATATATTAGATATTAAATTGAACATCTTATTATAGATTGTAAATTGTCTTAAATGGAATTAATGTAATAATTTCTTATACTATTCCTCACATTGATAAGGTCATAATAGTTTCCTTCTATGATGAGAGCCTTTAAGTACAGTGGAAATATTATTAACGTTGTTCTATTGTTGTATAACACTCTATGATCGGACATAGTATATAGAACATCTACGAAGAGTAATCGTAAGAAGATGAGAATTATTCTCATGATGTTTTTAAAATTTATTATCCAAAATAGGATATTATGAGAACAACTCCTCTAGTAGGAATTCATTATGATTTTTTGTTTTTAGATATTCCAATATGAGAGCATCTATAATGGTCATTGGACATTAAGATTATCATTAATTCATGTAGTGAATCTGTCATTTATATTTTCTTATGAAAACTGTCATGCCATGTGTTGGCGGGAAATACGGTATACTGGGTGCATCTTGAATGGCATGTTGTTAATGGATAATTCAAGGAATTATTTTTCCCTTTCAATATTTATAGAATTTGATATCTCATCCATTTAACTTATATAGAACTATCGCCCAAAATTCAATATCCATTGTGTAATGATGAGGTTTTTTCAGATAGTCAAATAATTATGTATAGAGAATATTGGTTGGTGACACATCCATGAAATGTGCTTCGTATGATATTGTAACTAAGATATTATATTACATAGTGAGTGATTGTATGTGGTTATCGTCATTATGACATCAATATCTTTCTCTCAGGTTCCTTGAGCTATTTTTATCCAGTATGCTTGGACATTAGGTAAGCTAGACCAATGGAAACGAGAATGAATCCAAGTGGTTCACACACTATGTGTTTATATAAGCCCCTATTAAATTATATTATTATTTAATTAATAAATTAAATATTATTCTCAATAATGCAAAGGGAATTTTATTTAATGTATATCGATGAAATAAATTAAATAAATATTTTTTCACCAGATTTTGAAGAAAATATCTTTATTTATTTTCGTTATTATTTAATAAAAATTTATTTACAAGTTTTAAATAAAAATATTATTTAAGAGAATAAAATATCTATTTGGGTGTTCAGTAATTTCTAGAGGTGTTCAAACGGACCAAGACTGTTTTTGGTGACAAAATATTTATTTACTAGCTGGTAAATATTATTTATCAAATTTTCACAAATAAGGACAACAAAAAATATTATTATTATTATTATGAGACATGGTATTTCATTAATGGTTATAATTATATATAATGCATTTTATAGAATTATATATTATAACTAAAGTCCATGCTATGAAAATATATGGATCTGTACGTTGTGTAAAGTATTCGAAACTAATTCCATGTATGGGAATACATAATTTCTATGTGAAACTAATCCCCTCTTGATATTTCCTCCTCAGTCCCTCTCAAGAATGATAAAACCAATTGATAACATTATCAAGGCCAGACAACAATCGGTTAATAAGGAACAACATAAGACATTCGATTCACTACAATATCAATAAGAGACATATTTGCATTTCTCAGAGACCATTGGAGCACATGAGGATAACCACTAGAGGGATTCTATACATTGATCAACCCAATCACATCAAAGGAAATCAAGAACTTCTTTTTTGGATGATCACCAATTATCAACAAAGAAAGCTATTAATCCCTAGTATTTGTCTCTTCATATATTAAATAAATTAATTATAAATTTCAGGTGAAAGATCCTTACTCTTGGTTTTAAGAAAAAATTATGAAAATAATTTTTAATATATCTCCTTCCAATGAAATGATTCAACTGGTCGCTAATCTAGAAATATGTAATATAATAGTCATGTATAATTTCATAATTAATTATTTTAATTTTCTTGAATGTGAAATATTGGTTAGAATTTCTTTTCATGTCATTGATTATTTATCCTGATTTGAATGAACCTATAATCAATATTTAATAAAGTTTTTTCTTGGGTTTCATTTTCTAATATCTTTAAGAACAAATGAAGAATGACAAGAGATACCATAGAGAAGATTCTAATCCTTTTATTGTATATCTAGGTTACATGGTGTGTTGTTGTAGTGCTGACTATATACCCATGTGAATTGTATCTAGATGCACCAAACAATCATAAACACATGGTTATTTTGTTACACACCATCTGATGTCCAGGCCATCATGGAAAATGATAATAGGATACAGTGTGTGTAGTTGGCATGTACACATAGGTTAGTCTAGGAAAATTAACATTCCAAATCCCCAGGCATGTGACATTAATAGACATCATCTAAGGTACATGGAATGTTTCTAGATGAAAACCCCATTTTGTCACCCATTAAGAGAAAAAATAAAATGATATTAAATTTATAAAATTTACTAATTAAAAATTTATTCTAATGATTGGTAAAATGTTGTGTGTATGAATATTTGGTAATGGTTTTTAAAAAATTTAAATTATTATTTAATTTTCTATAATAAATAAATCCTTAGCAGTAATGCCTTTAATTATCCATAAATGTAAAATTTATGGGAATCTATAATTACGTTCAGATGATCATTTAGAAGAAAGGAAATTAATTGGTTAATTAATTAATTTATAGAATTTAATTTATATTAATAACAATGAATGAATAACAAAATTAATGCTAGGTAGTTACTTTTTTCCATATTAGTTGCATGTACAGTCGATCATGAGATTTACATAGACCTATTATTGTGTTAGAATTAATATAATTAAATATATTTTAGGGGTTTTCAATTATTTAATATAATATTAAAATATGGAATATGATTCATCCCTCCATCAATTATTATGTTAGACATGTGTCTCCAATGATATTTATGCAATTCCCTTTAACCAATCCTTTTCTTCCCCTCACTTGCATGTGAGTAAAAATGCTTATAGTAACTAATGACATCCCAGGTGCATGGACAATGTTCAAGAAAGAAACATGGTGATACCAACTTGGTGATACACAGGTGGACTTGTGGAATTATATATCTCATTACATGTTCGACATAAAGAGTTATTTTTAATAGGTAATAGGTTGTTTTAATACCATATCATAAAATCAACCATTATGTATTCTTATGATTGGGTAATTTAATTTTTTAATTATTTTTTTCCTAATGAATTAAAATTATATTTATTGATTCAAGATCATTATGACATAAATGAATTAATAAGAATCATGGAATTTATATAAAAAATTAATTGTGTAAAATTTTTATATAATTATGGTTAATTAATTAAGTAAACATACACTTAAATTGTAACAAGACACTTAATTGATAAAACTGGATTAATATTAATGCATAATAAAAAAATATTTCAATCTTATATTAATTCATTCTAAGAAATTCATTATATTATTAAGAATGATAATCAATATAAATATGAGTTTGATGCACCCTTGTTGGGACAATTAATTATTTATGGGGGTTATTAGGAAGGTTTCATGTTGATTTAACCAATTTAATTCAATCGTAGTTTCCCTTCATATAATTTTTATAATTTGGAGTTAATTTTTGATAAAATACAAGTAAGTAATTTAGGATTGAGAGTCTATGAAATTGATCATGGATCTACAAGCCAACAATTGGTAAATAATTTCCAACATAAATACAATCAAAATGGATCTACTATCCCTTTATGGTGTTATGAAAAATGGAATATGGATCTTTTAAATATAATTTAAAGGAATATTTAAATTCTATTTTCGATGGTGATGGTTATTTGTACCAGATAAAATAGTTGGAGATTTAATGAAATAAATTAATTTATTATTTCTCATGAATTTTGTTATCAGGAAAAAACTAATACATGTCTTTTTTTATAATAAAATAAAATGATAATTTTGTCATCCACACAATCCCAACGATTAGTATTGGTTAAATAGAATCTCATCACTGAATGTAACTTCGACGGGTTGTTTAGAATCCTTTGTGTTTTTCTACGCCATGAACAAAATTCATATTTTCTATAATCCTAAATTCCTGAACCCCTGGATCAAGAGGAAATTAATGTGGAGTTCTTATCTAAAGAGAAACATATAAATTATGTAGTTGGAGATCAATGTTTTATTCTTTCATCTTTGTATAGTAAACTCAGGAAGTATCATGAAATCATGGATGTGTATATCATGGTTGAGATCCTCTATCGACATTAACATGAGAGAGATAAACAAGAATGGTCTGATATTTCCATGGTGCTCTTTCAGAGTATGTTTTTGGAGGGTGCCCTTTCTATGTCACTTTTACTTAATATGATTTGAAAAATAATATAATATAAGTTATATGGTTTATACTCCATGAAAATTTGGAAACTGATCTGATTTTTTATTCCCTCTCTTAAGTATTCTCCATTTTTTTTTGAATTTTAATACGAACGACATTGATATATCAATACTAGATCTTCTTATTCTCCTTCTTTATGTAGATAATGTTATGATGCATGAAAATAATTCTATCCTTATGGTGAATAAATAGAAGGGTAACGCCAAGATATTTAAGTCAATAGCATCTTAAATTCCATTCCAAGATAAATAATATCAATGGGTAAGTAGGGGAATCAGATGTTTTTAGTTTTCCATGTGGCAAGAATGGCCACATGAACAAAAGCTTCACCCACATAAAGAAGTAAGGGTATTCTTCATGTGTATTTGGTCTTGAGTGAAAATTTTCTAATTCTATAAATGGGGTATTATATATATATTTTAGTTATCACATTTGAAATAAAAAATATGAAATTAGTAGATTCATAAAAATTGACTGAGGGAGGTAGATCTACGTGCATCCAACACATCCCAATATATTGTTGCTCCTATTGGGGACTACCACCCAAAATTGACAAAAATAATGATCTTTGTTTTAAAGGGCTGTTATTTGGGGCATTTAGTTACCAAAAACATTATCTCAATAACCAAACTAGATATAGATGTATTCATTTTCAATGTTTGTAATAATTGTTTCTTTTTTTATAAAGTTATCATTTTATATGTTAATGAACATTTACATAATGGTATTTATGTGTTGGATGACATATCCTTGTAATAAAAATTGATAATAAATTTACATCACATGATTAATACCAAACTAAACATTGGTATCACTAGATAGGTCATATAAATGAAATACGATTGAAAAAATAACATCAAGATGGATATTTAGATTTTTTCAAACTAAAATTTCTTAGTGTATTTAAATCATGTTTATAAGGAAAAATGATGAGATCCCCATTTAGTGGGATATGTGAATGTTATAAAGGAATTTTTGAATTAGTTTATACCAATGGGTGGGGAATATTTCATATTGAAACATGGGGTGGATACTTTTACTTAATAACATTAAATAACGATTTCAGTACATTTGATTATATTTAAATAATGTGGTATAAGTCATATTATTTTGAAAAATTCAAGGAATATAAGAATGAGGTTCAGAAATAGCTTCGTAGGAATATTAAGAAAGTATTTTTAGACCATGGTCGATAATATATTTTCATGAATTCATTGATTTCGTACATGTGTTATGGATCCTATCCTAGATCACTCCTTCCCATATTCCATAGTGGAATGGTGTAATCGTAAGGAAGAACTGAACCTTGATGGACACGGTCAGATCAATTACAAGTCATGTGGGTCATTCATTATGCTTTTTGGGATATGTGTTACAAATAAAAGTGTACATACTAAAAATGGTACAAACTACATCAATTAATAGAATTCAATAAGAATTTTGGAGTGGAATAATAACCATGTTATTGTATTTACATGTATGGGGAATCAATGCATTTGTTAAGTCATGTATAGGTAAAAAACAGTCACCCAAGACATGAAGTGTATTTTTATATAATACCCCATGAAAATATGTGGATATTACCAATACGACCCCTCCGGAAAAAACGATTATTGTGGAATCACACAAAATATTCATTATTGAGCACCTCCCCAAAAGTGATAGTTTGAGATAGATAAACATAGGTGGATTTAAGGATTGAGGCACAAAAGGGTTGGTATAGGATAATATTCCCCATACCATTATGGAATAAAAAAATTATTTTAGTCAGTATGAACTATGTATGATTACATGATAGGATAGTGAGCCAATGCTGTATGGTTTTCTAGTTACCAAAGATGATAACACATAATTAGTTAACAATAATGATCTTATAACAAAAAAATGAAGTAATAAGTGGCATAATTTTTTCCTAGTAGATAGAATCCATGATTTCTAAAATGGATTCCTTGTACCAACAACATGTTTATACCTTGGTATATCCTTTAGTGTACATAAAGAATGTTGGTTGCAAATGGGTATTCTTTAAAAAAATCAGACATGGGTGGAAAATTCATTACCAATAATGGCAGCTGGTTGAAATTTTTTTCAAAAGAATCAACGAATTGAGTATGATGAAATAATTTAACTAGTTGAAATGATTAAATCAATTATAAATAAACATTCCATTACATCTTACCATGAATATGAGATTTAGAAAATGGATGTCAAAATAGCCTTCCTTAATCTGGACCTTTTTTAAAATTCCTATATGACACTACATGAAGTGTTTGTGACTCAAAAAGATTATAATAATATAGAAAATTTGAAAAAAATACATTAATTGATTAAATATATCCTCTAGCTCATGAAATGTGAATTTTGATGAATCCATAAAAAATTTGGTTTTGTAAGGAATGATTGTGATACTTCTGTCTATAAATATTTAGTGGGAGTGTAGTCGTTTTCTAAATAGTGTACGTTGATGATGTATTACATATTGAAAAAGAAATAAAATTCTTACAGTTTGTAAAGGTATGGCTGAGTTAATTATTTTTCATGAATGTCTTGTGTGAGAAAACATATATAGTTGGGATCAAGATCCATTGTGATAAATCAATGAGGTTACTCTGCCGATGTCAATGTACATACATTAGAAAAATAAAAAAGATATTTAGTATGAATCAATCCCAGAGGGGATTGTTTTCCGTAACAAATAAAACTCATATTCTTAATAAAATATGTCATTAGAACCAACGATAATGAAGTAGAATGGAATGTATTCTATAAAATTCATTAATTCTATTACTCTTGTTTTATATTTTATGTTGCAAAATGGATGTCACCTATATATTATATGTGGAAGGTAGATATCAAGAAGATCCTGGTGGCTGTCATTAAAAAGAAGTCAATTCTATCCTTATGTATCTATGGTGTATTAAGTATATATTCCTGGTTTATAGAGGAGGTAAGGAACTAGACATTAGTGGGAATACAGATTCCAGTTTCCATACTGATTAAGATTACCTAATGACACAATTGGGAATCATCATCAATTTTAATGGTGGCGTTGTGAGTGGGATGTTCTCAAAAAAGGTTGTGGTAATATATTATACAATAGAGTCTAAGTATATTTCATCTTCTGAGGCCACTGAATATGGAGTTGGGATGGATAATTTCATCTATGTTCTTGATGTGGTACCTATAAGTAAAGATCCCATCACACTTTATTGTGATAATATTGTAGTGGTGGCTCTCATAAAAGAGCCAAGATCAAATCAGAGGATGAAGAAAATAATTCAAAAGTTTCATTTCATGAAGGATTTTTCTTAGTGAGATGAGGTTGAAGTGATAAATATTTCCACCGAAAACAATGTGGTGGACTCATTGTCTAAATACATGACTCAATAAAGACCAGATTGTTCTTCATGACATTAATGTAATAATTTCCTAGAGTATTTTGACATTGATATGTTTATAGAAGTTACCATCTAGTAAGAAAACCAAATTGTTCTTCATTAAATTAATGTAATAATTTCATATATTATTTTCACATTGATAAGTTTATAGAAGTTACCATATATAATGAGAACCATGAACTGCATTGATAATATTCATTATTTTGGTATATTGTAGGGTAACATACAATAGTGGGAAACATAGTATAAAGACTATATGTTTTGATTACTCGTACAAATTTGATACTTCTTCTCATGAATTTTTCTCATGGTAATATCAAACATGTGAGATTATGAGAATAGACTTTATTGTAGAAATTATTTATGTTTAGTGTCAATAGATATTCCAATCTATGAGCTTGTGTAATGGTCCTTAGTCTTTATGGTTATCATTAATCTATGTCATGTCTCACACAATTATATTTTCTGACAAAAACTTTCTTTATTTATATTTGTGGTAAGTATGGCATGTAGGTTGCTTCATGCATGACATGTTATTAATGGATAAGTCACTGAAGTATTTTCTTTTCCATCTTTAAGGATGTTGATATCTTTAACCATTGATTCAAATATAACCTTCAATCTGAAATCCATGGCCATAGTGTAATGATGAGATCATAATGAAACCAACAGGATGAGATATAGTAACAAATTAATTATATTACATAGTGAGCATTCTTATGTGTTTTACATTATTGAGACTATAAGTTCTTTCTCTTCTGTTTCCTGACATATTGCTAGATAGTAATGTTGGATGTTAGGAAAACCCATAAAATTCCAACTAGAAATTATCTTGAAGGGTCACACACTACGTGTTTATGTGTGTCTCAATTAAATTCTATTTTAATTGAATTAATGGATTAATATTATTCAAAATATTGAGGAATTATTTTATTCATGTTATATTTATCATATGAATTATTTATATATTTATTCACCATATTTTGAATAAAATATATTTATTTACATTATTGAAAATTTAATAAATATTTATATAAAATTTCAAGGATAAAATATTTATATTCATGTTTAATAAATGTAATAGGAGATGAAAGTGAACAATACCATATTCGATGTTAAAATAATTAGTTACGAGTCGGTAAATATTATATATCCATTTTTTGCAACATGGGGTAAAATAAAATAATAATAATAATAATATAATGTGTCATGGGATTGCATTAATCATTATAATTATATTTAATTCCAATTTTGAAATTAAATTGTCTATCAAAAAATCCTTCTCTATAAATAGATTGATATGTCTATTATTTATGGAATTGAAAAAAAATCTATGTTTGGGAATACAGAATTGTTTCATATGATTAATTCTCTTTTGAATCCTATGCCTCTCTCGCTATCAATAATGTGAATCCCAAGTGTGAATTTTATCAAGACTAAAGAATTATTAATCATCAATGAATAATGAAATACATTCTATTCACCATTCTAGAACTCAAAGAACGAGTTTCATTGCTCAAAGACCATTGGAGCATGTGTATGACACTACTAGAGAGATTCAGCCCTTGTTTCCTGACAATAACAACAAAGGAAATCTATAAGTTCATATTCAGAAGATCAACAATCATCAATGAAGAAACTTTGTAATCCATGTAATTTATTTTTTCACAAATCAAAAAAAGTAATTATAAATTTGCATTAAAAAACGTCACCCTTGGTTTCAGGCATCAATGATTAAAAAAACATTTAATATATCATCCTATAACATAATGAATCTTCCACAAATAGATGAAACTGGTACATTTTTTTAAAAAACAATTATGTTATTTTATATTTCAGTAATAAAAGTTTTTTAAAAAAATAGAAAATTATATATATAATAAATGTAAACTCTCTTAAATAAACATAAAAAGTGCTATTTTTTATTCACCTATCATAGGGTAGTAAAAATGATTATTTTTATTTTCTAATGAATCATTGAGGATATTGAGGGTTCTCTCACTTGATGAGTGTCACATTATATTAATAAAATTTCATAATTAACCTTATTTAATTCATTTTTAGTATTTTATGAAAATATTAATATCCCTTATTTTATATTTTGCAAAAAATGAAATGTAAATCATTATTAAAAATATATATTGATACATAAAAATTGGGAAAGAATGGTCTTTTTCCATGTTTTTGGCTATGTCTGTTCACTCATTATTAAAATTAATTTTACAATCCAGTCCTTTGTATATGGATTATTATTCCCAACATTGAGTGTTATATTTAGTTTATTATAAAACCACTTTGGCAAACACAATTTCAAAGAATGGATTTTAAAAATAGAATAAATGTGAGTTTCATGTCTTGGTCAAAGGAATCCACACCCATGAACTTCCCTTACATCCCCCAAATATTAAATTAAATCATTTATATAATTTACACTAAATAATTTAGTATTTATTGAAATCAACCATTATTCTATTCCTAGGGTAAATCACATGACATTGTGAAGTTAAAGGGTTTATATAGGCATAGAAGATGATAAAATCAATGAAATATTGTGGAAGATGATAAAAAACCTTAGTAAAAATTTTATTTTCATGTTAAATTGTAAAAAAAAATTAAAATAAAATAAGAACCTAAAGAAGCCTAATTTCAGCACGACATAATAACATAACATAGCTATATAATATATATTTCTTCAATATCCCTTGGAAATAAATTTTTATGCATCAATCAGACCTAAATAAGAAATAATATTTTCATAAATAGCTTTTTGGTGTCTGTGGATATAAAGTGGATTGTAATAGTGAATCTGGTAGAAAATTGATCAACAATAGCTTTTTTTAAGCCTTATAGGCCTGTTCTCTTGTTAAAAAATGTGTTCCTAACATATATATGTTGTGGGAAAAGACCTTTTCTCTATTTTATGGAAAATAGTTTTAGATTTTTTTTAATTATAGATCTATTAGGGTGTGACATATCTGGATCATGCCATGATCCATGTGGGTCATCTCCAAAAATAATTTTTCATCCTCCCTTTCTTTTTTCTCCCTTCAATAAATTATATTACAATGTAAATGACTGATTTGTGATGTTTATCAATAAATTCCCACATGTTTTCTCTGTTCCCACATAGATCTTATGTTTTTTGATTTATTCTTATTCATTGATTTACCCATTTTCAATAGAAATATTTTTATTTAATAATTCCACAATTTTTTGATTATTTTTAAATCTTTTCTATAACCTATAATAAAATATGAAAAAAATTTATAATATTAATTAGTTTATGTGAATAAATATTATGTTTTATACTAACATAGTCATGTATAATATTGTTATATATAATAGCATAATTGTTAATTAAGACATATTTTCCATGAAATCCATATTATTCTATTAAATGAGGAATTATTTTATTTCCATATAACCCATTATAAATATAGCTCTGTTTTTATTCAACTAAGAGGTAATGTAGGGAATGGTATGAAATGAATTTATTATAATTGTGGTGAATAAATTTGATTTATTCAATTGAGGGTTTTGATCCATAATTATAGATCCCATTGAGGTATTGAAATGTGTCATGATATAAAACATGTTTGGTTTATGTATATTACAATTCCAATAAAAGGATAATGTGATTGATGATTTCATGGGAATATTTTTTGATATCTGGAATTATTCATTACATTAGTTTAAATTCAATTATTATTATTATCCATTTTTCATTTTTTATGAAAAATATTGAATTCCATTATTTTATGTAGATTATGTCTTTATTTTTTTTATTTATGCCTTATCACTTATACCATGTTTTTGTTATGATAGATTTCTTTATATGTTACTATTTAATGAGATTATGATCTCACCCTTATTTATTTCTCTACACCTATGAATTCTAGTGGAGGTATCTATGTAAATTTTGGTGTTATAATGTATTGTCATATCATGTTATCATAATGTTTTTTATTTTATATATCATATTTTAAAATATAAATTCTATCGTTATCTAGCCCTCCATGAGTACGTTGTTTTTGGATCCTATATAAATTCATTTATTTTGATCCAATAATGAATTATATCTACCATATCTCAGTTTCTTGGGTCTAAGATGTTAAAATTTTTATCGGATGAAGTTTAATAGCTATTTTGGGGACTACAAATTAAGGTACCTACAAATATAGAATATATACTATGATAAAAAAAATTTCATTAGAAAAGTCTTTAATGATTAAAATAATATATATTTTACAATTCAGTGTCATGAACTTTGTATGTTTAAGGAGTTGTAGAATGATTGTGACAAACTGGATGAAATAGAACTTTATAATGACCCTTTGTGAATAAATGAGACTTCCCCAAAATAGTTAATGAAACTGGGGTAACAATTAATTATTTTATTACCATATTATAGGTCTTTAACCATGTTATGGAGAAATTTATTTCTAACATAGAGGAACCTTCGGATCCAAAATATGTAGTAACTATGTTTGATCACATAATGAGATAACTACCTCTATAATTCAGTTGAACTACCGATACATTGGTGTTGAATAATGAAATAAGCCCATGTAGATTTTCATTCCCATTACAAGGATTATTTAAAAGAAAAAAGTGAACACAGAGGTATATTTTCTAAACTCAAATGACACCCAATGGTTGATGGTAACTAAAAACACCCAGAGGGAATCATTTTAAAAACATTTTATGTGGAACATTTAATGTGTTATTTAATGAAAAAATATCTCCTTGTCAATAAAGATTATAAATGGAATGATAGTTTATAAATTTTAAGTAAAATGAAGAGGAATATTATAATGATATTGTGTATAATATTATAGGGTTATCTAATCAAAATTATGTGAATGTATATAGACTAGAAATCATGACTTACCCATTATTTGTTGTGTTAAATAGTATCCTTTGAATTCCATTGGTCTCTTCATCATATTAATAATATTGTGATATAGTCTCATAAAGAAATATGCTATAAATATATATCATTTTAACATATGTATTCGAGGAAAACAACTAGAATAAGTGGTTTTTTGGGAATAATGGGAAGAACAACGTGAATATGTGGATGAATTTAAGGATAATATTTCCCACACGTGAGATCTAAGGGATGAAACACCACTAGGAGTTTACGAAAGTAACACAAATTTGATAAAAAATAGAAAAAAGGATCACCAAACTCATGATATAAATGGAATAGAGGACTTTATTTATGTTCAATTCTCAATGTATTTGGAGAATGGAAAATATGTTAACAAATTACATAAACGGGGAGGAGAATTACATTATAATATATTAAGGAATTAATTCGAAGCATATGATAATACAACAACATTAGTTAGACATCCTAATAATGTGGTGGAAGGTTCATTTATCATTTAATTATTGTTATGTAATGTTTTATTGGATTTTAGATAATCACTCTTTTATATCATTCATGTCTCCTAAAAACATTATTTATTTCCGTAGAATTCTTATATTGGAGTTATCGATTAAGACAATATATTGGATTTTTATTGTATAAAATATGTTTCTAGAATTTATAATTACAATGATTTGGTGTACACATTGTGAAAATTATGTTATTATACCTATAATTGAATTTAATATGATTATTTGTATGGATTCTATGTAAAAGTTTTAAGAAAAATACTATTTTGAGGAAGAATATTTTACTATATTTTAAGGTTCATTAGATGATATTTACATATAGGATTTAATTACCTCATCTAAATTGTGAATGGATCCTCCCTCTATAGAATCCATTACTAAATCAAATATATAATGTAAGATCAATAATTATACCTTGGTAATGAAGATACCAAATGAATTCCATGTGTACTAGTGGTAAAAACATCATTGAGGTTTTTTATGATGAATTGGCTTTGTATCCGCCAGAGTGGGAATTTGAGTTCTCCGCTGAACATATTCGTGATGTATAGAAACTATTTAAACAACATAAATAATGTAATCATTTGAGTTGGTGGAGTTGATGAATTTTATTTAGGAGTTCTATGATATGGGAGTTATATTCCATAGTCTTTCAGTATAGAATCCATGATATCATCCATAAAAAACTAGGATAGATCTAAGAGACTCTACATTGATTATAGGGAGATTAATTCCATTCATACAAGGAATAAGTATATTTTTTAATGAATTTATGAATATTTGATAAACATAAAAGATCATAATAAGATTAAAAGAACATTCCTCTCTCTTCATATCATCTAATAAAATGGTGGTCAAGAATGATATAATAAAAGTAATTTCAATAAAATTATGGATATTACGACTTTACGATAATACCTTTTCTTTTGACTAATTCATATTCAATTTTTATTGATATGATGAATATAATTTTCATGTATTATCTTGATAACATTATGGTGGTCTTCAGTGATGATATTATGTTATATTTTATGTGTAATAAAGATAATATGAGTAATCTAAAAATAAATCTAGGGACTCTAAAAATAAATATATAGGAAATATAATTAGTGTCAATATGGTATCAATTAATAATATTATATTAGACATTTTATTTAATATTTAATGAAAAAATAACCATAATAATAGTCAATGAATGGACTACACTAATGAAAATAACTAATATATGAATTTTCATGGGATGAGAATGAAACTATCAAATTTTTTTAATGAGTTTTTTGAATTGGGAAACCTGTAATCAATGTGAACATATAAAGTTGTCAAGTTAAAATTTTTAATTTAATGTGATGATTTTGTTAATATCACAGGTGGAAAATTATTCAAAAATTGATATTCTCTTTCTTATTTAGTAATGAATAATTTTAAAAATGTTTTGATGCATCGATGAAACAAAATGGTTTTGTTCTTAGTAATAATGGTAGGATGACTTCCTTTGTATCATACAAATTCAATATCCATGAATAGAACAATCCGACTCATTACACTATTACAGAAATTGTTACATTTCCTTTGAAAAAATATAGACATTACCTCCTTGGTGAAATATGTGATATATATATTTAGTATATGAATTTGAAGTATGTCTGCACTCATAATGAGCTCAATAAAAGGAAAGTGAGATAGTTAAAAATACTCAAGGACTTTGATTTCATGATACACTACCTCCCTATGAATATAGACATGGTGGTAAATTTAATAAGTATAAGAGACTATGTAGTTCTGAAAAGGATGATAATTAATAGGGATCCAATATATAAGGATTTAGTAATGATAAATTTTGTTATGTTAAAACTAGTGGAATAATCTTTCACTTTCAATGTAATTTCAAAACAATCATTTCTATAAATGGTAGATATGTCCCAATAGTTTGATTAGGATTGACAAAATGAATTGTAATGAATTGAATTGTGGGATATTTATAGATTTAATATATAAATAATGAGTGGTAGGTTTTTTGAAAGAGATTATGTGTTTCATCAATACTATAGTTGAAAAGGGTACTTCTATAGGAATTACAAAAATAAAATTTATCCATAATTATAGGTAGCATAAAAACATATAGAGAATTAAGAGAAAATATAAGGTGTGATGGTAAAAATCAAGATATTTTGAACTATATGTCTATATTATAACTATATAAGTAGGAAAAAATGGAAACATCTTATGTGATTCATTAAACCTTTAACTATACCTATATAGATGTGGGATATGGTCATAATAGAATTTTTCACTAGACTCACAAAGACTCCAAGGAATAAAGATGTTATTTTGTTAATCATTGAGTTCTTTATTATGTTTTCTCTTTTATTATAATTAAAAGAAATATACCCTTTATAATTATTTCTTATACTAATATTAATGAAATCCAAAAGAATTATCAGTAACCTGAAACAATTATATATGATCATAACCCATAGTTCACATATATATTCTAGAAGAGTCTTGAAAAGGATCATGACACTGTTACATATTCAATCACATCCAAACATTCCTAATTTGTTGGATAGTATTAACAGACTATCCAAAAATTTGAAACATGATGTGATTTTATTCTGGTAAATTCCTAGGAATGTTGAATCAATATCTACCAATTGTTGAATTGTAATGAAATAATATATTAAATTTGAGAATCTAGATGGAACCATATGAATCATTATATAGGAATAAGTTTTGTACTCCAAACTATTTGGATGAAGTTGAAGATAAAATTTGGATGAAGTGGGATATAAAATGTTAGTTGACCTTGATATTATAGAGAATACAACTATCATGGCCTCTGTTAATCAATATTATATTAAAAAATCCTATAATATAAAATAACAATATTCTAATAAACAATGAAATTATTTGAAATTATAAGTGCATAATCATGTATATTTAATGGATACACATGGATTGGATTTATAAGAATTTCTAAAAAGGGGATTTAAAGAAATATTTACATTTTTCTTTTTGAAATACATGAAATAATTTGAGTTGTAGCTTAGTGATTGGATATTTCTCCAAACCAATCTAAATTACATGTTGTCTTAAATTTTTTTTATTGAGGAAATGATTTCCAGATCCAGTTAATGCTCTAAAATATGAGTGAATAGAGTTGGATATGAACTTTTCTTATACTATGGAGACCGTATAGATTCATGATAGTGATGAATGGATATTTTTTTAATCAGAAAAATAATGTAGTTAATGTCCAATGGAGAAATCCCATCCTATAAGAGAAAACAAAGGATCCTGAATATGCTTTGAAGAAGATATATAAAAATGAATATTTGATAAATACAAATATATGTAAATGTATTAATTATATAATGGGGAATTGTAATACCAGATTCCCCGTAATATATGATAAAAACCATATCATGAACTATCATGAAATGATCAACCTAAAGAGCTTGTATTAATGATAATATTTTGGAGTGTGATTTCCAAATATAAAAAAATTATTTAAATAAAATACTATTATTTTCTATTTGTTAATAAATAAGTTATCTTTAAAAAATTGTGTTGCATTTTTTTATAAGAATTTAATTCATATGTGTTTTGTGCAATATACCTTTTTTCTAATACAGTAAATAAAATATCCATTATTGCAATATAATAGACACAAGTAAATTTATGAAACTGTATTATTTAAAAAATATGGATTTTATAATTGAAATTATGTATTTAAAAATATGAATTATAGTTTAAAATTTTTTAATTGATATTTCAGAACCCAAGTAATATTTTTCAGAATTTTTTTAATATAATATACATATATTATATTATAATTATTTTTTAGAACTCATAAAACTGGATTCAAAAATATGGATTTAAAATTTAAAATTTCTTGGTACAAATTTTATAATTAGACTCACTTTATTTTAATATATACATATTATGTACCCTTAAGTAAAAACTATTTTTCATGGTAATAACTATAATGGTAAAAGTAATAATTCATGAAATGATGAGATTAAAACAAGATTAAAAAATTTATATAATTTTTTTGTGGGAATTTTGTAGATTATTTCATCCCTACACTATTATTTATAATTTTTTTATAAACATGATTTGTTTATCAATACGTCCCTTTATGTTGAGTTTAAATATTTAATAAAATTCCATTCTCATCACTAGTAAGACAAGCCTCTCACCACATATTAGATACAACACTAATGATTATGTTGTTTCCAAACACATTTTCCAAATTCATTTACATAACATCCATTTAACAATAATATGATTCTATTCACAATAAGTTATCAAAATGTATTATGTCCCAAGGAATCCTCTAAATTAAACTTTTTGTTCTCTATGTTAGATTAATTTTCGCACTAATATATTGTCCATTAATATTTAAAATAAAAAATTATTCTCCCAAACAATATAAAATTAATTCAGTATAAATATTATAATGAATTATTTAATATTTTTTTAATTAATTACTAAAAAACATCCTCATTTATATTATGATAAAAGTAACTACCATCCATGGGTTTTGTGGAAAACCTCTTCCACAACACAACGTGATTTTATTTCCTTCATCGTATTATATGAAATGATCTAAGGATAGGATTAAAGGAAATATATAATATGTTTTGATATCATTAGGTGGTTTTTAAAATAAATATTAGAATATATAAATTATATTATTTTCAAGCGACTATTATTGATTTAATCATTTAATATTATTATAGTTAGAGGATAATATATTATTGAAATTGTAATATATTTTAACATCCTTTACTTATTAATCTAATAACATTAAAATTATTACATAAAACCAAAATAAAAAATAATTATGATAATAATAATTTTTTTATATATAAATTAGAAAAAAGCACCAAATATCATTTCATCATTACATTGTTTATTCCACTTTGGGAAGGATTACCCACATACATAAACAATACAAATAATTTATTTCATGGATGAGTATGGGAATATAATTTAAACAATGAGATAATATAAATTTATAAATTATTCTTTTTTCATCTATATGTATTATACTAATATTCATTCCAATAATTAAGAAAACACCCTTTGATCAATGAGAATTACTGATACTTTTTATTATCAATTTTTTCATTGAGAATAATGAATAAAAAACTAATATAATTAATTTAAATAACAATTAAATATTTTTAAAAAATTATGTATCCCTGAATTTAATGACCTATTAATGATGAACTTTAAAAAACAATGAATACAGAAACTGTTATAATGAACATAGTATAAACGATATGATCTAAAAAACACAATGTAGAAAATAGGAAGAATTATGATAGATAATGTATATTTATAAAGAGAATATTTGAATCTGTATATGATTAATGTTATGAATTATGTGATCATGATATTTATTTTTTGGAACATGATTTTAAATTACACTTTTGTATTTCAATAAACGAGGAAATTTTTTTCCATCTATTTTTTTCATTATACATGTTTTGTATTGTTAACATAATTTCTATTATATAGTGTATATAATGAAATGGATCAATTAAGTATTTTGAAAGATCCTATATTTCATTTCTTACAACAACAAATTTTAGGAAATAAAAAAATGGATTGTGAGTTTATCATTGATGGTACCCTATTGAAATCATGTACAAAACGAGTTATATATCTATTTTTTTCAATTCAGGGATGGATATACTAAGAGTTAATTAACTATAGAATAATTAATAAATAAATCCCTTTGATACATTTTATCTACCAAATGTTTTTAAGAAGCAATCATTTAATTGATTAGAACACATTTTGTGGAAATCCATGAGAGGATAATACTCCAAAATATAATTTTCATTTGATTTTCAACAGAGGAGAAAAAAGTTTGTCACCCTCATTACCTTTTATAATGTAAATAGATATTAAAACCAATTACATTATTGTATTGGAGGGCCCATGTGTTTTATATATTTTCATTGATACGTCAATAGGTGGTTTGGGATCATAGATGATGTGGTGATTCATAGAATGTTGTTATGTATTCACTTGACATAATAAGATTACATCCATACAAAATTAACCAATATTATTTATGACACATGTTGAACCAATTTTATGTTTCAAGACATGAGTCAATAAGGATTACACATTTTTACAGAATATTTTGAAAGAAGAAGATTTTCCTGAAATATAAAGATTATATTACATGAGAATGTTGCTGAAGGATTGGTTTCAAAAATTATATACATATATTTTTTTATATTATTTATTATTACCATTTATAAAAAATGTGCTCAAATACATTATCCAGAGTTCAATCTTACTGCCATGCTTGTTAGACGGGACCTCTACGCTATGGTAGTTCCATCCCACAATAGCTCACCGAGTGGATGTGTGTAGTAAAATTCACATAGTGAGTGCATGGGTGGAATCCTTTATGGGAAGGATGAACATCAAGTTCATAATGTCTAAAGATCTCCTATGATGGCATGTGTGGGGGAGAGAATTTCATCCTGGACCCTATGGTCTGTGAATGTGTTAAGGGTCCTTATCCTAGTCTCCATCTAATGTCAATGAAGGTATATATTATTATAAATAGAATAGAACAACCATTGAAATGTTCGATGTAGGATAGTGGCAATTTTGAGCACTGTTTACCAATTAAACAAATGTTTTGGATATAACAAAACTATCTAATATAATGCAAGAGAGTGTTCTGATCTCCATAGTATTTCTTATTCTACTTCCAACCTCATCAATGACCATGTTCATAAAATATCATTATGTCAAGTCATTAATGATCACGATGAACTCATGATTATTTTATAATTAATATATTTTGATGAAAATGATTAATTTATATGTATGAAATCATTATCTAGCATGTCCTTTTTTATTCAATGAATAATTCACTATTTTCAAATGGAAAATTGAGATCCACGAGGATAATAATGAATATGTAATTAATGAATAAAAGGGGAATGTTATTGTTAATGTAATCATATGATCTTATCAATAAGAAGATAATATGATTTCAAAGGAGGCGAAAACTCTTTTTTTCAACATCACATATTAATAACACCATTCATTGTAGAAATATTTTATATGTTAAGTTCTTAGGATATTTTTATATCACGATTGAAATGAAATAGAAAATTGTTTCTATACCATGGAATATTATTAGTTATATATTACTCAAGGTTTATAAAATAAAACATATAATCCAAGATATTATGACGACATTTCTATATTACGAGCTCCCATGAAATAGGGAATCATTATAAACTCCATGAAAGGAAGGTAAAATGGTTATCTGAATCTTATTCTTCCATGTGGAAGAGGTGAAAAAATTATAAAATTTGAATTGTTCCATGAAAATTTTACGTGAACCATGATGTACATGTTTTTTAAATTCATGGGATTGTGTGATATCTTTATACAAAAATATCAGTATTTGTGAAAGCTTACTGATTTATCTAAAACCACATATTTTGTGTGTAAATATGAATATAGGAGATAATGAATTATACTTTTGTGTATAATTTGGGGATTCATAAGTAGTTTGTTTCATGGATTAATTTCAAGAATACTGATTGAGATTGAGAATAATGAGTAATTATTTATGTGACTAATATATTTAAAATTTCATTCATGAACGAATGAGTACATAAAAAATAATCCATTATGATACCAAAACAGTATTCAAAAAAATGTGGGGATTACTATATGATAATGACAATAGAAAATAAAATAAAAATTGAATAAATAATACATGATAAAGTTTCAAAAAAATTAATTACTTTGATTTGTTCCGGACTATTTATGTAAAATATAATGAACATGTGTGAAAAATGATCATAAATAAATTTAGTTTTAGACTTCATAAATTAGTATGATGACTTATTCCTCAAGTAATTCTTTTCACAAAGTAAACTTATCGTATATTGGAAATCAGAATCACTGAGAATAATCAATACACATGTTATGTTTTTTTTATATTACATAAAGTGTACATGAAAATGTGTGATCCATAAATCTAAAAATGGAATATGAAGATACAATCTATGTGTGTATCAACCGTATTTAATGTTACAATTCTCACAATAAGAGGTTGGATTAGAGATGTATTTTTTTGGAGTTGAATGTTGCATAAGTCACTCAGAAGGATTCTAGAGTAGAGAATGTATTCAAATTTATATTAGTATTAGGAGACGAATCTTGTGGGACCATATAGTACTCTAGAGTGGTTTTTAGTATAATCTTGTGAGGTTGTATAAATACCATAATATATATATATATATATATTCATAAGTAAAGATATAGTGAGATTCAATATCATCCATTATAATTGATAATATTATTAGAGTGGATAACTCATATGTGTGGGTATATATAGCAACCCAAGAATTTAATACAATGTTATTACATCCTTTAAATTAGCTTTCATTACATTACACAAAAATATGAATATGGATTATTATGTTGTAATGCCTTTCGAAAACTATAAACAAAAACAATTTTTTCATAAGTGAGCTATGTCATGTTCCACAATGTTCACCATAAAAATAACCCTCCTTAGATAGATCATTTATAATACCACTCTTCCTAACATGGGAAAAGAAACATAAGAAAGGGTGAGATCAGATGTTCTATATGGTAAAATAATGTAGATATAAATTATCACATAAGAATAGTAACAGAATAAGTGTATAAGAATATGAAATTAAAATATCAAAACCATATGAATAAACTCGTAAATCATAATCATCAGTAATGGAATCGATCATGGTATTTCATAAGACTTGAATCATAATGTAATCATTGTGTCTAGACCTCGATAGTTTAAAATTGTATAAGAAATATATTTATGGCATAAATATATGCATTGATAACAATATATCATTGTAACACACAAATACATTCATAACAAGCCATACCTGGCCTACCTAGACTTTTACCTTTTTTAGGATTGGGATACACTCATATGCACCCAATGTTAAGGATTGGGATAACCTATAATTTACGATCTGTTATCAAAAAAAATCATGAACTATTTAAATTTATATGTATATAGGACCAACCAATTATGTAATAAAAATAATACAAACATCTTCAACAAGATAATAAAATGTTCATAATATCAGAACCCAAGAAAATAAATGGTTTTCATAAAACATGTCATCATAGAATTACAGACTTCATGAACATATATTCATCATAAACATAAACCATCCATAAAATGAATAAATCTGGTATCATTGGTTCATATAACTATATTTGATTCATTAAAATCAAAGGATAAAAAATTATATGTGAAATAAATTCTAAAGGAAAATAACATGGAAATTTTAATGAGGACAATTTCATTTCATGGGAATTAACATTTTAAAATTAAAAATAAATACAATATTTTTGAAATCTTAATCATTGAAAATGTCCTTGAAAACATATAATGTATTCTTTAAAAAACATTTAAAACATTTAATGTAAAATATATCGTTTTTAATCAGAAAATATGAAAACAAAAACGTTTTCAAAATACTTTTATTTAATAATAACCATTGAATTTTATAATTTATTATTTATAATATAACATGGTCTTGACATTGGAAATTTTTTTACATATGAAACCAAATATTCCTTTAAAATTTTCAGTAAAAGAAAAATGCACCTCATTTTGAAAACAACATAATGATTCCTTTTAAATGTTTTTAAAACATAAAACAAGGGTAATAATGATATATAAAAATCCAAGATGTATATTGAATAATTTTTGGAATAATTTTTTAGAAAATAATGTCATGAAAAGAACCAGGGTTCTCAATCGAAGAGAGATGTAATGTTGGATTCCTCAACAAATTGTTTTGATATTATGAGTACATAGGGAGAGGAAAATAAAGGGAAAAAATTTATTATAATGAAATAAATACAAGGGAATAATATTCAAGTGTTTATTGATATATGGATTATAATATTTCATCATATACAGAATTATCATACACTGTATTTGTGAACAATTAGATTGTAATTTCAGACATTTACTACATTGGTTACTTTTGATTCATAAAAGCCATAAAATAATATTATAAAAATAGACCATATATATCACAAATAAAAGTATTGTTGTGGTATAAAATGTGATTGGGTCTATATATATATATATATAATATAATAGTATTGGTTAATTACATAATGTATGTCCCAAGGAATAAAAAATTGGAAAAACTACCTTATCTATTTAGTAATATGTTGATTTGTAAGCATCAATAAATAATAACATACAATAAAAATGTAAATATTTAGAAAAATTATATTCATGATATAATATTTGAAATGGGTACTATATTCATACCAAAAAATAAATAAGTGGTGGATATGACAAAAGCCATTGAGAAATAAAATAGAGATTAGAAATCATTTATTTTTTGAATTCCTTATTATATGTTCAAATATAATGTACGATAAGTTTATATTTATTATACATATATTAATGAACTATATATTTCTATATAATAAAATATATTACTCAATTATTATATTTTATTTTCCTTTTTTGAACAATTCCTTATTAAAATTACATTTCAGGTAATATATACTTTGTTTTCAATGTATGTTTTGATTTTTTTTTGATCTTTTTTCATTATCCATGGTTAAACAGACCCATAATTTTAACAATGATATAAATATCATATATAATCAATAAAAATATATTTATAGTAATCTATGAAATTTATAGATAAAAAATGAAACACATTGTTTAGGAGACGGTATGTTATACATACATAAGAACATTGTTTCTATTTTCTTATTGACATAATAAATCAAATATAAATAGAAATTCACCTTAATATTTTCATTATGATTTCATATTTATCACATATGATTATTAAAATTATCCATGTTATAATTCATACATGTGTTAGTAAAAAATAAATTGTATCACTTCGTGAGGCGGTAGTTCACTGTAAAGTTGTGTGATGTTATGTATTTCCAGAAAATTAAAAATTAATAAGGAATATTTGACATATTAATTAAAAACTAATTTTTTTATAATATAATATATATTCATTAAATATTTTTTATTATTGTTTAATTAAAACTGATGTGAAAAAAAACATCACAAATATTCATGAGGTGGTAGACCATCGTACAACCGAGGTACATAATTGTTTCCCAATGGGTTAGAAGGTAAGATGTTGGGATTGTTATTATAATTATTAAACTATGATAATATAGTCTACATATAAATTTTTAATAAAAACTAAATAAATCATTATATATAGTTTTGAGAGATTACTATATGAAATGGATAACATTGGTTCGTGAGGCGATAGTTAATCGTACACATAATCGACGACTTTATTTCCCATTTGAGTGAAGCATAAATGGAAATAATTAATTCCTTTAAATTAATAAAATATAAGTATATGGGATATATTGGTGTTATTATATAATAAAATTTGAATAATATTAATTGATGTGGAATCATAAAAAAATGGTGCATATTTATAAATTTTACCACTTCTTCAGAGATACTCTTTGTGATGAATCCTAAAGCCTTTATATGAGGGATTTATAACCAAAATAAGGCTTATAAGATGATATTAGGAAAATAGAGAAATGATATATTTATTTTTTGGTATAATAAAATTGTTTTTTAAGTGTAATGAGATGATCAGGGGTGGTGACCTTTTATAAATGATGGAGAGGACACAGATAGAATTTTTTAAATGAATAAATTGTACAAAACAATTTTTACTTTCAAAAAGGCCCCAAAATGATTCATTATCAAACAATATATGTGAAAATGATGAAATATTTCCATCAAATGGGTTTTGGAAATGTTTCTAGTTCATTTTAGTCATTACCTTTTTAGATTTCCTAAAACATAGCACCACGTATAGTTTTCATTACATGAAACAGTGAGTTTTAACGAAACACGATATACTATTATAATATTATTATTTAATAAGATAGTAATCTACATGTCAATGGAACAAGAAATTATGAATATGATTACCAAAATTTTGTAAATATATTGTTTACACGTAACAAATATTTCCTAACATTGAGTGTATAGGTTATAACAATAATTACTATAAAACATTAAGGAAAACATATTTTAATTATCATATAATAAATAAAATAACATATTATTCTATATATAGAATGAAACCAAACATTTTTTATACACCATAGATGAAAACATATACTTTTTTTATCAGATTATTAATCAGTTATGTGGCCATAAATGCATTCTATGTTACCTTGTCCATATCATTCATCTCATCATATATACTAAATACTAAATTCCCAAAATCAGTATAATATTAAGAATCATGTTTACTTAATCATGATTTATCCATAAAATATCACTTTTCCTTTATGTTAATTTTCTTTTTCATCGATAACATTCAATATACTTTTGAAAATCATTACTTAAAAATTAATACATCATAATTCGTGTATATATTTCGTGATTCACATAATTCATTAATTCAATTACATAAACACTTCAATCATTCCATATTATTATTAAACAACTTGTTGTAAACCTTTATCTTGTTTCATAATACCTTCTTCATTTATTATGTTGTATTTAGTCTCCTCATCATCAATGGAAAACCATTACTCATATAATCTTTTTGATTATCCTCTTCAGATTTACCAATAGGAATTTGATTTTTATAATTCAAATACATTTTAGATTTAAAACATTCATCCATGGATAATAAATTTGAAGGATTATATTAAAATCTATTTATTTAATTGAAAATTAAAATTTCCTTATAAATTAGTTACTTTGTTCCCTTATTCTTCACCCAAAAAACATTTAATCATTCCATAGAGGTCATCAATTTAGTGATTCTTCCCAAATACATGATATATTGAAAACTAAATCATATTTTCATTTATGTTATCCCCCACTCAATCCCTATGTGATGTTTACCATTCTATTTCTTGGTGAGTTTACGAGATGTCTCATGTGTATACAATTATTTATATATAATGATAATTTTTTAGTAATAATCAAAGTATCCTTCACTCATGTAATATTCATGTTTAGTTTATCATCAACACATAATATATCACATTTAACATTAACTAATTTCCTCTAATTCCTAACTTTAATAATAAAAAACCCATAGTGAAAGAGACATTAATCATTTATAGAAATCACATAATCATGGGAAATTATTTATGGAATTCTTAGATAATTAAACTAAATTTTCATTGTAAAAAACCTTCTATTTAATCTAGGTTATTCATAGTTATAATGAATTCAATATCTATTATTATAGTTTACTAAGTGTTTGTGAAGTTTCAAAGAATATTTCAAGAGTGTGACATTCTATTTGAACATTAAGGCCCGTTGTCATGTACCAAGTAACACTTGAGTTATACCTGATGCATATTGTTCATATTTATAACACCTAATACATCTATTCCAGAACCAGGTTCATTTATATTATCCAGATAATGGTGTAATTACTTATAAACCACAAACTCTATCCTTATCAAATATTCATTGATAATTTCCTATACATAGAATTATACTTATACATATAAATTGACATATAACTAGATATATACATAGATATAGCCATATCTAGCTCAATAATTATTTCTCATCATTGTTTCTAATGTTCAATATAAAAAATCCTTCAATAACCTATATAGAAAACTATGATTCTAATATACTCATATTACATCATTATGTATTAATATTAATTAAATTTCATAAACACATGCCTAAGATTTTTAATGGTAGAGTTCATTTGGAATCCTGTAAATATATAAAACTGCTTTATTTGTGAGCAACATCATCTGCTACTAAGTTCCCCAGAACATTCTCCCATATAAGACATATCAAGGTTAAATTAAATTTATCAAATTGTCATATGAGAGGCTCACTAAAGTAAATAAGGGAGATATCAATGGAAACATATAAATACTATGATCATAAAGTTATGAGAATCAGATCCTAATATTTTAAGACATAAAAACTATATATCATATTTCATAAATTTGATACATGGAATAAATTATGTTAGTTTGTAAGTAATTAATCATAATGGAATCAAAGCCCAAAATTTATTATAGTATATTATTAGAATAAAAAATTGATTTCTATAATACATTGAAAAATTATAAAATATCTCTAGGATACCCAACAATAAATACATAACATTTTATGATTGCTCTATCCATATATTTACCTACATTGGGATTGGGTTAACCTCTTTTGCACCAACTATTTTGGATTCAGATAGTCTCTCATGTAGATTATGAGTTTATAAAATATTAATCATTAAACAATTCATTGGATAGAGAATAAGACCCAACTATAACATAATGAGAATCATATATCTGTATACCATAAGATAATTAAATATTCTTCATATCAAAATCCAAACAAAAATGAGTCTTAAAAAACATTTCATAATAACATAAGCCCTAAAAAAGGAAAGTGTTTTATATTCATCTTTTAATTATAAAAAACCATCCAAGTCATAAATAACAATTGAATCATTGCATAATATCTATAATAAATATTATGTAACATCAAAGGATTTCATCTTATAGGGATTATGAATTTTAATGAAAACCCACAAGGAATATTTATTTCAAAAAAAATCTTGTTTGAAAATCACCTTTTAATACATGAAATTCACAAATTAATATGAAATTAAATTTTATTTGACTTTTCAATGAAAATATATAAATACAGATTAAATATCCTTTAGTACATTTATTTAAGAAAATATCTTTTCCACATTTATAAAAATGGAATTAAAACATAAATAATATTCAAAATACATTTATTTTTATGTAAACACTAAAAATTATAATAGGTACTATAAAACATTGAGTTTCAGGATTATGTCAAATGTGATTCATGTTAAAGAAAACATTTCTTTATCAATTTTTGGAAAAAAAGAACTTGTTTAAAGAAATTAACATTCCATTTGAAACAGTTTTTAGAAATTAATGCTAGTGTTATAATTACCATTAACAATAATAGAGGAATATAAAAACATTTTTTATTTTATTTTAATTTTTTTTGTTTTGGATGAAGAAAATGGTTTTCAAAGTGGAGAGAGAAAAAATTCATTTTTATTTTGATAATAATAACTACGAAAGATGGGTAAATAAAATGAGGAAGAAGGATGGAAAACAATTATTCTCATGAAATTAATCATGGAGAAAAAACATATGAATTATTTGACAGATGGATCATAATTTTTTATTATCTAAATTATAATCACAAACAATTATTTTGAAAAACTATATCACAAAAAAAAACATCACACATGTTGAAATTTAAATAATATTTCCCATTAATGGATAACATAAAAAGTATAATTAAATGTCATGACTAAAGGTATGTTTAGGATATAATATATACAAGGATATATATATATTGAACCATAAATGAATATTTTTTGGTAACATTATATAAGTACCAAAAAAGGAGACAAAAATCCCTTAACGCTTGGGTAATTTCATGAGATATAATACCCCTTAATAAATAATATCAAGTGAATCCTTAAATATCATTTATGTAATTATATTAAAGATATAATATGTCAAAGGGGTAGAATATACACCACATAAAAATAAATGGGTGGTGAATAAAACAAAATTATATAGAAATGATAGAGTTACTAGAAATACAAAACTGTAAATCTCAACATCCGTTATATATGTTTTAATATTTCTTATAATGAATGGAGGATTATTATAAATCAATGCTAGAATTATATTCATATATATCATACCACAGAAGATGTTATCATACCCTACACATAATAAAAATTAATATAGTATATGTAAAATATTAATTAATGTACTTTAATTACATAAAATTTGACATATATATTCATTCAATCTATCCTAAAAACTATCTATGTAAAATGAAAATAGACTGTTACATCACATCAGTTCATGGGGTTGTAGTCTACTATACACACGAGCGCTGTTATTTTCTCCAATGAGTGTAATGATAATAAGGGTAAAGTGACATTGTAATTATATTTATAATAAATATATATATATATATATTATTAAAATTAAATCCATTATCATATCCATCCATGATAGGTATTTATTCAAATCATACATCATCAGTTCATGAGGTGGTAGTCTGTTATACAAGCAATTGACAATTCCAATTCTCATTTCATGTTAGTATAGATGGGTATGGTTTATTAAATTAACATATTAATATATAACAATATATTAGATAATGGTGTTATTATATCATAATATTTTAATGATGTTAATGACTGTAGGAAAAGAAATAAAACAAAAATACATGTTTATGAATTACAACTCTTTGTAGAGCCTATTTAGGATGACATTTCAGTCCTAAATAAGAGGCCATTATAAAACAAAATAAATACTTTGGGACGATGGAAATAATTAAAAAATGGATTTTTTTAGTTACTGGACAAACCAATTTTTTTTTATGTTTTATGAAGAGAAGAGAGGAGAGGCTATTTATATGTGTGTGATAGGACACACATGAATTGTTTTTTAAAACTACATACACAAATTTTCAACAATGGAAAAGGTTAAAAAATTTGACATTAACAAAATTAATTGTTTATTAAGTCTACATATTTCCTAAATATGAATTCTGTAAGAGTTTATAGTTAATTTTAACCCTTTAAATTGTAGTTTAAACCATTGGTAAACCTATTTTAACCATCACTATGAAAAATAATTTTTTTAGTTTTTAATATTCATCATAGTTAAAAAATAATTTGAACTTACAATATCGTATAATGTTTTATTAATTTAAACATGGTGTCAATTTTTCATAATAATTTTTTAAGTGGATGAATTTAATATATAATTAATCCTACATATGAAATGAAAAATCTGTTTTCCAAAGACACAATTTTGAAAAGTTTTAAAAAATGTTTTCAAAAATTAAATATAAAATTTATAAAAACTAAGTTATTTTTATTAATAGATACATAATTTAACTAATTTAAATTTGTAACCATATTAATAGAAAAATTAATGTTTTAAATTAGTTGAATGAAAATGCAGTTTTCAATAAAAATCATTATTCTTTACATTTCACACAAAAATTTAACTTTTCAAAAAATTATAAAAAAATAACTCAATGATAATTTTAACCATATTATATGAAAAATAAAATTCAATTTTTCGAAATATTTTTCTTTAAAATTGAATTTTTAATTTTAAAATAACTTTAAAATTTTTGGTAATATAGTTATTTATAGAAAAAGTCTTTTTTTGGGAATAAAATTTAATTTATTATTATATAATATATTGAAAACAGATAGAATAAATGTGAAACTTTTTAATGAATATATTATATATAAAGATAAGTAAGAAATCTAGGAAAACTTATTAATTTAATTTTTTGAGAAAAAACATTATTGTGTGACTACAATGTTTTTCAGGATAATATTGCTTTTATATTCAAATGGGTGCTAATATTAATTTATAAATAAATGGTCACTAATGAATTAATTCTATATAAATTTATAAATTATATATTTTCTTATTTTTGATAATCCTATTCATACCATCCATTCCAACATCTAGGTGATAACTATCATATTGAATATTAATAGTTTAATAGTATATTAGATTTTGTAAAAACATAGTGTTTTATGAAATAAAATCCAATCATGGTTTTCTATGATAAAAACAATCCAAACACGAAGTTTCATGTAAGGAAAGTTAATCTCTATGTTTCTTATAAATAATGTTAAAATATATTAGTCATGAAATGTAAGATATTGATGAAATTTACATTATTCAAAAAAATATTTAACGAAAAATCATTATTTTATAGTATTACCAACATGTAACGTGTAGCTATCCGTACCATATATTATAATTACTATATATTTATATCAATATTTTAATTTATAAAATATATTTGACCTTGATCTATAACAAATAGTGTATCATGTTCTTTAAAATAGGTTCAATTCTCTAAAATTTAATTAAAAAATTGTTGTAAAAATTATTCATGCCCCCCCTAATGGAACCAAATGTGATATCGAGACCTATATGACATCATAAAAGGACAAATATTTTTCATTGTTTATTTTTCCCTTACTAGAAACATCATAGTAATAAAAATATATAATAATAACCATGTTGTTTTGCTACCATCTATTTCAACCACATTCCAAATACACTATATGATGTTGTGAATTTGGGAGTTCAATTCATCTTTCATTCAAATCAATCTTATTCTCATTTTAGAAAAAAAAACTCAAAAAATTAAATTTATTATCTCATATATGATATTTGGATACATAAATTAAAATACGGACATAGTGTTTTTATTGTTTCACCATAAAATTTTGTCTATAGAGTATAAGCCGAAGGTGTGTCAACATACCAGGGTTTAACACTATGAATTAATATATAATAGCAATTTATATAGGTTGAAATATTGATCATAAGGGAATTCCATGATCTTGTATATTTTCAAACATATTTTTGTGATGTAATGTAGATTATGTTTAATAATAGTCAATTATAATAATCATTTCCAAAAAATAACACTCCTCCACTAGGGGTTTCATTATTTATTTTATATTCAATCATTAATCTCTTGATCATAAATAAAATTTCATTATTACTATTATATTTATCTGATTATATATTTCTGTAAATATACATACTAAATTTTACTTTAAATTCTAGAAGTGAAATTTGACTAATATTTATCATATATTGTCTCATTCAAATATTTATAAAAAACTATGAGAATATAATTTATTATTTTGTATAACCATGCTTTTTTCCATTACCTGTTCATAAATAATTATCCTCAAACTATTCCATGTAATCAATTCCACATTTAATCATAAATATTTAAACAAAAAATATTATTTCTTTTAATTTTTTTATATTTCATACAATGATAGTGTAATCAACCAAATGGTAAAGTAGATATAACCTCGTCTATTTAGTAAATTTCCATATATTAACACTTATCTAGGTGAAACACCCTTAAACCCCATTTACACTATAGTCACCTGAAAATATCTAATTCTTCATAAAAAACCATTTCAATATATGCCTTATTTCATGACACAATTATTCCCTACAATGTTATTTTAATTATTCTTAGCTGAGACTTCTAAATAAAATAAAATAAAATAGTGATATTCTCTATTTTTAATAGGAATTATTTTAATAAAATGTATGATGTTTCATTGAATGTTACTTATGATATAAATATTTCACATCTACAATTGTTTCTTATATAGAGTTTATATCATCATCTTCCTATTTCATAGTCATTATTTCAATAATGATCTATTTGTTTAATAGACTTAAGGATATGGTTGTTCTCCTAATAGTTTCGGAAAAACTGCACAATATAATGTTAAATGATAAATCATTAAATATTTTATTTTTTCCAAATTATTCTTAGATATTATTAAAAATTCCTTTTCAATACCTAGGGTGTGATTCATTATTTTTTCTCACCTCTTTAACAATTATATATTTACAATAAGGATTACATGGAAAATGTTCAAGGTATTTTTTAGTTTTTATTAGATTTCCAAAAAATTTCTTTTCATGTTAGAAAGGATATCATAACATGTTTCATTACATTGAAATTTCACAAGTTGACCAAATTAATTACATCATTACATATCCCACTGTATGGGAATCATATTATTATATAATAAAATTAATTATAAATTTATCATAGCTTTAATATTCATGTTTTTTCATCCTCTACCGCATTATATCCAGTGACACAATATTGTGGTGGTGATTTTTTTCCCAAAATAGATCCATATCATCATAATAATTTCTTTACTACAAAAAATTAATCAATTATAATGAAATAAAACAAAATAAATCATTCCAAACTTTTCAAAAACATTCTCTCCCAATAGATTATTTTATTAATTATCCTTTATATTTTATCCTATGAGTTTATCCATAGACCCCCGATATTTAGAACTTCATATACAATCATTGACCTTATTTGACAGTAATATTAAAAAAATGAATTATCGGGATTAAAATATTATAAATCATTTAAATATGAATGGCCTAGAAACTAAAAAAATAGAAATTAACAAATTTTCATAGCCTACATGATTCAATACACAATATTAGATAAATGAAAAAAATGTCAAATCCAATAATGATGTTTATATTTCTTTCTTAAACATATTTATCTCTACTGTAGACTCCTAGTGAATTTTTTCACCACATAAATTCCCCACCCAACACTATATTGTTTCTTGAAAAATCATATAATATCCATAATAATTATTATATCTAATTAGAATATTTAAAATTTTCACAGTTCTATAATTTGTGGTATGTGGTACAACACAAACGTTCAACTGATGTTTTTCTATGGTTAGTGTAGAAAATAGATTTTTGAATATGTCTTAAACATAATTATTTGAACTATTAAGTTCCTAATTAAAATTTTAATATTTTACCATCCTATAATTAAATTTTATCATATCACTTTATTCCTTATTTACAAATACTGTAACAAATTATTTGAAAGATCTATTTCACTTAAATTGACATAATGGATGACTATGGATATAGTCAAATCCTTAAAAAAATATCAAGTACATATTGTTTCAAATATACTAGTTATGTTCATGATTTTATTAACAAATATTATTTAAATATAGTTGTAGTATATGAAAATTCTCTCTATTTTAATGTGGATCCATTAAATTCAATTTATTCAATAAATATGGATCTTACAATAATGCTTAATTTACCCACAATATCTCTATCCCAACCCAGATATTAATAAGAGTGGTAATCTCTAACAGTACCTACATAATAATGAAAATTATAACAAAGTGTGTGGTGAATATATATCATAGTCTTCATCATCATCATTCAGTATTGTTCAAGTTGGTTGAATCAACACCATGTATCGATTATTTTAGAAATGAAAATATATGGTCCTATTTTTTCAAGATACCATAGGATTCTTATCATTCACTTATTATTATTTATATCATACACTCTCCATACATAGGTTTTCCATGTTTTATTTGCACTGTATTTTTTTCAAAATATTATTACTATCATGAATATAATTTTTTAGCAGTTTCATCATAGTAATTTAAAGGAAATAAATTAAAACCAACATTTTGATTAACATATAACTTAATCAAAAAACAGGGGTATTGAAATCTCAAATCAAAGATGATCAACCATAAAACCCCTCTACTAAATTATACAGACATACCCAAAATAAAATTTCTTGAACATATAAAAATTAAATAAACTACACATTTGTTAGTTTATGTGACATAAATGTTTTTATAGAATCCAATTATTTATAATTCCAACATATTGACTAAAATTTATTACTAAGCATAATAGGTATGTGGTTCTTGTTTCAAGCCATAAAGGTCCATTTTGGATCCTAATAGCTCTATATCATCATCATCATCAATCATGATTCAATTTTTTTGTTCGATGAAAGTTTTTACATTTTAAATCTAAATTAAAAATATTATCCTAAATTTCACCCAAAATGTTTACTATTTTCCCTAGATATCCACTACAAAGAAGTGTCTTTTCATGTAAATAATTACCCCCAATATGATTATTTCATCTTTATCAATTCATACCACTTGTTCATAACCCTTACACATCAACATTACATTATTTTGATTCACTATTCTTTTCCAATCATGATGATTTATGAACACAAGAGTTAATCAATGGAAATTGTAATATATATACTTAGTTATGAATTCCTAGGTCAAATTTTTTCTTATATGATCGAACTCAGCATTCATGGACCTACAAAATGGTTTTCGTTAATTGATTAATGAAATATATATAGATCCACTTGAGAATATAAATTATTTTTCATTATTTATCTCATACATTAGATAAATTTTTGAAACAATCAATCAATGATTATTTAAATCATATACCTTATCTAATTTACTTATTCTTGAATAAAATTCATGACTCCCATTATTATATTCATCAACCACAAATACAATAGTGGAAACATTTTTATCACTCATGGGAAAACGTATCCTAGTAGAGTGGTTGTATTATTCTTTTTTTAATCACAACCTTCACATAGATTATGAAATTTACTGAATATTTTTAGTTTAACCTTTATAAATATTAATATCACTACTCACTAAGACATTTTTTTGTCCTATTAAAGAATATATTAAGATATACTCTTCAATGTGTAGGCTAAAATTATCCATTATTTCACAACATATTTATATTTTCCATTATATAGATCATTAATCCTGATGTTCCACATTCTCTCCAAAAATATAAATTAATTCCACATCTCTTCTATTCCATTCCATATCTAATGGAGGATATTTTTTCTCCCCAAAAATTTGAATATCCATAATATGTGATTATACAGTTACATTTATGGATTTATTCGAATAATTTCAAGAGATTAAACTATCATTTATTAATGATTTTGATATTTTTTTCACCATTTAATTTTTCTTTCCACAATATTATCATTATGGTGTTTCCAATAAAGATACTTTATAATTTACATTGTTAAACTGGAAAAAGTTTTATAACTCTTCAGAGTTGTAAATTGTAATATTTTTAGAACAGAGAACATTGTTCATTATCGATATTCAAGTCATAGATATTCGGTAGAATCCTTTGATTCATTCAATAATAACAATTATTTAATATATAAACACTATATAAAAAATCATACTAAAATAATTACTAAATATATTGAATTATTTCTCACAATATTTTTCAATAACATTCATCGGTCCATATGTGCCGATGTGATACATATAATTTTTTTAAAATAATTTCATATAAATAAATAATAGGATTAGTGTTTCAACCCTCAAATTCAATAAATAAATCATATTTCAATAGGAAAATCATAAAAAATATATAATTTGATAAAATAGAAACAACTCAAAATAAATAGGTTAATGTAGGAATGAAAAGTCAATGATAATTCCAAAAAATCATGTCAGATTCATGGGGCACCCAACATTGGTGTATGTTATGTCGATTCCTCTTCATCAACAATGATGTCTTCTACATCATAAAATCTAAATTATCCTCAACTCACCACATTATTACACTATTATAGGAGCCTAAAAAATTGAAATATAATTCACCAATAATAGTGTCAAAAACTGACAACTACTGTTAAAAAATATTATGCCACTACAAAACATCAACTAAAAAACCATATTCATAGATTTACTAGAAAAACAATCACTACCAAGGAACCTGATCACGAAAATCCAATGCCATTCACACCTCTTATATACCATTGGCTTCTCAAACAAAACATCCAAAATCTTCCATGGAGAACATTACATTAGAAATACTGGGAGGGGAGTGTTAAACCGACACATTTAGCAAAATTTGAGTGGGTAAATGCATTGGATGAGGTTTATTCATTCCATATAATGATATTTAATCCACTAGGACCCATGGAACCAACATACTATATATAATGTTATATAAAATGTAATCTCCCTTCATTATTAACTCCTATTGGATTTCTACACTCAAATAGCTATCTACCTCTATCAAATAGGTAATTGTATAACCATGAAAATCATAATTGGGTATTTTATTAATGGAAATGTTTAATAATTTATTACCCTCTATAAATATATATCTCTAGAGTACCTTTTGCGATGTTGATGAAACTGTATGTACTATATGTTGATACAAATGTTTCTCTTATATCATCTCATATATTGATTCATTCATCCTTGTAGTCCTTATCATCACATTTAGACCCACTCTTACACATATTCATAGGATAATACTCATATTTTATTAACTCAATGGTCCCTATACCTATAGATACTCTTTTGATTGACTCCCCATCCGAGATATTTATAATTATATCATTTTATTATCATCATATATAATGATTTCATCCTTGGAATGTTTTCTAAAATATATAAATTATTCTATAAGTTATTCAACTATTTCCAATCTCTATTCTAGGTAATTACTATGATATCCAATCCTTTCTAGTTTTTATTTCACCTTCACATTGTAGGAAACAACTTCTTCGAAAGTATATTTAGATTCATATAGTTATTAAACAAGTATCCCAAAGTAATTTTACTTCCAATTTGATTATCATATACACTCAATTTATTAATTTCAGTAAAAAATGTTTTGTTTTTCTTATGATGGATATAATGTTATATTAGAAATCATTTTAGTTTTATATTTATATAATCCAATCTATCAGGAAGATGTTCTACCTCAAATTTTGATTTGTTTCATTTGATTGTTTCTCTCACAACCTCTTCCCAATATGAAAAGATATCTACAAAATATTCTCCAATAAATTAATATGAATATATTCATCTACTTTTGACATAAGTGTTTTCTTAAGAACCCCTTTGAAGTTGGATTTAATGATTTACTATTTCACCTATGAAGAAAAATTTATTAATTATGGGTATAACATCATCTTCACCTCAATTTTTATTCTTATTTTGACATATTACTTTGGAAATCCAAACCATTCCTCAACTGAAACAATCCAATGGTATATTTCCATTATATATCCCTTTTACCCCCATGGAAATTCCTTCTAATTGTGATATAAATTCATTATCAGATTCTTCAATATTTCTTCTATATTTATGTATCTATAGTTAATCTGTGTATTTGGATTAATTCTCTATTGATGATTGCATAGATGAGTTTTTTAATTTTATATAAATTTGATAACACTCTATAATACTATGATGATCCAAAATATTGATGTCTATGAGATCCTAGTCATGAAATATATACATTATGTATGTTTAAAAATGATAAATTATTGTATGAATATTATTAATAATATGAAAACTATTTATTTATCAATAAATCCCATGAATGTATCCCACAGATTCAGTAACATTGTTCAAAAAACTATATCTAATTTCTATCAAATTAAACATTAAATAATGAATATTTTAATACATCGCTATTATTATTTCATTTTTATAGTGATATCACATTAAATAAATACTGGTCATTTTTACTAAAGAGAATTTACTGATGTGAATCCCATCACTTTCATTTAAAATTATTTTGAAAAGGCTCTATATAAGATAATTTTCCCCATTTTAAACACATCAGGAAGATTAATATCATCATCATTCTTTAGAATTCCATAAGCATCACTGTCGTGAATCCCATATATTGTACCAAATATGACAACTATTATAAAATGTTGTAAGTGATGTCTCATGTGACTAATCCATATTTGAAAGGAGAAAAAATAAAAAAAATTAAACCCATTTTACATTAATAATGTTTCCCACTATAGATATATTCTATAAACACATTCTTATTGTGATCACCTTATAGTACTGATGTGATTTTTAACAAATGAGGTCCTAATACACCCGAAACGCTAGGATAATTAAGGTATTCAATTTTACTTAATTTCTATCAGATCTTTTTCACATGTTTGTAAGAGAATACTAAACCAATCACTCAATAAGTACACATATGATCTCTAGATTCATAAATTTAAAAAAATATAATGAGTATTTTACATAATTCACCATAATGGCCAAGTACAAGGAAAATAAATATATTACATTACAGGAAAGAAGTTTTTAACAATATAAACTATATATCAAATTATTGTTACCAAAAAATTTTATATGTTTTTGGAGTTTAGTTTTTATGGAATGTTTCTTGATAAATGTTATATTCCAATAATTGATATTTACATAAATCATGATACTTTTCTAACATAATTTATATGGTGAAAAAGTTATATCAGAAAAATGAAGGACCCGAGAACAGCCTTAGAAGGGATGGGTGAATTAGGGTGTCACTTTTTTTTAATATTACAGATCTTGTTCTCATATTTGTATGAACCAATTTAACCTGTTTTTTAAGAATGACCAGTAAAGAAACAATCACATTAAAAGTGATATGACAAAGATTTCACATGGTTCACCCTTAAGGTCTGGTCAAAGGAGAATAAGAACACTGGGACAGTCATACCACAATCCACCAATCATCAGTAGTTATGGAGTATACGATTTTAGACATAGTCAATGTGTGAAAGGAACACTACCTATACAATATTTTATGGATAGATCATTGTGTCACTCTGGGAACTTCCTGTAACTCCCACTGGCTCACTACATTGGGAGAAATCCAAACATATTTGATATAAATTGAGGTCACATCATTTTTATGAAATTATGAATCTCCAACAGCATGTAGATGCTTTCTTTATGTCTTGTTTTTACTAATATATGTAATACACCTTTCCAGGTACCACTAGTTCAAGATGTATTCCTTTGAAAAATGGCATTCTTCATCCACAAATTGTGCTTCACCATTTAGTTCATCTTCTTCATGGACCACCTCTCCTCTAAATACCACAATTTTTTCTATGTACTATACTCCTCTTGAGACCATCCCTTATTCGAGGACAATTTATTCTCTATTAACTACAATCGATTTCACTGAAAAAATAATCCAACACATATCATTTATCTTTGGAAGGGTAAAAAGTTCCACAATACCACTTCCACAAACTATATTCCTGGACAACATTTCCATTGGAGTAATATTCATCACAAAATTCTTGTCATTCACGAATTGTAATCATATAGAAAACTCATTACTTTACCAAATTCCTTTAGGAATTATAAAAAAATATTATTCTTTATAATGATTGGATAAGTTTTTCGTATATAAGAAAAATAGATCCAAAATACCCCTAATCTATATTACATAAACAATCGATGTATTACAATTTTTACCGTGAACTAATTCTCCCACAAACGATTTATCCCTCTATTGTCCATGTAGTGCCTCTCTTAAGTTATGGCAGCTGATCTCTTCAACTAATTAATCCCTTAACATATCCTCAAATCACAACCTAATTTCATTTCAATGACTTCTGTCAATGGTGTCACGTTATTTATTATAGTGATGAGCTCATAGTAATTTATATTACAAAAATATATGAAGAAGATGAATTAATATAATTCCAAAAAAATTTAATATATTTATCTTTAATAATTAATTAACAGTTATATTACGTAAATTGAAATGAATTTTTGTTTTTTATTTATGTATAATTTAATTTTAAAGTAGATATTTTTTTCTGTGTAATTTAGTAAAAATTGGCCATCAAATCCAATTATGGGTAAAATGCATCAACAATATTGTTGGAGTAGAGATAAAACCAGAGGGGATGATAGGTCACTATACTTGCATGGAGGTGGCAGATATAGAGCTCCAACATATCTAAACAAGTGTGTGACTGGGTAAGTATAATTCTAGAAGGATTCAAATGGTTTCACGTTGGGGTGAGGTGGTCAGCTTGCCCCAGGCGGTCGGCCCAGTGTGATGAGAACATTAAAAGGTGTTGTAGATCAAGGTTATTCATACTAAAAATATATTATTTAGTGTTGAAAAAATGATAACATATTTAATGTTGGATGTGCGATGAATGTGGATACTATTCATTTTGTTAAAAAAATCATAAAAGACATGCCATGGGGTCAACATGATCCATGATGCTTAATCAGTTTCAACTGTCATCTTAAGTATCAGTTCTCTATAGAAATTTGTAGTATTCCAAATTTGTTGTCAAATCATCAATTATTTTTTCCATTGTCTCCATGGTTGTATTACATCCGAGTCGATGAGATGATGATATTGTGAAAATCCATGAATTCAATCTTCATCATGAATGTATTTGGATACTCAAAGAATATTATTTGGTTGAATGGAAATTATATTTAAAAAGAACCATTGGAAACATACACTTTAATTGTATTTAAATAAGGTGAAAATGATAATTGGATTCAGGTGATCACTTCACCATACATAGGAAATAGAACAACTTCTAGAAAAAGGTGAAATTATTCATGGTTCATATTATAATTACACTAAACCCATCATTGATATTAAATTTTACATTATATAGAGAAATAGGAATGATTTTTACAAAATCCTATAAATAGAATAATTGGCGTGGTTGTGTGCAATTGTATTATGATTCTTATAAACACAATTATTCTAATAAAAGAGAGGCTACTACAAATATATAATAATAAGGGAACTCATTTTGAATAATAAGATGGAGCATTGTGATGCCATCATTTCAATTGGATAATTTCTCTGAAGCCTTCTTCCTAAGTTAAGAAGAACCTTTAAAAATACACCTTGTCTTGGAGACTAAAGTGATCATTCATTAGAATAAATTTTTACATGAGTCGAATCCTATGAGTCATGAAACATTTTTTCCATGAAAATATGAGACATTGTGTTGTTATGATTTGTGAATGTAGAAATCACAATATTTTGCGAAATAAGAAATACATTAATCATTTAATGTTTGCAATGTAGAAAATTTATATAATATCAATTTCCAATTTTAGTTTTCATGTTATGTAAGTGGAGTATATAATTTTTGTGCATAAATGAATACCATAATTCAAATTCATTATAGAAACACAAAATATAATGTAAAAATAAAATAAAATAATAATCATAAAAATTCATTTCTTTTTATAATTATAATAAATAGTATGAAGCCTATTTATGATGCTGGAGAATAAAGATAATAAAAAGAAATACTTTCTTTAAGAGAATGTGTGAATCAATACAAGAATCGTTGTAAAAATATTTGAATTATTTCGGTTAAGTTTCAAAAAGTTATTGAAAAAATAAAATGTAACATCATTTACTCAGGTGAGGACCACATGAGTTATCAATTGAACAAACTGATAAAAAAGTGTAAGGATATACCATTTATTTTGTAACCACATAAAAATTATTTTTTTTCTAGTGGTTTTTGTGATATTGGATAATTTCCAAACCATTCCCATGAAAATCAACTCTTATTAAGAATTACACCTTATAAATAATAATTATGAATTTTTTTCGTGTTTTTTTATATTTATCAAATTCATATTTATTTAAGAGGATGTGAAGGTTGTTTCATAATTATTGACATATAAAATGAAAATATTAAATATTCAACCCCATGTAACGTCTTAATTCCGGAAGCCGTCTAGAGACACCCCATACCCGATTGGTCAGATGGCCTCAAGTTCATTTCCTTGAATTCCAGAGGTTGTCGACTAGTATTGAGGGCCTTAGGTGTGATAGTGGGGAATCTATGCCCTCATTGGTAGAGTAACACAATAGAAGTGAAACAGATATACAATTTAAAATAGTGGAGGCAGTCATAATCCATACCAAACAACAGTAATAACAGAATACTGTAATAATATTTAACTGGAGTACATATATAAATGATGCATGATACATATGTCTAGGAAAGCTTCTAAAAAAAATCATAATGTGAGGATACAAACAACACTAAACTGGAGTAATAAAGTAAACATATAAACAGATCCATAGCTTCACAAGCCTATGTTTGGTCCCATGCTCTCCAACTCCATAAAAAATCAAGTAACTAAAGCATAAGGGTACTTTCCTTTATCTATACATGAAAAAATATAATTTTTGTGAGCCCAATAGGATGGCCCAAAAAGGGTGTGTGACTAAATCCTAGTAGGCAACCACCACATGATCTGTGCCTAACAATCAGTGAATATATATGGCTGGAAATAAGCCGATAGAAGGAGTAAAAAAGGATGTACTCAACAGTAAATAATTTCACAGTTTCAACGCATTCAAAAACTACATAGAATGTAAGAATATAAATACAAACATGTAATCACATTGGATGTACTCACATACTTTCCCCTCTGATACTACCTAGAAACACAAGTATGCAGATAAGAAAACAATTAACCATCTGGGAAGTACACACGGCCAATCCCCTCTGGTCCAACCTAGAATCACAAGAAATCCTCTGGGTAGTAAAATCTGTCTATTCACTATGGTTCAGCTTATGTATAGACTCTCTGAGGAAGAACTCGCCATCAATTACTCCAATAGTATCATATTAGTAACAAAAATGTGCTCTAGGGAAGCACATACGACACATTCCACCTATGGCCTACGTCGAGGAACAATAGACAATGTGGGGAAGAACTTTCATCAATTAACCCTATGGACTTTCATCGTATGTGGAAAAAGACACTCCAGAGAAGCCTTTATGGCCATTCTCTCTATGGTCTATACACTAGGTTCTCACGGCCCTATGTGAGTTAAGAAAGTACAGTGAAGAGTTGCTTCCAAAGTAAACCTCATGAACTACTTGGATAACAGTCAACATCATAACAATATGTTACAATAATACTCCCACCATCCTACAATACTAGGCATGGAAAAAAGGAAGCCTAATAGGCTAAGCAGAACCAAAAATTCAGAAACAAAACATGCATGGGAAACACATCAAAAACATAGAAATTCTCTCTATTCACAATTAATTATCCTCTTCTGAAGCATATAATTATATCAGGAAAACAATATGGATATAATATTAAAAACTAAATACCATATTCATGGGTATTTGGAACTTTTGAACATAAATTTAAATAGTTTCTATAAAAAGGTAGAATACACCTACCTTGGTGTTGCAGGATTGCTATACGCGAACCTAAATCATTTAATGCCCCAAGAACACTATAGATATACAAAAACGTCTAAAATGGTCAACCGATGGTAACTCTTTAATGATGTGGAATTAGTAAATAATGCACTAAAATAAGGATGATATTACTAAGGTGGTCCTAATGCAATTTACAGTAGTAAAATTGGAAGACGGGTGCTCGATCAGGGGTTTGGGGAAAGATCATGGTCGTACGGGTGCTCTCAGATGAACCAGACCTAGAAAGAGATGGTTCTATCTGTCAGACGCGACCTCAATGCATTTAATGAAAAAAAGTACACAACATCTACAATAGAAGTACAAGATGTGTACTTTCCTTCATCGACAACCGAGTACATGGCGTGTAAGTATAAAGTACATGGCATGCACCTAAAAAATATCTAGAAACACTTATTTTTCCTCAAAAACACCACAGAAAGGAAAAAATTCCTGAGAATAAGATCTGAGTTCATATAAACTTCTCCCCTTAAAAAATTCATTAATGATTTTCCCTAGAAAGGTGACATTAAAGATAAATCATCAAACAAATCCAGCCACTATGATCATACATCGACCTCTCTCACCCAGTTGTCATCCCATAATCGCTCGTGCTTCTATACCACTCATTCTAGAGGAACAAACCAACCATGGAGAACCTTCTTACTATGATCGACAATCCAGATAGGTTGCTTCTCGAATGAGGCGTCCACCTCTAACTCAACCTCTTCGAGTTAAAAAACATGAGAAATGACTGAGAACTAATTTTGAAGCTGAGAAATGCAGAAGACATCGTGCATATCCTCGTACCATTTAGATAACTGAAACCGATAGAAAAAATGACCAACTCTCTCCAAAAACTTAAACGGCCTGATGTAACTCGGTGAAAGCATAACCTTTATCATAATTCTATTATGCCCCATCCTTAGTGTGACATGCATGAAAACCTGATCCCTAACCTCGAACTCTAGAGTTCGTCTCTGCTGATTAGCATAAGACTTCTGTTGAGACTGTGCATTATCCATTCACTTCCGAATCAACTCTATCTGCACTGTGGTCTCATGAAAAAGATGAGGTCCCAGTATAGATGCATATCCTACCTCCATCCAACATAAGGGTTATCGGCATGTCCTACCGTACAAAGCCTCATAAGGTTCCGTATGAATAGTTGTTCTAAAACTATTGATATAGGCAAGCACTGCAAAGGTATGTGGTTTTCCCAAGAACAACCAAAATCATGGATGCATGCATGAATCATGTCCTCAATCACCTGAATTGTATGCTCATACTAGCCATCTATCTGGGAGTGGTAAGCTGTATTCAAAATTATATGTGTACCCAAAACCTTCTATAGCCACTTCTTGTCTCGAGATGTAAAATGAGCATGTCGTTCTGAAAAAATGGATTGTAGAACTCCATTTAGATGTATAATATCACGGATGTAAAACCATCGCATCTCATCAACAATAACTGTATCCTTGATCAACATGAAGTAAGAATCCTTCATGAGTCTATCAATGAAAACCCACACTACATCATTCCCTCAAGGAGACCTTCGTAGAACTGTCATGAAATCCATAGTGACATCATTCCATTTGCACTCAGAAATGGGTAACTGCAGCAAAAACCTGGATGGTTGATGATTCTCCACCTTCACCTACCGACAGGTGGAACACCTCATCATGAAACCAGAAAAATCTCTCTTCAAACTTGGCCACCAATACTAACGGTGTATACCACGATATATCTTGGTGACCCCAGGATAAACTGCCCAAACTGAGGAGTAAATGTTCCGCATCATCTCCTCGTTTATTTCGGCTAACAACTATACGCACCCATGAAAACGTAAGATCTCATAATCACCTATGGTCCATCCAGAAATAGTGTCCTCTCTTGACACACTTTCCCGTATGACTATGCCTTTAGAATCTGATAGTGTCCTCATTATCACTCGATCAAGAAAAGTAGAGGTAAAAACTATAGAAGAATGAAACGTCTTCTCCATCCGACCATGCACCACCAAATTCATCTCAGATAATTGATCCATAAGCAACCACAAACTATTGGCCACCTAAACATTATGTATCTGAGTCCTCTTGCACTGCGCATCAGTTATTGTGTTTCCATTCCCAGGCATGTAGGAAAGCTCAAAGTCAAAAGACTAGAGGTAATCAACCCACCTTCGTTGTCTCAAATTCATGTAACGTTGAGTGAAGATATAATTAAGACTTTTGTGGTCCATGAATAATAGAAAATTCTCTCCCAGAAGATAATGTATTTGATAGCATAAGCCATAAACCACTACTGCCAACTCAAGATCGTGCATCGTGTAATTTATCTCATGTGGCCTCAACTGCCAAGACCCATAATCCACAACTCATTCCCCCTACATAAAAAATACTCTAAGCCCGACACCTAAGGCCTCATAGTACATAGTATAGATCTTTAGAACTCTTTAAATACAGTATCAGTGCTAAAGTCAACCTCCCTTTAAACTCTTGAATGGATGACTCCCAAAAACATTGGACCCATCTTTTTCAGGCCTGTCAATGGTGATGATAAGCATGAAAAGATATTTAAAAAACATCTGTAGAATCCATCCATCCCTAGAAAACTCTGTACCACAAATAAATTCATCATCTTCTCCAAGGAAACTACTGATCTCACTTTCCCTATGTCTACTGATACTCTTGTCTTTGAGATAACATGAACCTAGGAAGTGAATCTGGTCCATCCAAAAGTGGCATTTTGAGAGCATAACATATTACTAATTCTCTCTCAATGTACTCAGAACGATCCCAATATGGGTAGCATGGTCTTGTAGAGTTTGAGAGTACACCAAGATATCTTCAACGAAAACCACCATGAAATAATCCTATTATGGAAGGAACACTCACTTCATCAGTACCATAAACACATCATGCATGTTCATGAGACCAAATGGAATAACCACATACTCGTATAAACCATACCTACTTCAGAAAGCTGTAAGAGGTTTATCAGAAGGTCTAACGCCCAACTGATGATAATCAGACATCAAGTCAATCTTCGGGAACACCCAGGCTCCTCAAAGATGATCAAATATATCATCAATCCTTGGCTAGGGATATCAGTTCCTGACTGTCAACTAGTTCAGCATCCGATAATCCACACAAAGTCAAAGTGTGTTGTCTGCCTTCATTGCAAATAGGATAGGTGAACCCCAAGGATAAGTACTGGGTAGGATAAATTCCTTTTCCTGTAACTTCTCCAACTACTTCTTGAGGTCCTAAAACTATAGTGTAGACATCCTATAAGGAGGAATTGACACGAGTTATATTCATGACACAAGATCGATAGAAAATTCTACCTCTCATTGCGGAGCTAAACCTGAAAAGTCCTCTAGAAAGACATTCCTGAAAAAATACACCGTTGGGGGAAAGTCCAACTGTGAGGTCCATTGGTCATCCAGATATAGATTAGGAATCTGGATTGTAACTCCTCCCCACCCATGATACTCATGTCCTTCTCTACTCGTCCGGACATCCCATTCTCCCTTATGATTAAACGATCTTCCTTCCGGTGATGGGAAAAATTCCCTACGATGATAGAAATCAATATTAGCCTTGATAATAAGTTACCAATCCATTCAAAGAATGACGTCATAGCATGTCATCTCTAATTCATAGAGGAACCAAATAAAGTGACACACACCAACCTCAAGAGGGAACTCCTTTCACAGACGTACATTAGTAGTTCTTGTCCCCAATGTGGTTTCCAACATCAAGACATCAACAGAATAAATATTCAGATCCAAATTATCTCCAAAATAGAAAAATATTTAAAAATATGGAACGAACCTGTATAAAAAATATTAGAAGATAATACTGAGGACACTAAGATCAAACCTCAATCAGTAGAGGGTCAGGGATCCTTCTCTTGTTGTACCTTCTCTATTACAAAAGTCTAACATGTACCCTGGCCCTGTGACCCTACCTGACCACCCTATACTAATCTACCCAATTGTCCCTAAAATAACAGTGACAGGCTACCACATCCATAACTACACCTCTGCCTAAAAATCCAAAAGAAAACTAGTTCCCATACTGATGAGAAACTGTTGGCGTGGCTCCTGAACGTGATGTCATAGAAGAAACCCTGTCACCAACTGCTGGTGAGAAAATCTGACAGAAGCACGGAAGATTCCTGATCATAGGTATGATCAGAACTCCAATATGTCTTCTGGAAAATGTGGCCCTGTATGCCCACTCTTTCTGCACTGGTAGCACACCACCTAGCTACTAGAAGATGCATCCTACCTCCTCGGATCACCATGCTAAGAATCTCTACAGCACATCCTACTATCATTAAGAGGGATACTAACACCAGATGATGAACTTCCCTTTACTACAATTCTAAAGTTCCACAGATTGCGCTCCGTGATCAGTTCCTGGTTGATGATAGAACTGATAGAGGTCAACCTGGAGATATTCACCTGCAATCGGATGTCGTGCCTCAGAACATCCAAAAAAAAATCCTTGCTAGAAATAAATCATCACCACCTAGGATGGGAATGAAGCATTGTAACTCAGTGAAGTGAGACAAATACTCCAGAACATAAAGAATACCATGCCACAGACTCATGAACAATCAGGCTTGATCTGTCCTCAAATCTTCGAGTAGATGTAATCGTAGAAGTAACACTGGAACTCATCCCAATCCTTAACTTGCTAGCATCCCGCCTGTGATATCACTTCCCAAAATCTCTTGGTGGAGTCCAGAAGGATATACATAGAGAGCTTGACCTAATTATCTAGAGGCATATCCAGATTCTCAATGTTAGAAATTATGGCTTCTAACCATGACTCTGCAGTCTTAGGTCCTCCTACCCCTATAAAAGTGGGATGATGTTGTTGTGGAAAGACCCGCATCAGCTCTACCAAAGACGGGGCAGGATGCAATACTCCTTGGAAGGTCTGCATGAACCTAAAGAATACTTCTCAGAATTGTCCATCAGCACCTATTTCTGTAATAACAGATGGTTCCATGACCGTCACAACTAGAGGATCTGCTGGAAGTCCTTGATCATCCATGTCTAGTGTTTGATTCATTCCCTGTAACTGGCGTACAACCTAAGGAAGACACAGTGGAATGAATCTACATGGTCAAGAGATCGCCTTAGATCAAGATTATCAAGGACTGAGAACGAGATGTAAAAAAGGGAACATGAGATAGAAATCATTCCTGTTTTCCAAAACATGACTACACGGTGTGTATAATCACTACATGAAGTGTTCTTTTATGACTTCACGTGGGAGTGTACTCCTATCAAAACTAGTTGTGTAACACCCCATACACGGTGTGTTTTCCTAAAAAATGTTGTGTACTTGAATTTTCTTTACCTGCCTATGTTCTTCTAAACAGATAACCCACACTATTCTCATAAAACAAGACTACATGGTGTGTTCTTTCCAGACACGGTGTGTACTAGACGTCCTTCACTAACTCGTTTTGTTAGTGACATGGAAAGATACACGGCTCACATGACACAGCATGTTCCAACATGACACACCGTGTCTAACTTAATTCTTTATCCATTTGTGTCTTAGTCACAAAGGTGGACACATGGTCTACACCACATGGCCTGTACATTCGGCACACGACGTGTTCTACCAAAATTTTCCAACCCCATGTTTCTTCCCACAGAGTCAATAACATGTTTATGGACTACACAGTGTGTACATACAATACACGATATGTACATATGGAAAACAGTTTCTTCCTGAAAAAAAGAAGACTTGGTGTGAATTCATCAATACAAGGCGTTTATTCTGGGATTTTCCAGATAGTAAGCCTCCCAAACTACTCCAGATCCCATAAAAACAGTGAAATATACATTAAAGTTCCATATTATGATCATTGAGGGTCCATAATCCCCTCGAGTAAATGCCTGGAATCTCTTATATGTCATTTAAATGAAAAACAAGGCAATGATTCACCAAATTTTGATACATGAGGGCCCATAACACCTCAAGAACTAATGATTGGCATTCATTAATACATAACCTTACCAAAATAAATACCCTATCAAACAACAGGTACATAATCAAGACATCTATCACAATAACATGCATATCTAGCACAACATCAATCAAAACAACATGAAATCACTAATGCACTCTAAACGGCTTGGAAAGAATGAATGGCATGTTATTATTAGAAAGTGTCTATATGATGTATGAGATAGAATACCCTTACCTCATCCGGTTGAAACTAAAATAGATCCACAAAAACAGCAATGATAAATGCTTTTTTACCAAGTACCTATTCCTTTATATCCCTGACTAAAGGATCCAAATAGTAAATCATGAATTAAAGAAAACCTCTGATACCACTTTGTAACGACCCAGTTCCAAAAGCCTCCAAGAGGCACCCTGTTACTAGTTGGTCACATGGCCTCAAGCTAATTTTATCAATGCCAGAGGCTGCCGACTAGTAGTGAGGAAAATTGTTGTGATAGTGGGGAAACAATTCCCTCATTTGCAGAGTAACACAACAGATGTAAAATAGATATACAATTGGCAATAATAGAATAGTCATAATCCATACCCAACAACAGTAACAACTGAAGACTAAAATAATATATAACTGGAGTACTTATATAAATGATGGATGGTACATATGTCTCAGAACTCATCGAAACAAATCAATATGTTGTGATACAAACAGTACAAAAGTAAACGGACAAACAACTCCTCATCATCACAAGCTTGAGATTCGTCCCACACTACCCAACTCCATAGAAAATCATATACCTGAAGTAGAAGGGGTCTTGTCCTTATCTATACCTATAAAAATATAATCTGTATAGGTCCAAAATTATTTCCCAAGCGGGGTGTGAGACTAAATCCAAGTATGAAAACACCATGAGATCTATTTCTAATAGTCAGTGGATATATATGGCAGACAATAAGCAGATAGAAGCAGTAAAAAAGAGAGTACTCAACCGTAAACAATTCCATTGTTTCAAAGAAATAAAATACCAAATGACATGTAATAATCTAAACACAAACCAGTAACTCTCGTGGAAGTACTCAAATTCAATCCCCTCTAGTCCTACCTAACGACATAAAAAAGCTGATTACACAATAGGTAAACCTCTAGGAAGTAATCATAGCATATCCCCTCTAGTCTAACCTAGCTACACAGGCAACCCTCAGGGCAGTACACTCAGTCTAACACATTTGGTTCAGCTTAAGTATATACTCCATGCGGAAGCCATCACCCTCAATTCCTCTTATAGTATCATATCAGTAAATAAAAAATGCTTTAGGGAAGCACTTACATCACGTTCCCCTTGTGGCCGACGTCAAGGAATGGCAACCTCTGTAAGGAAGCACTTACGTCCATCCCCCCTATGGTCTCTCATCGTAAGTCGGAAACCCGCCCTGGAGAATCCCTTTTATCCATTATCACTATGTTCTATAAACCTAGTTTTCATGGCCCTATGTAATTCAATAATGTACAACAAAGCATAGTATCCAATGTAAACCACAAGAACTACTTTTCTAATATTCTACAACATAACATCATGTCAGAACAACAGTCACACCATCCTACAATACTAGGAATGGAAAAAACAAGGCATCCTAAGAGGCTAAGTAGAACCAAACGGTCGTAAACAAAACATGAATGGGAAACACATCCAAATCATAGCAATTCAACCTATTCATAATCAATTAAACTATACTCAATCATAAAATAATTGAAGGAAAACAATAGGTCTAAAATAATAAACATGTAATACCATGTTCATGGGTATTGGGAACTTTTGCACATAAACTCAAAGACATTATATGGAAAGTCACAAACCTCCTACCTAGGTGTTGCAGGATCGTTATAAGTGAACGTCAAGAATTTATCACCCAAGAGAAATTTAGATCTAAAAAAACTCTTAAAATGATGAACCGAGGATATCTAGTGAAAGATGAGGAATCCAGAAATGAAGCTCTATAAGATGATGAGCTTACTGAGTTGATCCCAAAAAAATCGACGACAGTAGAATCAAAGGAGAAGTGCTCAATTGGGGGGTCATGGAAAGATCACAGCTGTACAGGTGCTCTTGGATGAACCAGACCTAGAAAGAGATGGTTCTGTCTACCAGACACGTCTCCAGTGAGTCTAATGAATAGAAAGTACACTTTGTGTACATTAGAAGAACATGGTGTGTACTTTTCTTCCTCTTTCGCCGCATTAGGTAGTCTCCTGGTCACCACACACGGTTGTGTGCTTGGCCTCTACATGACCAGCACACGACTATGAGCGGTAAAAGAGTACATGGCCTGTACTTATAAAGTACATGACATGCACTGTAAAAATTTCCGAAAACTTCGATTTTTCCTTAAAAACACCAGAAAAAGGGAAACATACCTGAGAAGAAGATCTGGGTTCTTACACCCCACACACTCTCATTGATCATATAGATCTCAATTATTTCATTTTAAGGGGCATCAGAGGGAATTTTACATTATTTGAAATTTTTCTAATAAATCATGAAATCATTATTCGGTATATATGTTAATAAATATGTAAAGATTATGATGATTCTTATCATTGATGTTAATACCTAAGATATCATGAAATATATAATGTTTCTTTATATTGTGTCAAATTTTTATAAATTTCATAATGTTATTACCAATAGTCTCTCTCCTTATGATAATGGACATCCATTGATAGCTTTAGATAATAAAATTTTAGAGAATGTTGACTGATCCATATATTCCATTAATTCCTCAATCCCTTAAATTTATATCTCAGAGTATATAAATTTAAATAGATAATATCATATGGGATATATTAATAATCATTTATGATAGAAATATCAAACTAACGAAATAATAGTTACAAATCTAGATTTTGAAGTAATAACATCGAAATATGGGTGATAAACAATTAGTTGGTGAATTATTTATAATGGTGACTAATATTGTAAGAAAAATTATTGTTAACAGTGTTAAGATAAATGATTTAGATATATTTGAAGGATCCTATGAATTCGTTCAGATAAATTTGATTCCCAATATTAATCACTAAAATATAGAGATTGTTTGATTCATTATATTGATTATTTACTAAGAACTCTCACCACTTATGATATTATAAGAAGATGGTGGTGATAAATAAATAAAATCATATCGGTAGATTTCCTTCAATACTTCTGATAAAGGAATTTTCTAAAAAATTTATCTATAAAAAATTTTATGAATATGATTCTGTAGATGATTTTAGTGAAACATTTAATGAATTTTTGTCTTTTTTCTTTATAATGTAAAATGAAACATATGAATATGTTAAATATATCTTCTTCTTATGTGTTTTGTTTTTTGATCTATTGAAAATTCAATAGAAAACTATACACAATAATGAGATTAAAAATAATGTGAGAATTCTATAATATTATGAAGATCTGGAAAAGAATATTGTTTAAATATCCATTTCTAATTTTAAGGTAATTTATGATAATTTCAAAAAATATAAAAGGTAAAAATAATTGTCTAAGTGTGGTGAAGAAAATGATAATTAAGAACTGGTTAAAAAATTCAGTGATAATGCTCATGATAAACATGTTTTAGAAATTTTTAATTATGAAAAATTCACTTGTGAGAAAATTAGAAGTCCAAAATAAGAAGATAATAATATGGAATACAAGATGAAAATATATTTTAATGGATTTATTTTAATAATTGTAATAATAAATATATAGGAAACAACATTTAAAAAATGTAATCAAATAAATAAAAATAACGAATTATCCCATGACGAAAACAATAGTTTCTAAAAGACATTAATATTATAATGAAGCTGAGTGATTAAAATGTTATACTTAATGTCAATACACAAGATGTTTTAAAATTAAATATAGAAATATTTATAACCTATATAATAAAAATATACTATAATAGATCAAATAATTGTGAGTTTCCAAAAAGCTATTATGGAAATTATAGAATGTTATAAAAAATGTATATTGAAAATTGATTAAAAAATCAATACTTTATAGTTAATAATAATGATAAAGCTATTCAAAAGGAGAATAATTTTATGAAGACCATTTTTATATCTAATTTAATGTATATTTTAAAACCCTAAAATTTCTATGGTTTCAATTATGAAACAAAATGCGTTATAATTTGAGATTCCAGTGAGGTTAAGAATGAAATATCAAAAGGTAACTAAGTACTTTGTTCACAATGGAATACCAATTTATAATTTAGAAATGTTTTTGTAATGTAAATACACATAATTGGGAAATATGTAGCTACCAAATTGAAATTTCATTTTATGATTTCTATTTGAATTTAGAAGATTTGAGAATTCCTCATAAATATTTTGGATTACAAGTCAACATTACAACGAATCTATGAGAATGTAGAGTAAAAATTAAGGGGGATTCTATCCTCACAAAATCATAAACCAACTAATTTTGGTGTGATAAATAATAATAGATTCTATCCCTTTTAACAATTTAATGAAATATATAATCTGCCTAGGCATATTCTCAAATGATGTCTTGTCGTTATAAAATTACAAAAAATGGTAATGAAATAAATTTAAAAATATATATGAGAATAAAAATACAATCAAGGAAATATTATATGTTTTTAACTTGATGATATGATTCAAGAGATGAATTATATTAATAAAAATGATAATTGTGAACATGTACAAAAGAAATAATAATAATTTTAGTCTTACAATTTAGGTCATCTGAAATATGTTTAAATATGAAGGTGAAGGGATACGAAATATTAAAAAACTATTTCTGTAATGTTTACTCATAAATGGAATGAATTTCCTTAGATGATACATTTTCTCCACTAGATAGAAAATGAAACAGAAGAATCATTATTTCTATTTCTATAAAAATAATATATAAAATTTTATATAGTTATTTCATATCTTCATTTCTATATGAATATATATATCTGAATAATTTGACATTCAACAATCATGTTTCCCGATGTTGAAAAATATGAATGATCTATGTGTGTGTAAAATAATTATTTAAATGCATACAAGAAAAATCCATGTGCTTAGTATTTGATATTGTATATAGGATTAGAAAATTTGAAATTCTATAAATAAATGGTTGATATTTATACCTATATAAAATAATATAAATAGATATGTCTCGTTGTGGTTTTTTCATGACATCATATTCAAACGAAATAATGATGAAACTTGTGAGAAGTATGCAATGGATATGAAAAAGAGTTTTGATATGTCAATTTTGGGGAAAAAGAAATATTTTATTATTATAAAAAACCTATAAAAGGGGCTATATAATTTCATATCTCGATATTATTTTTCTATGTATCTTATAAATAAGTGTTTCGTAGAAGATAAAAAACTATTTTCCATACAAAATTCTTGGGAATAAATTTTTTGAAATATGCTGAAGGAATTGAGGGAGATAATAATGAGTTTGTATGTTGTTTAACTTTTAATTATATCTAAAATTTTTTATGATTGCTTTAGTGTATGTTTTTAAACAAAATACTATGAATCAATGTTCTCTAATGTAACCTTATATCATGGATTAAAAAATAAATCTTCTATATATCAAACACATAGTAGATTTCATAAAAAAATATGTGTTAGAAGGGTTGATTTATTTTTCAATATAGATATATATTTGGATGGATGTGTAGATAAAAAAATATATATTTGGTTGGACTGATTATTGGTATAAGTGTGTATTATATGTAATACAATGAAATAAAATTTACTGATTTTTAGTGTAATATAATCTGATAATGTTATCATAACTCATGTTACAATACAAATTTAATGGATGAGGCATGGATAAAACGTTTTTTATTGATATAATGTTTTCATTATCTTAGGAATTTATACTAAAAATCCTATAATTCTCACCAGAAATACAATAAACAATACTTGTTCAAAGAAAATTGTTTTCAAATATCAATTAATCAAATAGAATGTGGAGAATAATGAACTAATTCTGTAATTTTTTCATATAGTGAATCACGGTAATGATATTTTCAACTATAAATTATCGAAGGACACATTTCAAAAGATATAGATGGTCATGGGTGTAAATACTCACCCTTTTCAAGGATATGGTATGTGAATATTTCCCCTCTGCATCCAATATTTTGAAAGTGTTCTCAATAGAGGTCAATATTTTAAGATAAATATATCCATTTTTATGTGCTTTACCTATAGAAGAAAATGATATATATATATATATATGTGGGGTGTTATTAACAGTGGTAATATTTTATTTCATAAAATATTAACAATTAATTGATATGGATATAGGAAAATTTATTCTTATTAAATGGAGTTTATTTTGTTTTGAGATTCACGATGAATGAATAAATATCTCGTATGAGGTGCATAAAAATGTTTATTTTTCATCAGTTCTAGTGAACACCATGTAATTATTGTTCAATGATTGTTTATTACTTCATGACGTTAACTCACAAGGTCTTATGATTATATAATATATAATACATTGTATGGGTTTTAATGATTTAGTTATTTATTTTCCTCCATATAAAATAAAACCCAGAGGGGGAGATTGTTGGGACCAAAATTATTAGAGGAATTTTGAATATAAAATTTATTTGAATGTTTTCTAGAGGTATATTATTTTCATGACCAAATTTATTTTCAAAACATTGGTTTTAACAGTAATCAGCAATATTTTTTAACCTTATTCATATGGTTAAACATTTCTAACAAAAATAAGTGTTTGATAAATCAATTCAAATGATTTTTGAATAGATCATATTTAAAATCAATCATTTTAATAGTGACTCATTGTTTTAAAAAAATTATGATATCATTGAAATTTATATTCTAAACATAAAATAATAATAATATTTTATTTATCGATATGAAAATAAATTATATTTAAAATAATTTATTATTGAAGTTAATGTGTGATTAAATGGAAGGGATTTTTTTTTGGATTTCATTTTAATGGAATTCTCCCTTATATTTGTCGATGTATAATTGATAAAATATTATACATCCAAGAAAAATAATGTTCAAGTTAATTAATTGTATAGAAAGAGAATAAATCATCCAAGAATGATATCTAGATCAATAATCTATCACGGAGGTAGTATGTATCACACACCTGAATAATTAGGGGGGTGTTCAAGTTGGTGAATATCACACCCACATTGTGCATATGTGGCATGTTGGGGTGACAGGTAAACCCATCCAATATGGTGTTTGGTATATTCCAGGTGTCGAATAAGGAGTATTGGATTACTGTGTTGCTAAAATGAAATCTATTATTAAAAAATTCACAAATTATCTCTTATTTGATGTGGAACACATGATGAACATTAACATTTTACACTCGTTTAAATCATATGTTTATAAAATAAGCCTCATGATAAAGGTATTTATATCCAACCAATCAGCAGCGACCATTAGCTTTTATGTTGGGTCTTTTCTAAGTGCTCATGTAAACCAATTCTCTTGTCAATCCATGGATGATCAAACCTAAGGTATTGATGGGTGTTCTACGCTTGTTCTTATTTAAGGTGATGAGACTACAAAATTCCATGCTTTTAGTCTCTGCCTTTATACATGTATATATTAAAAAAATATAATTTCCATGAATGGAAATTCAGTTTCAAAATACCATTCAGAAACATGGATTCATTTTTCATATAATGAGTATCATACGATAATCAGTTGCACATGGGAACTTTACTGTGAGGATAAAACATGAAATAACAAAAAATAATAAACCTTTATTCAAAATGTTTATTCAAGAAACATTTTATCCATCAATTATATTGAAATATAGAGGAAATGAATTTTTTTTATATTAATGGTAGCCTTGACATGGTATAATTTGTTGAACTAATATGGTGTAAGGTACTTGTTCCCAACCTATACATATTGATTTTCTATGCTGAGATATTCTTCATTTGAAATAGAATATTTTTGTCACACATTAGTATAAATTAGAGAATCACGAAATAATCATTTCATAATAATAAGTTATCCAAATCTTTCTACCATCAAGTGGATGAAGAAGCTTCAGTAATCCTCAATTGATGTAAAAAAGAAAATGACCATGATTTGGTAGAATATTTTATATGAGGCTTATATTATGTAATGTGATGCTCTTAATCAAATAGAATACAACCAGTCTTTTCAAATTCATTTATTATTCATGAAGCCCAATTTTTCATGTAATAATAAATTTCTTATGGATACAATATCTGTGATGAACATATGGAAAATATAATTCATCTATCTAATTTTCTATGAAAGATACTGAAATAATTGGATAAGGTAGTGTGATTTCATAAATTATTATGTGAATTAATATTCACTGAGGAAATTGAAAATATAATCTTAATAGAAAATAATATAATAATTTAGAGTGTTCAATATATTATTTTGTGAAGTCATCTTACTTGATAACCTTATTAGGATACTATTGTGTAATAAAGTGAATAATATAGAATGAATTTCTTGAATCATATTATGTGATGAAATACAAGATGCCTATTTAAAACATAACGATTCATCTTGGTGAAAAATTTAACAGTTATGAAAAAATCCTTGTTAAGTCATTTTCCATGGAATGGTCCACATAAACTATCATTTGATTAATGTTCAATTAAAGTGAAAGGATACTATATTATTTTTATAACCTCATGAAAATGACTGTATTGTTGAGATTTTTGTGGTATTGTATTTTTTTTAATCCTTTACAAAGAATAATTACTCTTACTGAGTAGTGATCCTTGTAAATGCATATACTCTTATAGTTTTGATAGTGTTAAATATTTAGTAAATTCATATCCATATAATAGGATGTATATTTTGTTTCAAAAGGAATAAAATAAAAACATCAATGATCAATTATTCACACCCTACCCCTATTAGTGATCATATGGATTTGGATTTGTTATTTTAGTTTCAATTGTTTAGTAATGATGCACAATAATTTCTATAGGAAATCCCTTATCTTTCCCTTTTCTAGCTTCATTTAGAAATGAGATACCAAAAATTTGATATTATTGTCACATAATGTAATTATTATCCAAAAGAATACAAATAGAAAAACATCGATGTTTTAATTGAACTTGTTTCTTATATATAACATCTTGATCATCACAAATATATATAATTATCCCCCCTTTATATTATTTCATTAATATGTCAATATACATAATCTATCATCTATTAACATCTAGATGTTCAATTCCATTATTTTAATTCCTCACATAACTCTTATCACTATTCAAAAAATCCATGATTATTATTTCTAAATCATTTAAAACCCGAATTTTGTTAACAATTAAATTCCCAGTTGATTATCATGAAACTATCCCCATTATCAGAAGATCATTTTATAATCATTAACATCTAATAATAACTGATGGATTTCATCATCATAGTGTTTTTTCAATATTTTGGTTGGAACCTCCACATGTTATAATATTTTTGGTATTGTGTGCTTCTTAAATTTCCATAGAATCTTATTTTTCTAATACAATCTATGATTCACAAAAAATGGATCAATTATCTTCTACATGTTTCCACTTCCAAACAATATCCTAGTACATAACAGATATTCATCTATGACATGAAATTTATCTGAGAACATAGTTTAAATTTTATTACGTGACTTATCCATGGCAACAAAAATTCATATAATGTGATTCCCATTTATCAAAAATATTCATTTAATACAGAAATCCATTTTATATTATATGATTATTATTTATCCAAATTTCATAATAACCATGTCATAAAACCATGTGTGTGGACATCATTATATTCCTCTTTCACTATCTCTAGTTTTATAATGAGCTTTTAGATAAATTAAATTCATGATTTAGTACTTTTTCTTATATTTTGGAAGACTCTTAACCGTAGAATGATAAAGGGTAAATTTATAAGTACTAGATTCTACATCTTATTAAATATATGTATTATATAATTAACCATTGCATATACAAGGGTGTTTTCCATAACCTATTGAATCTCTCAGCCACTTCTATATTTACACTTACAGACATATGGAAACTAATAATGGTGCCTTCCAATTTTTTTGTGAGTTCAAAATTACTAATATTATATAATATCATAGATACCTATACATATAAAAATAAATTTCTATTTCTCCAATAAAAATAACATTGAACTTAATTTTTTATCCCATTATGTGGGATGCCTATACTTATATAAGGAAATAAAATCAAAAACATCCATAGCATCAATGTAGTTTTCATAATATAAATATTAATTATTTTAATGATATCAAATAATATTTCCTATATTTATATTTAATTTTTTTTCATGGTATTAGACCATCCCCTCATTATTTTAATTTTTTGAAATCATGTTTATAATTTTTTAAAATAATTTCATATTTTTATGATATCCATCTGAATTCTAGTCAAAATGGTATAAATTTTTTTGTATTGTATTTACAATGATAACATACCATTTATTTATTGATCCTACCAATTGAAGAAATTTGTCTGGCCTATATGGATTGGTCACCACGAACAAATAACTAAACATCATACTCTAACATAACACATGTTCAATCAAATGATTATTCATCAAATAGAAAATTATTTCTCTGTCATATTTAATTGTGTGTTGATGTTCTGGTTACTCCAACTATATTGAGCCGAAATAAAATTTTATATCCACACATCACATGAAGAATATAACATACCACATGAGAATCCTTTTTTTCTAGGTGAAATGTGAGTATAAATTCATTAATTATTCCACTTATTTTGTCCTTATATAGTATTGACCACAAAGAACTTTGTACATTCTATGATATGAAATGATACTAATGGATGAATTATTGAAATTACCATTAGAAAAAGGATCATACCATATAAAAAAATAAGATAACATTTGAGGATATGAAATCACCTCAGGAGAGATTCAAATTACCATGTAATTTAATGAAGCTATCACTAGAAGAAACTCATTTCCATAAACATAACATGAAGTTTTCATGTCAACTCCCCATGCCCAGTAACTGTGTGGGGTAACCATTAGTAAATGAAATCAAGGTTTATGTAAATAAAATTGCATTTTTCTGAAATTATATGTATAGTATTTTCAATCCTGGAAATTCATATTTTAGAGTAATAATTGTAGAGTCTGTGCGTTTTTTATTATGATAAGATTACTCTAACAACAAAGTTATGATGATGTTATGATTAGGAGGAAAACCCATGTGGAAATTAAATAATTTTTTTTGATAATAACATTATGAATATGTGTTTTCTATAAACATGATGATATTTATAGGACTCAATCTAGACATTCAATTATACTTTATATTCTTGAACTATCTATATAAACTGTGTAGATCCTATTAAAGGAATGATACAAGGCTACTAAACTACTTAATGTAATCATACTAATCAAAATTTATTCTTTTTTCATTCTTCTATTTTCTCACACGGATCTACAAAAAATAATGAGATGTATTTATTTATATATTTTTTATTTGAAAATACCGGATCCTATATGGACATAGAGAGTTTTACATACCATCACTTATTATTCTTAATCTATAATCCTATGTATAATAATAGAATTGGTTTTTTTGCAATTTCATATTATATGATGTTGTTAAATTTTTACTGACCCATAAAAAACCTCATAATAGTTCATATTTGTTTGAAAATATATGTATTTTTTTTCAATAAAATTCAACTCAGGTGGCAGAATAGTTTATTCATTTATAAAATAATTTGATGGAGGTAGTTTCCAATTGTAATTATCATATCACGACATGAGATGAAACTTAATTTATTTAATATACCATGTGGTTTTTATATTATTTTATAATTATTTTATAATTTTTTAAAATAATATCAATTTTCAAAACTCAATTGAAAAAAACATTGTGGATTGTCAGAATTAATATTTGTTATATAAATGGGTTTTCATATAGTTAATTATATTTTAAATGTTATAAATGATTTAAACATTTTTAACTATGTTGGTATTGATCTTCAATGAAATGTTTTTAAAAAATTATATACATTATCTATTTTTGTTAAGTGAAATGATTTTATTAATTTTATGACATTTTTTAAAAATCCTTTTCAAAAATAAATTTTAATGGGATGATATATTCACCCCAACACCCTATTGATTTTTTCACCCCAAACAACACTGTTTATTAAAGGGCTGTTTATTTATATTTGAATAATTTTTATTTGGATCAAATATTTTTAGCAATATTTATTTAATTTCTATCTAATTTATTTTCGTATACTCTTCCGGATTTCAAAAAATGTTTTTTTACCAATATAAATCATTTTTTTAATGGTCAAACTTATTCTCAATGGACATCAAAAATGAAATTTCACCTTCTGTGAGATGGATTTTTAATTTGGGGATATATAGATGATAAATATGTAAATCCCTAATCTGATAAAAAATATTTTTATGATACAGTTAAATATATATTATATTATATTATCAATGCTATGAGAACATTATTTTGTGATTTAAAAGAATAGGAATATAATTGAATATATTCATGATCAACAACATATTAGATATGCAATAACCTCTAAATACAACATGAAGGATAATCTAATATAAATGAAATTAGAATAAATATGTTTAATATTTAGATCAATAAATTCAAAATGGACCATTAGAAACCTGTTCTCATCATGTATCATAGGTTGCACAAGATCAAAAAAAATATGATCACTCATGGATAAATAATTATGTAAAAATATCATTTAATGAGAATATAAAGATGTCATTCAGGTTGATGGAGATATATAATTTTTTCTCCTAGATAATTATGTGACATCAAAAATTTTATAGTAATGGAGATTATTAAAATGATAATGATGTATGAGGATGAACTAAAAGTCAATAAAGAAGAATAAAATACACATAAAATAAATTCATTATCATTCAATGCATTTGAATTAAATATGAATGAAAAGAAATAAAACATGATAGATAACAATTCAATGAATAAATCTCCAGAGTGGATGAATATTTATAATATAGTGATGAGTAAATTAACCATGTAGCCATGAGATTCAAAATGATCTCCCAGAATAAGATGTAATTCAAGAAAAACATTATAAAGTTAAATAATACCAAAATGGTGATTCGAAACAATAGAATCAATATAGTAAAGGGATCTATTATGAATAAAAAATTTAATATTACATAAAATACAATTTTCATAAATATTAATATAAGAAACTATTTGAGGAATATATATATATATTAAAAATATGGTAGTGAAAACAACCTCGAGTGCCTATCTGGATAGTCCATGTGACTTCGACTCGAGTATAAATGGAAGGAATTCAAAAATCAATCTTGGTTTAATGAAAACACATATATAGTATGGAATACTATATCAAAATATATTGTTCATTTTTAAAATCATTATATGAATGAAAAAATCTGAAAATATGGAAAATGATGATTTATTTGAATAATTTAAGATTCTAGAAGAAACATTTAGTTGACATAAATTTTAATATAAATACTTAAAGAAGAAAAATTATTTTTTTTATTTTAAATCTAAAAATGATGTAGACAAATTTAAATTTTCTTGGTGATTAAAATAAAATAACAAACATAAATTTTCATATTATTAACTCGATGATGATTTGGAAATTTTGATAATTTGTAGAAAAAGGTTACTAATGATACTTGTTGAATAATGTATACCTAATTATATAAATGGGATTGGTTATCATCATTTATATATGATAAATATATAAGAAAAAACATGATCCTATCTAAATATATACCAAATATATAAATAATTATTACTAATATTTATATAAAAAAATTCATCTCCAGAATTCTAAAACAGGAATATATAAACTATTTAATCAATTTTGGATTTTAAATTATGTATAACTATCATTTTTTGAAATAATAAATTATTGATACCCAAATCAGTTATGCATTAATTTTCCAATAAAAAAACTCCTCGATGCATATGAGTAAGGAATTATGGTATATAAAATATGGATGTTCTATAAACATTTTTTGGACTACCCATGTTTCAAAATATTTATCAAGGTGTATGGTGGGCATGTAACATTTGGAAAGAAATATAACTATAAAAATAATAGGTCTCACTAAAATAAAAAATTATAAAACAATTTTAATTACTAAATTATTCATTTATGATGAAATAATGTATAATATTCATGGATTTTCATAATCATGTGATGATGGTTATCATGGTAAACATGAAAAAATTACATGTCAAAATTATGATTATAATAATGTTTTAGTTTGTACAACTTTTACATATGATAATGTTTGTGAATATTATTATGATTCTTTATTTTCAATATACATTTCTTATTGAATTTCCCTTAAAAAGTGTTTTTACTTTGGAGAATAATACTAAGCATATGATACCTTTAATCACATAGGAATATAATTATGAAATGTATAATTAAATATATTTATATACTAGAAATAACAAAAAAAATATGAATTAAAAAAATGGAAAACATCAAAATATTTATTTCAAATGTAATATATATGTTTCAAATTCACTTCCCTTATAGTTGGTTTATATGTACATAATTGGCACTCTAGAGTGTAAAGCATAAATATGGATAAAAATCCTTGTTTTCTTATTAATATAGTTTCTAAACAGAGCTATATATTCATTCTATCTTACAAAATTTAATCTTGTTACCATTTTTTCACATAAAAATTCTATAGAAAACCACATCAGAATTTGTATTAAGACCTTATGGAGTGTTCAAGGTTATAAGTTGTAAAATCAAAATATGAAATATTTATTCACCTATCATTGTTATAATCATAAATATTTTCATCCAATAACTCAACATCAAATGTATATTATAAATAGAATTAATATAACACTTTAATAAATTTCCTAAACTATGATTAATGAGTGTGGACTACCTATTTACAATAGAAATGACACTGCTAATTTGGAATTTTATATTATAAATTGGGTTCTTACCTGACCAATTTTTTTTGAGAAAATCAAATGAGTTATAGAATGAAAGAAAAAGAAAGGATTAATACATTATATTTGTTTTGTGGAATAGCCTTTATCATGAATACAAATGGGTATTTTAAAAAAAATCATCCAATAGTTATAAAGTAAATTTTCTCAGTTATACAAAATATGTTAAAAAATATGGGTATTCAAAAAAATAACAAAAAATGTAGAATATTATGTATATGAAAAATTGGTTAAATAGATCCACATAAACCAAAGAAAACTTTAGAACCCTTTATTATTATCATTCATATTTATAATTCAATTGAATAACTAAACCTTATGATAGTTCTATGAAACATTCACTAGAAAAATAATACTATTTTTTGGATATATTTGAGCCTGAACCAAAATAAGAAATTAAACTACCAAATACTTCATTCCCAATAGATTCTATGACTTGTATCAAAAATCCTATATATTTTATATTTATAGATTTTGGTAGAGGATTTCCAAAAAATAATCTCACAAAATGTCTGATTGTAATAATTTCATATTGTAATAAATTGAACAAAAAACATCCCTGAACTTACAGATGATTAATTTTGGGAAATAAAAACATTCGAAAAATTGAACCTCTATAAAAGGAACAATTTATGGGAAATAGTATAAAAGACTAAACAATTATACACCTAGGTAATAAATGTGTGTATAGTATAAAGGTAGATAATCATGGTACTATTAGAATATTTAATGAATGTCGGGATAGATGAGGGTATGGTCAAAAGGAGTGTATTTACCCTATTTAAAACTTTTCACCTACAACAAGTATTAAAACTATTAGAATATTACATCACTACATTGCACATTTGAATTTCAAATTTCATCAAATTGATGTAAACAGTGAATTTCTAAATGGTTATATTTTTTATGATGTTTTTTGTGGAACAACAACCAATATTTCAAAAATATTATACTCCATGTAATGTTTTAAAGTTAACAATACATTTCAATGGTTTAAAAAGTTTTTTAGAGTTCATATTATAGGTTTTTATCAGTTTTTTACTAATTTTAATAATTAAATTTCTTAAAAAATATTATTTATTAAAAGAACTAACATGATGATTTATTATTTCCAATATTTTCTAATGATATTATTTTAAGATCATCCAAGAACTCGTTATGTATTGAATATTCCAAAATTATAACTAGTGATCCTGAAATGAGTTTGATGTGGGAATTATTTTTTTTCAGTTTTATAATTTATTTTTAAAAATTTACAAGGAGTCGTGTTAAGTTAACCATGTACACTATGAATATTCTAAAACAATTTGGTACCGATAAAATAAAATGTAGTGATAATCCAATCAGTAAATGTGGTATGTTGTAACCTAATTAAACTATAAATAAATTTATCAAACCATCTATAGATATATTAATTTATGTTTTCTATAACTAACAATGACTCGACTAAATATTAAGTTTACTAGGTTAACGTGTTCCCATTTTTCAGAATAACCTACAAATAAGATTTGAATTCTCTGAAAATAATTTTTCAATATTCCAGACTACAACTAATTTTGGAATTTTTATTCTATTTAATAGACATAAGATTTATTTACTTAGTCAAATATATATATATATATATATATATATATATATATTATGTTAGATTGAAAATGAACCAATTACACATTTCATTTTTGGACATGTATCTTATTTCATGGTTTAGATGAAAAGAAATACATTGATGTATTGTCTAATGTTGAACCAATTAATATAGTTGTAGATAGTTTTTATGAATAGGTTATGCCAATGAAACACGTGTTACAATACTATTGATATCAATTTCAACATTTCATAATTAATTTTAAAATATAAGTGAGAGAAATACTTTTATAGATCAAGTCTCTCATTCATAAGAAAAATATAATGATATAAGACATCACTTTTTGATATTTCATTTTCATTAAGAGATATTTCTATTCAACACATTTGTACTAAACATCATCTTGCTGATATATTTTAAAATCTATTATGTATTGAAGGAATTATTTATATCAGATAAGAATTATGAAATAATTTTTTAAATCAGTCAATTTTATTTATATATCTTATAAATTCATGATTTTAAATTATAATTATTTATATTCTTTGTTTTTTATAAAAACTGTGATTTATAGTTTCTATAGACAATTTCCTGGCCATGAGTGATTACTTATACCATCAGTAATGTAACTACAACTTGTTTTTCATCTAGTCACTATACCACCTATGAATCTTTACTCACCTGATCACTTTAAATAAAATGAAATTTATAATTATGTATATATACCATGAGTTAATTTCTAGTATAATGACTGTAACACTGTTCTCAAGAGTCCTTTTATAGTAATCCAGTCATTTCTATTATGTTAGATGTTTTTTAAAATTCAATTTGGGGAGATGTGATTACGTATATTAATATATGATATCCCAGTATGATTGAAATAAAATATAAATATGTGTTGAGTCAATAAGGTTTTTCTTATGACTTCTCCATTTCATTCTTGTTTTGAAAATCACAATCACCATATACATAAGAAAATATATATTTTACTTCTATAAGGAAAATTTTATTTCCAAATGAATTTACCCCTACCATATTTTATTGCTCATATCAATATTTTTCTTAAGTATAAAAATTGGGATCATATCTAAAACCTCGGAATCATATAATACTTAGATATGAAGCATTCTGTTTTAGGATCCGAATTCTTGATACGATCTCTAATGAAGTTCCATTTCGATTTATGAATACAAACTCTAATGAAGTTCCATTCCGAAATCTAGATACGAAGTCTCATGAAGTTCCATTATGAATCCCGGATATGAACTCTCATGAAGATCCACTCCGAATTCTGGATACGAAATCTCATTAAGTTCCACTCCGAATTCTGAGTAAGAACTGTGATGATGTTCCACTCTAAATTCTGGATAACAACTCTCATGTAGTTCGACTCTGAATTATGGATACGAACTCTCATGTAGTTCGACCCCGTATTCTGATTACGAACATCTACTAGTTCGACTCCAAACTTCTATGAGTTAGACTATAAATTTCTACATGTTCGACTCTGAACTTCTATGAGTTAGACTCTGAATTTCTACATGTTCGACTCCGAACTTCTATGCTTTCAACTCCGAACTCTCTAAGTTCAGGTTCTGAATGCTGGTGAAACTAGACTCCAAATTTCTACAGAATTCAGGTTCCAAATTCCTACAAAATAGAATCCGAATATCTCTTTATTATAGACTCTGAATTCCATTTTGGTTAGACTCTGAACTTTTATCTGCTCACATTCCGAAATATAGTTTTACTAATGCTTACAGTTGTTTAATAATAAAATCATGTCGTGCTTTCAGTTATTAAATAACTATTGGTTGAGTGACACATGTATAGGTCCCTACAAAATTCATTGAGAAATATGACCATTGGAGGAGGGATCCAACCGTTGGAGCTTCACCTATAAATAGAAGCTCATTTAAAAGTCTAAAATAACCATGAAACAACATGTGCTTACATGTTGTTGAAGTGATTTATAAAGAGATATGATCTTATAAACACTCAAAGCTTCTTGCAGAATGTTTGAACATCTTTTTAAAACTTTGCCTTGTGCATACATGCTTCGTGCGACTCCGATTGATGCTGATTACAATCGAGGGAGTCTGGGGAAAGGAAGACAGAGGTTCCAACACCATGATTTTGAGGGCTTCCTTGCTGAGTAAGACAGAGGTTTTGACTACCTGATAGTTGAGGGTTTGCTGGGATAGCAAGACAGACTCCGATCTTCATATCGAGGATTACCTTGGTGTGGTTAAGATAGAAATTATTGAATGTATAAATCAAGGGACCTTTATCCAAGGTTGTTGGATACCCTTCTCTTTGGGTTAAAATAGTTATTGTTTGTTACTTGTAGTTTTAATACTTTTTTTCGGCTGTATTTTTTATTACTAAGGAAAGTATAACTTTCTTATACTTACTTACTTGTACTCTAAATTTATTAGATTCTATACTCTTTAAGGTAGTATCTTAATCTTTGTAAATTTTGTTAAGATTCATTTCCGAAATCACTTTTCCAGAATCCAGCAAGTCTTTAGAACATATAGAGGTATTGTGAATTTTCTTGTTTAACTTTCTTAAACATAACCATCCTAAAAATTTACTTAGAGAATTTTTAAAATGTACAATTCACCCCCACCCCCGTCTTGTATCTTAGAATCTCATTCTTATTTCGGTCCTACACATTTTATTACAGAGTATATCATACTCAAAGTCATACCATACTGACAATTGGAATCAGAGAAGGTGAACACAAACCCTGTACCAATCTTACAATTGGTATTAGAGGATTGGTTCAATCTGAATTAATCTCACAATTAGATTCAAGAGAGAATTCTCGAAATTTCTTATCCGGATTCATATTTTCGGATTTATACTTTTCAGAATCTATTTTTTCGAAATCATAGTTCGGATTCACTTTTTTCTAAGATATAAATTTTTTCTTGGATAGAATATTTTCTCTTGTTTAGAGACTTATAATTCTAATAAGTTTGTGTGCCAAAAAATTTCTTAAGGGTGGCATGTTTAAATGCTGGTTCTATCAACATCCTAAATCCTACTAGACCACCTATCATTGATGATAATGATTATGAATATTGGAGAGATCATTTGAAGACTTTCATTATCAATACTGGGGTAGATAATTTTTTTTTATTACCGGAGGATACAATATTTCTAAGAAGAAAGTTTGTGCTTTTAATAATCAAGAAAAGAATGAATACCAACTCAACTACAAGGCACACAATAACTTACGTTGTTCAATGAGAAGGAACATATATAACCAAACTTCTTCCTGTGAAACAGCTAACTGTATATGGGAGAAACTTGAAGTTACAAATTTTGGTACATCTAATGTGATTGAGACTAGAAGATCCATGCTCAGAGCTGAATATCATGGTTTTAATTTTCCTTATGGAGAACTAATTTGCAAGGTGCAACAAAGATTCCTGACTATCGTGAGTAGCTTAAAATATATGGGAGAGAAAGGTATAGATAATTAATCTCTTTTTTACAAGATCATAGATATCATGTCGAATGAGTGGGAATCAAAGAGAACTGATATCGATGAAAACTGAGAGGTTACTCAAATTTCTCTTCATGAACTATTTGGAACTCTTCTTCAACATGAAAGTAGGAGAAAAGGGATAAAGACAACATAAAGAGGAAGAATGGAAATGGTAGTGTTGCTTTTACTACAACATAAAATAATATGAAAGCTAAGAATCCAGATAGAGTTACTAGCTCCAAATCTAAGAAGGTTATTATTCAATCAGAATCTAGTGAGAGTGAAGTCTCCGAATAAAGGATCCTCACGATAATATGATCCTCGAGCGAATTTCTTGGAATAAACAAGTGAGGGATCTGAATGGGAAACATAACTCGGTAGGTCAAAACTGGATAGGGGAAAGAGATATCCGAATTGAGATCTAATTGAAGCTTGTGAAGTAGGATGAAATTATTAAGGCGCAGTCTGAGGCACTGAAGGCTCATGATGAAAGTATTAAATCCTTAGAAAAGAAAATTGAGGAGGACTAGAAAGACATGAAGAAGCTGAAAACCCTAGGGAAGAAGTTAATCCCCAAGGAAAAGGAAGACAAATAGACCAATCCATTATTTTGTTGTAATATATTTCCTTGTAAAAATTCATTCATTTCTAATATAATATTTGGTTGTTTGTATCTTGTGTTATTATGTTGTAATGTTTTAGGTAATTTATTTATTTTACATTCCATTAAATTCTTTTTGAAAATGAAAAAGGGGAGAAGGAGAAAGAACTACATAAAGGGGGAGAAGGAAAAATCTAAAAGGGAGAAGAAAAATTTCTATGTTAAGAACTATACTTAAGAAAGGGGGATTTTATCATTAAGAAGTTTATCATTCCTATAGTAATGAAAATTCCATTCCATAAATCTAGAATACTATCCTTAGAGTTCCAATGCCTAAGGGGGAGTTAGTTGTATTCACCATCATTTATGAACAAAGGTAGATATGTTTTAATTTCAAAGTCTAAAGAAAATTTTCTATATCCTTATATTTATTTTTCGGAAGGTTATTTGTGCTTTCCAAAAAGTGGGAGATTGTTGAGTCAATATGGTTTTCCTTATGAATTTTCCATTCCTTCTTATTTTGAAAATAACAAACTCCTTTTACTTAAGAAAATTAATATTTTACATCTATAAAGATTAATTTCCATTCCAAAGGAATTTACCCCTACCATATTTTCATTGGTCATATCAATATTTTTCTTAAGTATAAAAATTGGATTCATACCTAATACCTCAGATTCATATAATACATATATATGAAGAATTCTGTTTTAGGATCTGAGTTCTGGATATGAACTCTAATGAAGTTCCATTCCGAATTCTGAATACAAACTATAATGAAGTTACATTCCTAATTCTAGATATGAACTCTCATGATATTCCATTATGAATTCTGGATACGAAATCTCATGAAGTTAAACTCCTAATTCTGGATACGAAATCTCATGAAGTTCCACTCCGAATTCTGAGTACAAACTGTCATGAAGTTCCACTCCGAATTCTGTATACGAACTCTCATGTTGTTTGACTCCGAATTATGGATACGAACTATCATGTAGTTCGACTCTGAATTCTGATTACAAACTTCTAATAGTTAGGCTCTGAACTTCTATGAGTTCGACACTGAATTTATATTAGTTTGACTCTGAACTTCTATGAGTTAAACCCCGAACACTCTAAGTTAAGGATTTGAATACTGGTGAAACCAGACTCCAGATTTCTATAGAATTCAGTTTCTGAATTCCTACAAAACAGAATCTGAATATATCTTTATTACAGACTCTGAATTCCATTTTGGTTAGACTCCAAACTTTTATCTTCGTACATTCCGAACATCAGTTTTACCAATGCTTACACTTGTTTCATTACAAAAATATTTTGTGCTTTCAATTATTAACTAACCGTTGGTTGACTGACAAATGTACAAGTCCCTCTGAAATTCAAGGAGAAATATTACCATTAGAGGAGGGAGATTACCATTGGAGCTTCGGCTATACATAAGATCTCATTTTAAAGTCGACAATAACTTTGACACAACATGTGATTACATGGTTTGGACGTGATTTCTAAAGAGAGGGTATCTTATCAACTCTCAATGCATCGTGGAGAATGTTTGAACAACTTGTTCAAACTTTGCCTTGTACATACTTGCTTTATGAGACATCGATTGTTGCAGATTGCAATCGAGGGATTCCATGGATAAGAAGACAGAGGTTCCAACACCTTGAAGTTGAGGGCTTCATTATTGAGGAAGACAGAGGTGCATACTACCTAATAGTTGAGGGATTGCGGGGATAGCAAGACAGACTCTGATCTTCATATCGAGGGATTACCCTGGTGTGGGTAAGACAGACATTCTTGATTGTATAAATCAAAGGACCTTTATCCGAGGTTGTTGGATACCATTCTCATTGGGTTAAAAGGGTGATTGTTTGTTACATGTAGTTTTACTACTTGTTGTTCCGCTGCATTTTGTATTTCTAAGGAATGCATAACTTTCTTATACATCCTTACTTTTACTCTGAAATAGTTAGATTCTATACACATTAAGGTAGAATCACAATCTTTATTTCTTTTGTCATGTTTCATTTTTGGAATCACTATTCTAGAATCCAGTAAGTCTTTAGAACTTATAGAGGTCTTGTGAATTATCTTGTTTAAATTTATTAAACATAACCATCCTAAAAATTTCCTTAGGGAATATTTAAAAGGTACAATTCAACCCCCCCCCTCTTGTATCTAAGAATATCATTCTTATTTTGATCCTACATTTATTGTTACAGAGTATATCATACTCAGAGTCATACCATCCTAACAACATGATATGAATAAATAATTGTATTTACCTAAAACCTATTTCATATTTTTAAATCCTTACAATATGTTGAAACCCATTTTTTAAGCTCCCTCACAAAGACAATACTTCTAATTCTTATCTAAAATTTGAGAATTTTAATGATGAAAAGTCTTAATGATGATGAATGCCAAATTGAAACACCTTCAAGGATTAAATTGAATAAATATAAAGGTAGAACAATGGCTAAAGTGATGACCATAAACATGATTTGGTTATCCACTAGTTTTTATAAAAAATTTCATTCTCAGTGGCTATAGTTGAGAAGATCTCTACTCTAAAAAAGAATTAATATTCAAGTATGATATGATTGGTATATAGAGAATGGTTGTAATTATTTCAAATTCTAGTTAATGGTTACTATGAACATTTTTAATTAATTTTTACATGTAAAACAGACACTATTAAAAACGGTAACTGGTATGTTTTTTAGATTTATTCAAATATGTAGCCCAAAAGAATAGTAGTATTGTATAAGAATTATAGTAACTATTATAGGTTATCTAAACAAGTGGTCGTGCAGACTATGAGGTTCAATATAATTTAGAATAAAATAATAGTGTTGAAATGGCTAGACATCAAACATTAATAGAGCTTAGTTGTGAATATAGTTTTCTTGAAAATTATATTCAGAATTTCATTTGTCTTGGAAATGGGGAAATCATTATTCTATGGGAACACAAACTATATCATATCTTCTAAATGAAATAGGAAGTTTTGATTAGTTTGTTAATATATTTGATGAGCCACATGAATTGGTTTTCAAATCCATCTTCCAAGAATAATTTGTTTCCATATCCAATTCCATTTTCATCCATTTTGAAATAGCCAAATACAAACACATAAAATAGGTGTTTATATGTGAATATATAGGAATCCTTGTAAAAAAGATTACATAGTTGACCATGAGATGAAATATGAAATGGGTGACGCTATAATATATCTTCTATAAAAAATGGATGTAATTGATGTAGATCTTGAGATAAATGAAAAATATTAATTCTTTGATGAAGTGGAAGAAGATGAAGAAGGAAAAATTGATGTGAAGGAGACTTAGATAGATAATTATAAGGATGAGGCTAGGGAAGGCCATAAAAATTATAAGTAACCTTCTCCAAATATTTTATTTAGACAAATTAATAACCTAATCCACTTCAATTAGATAAATATGAATTAAAAAAGGGTTACCATATTAACATTTAAGTGTATATAAATTTATTTTTGGATAATGCTAAATGGGATGACTATGGAGACCATAAATTGGATGAAGAGAGTTGTGATAAGTCTCCTGTGATTGAAATCACTCATAAACCTATCATATATGATGAAACATGTAAGGGGGAGAAGTCCTAATTATAAGTGGTGGTATTCGTAGTATATTCTATGAATGAGTATGATGACGACAATTGTTGAAATACACTTTAAGATGGTGTACATAAAACTGATTCATCTCAATGATCATTTTAATGATCCTTAATAGTTGAAAAATATCCTCCAAATTTACTTGAATTCTCTCCTATAAGATCATTTGGAGATCATGTGTTGGTAAGAATATTTCATCCTATATCATTAAATATTGTGGTAGAACTAGTAAAAATGAATGAAATAATACATGTTGGATCTTTTCAAGAAGGAAATTGGGAATAATTTGGTTATGAAGAAAAATTAACAATATATGAGAACCATATATATTCAGATTGTCAATGATCGTAGGTAGCCAGCTTATGATCCATATCCTTTTGTACATGTTTCAATCACTTATATTTCATTCCCATCTTATAAAATAAATGATTATTTGAATAACTTAAAAATAAGATCTAATGGGGGATATAAAAGGTAGTATTAATGATTATATAAATTTTATAGATCCAATCAAGAATGAATATACCACCATGGTAGTGACATTAGTCATTTCTCATCTCCACCCAAAATTTCAGCTCAATATGATCATAATGAGAAATGAGATTTGGGATATGAATGAAAAGGTTGGTTATTTTGAAGAAGACCACAAAAATATGATGTTATATATAGAATATATATATATATATATATATATATATATATATATTTAGTTTTTCATCAGTCTAAAAATTTATATCCACCTCCTGCCCTCATGTACTATTTGATAATTAATTTGGATTTAGAAAACTCCTAAGGAATGAGTTAATGGATTTTTGTGATTATAAAAAAATAAGAGAAATATTTTATAACGGATTTCCATGTTAGGATGATATGATTTCATTTTCAGTCAAAAAATATTTCACATAGGGAGTTAGAGATAAAAGTACTATCAAGAGAGCCGTTGATTATTATATTTATTGAATCTTCTCCTTATCAGATATGAAATCATTTTTGGAATCATTTAAGTGTTTTCTGAACATAACTCCCTTGTCCCAATACTATGACCTAGGTCATTCAAATATATATATATTTCATATTTTAGATGAATATTAATTAAATTTTGAAAAAAAAATCTTGAGTATCATATAGAAATATTTTCAACGGAAACCTAGAAAAATAAACAAGTAGTTCATAAGTCCGGTATATTATCTCGCACAAATATATCCATTACTAGAAACCATCTTATAAATATTATAAATAATAAATTTCATCATAACATGGGAAATTAAACATATGAAATTTATTTTCTAGATGATTAGGTAAAACTAGGGAAATACAATGCCAAAAAAATGGGAGAAGAGTATGAGTACCTAAGAATACCATTTGAAAACTATAACTTTCATATCAATGATTATAATCTTGAGGCTGGGTATAAATAATGGAAGTTCATCAGATATTAATCCGAAATAAATCATCAATAATGACCCCTGAAAACATAAAATTTTCAAAATAAATTGAATTATAGTATACAGAATACAATAAAAAATTATTTCTCTAGTAATTCAAGGACCAATTCTGAGGATATCATATTAGAATTTGTTCACTATACTAACCCACATAGTTGGTATAGTCTATCCTCAATACTTTCATACTAGATATAGTATATTACTCAACCGGGTTCACTCTACATTCTAGTCATATTATCTAATGAGAGTTAAATATTTATCAAATTCTTTGGAGGGTGATATTGGACCCCCAGTCCCATAATGGTAATCATACAAATGTCTTCCACAAGATCATAAATAATTTATGATATCAGAACCCAAAAAAAGAAATCGGTTTTAAATTTTTTTTATCATCTAATAGATTTTTTAAAATAAATTATTTTCATAATCATTTCATCACATCTTCATAAAATAATTAATTAAAAAATAAATAGGTTTATTAATAATTCTATCATGGAATAACATGTAGAATGTGATTCGGGTATTATAAGAATCAAACAAGGTATAACCCATTGAAGATAAACATGTATCGTAAACATCATGTCATCATAAACATAAAACATTTAGACGATGAATAGTAAGGGTACCTTTGTATTGAATCTCTATTAAATAATAAGTATCATCAAAGGATTTCCTCTTATATGGGACTTGATTTTGAATAAAAAATCACATGTTATGTTTCATTATGAAAATTCTATCACTTTTAAATCAAATTTTAAAAATTATAAATTTATAAAATATTGTGGAATTTTATTTTTAAAAAATTACATTGAAATATTATAATTTTATATTCAAATCAATTGATGTTTAACGTATTATGATATTTTGGTTCATTATACACACATTAAAAAATGATTTCATTCACATTTATTGAGAAATATAAATTCTCCATGTTTTGAAAATGACAAAATTATATCTTTAATAACATATCTAAACTCTCACAAGGGTAAAAATTACATCATAAAATAATTTACTAAAATTTATACATTTTTAAATCATTTTTAGAAAAAATGTAAATTAATGAGAATGGGTTTTTGACTGAAGAGTTAAATAATGTGAGTTACTATTATAAACATTCATCTGAAATCATCAGTGTATAAATTCAGTATAATAAAGGTATAAAATTAATTTGCATGACATAACCAAAGTATTATAAATTCATGCATTCATTAAAATATAATATTTCATTATAAAAAGCAAAAATATAAACAATACCCACACACAATGATAATATATCATAAAAACCATATCATATGAATCATTATCCCCATTAAATAATAACATGAAATTAAGCACGAATATAATTAAAATAATTATATTATTGATATAAAATGTCTATTTTGAATTATATACACCTTATAAAAGAATTTGTTGGAATAACATGAACTATAACTCCAATGAGGCATGTTAAGACCAAAATATCATACCTTTAATCAATAAATTCTTTGTAAATGTTAAAAAATAATGTATACAAAATAAAGTTTTTTATAAATATATTTAAGAACAATAATCACATGTTTCATACCCTATATTATGTACTTGGACCCTTAAATTACCATTTTATTTACAATTCCATCTTTAAATTATGTATTGGAGAATAATTGCATTCATTCTCATATATTTTTTTCTTTTTTAGTCCTTTTATATTGATCATGGTTCTTCTATGACCATAATTTCAGAAAATTTATAAATATAATTTATATTTTTTTATATATTTATAGTACTTCATAAAATTTAGGAATAGAAAATCGGGCATTGTTCATTGAGACGGTAGGTTGAAGGTATGAAAAAATGATCCTTCCTTTTTTTCAAAGGATGAAGAAAAATAATGGTAAATAATATATTAATTTTAAAAAATTATTTTTATTTCATATATATATAATATATATTAATTAAATCTCAACTTTTTTTTCAATCTAATTAAAAATTATTTGAAAATCAAATAATATTCTTCCATGAGGTATTAATCGATATTATATTCGAATACCATTAGCATATACCCCAATGAAATTGAAACTAAAAATGTATTGGTGATATCATAATTAATTAGGTAAATATTTTCTGAAAAATATAATGTATAAAAAATATATTCATCATCATACTCAACTATAGGAGGTGCTGATGGAAAATATGTCACATCAGTTTATTTGGCGGTAGTCCACCATACACAAGAGGGATATTGTCATTTCCCATTTGAGGGAGGACGAGAGGGATATAATTCATAAAAATAAAATACAAAAAAAGATATATTGAGTATACTGAATTTATTATATTGTCATGGTATAATAAAAATTGACAGAGGTGGAGGGAGAAAGAAAATATGATCATGGGTTAGGGACATCACAACTTCCATTAAAAACAATATTTGGTTTTTTCAAAAAAAAATGTGTTTCCTTTATGAGAAAGATAAGTTATATATATTGATAAAATTCATGTAAGGATTTGATTTAGGTGGATACATTTTTGTGCTAATTTTTTTATTATGAGTTGATATGTGTGTATAGTGAGTGTATTTATAAAAGTGAGTTGCGGTAAACAAATGTAATGTTTTAGAAGAAAATTTTATACCCACATTCTTCTAATGAAAAAATTATCATAATATACCATTATCAAAAATATAATACAAAATCATTAAACATTTAATAAAAATATGTGTTTATAAAGTTTATATGTCATTTAAAGCCTTATCAATTCAGTTTAACATCCCATCGACCCATATTCACTATAACTATTATAATTAATCATTACTTTTTCTACTATTAATTATGATAATAATTTATGTAGACCATAATAGAAAATATAAATTATATTGGTAATAAATATACATTCTATTCTATCTATTCCATTTTTAAAAGAGGAAAAATCATTTTAAAATTAATCCTATGTTTGTGAAGAGAAATATGAATTACAATATGAAAAATTTTCATTATTTGAGAAAGTTTAAATATGAAAATTAAATATGTAATTTATTCCAATGATTGAAATTTGATTTCATAAAATAAAATTTTATTAATTTCACTTTTAAAACCATCATAAAATAAATTTTAAGTATTTATATATTTTATACCAAAAGAAATATATAATTAAAAACAATCTTGTTTCACAATTCATTGAAAAGGATAATCTTTCAAATAATTTCCAAAAATTGAATCCAAGCTAATATTGAACGTAGACATAAAAAATAAATAATTTTTTCAAATAAATTTTATAAAAGTTCTATGTATTAATTTTATTTAATTTTTACAAAATTCAAAAAATATTTTTCATTGAGAAAATTATATTTTCAAAACATATGAATTCTTTTCAAAGAATTAAGTAATATCTATGAATATGAATTATCTGTATATGAAATTTATAATTGATATTTATAAATTATTTAATAAAAATTATATAATTATTTTTAATGGATATTTTATAAGGACCATGTTAAAATAATAATGTTAATAAAATATAATTTTTTGAAAAAACTCATTTTCACTTTTAGCAGAAGTTAAACTTGGTGTAATGTATAATGAAAGCTATCAAATAAATATTTTTTCTATAAAAAATAATTCACATAAAATCAGCATGTTAAACTAATGATTCAAAATCTCTTTTTGAATAAGTTATAATATTAATTCCAATTTTGTAATATTTGATATAAAATAAGGATGACTACAGTCAAGAAATAGAATATAGACCATGAGTTTTCAATGCATTTAATATATTGTTGGAACCCAATATGTAAATTTGAATCAATATAAGAATCCATCCAAATACATTTAATAATATGTTTTTTATGTAAATAATTTATTATCTTACATTTTGGGATCTATTCAAGATGATATATTTTGAGAATTATGTCATAAATCATTAATAATAATACCACATAATAAAAACATGTCCCTTATAATCAGAATCAATTTTTCATACAATATAAAACATTCAAAATGAAACATAATTTATTTTCATGAATAAACATCACAATAATCAACCCGACCACTTTCTTTCACTTAACTATCCTTAAATCCTATAAAATACATTTTAAAAATGTGTTATGGGCCCAAATTGCTCAGTAAGGTGCATAAAGTAAAAAACCCCTTTTTTGATGTATACATATTTAAAATAAAAAAGGGCTCCAAATAAACATTTATTTATACATGAAATCACATTTTATTCAAAAATATCTCAATAATACATTTCATATATAATCATAATAATAAAATGAACACATTAAAAGTTCATTTAAGTCATGATAATCTAATTTTGATATTTTTACAATGTTATTGTAACATATAGTTTCATTGGAATATAAAGTCAATAACTTTTTAAAAATATAAAATTTCTATAGAAACATTTTTATCATAATTAATTCATATCAGTAACTTGGTGAATGATTTTGATACCATATATACTTACTGAGTAATCTTAATGGCTACACATGGAACAAACCACCTTGTTATTCATGATCTTACCCTAATGGTTATACATAAAATAAATATGACGTTCAATATCCATTATAAGAATACCCAATGAATTATAGGGATATCATAGAGCCTCATAACATTTGTTTACAATGAAAAAACATATTTTCCTAAAAATTTACAGAAACCAAATCTTAATAATAAAAAATCAATTTTTTTATCATAAAAACATTCCTTGAGGAAATAACTTTTTGGGAATCAAAAGTGAGAACATATAATGATAAAAATTACTTTTAAAAAACAAGTAATTGTGTAAAGTTCTAATTAGATTAAAAATTATTCATTATAGAGTGAAAATAAGCTCATTACATATAATTTAAAAAACATTAATTCCATACTTAATGAAGAATGTTTAAAGGTACCACATTTTGAAAATTAAAAACAAATATCCCATTGAACCCATTCATTAATAAAAATTGAAAATGATGTTAAAAATCATAGGAGAAAATTAAAAACCACATTTATATCATTTTTTAAAATAATCAAATAGATATAGAAAAAAAAGAATGTTTTAAGGTAAATATTAAATGATTATTTTTAAAAGAAAATCCCTTCCCTCAAATCAAACACATCAAATATTTTCTTTATATTCCTGAATAATAAAATTATAATATTTATATTCTTTTTTAAGATCAATTTTATGTTTGAAAATATATTTAAATCACTTATTAACTTTTTATAAACAATTATTTAATCACATAAGTTCACATAATACATTTTGATGATATATGGTAGATCAGTCCAAAATGACTCTGGATAGTTGATTATAGTCAAAGGGGTCATTATTCAAAAAAATCAAAAAATAAAATAACACAATAGTATAATTTTTTTTTCAAAAAATGTACTTTTAAATGATACAACTAATTATGGTATGAAAAATGATCTATATTACAATCATAGGGATGATATGTCATATATATAATTTAGTAACATTTCCTTTTTTCATTTTTTTATGGAATGAAGGTAAATTTTATTTTATATTTATATAATTACATTAATCTAATATATATAATATTATATCCGTATAAATAATTATATATACCATCCTTTTGATGTGGTCATGAAAAACATATTACATCACTTCGCTGAAGTGATTGTCCACAAACATGCATGAACGATAATATCATTTTATAATCTATAGAACTATTTGAAAAAAAATGATATATTATATTTGATAAATGTAAAATAAAACTTTAATATAATATTAAAATAATAATTCCATCATTATAACCTGTCTTTTGAGAAGGTTATGGAAAATTAATTACATCACTTTGGGAGGTGGTTGTCTGTTGTACACACAAATGAGGTTCAATTCGAAATATTATAAAAGATGAGATGAATATAAGTCATAAAACTAGTTTAATAACATATCAGTATATGGATTATATTGGATGAATTTTTTAATCATGTATACAGATGGTTTTGTTGATGTAAAAGATGAAACAAAACTAATACATGAAGTAAACAATTGTACCATTTTTTTGAAGTCCTCCATTAATTATAAAATTATGACCTATAATGTTTATATTTTTTATAAAAAAACCATAATAATGATGGAATATAATATAGGATGGTGTTTTGGAAAGTCATGGACATCTCAAATGGGTTATTATGTGTGAATAAATGAGAATGAGGGGTTCATTTTAATAATATATGAATGTAGTACATAATGAATTTCTAAAAATATGATATTTATATAAATTAATTATAATGTAAAAAATTTATCTGATGGTATTTTTATTAAATTTAAGATGGATATGTTTTAAAATAAATTTTTACAATGATAATTATTCATTTTTTTCTATTATTAGACCCTTACCATTTAGTTTTTTACTATTTTACTGTTATCGCAATATCAATTATCATTACACAATGAGTGTCAATATAGGTATTATTAAATGAAAAATGTCCCATAATTGGATCATTATTGATATTTTAAAACTAATAATAATAAATTTTTTTAGATAATTACTTTCAGTAATTTTATTCCATTTTAAAGAATACTATATACCATTAAATATATTTAATGTTAATTATTAGAACAATATATTGTTTTGACTTTAATAAAATAGCTGTATCGTCTAAAATTTGAAAAATTTATTCTATTATATCCCTAAAATGTCATTATATTATATTATCATATAATTTATCTCGAATGATTATTATTATTCTATTGTTAATTTATTTTATTTTATTTTTTCACTAATTGAATAGTTACTGCATCAATGTTCTGTATGCCTTTAGAGATATTATTTATGCACTAAAAATTAAAAAAAGATTTAAAATTATGAGTTTAAATTTTTTAAATTTATATATAATATTTATAGTCTATAAATACCTCTATATAATCACATGTAAAATGTAATTTTGTTATTAATGATATAAGGTGGAAAGTTTTAAATTTCTGTATGAAATAATATAAAAGTCATACTCCAATAAAAGTGGAATAAAGTAGTCATAAATTAGATATTTGGATGAATATGTTTGATTTATAATCCTATGATAATATTTAATCATGTGTTATGATAATTTTATAGTCCTTCTGATTTTATATTTGTCCTTTAATTGCCCAATTTTCCCAATACACTAGTAAAAAACATAATTTTTTTACTATTCATAATTGGAAAAAATAAACGAAACATATTTTATAAATTTGGGCCCACTAATTAAAAATATTTTATCAATTTTTAATAATAAAAGAGACATTGACATTAAATTACTTCCAATTTTATTTTAAAGGAAAAATGAAATTTGTTTTCTATAAAATTGACCCTTTAAGTATGAAATGATATTTTACTCAATACAAGTATAAAAATAAAAAAATCATATTACATTATTTTAAATGAACTAATTATAATATATAAACTCAGAAAACATAATTTTACTATGAAAATAAAATAAAATAAAATATATTTTAAATAAAAAATCTTTATTTTTCCTATTAAGTAGAAATTCAATATTCTTAGAAAATAATCAAAAAATTCATTCAAAAATTATTTTGAGATGATGAATAAAAAAAATAATTTTATAAAAAAAATTTATATAATTTGATAATTAATATTATAAATATAACATTAGAAGAAATGGGTTTAATTAAACTATTTACACTTGGATTTTAAGAATTAAAAAATATATTTATAATAAATATTACAATTTAATTCATGAATATTAATAAATATGAAAATAATTTATTCTATAATTTCATGGGTTGGTATAATAAAACATATCCTAGATCCCCCTACCTTACCTATTACCTCAAGTGATACTACTATAAGCCTATCCATGGACCCTTTTTCCTTTTCTCCCAAACAAGTTGTACAATATATCATATTGATTTTAATGTGTGTTTTAATTTATAACCCCTATCATATCAGTACTAACACCTAACTACCCATCCAAGCTGCATGAGCCTCAAATTATTAATAAAAGGACCCTAATCTCAAAATTAAATCCAGTATGAGACATATTTAGATTCTGAATAAAAATCATTATTGTGAAACTTTCTTTTTAATATTTTTATAATATCCTTTGATATTAAAAGAATAACATTTTTCATATTTATCGTTTTCCTCTTATTAATTATATCTTAGTTTTATAATCAAAACTATTTGGTTTTGGTTAATACCATAATGGGGAGAAATCACGTGAACATAATATCGGGTAATGATTTTTTTAAAATTACATAAATAACATAATGAATTTGGTGTTTCTTTTATTAAAAAAATCATTCTTATATTCAATTCATTTAATTTTTATATATCATGAACTGTGATAATAATAAGGGAGATATTTTAGGATTAGTCTAGAACCACTATATTTAAATGATCTTGATTCATGTTTATTGTGTTTTTATTGAATTTCATGTTTTATTATATTCATGTATTTTTTCCAAAATAGTAAAATTAGCTAATTCAAAGACTTAAAATGAAATCCTAAAACATCGGTAATGAAACTACCATGTGATAAATTTATCCTCCCATGAAGATCAATATATAGAGTATAATTGGATGAATATATTTTTCAAAAAGGTGACAAATACATTTTATAAATTGTGCATCAGACGTTAAAATTATGACTACGTCATGAAGTAAATATGCCTTGAAGTTTAGGTGTCTACATCTGTAATGATCCTACCTCATATTGAAGATAAACCTACCATATAAAAAATTCATCCTAACACATTAACAACCAACTTAGTATGTGAATGTTGAGTATAATTTCTCATATATTGTATGCATGTATTATAATCATCACAAGAACAATGTACATATTGTTAGTAAAAATGAACACATAATATGAAGTAATTAATCTATAGTAAAATATATATAATCCTACATTATAAATAATTTAGGTGACCATGTAAATAGATAAGGCCAGAACATTATGGACTCAGCCAACAATGTGATGTAGTGATTCTAATGATATAATATATCGAGTGACCATTAGGGAAAATGATGTGATTATTCTAGCTCACCTTCCCTAGAAACTGAGCCAGGTAACCATGAGCCAAATTAACCATGATATAAATAAATATATATGACTATATAAAACATGATATTTGGGTATTTTAAAACAACTAATACCTATATTTTATAGAATTAATTTTATATTTAGTTCATTTATAAATATAATGAATGTCCTTCGGTGAATACTTTGACATGAATTCCTATTTAAGAGGAAGAAAAACTCATGAAAAAAGGAGAACATATTTAGAGAATAAATTTCTCTTCAGACATACTGATATAAAAATAAATCACTCCATACATTACATGATATTGTATTTTACAAAACTACAAATGAAATCTAGGTTGAACACTATCATGAATGTATTTAATGACTTCTAAGAAAACAAATTTACTAAAACTAAACCGCATCAAATCTTGTCACTTTATACTATTTTTCTCACCATATTAAATCCTATATAATGAAATGTTTTTATTCTATGTCTATTTGTAAACACATATTATTCTAACATGGACTTCTAAAGTAGGTTGATAACATTTTCTAGCCCATAGAGAATAGTGGAAAATTCATTATATCATGGAATAGCGATATATAGTTTTTCTATAAGGCGTGATATAGGATGTAAATCAATGAATTTTATAATAAACTACTTTTATGTGGGTTAATTTCAAGTCAAGAGGAATTGTTCAAAAAATAAGATTGAACACATTGTATTTATTATGCATTGTGTTCTACCTGTTTTTTAAAACTACAATGTTTATATATTTTATTATATTTCAAAGATAAATTTAAAAAACTAATTTATAAGTTAACTATAATTTGTATGTTATATAAATTTTTTGACAGTAAAAAATATATTTGAAAATATAGACTATTTTTAAAACATGTTTTTACATAGTTGTGATTAATATTATAACAACAATTGTGAATGATCAAATTATATACAAAAAATATTTTATTTAATTTGGATGATTTAAAAAATTAGGATATTAATTTTTTTAATTATTTTTGGTATAATGTTTAATTGGAACATCAATTCCCCCCAGTGAGTTTTACAGCCTACCAAACATGTTTTTTTTAAATTAATGTGTTTTTTTAGAAAAAACATTAAAAATAGATGGGTGTATAAGGAACCAAATTTTATATAAATTACCATGTAAAGAAACAATTACCACCAAATTAATGTAACATTGAAGTTAGTTTAATAAAATCTTAGTATTTGAGATTCTATGAGGAGAGATTGATTAAAATTATATAAATCAATGAAACTACCATGACCATTGAAGTGACAATTAAATAATTATCTATGTTTTAGATCAACCACATGGTAATGTTTGTCATCCATATAAATAATTTTAACATACCATGTCTATTACATGATACATTTTATTATGTTGATGAAAACATATAAATGATGGAATGTAACCACATATCGGGCTTTCAGGAGACGACATATTGATTTTCATAATTCTTGTATGATGGAACTAAAGAGATTATATTTTGATTAATGAAGTGAAAACAAGTCAAAATTTGATCAACTAATTGAAGAGACATACTTCAACCACATGGTTCAAGCTACTTTGCCTATTCTCCTTAACCACACAATCAGATTTAGCTACTATATGAATTCTTTCCAATCAACTATTTTAGAAATGGATGTAGTATTGGTAAAAATCCTAAAATATATTTTTTAAAATTAATTCTACCAATAAAATCAGTTGGACATTTTCATTCCCATAATGATAAATTTTAAATTTATACATTATATATAATCCTCTTATAATACCAAGAATCATCCCTTGTTCAATGTGGTGTGGTGATGATGATTAATAATAAATGTTTCATTCTACTATGTTTCTCAGTTTTCAGTATTAAATTTTTAAAACTAAAATGAATTTAATGCTAGTATAAGCCGAAATTTCTAATCATAATGAATAATAATATAAATAATATATATTTTTTTGTCAACTCAAACTCAATCCATGATTATCATGGACCAAAATTTATATAATTTTGTTCCTACATCATTTCATTCTAAATATTATTTTATGTTTTGTATTTTGAAAATTTATAAATAACTTCTATTATTGTGTACTAAGAAGTAAATTGATACTTCCTATGTACTTTTTCTCTATTTTATTATATCTCACTTATCACTCTAGAATATGATTTCTGTAACATTGATTACATTGTTTGAACTTTTTTAAACCAATAATCCATTTTTTTGATCTGTTTATTAAGATATAAAAATGTGATTAGAACTATCATACTATCATGTACATAGGTATATGATTTATCATGTAACTAACAATGTGTTAAATGTTATTTTTTTATGTTATCTTTAATTACCTGATTATTCTAATCATCGCTGATTTTTTTTTATAAATACTTATTTTCAGCAAGTATTTTTAAGATATTTTTTTATTTTATATTATTTTTAAACTAGGATAACATGTTATATTAAGTATATTTAAATTATTAATTTACCAAAAACCATACATTTTTATATTGGAACCCAAATTAACCACCCCCTAGTAGAGCATTCCCTTCAGATAGGAATTATGTTTTGAGAAAAAACATTTATTTCTATTCTTACTATTTTACAGTCTCTATTTTACAAATTAAAAGTTGATAATTTCCTAGGGGGTATATCGTTTATTTATATTTATTTTAAATTATTTTATAATTTATTAGAAAATTTCTAATTATACAAATAAAAAACCCTTTATTTTAAAGAACCTAGTTATGATCAATTGATGTTTAAAGTGAATAAAATTATTGACTGTATGGTTGTTGATAAATATGGAAGTATAAATTATTAAAAATATGACTAATAGAAAAAAATTTTATCATCAAACTAAAGAATATTATTAATTTAACTATAAATATAATAAACCATTATATTTTTCTTGGTGAAGAGAAGATTAATATAATATAATCATCAGCTATTACATTTCAAATTTGGCTATCTTTAGATACTTCCCATAAATAATCCTCTAATTTCAAAGAAATTAAATTGAATACCAATACCATGATGTAGATTTCCTACAAGATAAAAAATGTATCAATTGATTTTTAATATTTAATGAATATTAATAAGATCATCAATATTATAAAGGAACATGGACATATATTGGAAGAAAAATTCCATGTTCAATGATTACATATATGCTTACACAATTCTTAGGGATGAATTCTGATTTCAACTAGATAAATATGTTCTTGTATGAATATACTTGTCAAATAATTGTTGGTAATGTTGATGATGTATGAAGAGGAATTAAAATATGACCATGTAAATGTTGATCTTAAGAAGAATAATATACAATTTAAGACATATCATTAAAAATCTATACAATTTATTAAGGATGGTAACAAATATTGAAATTAATCTTATTCAAAAAGGAATGAGACCATGTAAATCTACTATAATATTCAAAACAATCAATTTAAATAAATAAATTTTTTTATATTCTAATTATAAATGAATTTGGGATGGAAGAATAAAATCGATGATATCATCATAATATAATAACTATTCTCTTGAAATTACTAGTTATGAATGATAAAGAAGAGACTAATTAAATACAATTTACATTAAATGATGTTTGAGAATAAGTATAATGATATAGAAATGAAACTAGAGCAGGAAATGTAGGGAACCTAATCATCATCTAAGGAAATCTCTCTCAAACCTAATTTGGGTACGATAATGCTATAGAAAAGTATAATCTATTTTTATCTCAAATGAACAAGACATAAAAGTGAATTATAGATCTATTAAAATTCTGTAGTACTAGGATATTTGATATTATAGAAAGGTGAGTGAAGAACACACAATTATCAAAATATTTTAAAAATGGATGGTGGGCATGTAATCTTTGATAAAATTTAAAATAAAAGATTAATGGTCTTGGAAATATTTGAAATACTGAAACTCTTTTTAGTTTTTATTTATTTTTTAATGGTTTTTAATATAACCCTATCAGTAAATCTAAATAGTGATTTTATTATTATAATGTTAATTCTGTAGATAATTATTTAAAAAATGTTATTTCCAAAAAACCATAATTTTTACTACCATTTGATATAAAACATATTATATATTTTATATAGAATAATTAATTTCTAATAATGTTTGATACTAAATTTCTATTCATAGATAATAAAAGTTATGGCATGTGAGATGTGAAGAATATAATATAAACTCAAATTCGAAGATAACATTAAAATGTGTATTCAATGATTTACAATGCTTAAATTTCAATATGAAAAGTGAGTAATCCCTATCAAAAAAAAGAACCACAAAATTAATTTCTATCAAAATAATGGTGTTTCACTCTGAATAGAAAATATCACGTTGATTATATTAGAACATCTAATTTTTTTTAGTTTAGTTTGAAAACATTAGTTAGACCTCGGTATTATCATCTCATCATTGTCATGATTTTATATTGAATTTAAAATGGTATAGATAAAAAATCGAATATATTAATAATGAATCAAAATATTTTTTAGTTGTATAAATTTATGTTGATGATATTATTTTTGGTCCATCTAATAATTTTTTAGGTGTTTAATTTTTATGTATATGATAAATTAATCTGAAATGAGTTAAATATGAAAACTAAAATTATTCCTTTCTTTTTAGATTTTCAAAAAATATTAAAACCATTCAAAAAAATTAAAATTTCAATGAATAATTTATGTCATATTGGTTTATATGTAAGACAAGAAAATGACACTCTAATTGGTACATGTTTAAAACAATATTATTTTCAAATTGAAGAGTCATATTCCCAAAATTCATATATAGGTATAATATGGTGTTTAAAATTCATAATCATTATTTGACTTGATTTAATAAATAGTGTGTCTACATGTGATCATTTACAAGATAATATAATAGAATCTTATTTAATGTATATTAAAATACATTACAAAAATCCAAAAAAAATTACATCAGTTATTGGACTATTTTACCCTAGAGGATATCCGTTCAAACTATTTTCATATTCATATTTAATATTTTTTGTATTTTAGGAAGATAAAAAATACAAGCCATATGATAAATTTTTTCAAGCGATGTTTTTACTTGTGTAGTAAAATTGACGAACTATAATTCATTGTCAAAATTTTGATTTTGATAAATATTTTTAAGTTGTTACTTTTAAAAATACTATGTTTTGAACATAAAATACTAGGATATGATTATCAATTCATTCATTTAAATTTAAATTGGAATAATAAATGTGTGATTAAAATTTCTATGAATCCTATATCTTATTCAATGATAAAAAACATTGAAAAAACACTTTTTAAGATTTGATTTTCAAATATGGGGGCATTAACCTCAATTTTAAAAGAACAACTAATAAAATTTCATATATTTTCATCAAAAATATAAATATATAATGATTAAATTTTATCATAAATTAATTAGGCAAGTATTACGCTTTATTGTTATTTTTTTCATTAATATAAATTTCACGGTTTTTCTAGTTTTAGATGATTCAAATAAAAATATTGCTTAAGTGAATTTAAATGGAACTCATTTTGGAGGTTAATCTACTGGGTCCTGGAAACATATGGTAAAAAATTGTCATTTTTTTCATTAGGTAACTACAATACCCCATATTCTCCAGAAGATTTAATTTTTGTTTTGGTCAAGCTAATGTGATATATCAAGTTGCTACATAGAATGGAATTACTCATAGTATCATAATAAATTTCATAGAGTCACTCAAAATTTCATGTCAATCTATATAAATTATATTCTAACTAAATTTATATGTATTTTAGGAATTTTATTTATTAATCCAAATATGAATTCAAATAACATAAATTTATTTGGAATAGGATTGCCTCTTTAAAAACACTAATGTTATATCATTTTCAAAAATTATTCCCTTGATAAAATCTCATTAAAAATACCTAAACATCATATATTTTAATCATAGTAATGATGCAAATAGAAAATCATACTCTTGAGTAACATTATTTTAAAGCATTAAATCTTTTAAAAACAATGAAATATTTATCCAACACACATGTCGAACCTATCAAGACATATTTTTTATATTAAATATTTATACATAAAATTGAATTAAATTTTTAAGGGATATAAGCTATGGAGTACATTATTTGGAAATATTTTCAATGAAAATGATCGGGTTTTTTTAGTGAAAACAAAATCCATTTTTTAGAGTATTGTTATAGATTTTTATTTTCATATAGAATATAATATTGGTAAAAGTATAAAATAGTTAGGAAATCTTTAAATATATAATGATTAGTGTTTTCATCAATACTTTTGTATCATTTATTGAAGATACCAATTAATGGGAATTATTTGGATTTCAAGATTTATAATGATGTATTCTATATTCATTTTGAGATTGAGAAATTCTTAGAGAACCTAAATAGAGATATAAATCCTAAAAAAAATAATGATATAGATATTGATGATGACTATTAGATATTATTAATGTTTCTCCAATATTTAATCTACATGGAGAAATGGGATTTATATGTTATGGTGTTATGATATATTCTTCTCCAATTTAATGAATACTAGGATATAATTTATCCTACATTCATATTTAGTGAGAAATATGGATGTATTGTGAAAATAATCATTAATTATTAATTCATAAATATATCCCATGTTTAATTAGCTATATTATATTATATAATACATTTTCCGTAATGGGATGAAATCTTAATAATATTGGGTGGAATTTAATTACAGAAAATTACACGTAATTGAATGAGAATAAATTATAATATTCAGTGGAAAATTTGAGTTAATAATAATGGAAAATTATATGAAAAATAAAATCATTTTATGAAACCCTATGATACCCATAGTAAAATCAGTTCAAGGTTTGGAAGCTAAGGAACATTTTGAGTACACATCCTAAGGAATATATAATGATGAGACTATTAAAGTATAAGAAAATTTAGGGTATTTGAACATTAAAATCAATGAATAATATAAAAAATTTAGGACACCCATGTTTTAGAAGATGTTGGAGATAATACTCCTGATGGAATTTCATTGATACTATAGAACATCCTTTATCCCTAATCGCTAAGGAAATAGATTAGTTTAAGCTTGTGATAATACATTAGCTTCTCAGAATTATCTTATTTAAGATAATTATAAATATGAGGATAAATAGTCTATTAATGATTATGGTAGTGAATATTGTTTAGAAAAATATATTACATAGAAGAGCTATACTTATTCATGTAGTGAATTGGATGAAATACCTTTCATTGTAAGTATTCTAAATGCCCATTGAAAATAAATCATATCATATGGGGGTGAGGGGATCAGATTCAAATTCTGATGAGGATGATCAAAGAGGTTATCTACCTATACATGGTGGACCTTCCATCTCATCTATATCAAATGTTCCAAGTAGATCTCTCCTTTAATTAAATTTTCGTGAATAATGGTATAGACCATGTTATCCACAACCAATACTTCTTATATGTTAGATAAATAATTAATTTATTTTTATTTTTACCTTTTATATGGACACACTTCAATAAAAAATACTCGATAACACTTTTTCTAGAGTAACTGAAGTATAAAATTGTCTAGTGGAGTAGATCATTTGAGTTTAGTGTGTTAGAACAATTTCAAAGGGATATGTAAGTTGGAATATATGAATTTATGAATCTGGTAGGGTGTCTCTTTTTGGATAAACAACCCCTATTTTTATGAAATGGATAAAAGGTATTAACCTCATAAACCAAATGCACCACCTCAAATTATCTAATATCTTCTACATTACTATAAATGATGTAGCTGATTTCAAATAATTTCTGATAAATATGAAAGTAGGGTTTCTTAGATTTATATCTTCAAATTGATATTCCGAAGAATAATAGAATTAAAAGAATATTTTTCTTCATATACATTATATTCATCTTATATTTTTTTGATATTTTCATCATGGGATGTTGGATAATAAATTTATAGTAACTCAATTTACAATTGATCAAGTAAACATATAGGGCATGATGTTAAATCCTGATTATATGAACCTAGATTTTATGGTTCGGGAAACCTATTCATGTGATACTCCATCCTCTTTTTTAAAATTATATTCCTCCAACTACTATTTCCAGAAATGGGAATCTAATTATAAATATTTTTAGTTATTTTAAACAATAAAATTTTACTATTTTTATAATATTATGAAAATTGTTCATTCTAATTTTCAAACCCACGTAATTATAAACCCTGATATTATAAGAAGTGATGCTCAGAATGTGTGGTGATATAGGTGAGTGGTAAAATGAAAAATTATTCATTATATGAGTTGGTACATAGAAATGGATTGGAAGATCATATATAAATCATTATCTTGAGTTATTTGGATTATGCCTCTAATTAAATCATTTAATCTACTATTTTATAAATTAAAGTTGATATCCCTACTTCTGGAATACTTTTTGATGGAGAAGAACATCTTTTCAAAATTTATGGATTAATGTTATTTACCCATTATATAATTCACTCAGATGATGTAGGCTATTTTATAAATTTTTAAAGATAATTTTCCCTTTTATATTACTGATTCCTTCATTATATTTAGCCACGATATTTTTTTCTGGCCTTAACAATCATCTATATGCTTCTATTTTCATTACTCTCATAGTTGTTTTTTAATTCTTATGGTACATTTATAAATGAAATTTTTATTAAATCCCAATATTTTTTAGAGATGAATCGGGATTATTTATAAAAATACTTTTTCTTAGTTTTAAAAACATTTTATTTAGGTTTTATCTTATAGTTTGTTTCTGAAAATTTTGTGAACGATGGAATAAAAAAATCAGTGCACATTTTGAAAATGGTTTTTTATAACCATACTACATGGACCAAAAATCTATGTAACACTGGATAGAGTTGTTTTCATGCTTGGAACATTGATTTTATTATAGTGTTCCCTAAAAAGGTGAATCCATGAACCCCTAGAAGAAGAGTATAGTTTAGATTCATGGTTTGGGGAAGCCATTTACCTCGAATAGAAAACATTGTTTATAGGAATTTAATACCCTATTTTTTTGTTAAAAAAATATCTAACAGCTTTTTTATACCCCCAAATTCTATTCCATGACCCATAATCGATTTCTCCCAATTAGAGAGCCTCATAATGTGATTCCAATGCATCCTAAAATTATTCCTTAATGGTTCAAATCCAAGATCGAATATATCTACCCCTCCCAATATTTGATTTCGATCTCATTCCATATCATTAATCCATTAAAATTGGTGATTTTATTTGGGTGATCACTCATCAATGAAATCAGATAGTTGTTATATTATTCATATCCCATAGTGTTGAAATTTTTTATGGTATTTTATATTCAATATGGTTCATTTAGAATTTGGAAACCCATATTTGAATTTATTTTTATGGTCATTTAAATAACTATTTTTTTATTTTATTGAATAATAGAATTTTGAACTGTGATAACTAATTTATGAATTAATTATTAGTTTATTGAATTGTGGATTTTGGTATAATGCGTTCTGTGTAAATAATTGGAGTGTTTATTTATGAATTAGGAATAATTAATTATTGAATTAAATACTGGAATATTGAGACTATTGAATATAAATAATATAATAGATGACATAATTAGTGAAATATATGTGATTTAGTATTGGATTAATTTATTGGAGGATTAATTAATGGTGTTTTGAATATTTATTAACTGGTGAATTAATTAAATGGATTTGTTTGATGAAATTATTGATAAATTATTAATCATGTTGATGTTGTACAATAATTGTTGAATTAATAAATATAATTTATTTGAATAATTTATGGAATATATTCTCATGATTCATTAATTGATGATTTAATTAGGGGTGTTTCTAGGATTAGTTACTTTTTTAATTAATTAATGGACTTCCATAAATAATTAATTTTTGAAATAACTAATATGATTTGATATATATGTGATATATGTGATACATTTCATATGTGTTATTTATGAGATATATGTGATACATTTGATGTAAGTGAAACATCTGAAATATGTGATTGATTCAGAAAAGGGGATGTTGTACACACATTTATGGTACAAATAACCATAGTTTCTTATCCATGGTGTTCTAGGGCTCAAGGAATGAAAATTTTTTGTGATAGGGACCGACGCCCCAAATACACATGATCTTTGAGACATGGACAGATTCATCAAATACCCATGATGTATGAGATAGTGTATTGTTCTCCAAATACTCAAATGGAACTATACATGATGCTCTTTTCCTAGAATAGTTTCATTAGACTATAGTTAAAAATAGTCCTATAATGAATTGAAATAAAATGGATAATGAAATATTATTTGTGAAATGAATTTTGGATTGATAATTTGAAATGGTTTAGACTCTTGCACGAGAAGAAAAATGTATTATGTTTTGGGTGTCCATTTGATCTCTGTGGGATTATGAAGTTAAATAATGGATAATTTAATAGATAAAAGATATTTAAATTATGGCTTGTATTTTATTCCATATAAAACTGCATACACTGTATAGCTGAATATTGTTTTATACGCCATTGGATGTAGCATAATGAGTTGTACTCCCACACTACTCGGGCTTTTTGATTTGCACCAAAATATATTTCATTTTTTCAATGAAGGTTATTGGAAGAGTTCATATGTCATATGTATGGTTTAGAGATGGATCATGGATGAGGGAACCAGATGTGGTTTAGGAATTCCATGGGAGTTTTTTGTTTTTTAAATTTGAGTTTTTCAATTTGAAACCTGTAACATAAATTATCAAGGAATATATAACGCTCAGTTTTGATAATTTATTTTCTATTTTCAGTCATCCTATGATATTGGTACAGTTATATTTAGGACTATATGTCATTCTGTTATTTTTTATGACTTATTTTATGGTGTATTACTCTAACGAAAAAGAGTATCACTTCACCATTATTGATATTTGTCCCTCTCTACATGTTAGAAACATATTTTATATGGGGAGGTGTGCCTGAGATCTTGTGGTGGAGCTGCATAGGGAACAAGTGTGTGGCACCCAAGTCGGGATGTTACAAAGTGGTATTAGAGGATGTATTTTTCTTTAATTTTTTTTACTATTTGGGAAAGGTGCGTAAGAGTCTATACTGGGTCTATATTCAGATAAGAGCTCATTAATGGGAGTTGCAATCTAATTTAACGGGAAAAACTATCTTTCTTAGGGTGGGGTTTGTTTTTATTGTCCTTTTTTGTTATAGTTGAATATTATTTCACCTCAGGTGATGTACTAGTTGTGAGAAATGTGATTTTTTAGAGATTTGAAGAGATTTGACTCATAGAATATTATAGAATGAGTGATGAGTATTCATGGATCATTATAAGAACTCATTATTATTTTGTGAAATACCTTATTTTAGGAATGCACAAGAAACCTGGTTTTTTGTATATTATTGAAATTGAATAGTTGTTTCTATCTTTTGCAGTCAAATTGAAAATGCTTCTTAATATGAAATTGAAAGTGTTAATATGATGAAATATGAAAATAAATGGGTATATAATGTAAGGTAAATAATGATAACCAATTGGTGCCTATTTACCATTACCTATTTATAATATGGTTAAGGCTAATAATAATTCCATGTTGTTTACCGTGTGGCGATGGATATGGAAAAGATTTGTTGGGACTTGTTCTTGGATTTTCTATAAACATTTATGATTTTTTTTATGACTCAATAGAAATTGTTTTTTCATTGTAGATATATTAATCTATAATAAACCTTATTGAAATAACGATATGATGATAAGGCTATAAATGATCCTCCAGTGATGGAACATACAAAAATGATAGCACATAGTGAGGAAATAGGGGAGTAGTTCTGAGCGAATATTTCATGCTTCATTGAGTTTATAGAAAGATACCTAGATTTTGTTGCAATGAGAATGTATGAATTGATGTGTCAGTTTCTATTACACCACCCATCTGCATTTATATATATGGTGGACTTCAGGGATCATAGTTATGGATTGATTATACTTATACTATAATGAATACATGGATACTCCTATTGATAAAAGAGTCACATTGGTTTCTTATATGTTATGTGGTCATGTTAAATGTTGGAAGGAATTTTTTTATATATAGATACTATGAGGTGGAAGTACTTTTTTGAGATTCTCCAAGATAACTTTTATCTACAGACACTCGTGAATGATAGGGGAGAAAATTTCATGGGGTTGACTGAGGGGAGATTGTTGACAATGAACTATGCTGAATTTTTATGGACATTCAATGTTTTTTCCCAGGGTTGGCTGTTGATGAGGCTACATAAAAAAAAACTCTAACTTAGTGGGATTAAATTTGAAATTAAGTCATATGTTAACATCATCATGATAAATATGTTTTTAGATTTGGTGAATCGTGATGTTATATTTGAGGACAACCTAAATGACACTTCTAGTAGTGGAAATTTTGTTTAATCAATATAATATGGAGGTATGAATTCAAATAGAATGAAGCACCATTATGATAACATTGGTCCATGATGTGGTAACAAACTTTTCTAGTTAGGGGGATCAGTTTCTCAGGATCATACTTGAGTGCTTTTAAACCAATGCACTAGGTCGGGGACCTATCAAAAAACCTATCCCCAACCACCAGTAGTGTTCTAATATTGTAGAAACATATGGAATATACATATGTTCTATAATAAACCCTAACAAAAAGGTAATAATGGGGGAGCGAGATAGACCTTGGGTTCAAGTAGGGGACATTCTGCATCATATCGTTAGGGAATTTGAGATCTACTAGATAAGGAAATAAATGAATTAGAGCTTCTTCATCTTGGAAGTATTGTCTGTATCATCAATGTGTTGTTTCTCATGGGAGTTAAACTGCATCATAGAAAATAGGGGTAGGATAGTTTCATGGAATTCAATATACACTTGTTGATATAATGGCTGGACCATCAATATTGAGAGGTATTATACTTATAGATTCTATATTTTTATGTACCTTATTTAATTATGGTGCTTCTCATTCTAGTGTATCTAGAAGACATGGTAATGGTTTGATCTTATAGGTGGAGTTCATTAGAGGGGTTATGATGATAGAAACATGTTTGGGAGTATGGTCGAGTGATATCTACTTATGAAAGTGTTGTTCTCTTATGGTTGGGGAGTATCATTTGTTGTGGGATATTTATATCCTGGACATATCTGGATTTGAAATGATTTGAGTATGGAATGGATATACACATACCGATCCCACATAGATTATTATGACATAATATAGACTTTTAAATCATTTAATAGTGTATAATAAATTCATAAAGGATATTGGGATATCCACGAATTCCTACCAGGTCCAATTATTCGGCAACCTAGAGAACTCAAAAAACTGGTTTCTAGTGTTTTTCAAGATGGAGAATATTTAATGCTCAATGTATTTCCACTAGTGTTGAATTAGTTTTAGGATGTTTTTCTTAGAAAATTATATGGTCTACCACATAGAAACAATCTTTAATTAACTATTGAGATCATGTCAGGGGTTGATCAGGTTTCTGTTCCACCCAACAGAACGACACTAAAGGATCATTAAGAGAGAATAACCCAACTAGGAGAGTTAGAGGACAAGAGATTTATCTAACTGATTATGTAACCTTGGGGATCACAATTGGTGTTTCAAAAGAAGGATAACCTGAATCTACACTTTTTTATTGGTTACCAGATGATGAATTAGACGACTATAAATAATCATTATCCATATATGTGTATCAATGATCTATTTGACAAAATTATGAGAGGTTTTGTTTTCTCCATGATTCACTAGAGATATGTGTATCATTAGTTGAGAGTTCAAATTTTTGATATAATAAATACTGGATTAAAGAAGAAGGTATGGTCTATATAAATTCATTGTTTCTTCATCTGGGATTACATATAATAATTTTAGTTTTTTATGGATTTGGTGAATATAAACTTCCAATCATACCTGTATTAGTTTGAAGTAGTGTTTGTGGATAACATCTTGGTGTACTCCAAAACTTATGACGATTATACCCAACATCATGACCTAATCATTAGTACATGGTGAGAACATTTTCTATATGGAAAGATATCAATGTGTGATCTTTTTATTTTCCATGTACACCTCATGGGTCACATCATCTCTAAGGAATGTGTTTCGGGGGAGCTTGAGAAATTATATGAAATTGTTTCTTTGCAACACTAGAAGATCATTTTTGATATCTGTGTATTTCTACGGTTAGAATTATATTCATGTATTTCCATACAAGGAATTACTGAATTGGGAGAACTAATTTTGGTCTTGAACATGAATTTTAGAAGGTTTTTATTTCCAGAATACTTTAATAATTCCATATAGGATTTGAAGAGGAATTTCAAATTGGAAGTAATCTTGAACCCACCTGATCTAGATGATGATTATACAATTTATTGTGATTCTTCAAGGATTGAACATGGAGCAGTGTTTATGCAAGGAGATAGGGTAATGGAATATGAGTCTCATTAGTAGAGTCTTCATAAAAGGAATTACCATATAAAAAAAGTGAATTTACTAGTACTGGTTTATGCTTTGATGTATTGGTGGAATTATCTTTCGGGGAAACAAATTATAGTCTATACTTATCACTAGATCATAATGTATATTTATAAAAAATTAGAGATTAATATTTGAAAATAGAGGTGGGTAGATTAAATACGATCATTACATTTTGACCTAGAATAAATTTCATGAAAGGGGAGTACTGTGTTCAATTCTTCGAGCAGGAAAACTCAGACTCAAGAATTTCATGAGTCTAGTTCAGGGTGAATGAGGATGAATTTCCTATATGATATGGACTATTATGTTTAGGAATATTATGTGGATATTACATTCATATTAGTTTAATAAGAGTCTACACATTTATGATGATCAAATAAAGACATTATGTGGAACTAAAATGTCAATCCTTGAGGGAAATCTTTGAAGGTGGGGAGATACCTTCATAATAAATCATAGACAAGGAAGGTGTCATATATTTAATTAATATGGTTTTGTGCATATAATCATACACAAGGTGTTGATGTGGGAATTTCATAACTCAAATTTTGATGGTACATCTTGGTGTGAACAAAATGTACAGTGAAATACGTCACATTTTTTGGTGTCCAGGCATAAGAAAGAGGTAATAGGGTTCATGAAAAAATGCTAAACATATCTGTAGATGAAGTTGGAGTATTAACGACCTGGTGGTTTATTATATTACATTTCCATTTAAGAATGGAATTGGGATGAAATTAATGTGGGATTTGTGCTAGGTCGCTCGAGGATGGCTCAAAATAATGATTCTATTAGTGTAATTATGGAATATCTGATAAAGGTAGAGAAATCCATTCATATATGAGGGTTTTATAAATGGAGTAGTTTGGAGAACTATATGTTCATGAGATAGTCAGTGTGTATTGAGTTACATGGTATATAGATTCATACCATGACTATCCCTTTAAATCATTCTTCTATAAGGGTTTACATAAGGTGCGGGTCACACCAGGTTTATTGAGTATGACATTCCAATGATAGACATATGAGTAGTCAGAGCATACATAAAAGTATCATGAGGATATTCTATGAGAATGTGTCCATAAATTTAGTGTATATTATGAGACATACATATAACGCTTAGAATATGCCTATAAAATAGATATTAGAAAATAATTCAGATGGAACCATAAGAGGCACTTTGTGGGTGGTCGTGCAGATCCCTTCTATGCTGGATGGAGGCAAGTGAGTAAGAGATTTTGGAACTGAGAATCATGTAGGAGACATCAGACCTAGATTATTTTGTTCAAAATTAATGACAATGGATCAATGTAGATAGAATTCATATGATGGTAGAGGTCGAAAACCCATTGAATTTATACTTGGTGATGATGAGTTCTTTTCTGTGTCTCCTAGGTAATGTCACCATTGGATACAAATATTGAGAAATCTACCACCCTGGTTCATTAGACAAATTTTTGGTTGTGAAGTGAATCGACACAGTGGAGAATTTATTTTCCCTTTCACATATATACAATTCTATAAATGTTTTTTTTCATGTATCACATATACAACGGTATCATGCCGACCCTTCTCATGTGTTTGAGGTGGTTGATTTTGAGATGGAGATCAAATAATCCTTTGAGGAAAATCTAAAACATGTTTTTTATAATCATGAGAACTTATTATGGGGAAAGGTTGTCTATAGTTTTTGTGTTTCAGAAACATGGGAATGTGTAGGAGGATACATGGGAAAAGAAGATGATTTTTGAACTCAATGTTATGGTGTTTTCGAAACATAATCTTATATATGGTTAGGAGTACTTCTTGAGGATGTTCTATAATAACGGGTGAGTAAGATCCCAAAAAAATTGGAGATTATTTTTTCTCAATCACATGTACTCTTGTTCATAGTGTTTTTTAATTTTCATTTGATTTTTAACTAGGTGTTTCTTTAGGTGAATGTTTGAGAAAAATGGATGAGAGTGTGTAGTAAATGGTTCTGACATGATTTGACATGTGTACCCTAGACTAACAAATCATAAAATCCTATAAAGAGTGGCATTTCCTAACGGGTGCATTGTTTTTTAAACTAGGTTCCCTAGAAAGATAATTTGTTCACCCCTTAGAATAGGTGCATAATTATTGATCCCAGTTAGGGGAATACAGGCTCCCCAAGAAGAAAACCAGGCATTGAATATTTTATTCCACCTAAAATTATTAAAAAATTACAGAACCTGTATCCAATAACCCCAAACGCCGTTGATGGACCCATAACAGATACCCTTAAATTTCAATGCCTCTCGAAGGGATTCCAAGAACTCATGATCTCCTTTCATTGTGGTTCGAATCATGGATCAAAGATCACTACCCCTCCTGGTTTTTGATCCAAATACTATTCTAAGTCATTACTATAATAAAATTTTAATTTATATTGGGAGATCTCTATTCATCATATGATGTTTGTTGCTCTATTATACAGATCCCATAGTATTGAGGTTTATTATGTGCATGTGATTGTAGAGTTTCTAAAGTTCTTCTAGCATTTTGAAATCCTCTATATAATTTATTATTGTGTTCAATTAATTTATTGTGAAATTATAGATTACATTGAAGAATTTAATTATGAAATGCGAAAATTAATAATACAATTAATTATAAAAGTATTGAATTTCTCAATTAGGGGTAATGAATTCTGAGTTAATTATCTGGATTTCAAATTATTTATTATGAATAATTAATTGTTGAATAAATTATTGGAATATTGGGATTATTGTGTATGATTAATTAATTTATTAAATTATTATGAGAATATTTTGGATTTGGGATTAGATTAATTAATTGGGGAATTAAATAATTGAAATTTTTTAGATTATTTAATCGGTTATATAATTAAATGGATTAATGTGATGACCTTATTATTGAATAGTAAGGTTGTTGATGTTGATAATTAATTTTTGAATTAATTAGTCAAATTTATGTAATCAATAAATTGATAACATAATGTATTTTCATTAATAATTATATTTTGAATTAATTAAGGGAGTTTTGAGAATTAATTCATTGCAATCTTAATTAATTGAGTTCTATGAATAATTAATTTTTCAATTAATTAATATTATATGTGATACATGTGATATATGTGATACATGTGATACATGTGATACATGTGGAATATGTAACAAATTTTATGTTTGTAAAACATGTGATATATTTTATTGAATGATAAAATAGGTTGTTTGATATGTATTGATGCTTTAAATACCTACGAGGTCCTAGTCATGAAATTCTTTGACCCAAGGCATGAAAATTGTATGAGATATGGATTGATGATTCAATAACCCATTATGTGAGGGATATAGACTTATGATCCAAATATCCATGATGTTCGATACATATAATGATGATCCAAATTGAATTGATCAAGAATTTTCTAGGTAGTTTTTTAATTATTTGGAATTATTATAAGACTAAAAATTAATGGTGCGTGATTCTAAGGCTCGGTGTGTCCGGAATGAATTTCTGAACTTTTTTTTGGTAAGTTCAGTGAATGCGTGAGAAGCATTTTATAACATTTGGACTAGTTCTTGAAATTTAAATTTGAGGACACTGTTGAACTCGAAACACCGATATTCACTTAAGGAGACCTTCACCTCGACCGTAGTAGGTCGGTGGTGGAAGTTAGTTTTTCAGTTTTTTTGTAGGAGAGTTACAAATAAATAAAATTAAAATAGATAACTTTTATTTTTATTTAACTTTAACCTCCCATTTGAATCTTGGTGGTGGGAACCACCCGACCCTAAATCTCCCCTTTAATGTGAGGAAAACCTTGAGTTATCCACAATTTAATGACATAAGAATAATTGATTTAATTTACTTAACATAATTAATATTGGATCCACACCTCATGTGGTGGGGGATCGTTGGAAAAGAGGAGAATTGGGAGATACTTTGGAAGAGCCCCCTTCAACGAAGAACCTCCTCCAACGAATAACAATTCTCCGACGAGGACGACCCACAAGAACAGTTCAGGAGCGTGTTGTGGGAGCGGCGAACATTAGTATCTTCATATTCTTCTTCAAGCCAACTCTAATGAATGAATAAGGTAAAGATGTTTTTTTATTGTTCTTAATGGATTTACATTGATTGAAATATTTTGAAACCATCAGCTATCAATCTAATGCTGAGGGTGTATGCTAAAAAAACACGGCTCGACCACTATTCTACTTCATTATTGGCATATTCTTTGTGGGCGGATCGACGAGTTGAGCGGAACCCGACCACATTTCTGGAGACCGACGTTAGTGGGGTACAGGGGGAGACCGGCACACCAGCTAGACGTGATGGTGGTGGTTGTGCAACCACGCCACCAGTGGAGGTCGTGGCCTGTTAGTTACGGTAGAGGAGGAAGGTGGGAGGCATGCCGGCCGACCGTTTGGAACCGAGGCGGCGTGCCTCCACACCGCTGGTACCAGAGGAAGTCACAGCCCGTCCACCGCGGCAAAGAAGGTGAGTGGCTGACACTCTCACCGGCCACGTGGAATAGGGCGGCACGTATCCCCTCCACCAACTGATGAGGAGGTTGTGACTACATAGTTTCAACAATCCACCCAGAGGGCTGTCGACACCCAGCTACCCGCAAGAGGACAACATCGTTGTCGCTCCGCTGGAAGGGTCTAGCTGGCTAGAACTACCTGGCCTCCACATCACACAAAGCGGGACCTCTCTAGTGGGTTTCACATGCAAACAAGCTATGCCATGTGGCACAATCAGGATTGATAAAACCAAAAAAACCATTTAGTCGTTCGAAAATCTGGGGGGCGCCTTTCCTGTCTGTCGGCATGGGAAGACCCCACTATGGCGGGCCACCCACGTAGCGGGCCATGCCGAGCGGGCCATGCCACCCCTTTTGTTGGCCAGACTGGACCATGATCTTACCCATCCGGGCCGGGCCTGTGTCGTGCCGGGTCAGATAGGTCCCATGTCTATCTTGACCTAGATACGCCTTTTAGCCAAATGTTGATAACTGGTCGTCCGTCTAATGAATTATCTTTGGAACCAAAATATTTGGATCAAGACAGTCTTTTTGGTATACTCAAAAATGTTTTTTGGATAAATTTTTATTATGGATCTGTTAGATCGAACCAGAATCCAACTGAGTCATCAGAACAGAAATGCTAACAACTTATAAAATGTGCATCCTATTGACGCGCTGTCTATCGTAATGGGACCCTATTAATGTGATAAAACATCTTCATACATATTGGTGGGAATTAGTGGTATTTGATGTATCTTATTATGTATTTAGGTGTGGAACCTCTCCTAATCATGCATGTTTAGTGCAGGAATCCTTTGGCTGACTGTACTTGAAGAATATCCAGATCCTATATGGGTCATCTTCGGATCTTACGTGGGTAAAACTCTACCGATCCTCTGTAGTTCATCTACAGATCCTATGTGGACTATCTGCAGGTACTTTTTGTGTCATCTTCAGATCCAGTGTGGGTCATCTTTGATCTTGTGTGGGTCCACAGCAGGGCTTCTTGACGAAGTAAGTTGATCTATAAATACAGCTAATCAATAATAATTACATACTCAAGTTATACCGGGTGTGGGCTCAGTATTTAAATTTTCTGTATTCTTCATTGTGGTGATACCTTCTTGGTATTATTTTATGTGGCGTTACCTTTATGGTACTTAAATTTTTTGTGTTACATGTGTGTTACTTCTATTTATGTGGGGTTACCTGTGTTGTACTTTTACCTTCCTGGTTTTACCTTATTGGTATACTTCCCTCACGTGTGAGATTAGTAGATATTGATAACATAGGTATATGTATGGGAAGATACCTAAGAAGTGTTGATGGCTATTTCTTCGTGCATTCTGATTAAGTTCTTGCTCTGTGCTTTATTTTTTGTGGATTCTGAGAGACCTTCGGGGGTCTCGGAGTCCCTACTGAGTATCATTATACTCACATCTGTATGGGCTACGCCCGCACCATGTTGTGTCTTGTGAAGATGATGGAAATCATTGATCGAGGTCAAGGGTACCTGTACTGGAGGCTTCACAGAGGTGGACCTTGCTTGAGTCATACCTCAGAGATGACTATGTGAGATCTGTACCCATCATTCAGGTAGGATCCTTGGCGGGTGTTCACAGAAGATGTTTTCAGTTTTACTTGTACTTTACAGTTGGGCTTTTATTCCGTCCCCTTTACATACTATACACACCATGTTTACATTGTAGTTTATATTGTTCGTATATCTTGTAGTGTTCATGGATTGGGTGAGTTTCTAGGTCTAAAGCCGATGCCATCCTTATTTTAGGGATATTCATTTTCTCTGATAGTTGTCAGCCCCTTGCCTATGGAAGGTAAGCTTGTGGTAGTCACGACACGGGCCTCAGGGGACGGGTCATGACACAAATAATCTTGGGGCACTATATATGATGATCTATGTCCAAAATAGTTTCATTGGACTGTGGATCTAATTAGACATATCAATAATTCAAATGTAATGGACAATGAAAGAACCATTGTTAAATGAATTGAGAACTGATAAAATGAAATGATTTACACTCAGGCATGGGCCGAAGTCAGTATTGAGGTTTGGGTATGCTGAGGAACCTTGTGGGTTTATGTAGTAAAAGATATTATAACAAAATAAATGTAAACTGTTTACTTTATTGCTTTTAATTTATTCATTACACAACTGTGTAGACTGTTTGACTATATATATTTTTAGATTCCATTGGTGGAGGACTTATGAGTTTTACTAACAACCTACATGGGATTCCTGATCGTCACTTAAATAGAATTAGTATTTTAGGACTATATAATCGAAAAATCCATGTGTTAGATAGCTGATTTGGGGATGTAGAATATATGAGGGAACTCGATGTGGGTTAGGACCCGCATGAGGGTTTTAATATTTTTTTCTTTTGAGTTTTTATTTTGACACATGGAACATACATTAGTAGGAAATTTTTACCATTTATAATTGATATTGTATTTTGATTTTTCTATCATCTTCTATGAGTGGTACTATTCTATATATGGTTCTATGTAATTTTTTTTAATTATTTCTGAATTAAGGCATATGTATTATTCTGATAAAATATTGTATAGTCTCCCCACGATTTATTTTATCCCCTCTATGCTAGTTAACATCCTCATGGGTATTGGGATGTGCACTAGAGGTTATGTGGTAGAGCAGATCAGGTCACCGGTGTGTGGAACCTAGGTGATGATGTTACATTTTTATTTATGTAATTTCAACTTCTCATCCCCAGATTTCACCTCATCATACAACGTAGTTCTCCCAAGACAATGGTATTGATCATACTAATCCATAATTTGCAATAGAGTGGGACTCTGATTCAAGTTCACATAAGGTAATCTGATGAGTAATCTTTATTTTGATTTAAATGTTTTGTAAATGAATAAATTTTTCTCATACCATGATTATATATATTCTTATCTTGATAAAAAAATTATTATTATTGTTCTCAAATTTGTTATTTTTATAACCCTAAAGGCAGATAATAACTCATATGGAATTTTTTCTTTTTTTTATATGGAAAATATTATTCCATGAGTATTTATTAACAATACTAGGGATATATTTTGATTAATTTTGAAATAACGTATGTTCTGTAATCTCAAATTATGTTTACTATGTACTGATTAAATTATATGCTTTATGATAGTTATGGTGTTTTAAAAAACATGAAAATAAGAAATTTTGTGAAGTTAACACATGTTATATTAAGGTTCCTCATGAAGTTAAATTTCCTAATACCTGATATTAAAATGGATGTCTACTAAAATATTTTAACTATTGAAGTTACCAAGGGAATACGTTTATCAAAAAAGAAGATAATCCATAAAATGAAATGTACATTTATGTAACCTGGTTAAAATTTAATTAAACGAGAGGTTATCTGAATGTTGAAGTTGATTAACTATAAAAAAAATTGGACCTACTATTCCAGTCATATGATGTTATTCAAAATGATTAAGATACTGAATGAGGTATTTCAAGTGACCGATTTTTATCATTCAAGAAACCTTCTATTAAATTTACAAGTGTCTCTATGAAGGAATTACATATACCACAAATTAAAGAATTACAAAAATATATCCCTAAATTTTATAAATTACATGAACATTCCTACATCAAATTCATGGATTAGGAAACTATAAATATTCCAATCGACATTATAACTACCATTATCTAGTATAAGATGATTCTCTAATGACTACGTGTGACTAGGATATCATGGATAATGTTTAGAATCCCAATAATTAGTTCTGGAATTTAATTAGTACTTTTACAGTAGTTGAAATTTGTTAGTCAGATAATTAACCATTCATAATGTCTACATTGTGTTCCAATATAAGAAATCTTCCCTCATCCAATGTGATGCTGCTCTAGTGGCTAACTCTGGATTTTTCATTCACCTTTGATACACTATTTTCAATCCAAAATTGAAAAACTCAGAATGTGTAAATACGGATAGAATCGTACATTTTAAAACTAATAGGATAATCATGTAATGAGTATAAACTTTTTGATACATATACACTTGACCATTTGTTTAGATTCATTAAACTTCACATGATTTATATTCTCACTATTATTTTTTTTAATAGATTTTGTCATGTATTTTCTATATATTTACACATCACATATCATGTAGTGTACTAAGAAGTACCCTAAATCTCATTCCTATAATTTTCTTTTCATTTGAGTATCCCATGTATAAATATGGAATAGTTTATGTATATCCTAGACTGCATTGTGTGATATTTTTTGTAAAACCCTAATTGTGATTTTTGGAGCTATTTATTAGTTTTCAATTAACAATCATTCTGTTTAATTGATTTAATGTAGAGAGTATGATTCTATAACATGGATATGGAAATATATTCATTTATTTTCTGTATGTGTAAATTTTCATAACCATATTTTTTGAGCATGACTAAAAAATTATTTTAAAACCATTGATCTTCTTTATCTTAATTCTTAAAAATAGTTTCATAAAATAAAATTATTTAGATTACATTAACATGTTATATATAATTTAAAATTTTTTTATATAATTTTAATATATTCAAAGTTAAAAGAATTTATTTGGATTTACTAAGATTTTATATAGACGTTGATATGTTATTTTTATGTATCAAATTATATATTTGAAATTAATTTTTTTAATAGGGGTAATATTTTGAAAAATACTAGATTTAAATATATAATTTTTAAAAGTAGATGTTATTCTATTGGAAAGTCATTCCACACCCCCCCACCCTCTTGATTGTTAATCATAGGCCAAAACAATTTAATTTATTCTCTTCTCTATAATGTCTTTTAAAGGTTCACCTGGGTGTGTTGAGTAATTCCTTTAATAGAAAACCTATGAATCTCAAACAACAACTCTCTAAATGATCATTTATTCCAATGTCGTATAATTGACAGAAAAAAAAAATAATCATTCATTTTAATATATATTTTCCATGTATTAATTTAAAACAAGTTTTTACATGATTTTTGTCAATTTGTTTTGGATTTTCTCTTTTATAGAAACATTATAATGAATATCATCCTTTTTTTTTCAAACCCCCCATTTTCTAAATTATTTTTTACCATTTAATATAATTTTATGTATTTATTTTTGAACCTATATATTGGTATTAAGGATTTAGATAATAGTTTTCAAATGGATTTATTTTTGGAATTTAATTCACTATATAGATTTAGAAATCATAATTTATGAATATATATATCGTGATTATTCACAAATATGTTAACGATGTTTTTTGAAAATTACTGTAACTCATGAAATAAATTTTATAAAACCAGGTAATTATTGTTATTAAACATCATGATGATTTAGTTGAATTTTTTGGTTTCTATTTGAATCATGACATACCTTTGTAATGATTGACACAAAAAAATATACACATGATTTAATAATGTATTTTCGACTCCAATATATTAATTTATATTTTACTTATAAGAGTTTGGTTTTTTATATTTACATAGAATAATCTAGAAAACCTATTTAAATATGATAGAAATAAAATTATTCATGTGGTTTTTATATTTTTTATTAGTAGAAAAAAGTCATGTAATTGTGTTTTCTTTTTAGTTTCAATAGATTCTTAAATCCTATCATCTAAAAGTGACCAAATGAGTTTTAATTTAACTTAGATACATTATTGTTCATTCTTACCATAAAATATCTTGGAATCATTTTCATTAAGACTCTAATTAAAACTTTTAAGGTTGTATAGTGCAAAAAATAATAACCTCATAAACAATTCATTTTTTAAAAGTCTATTATTTCTTGGTGAATAAAAAAAATATTGAACTATAAAAATATAATATTAAATGTGTTGTTGTTCAGAGTTTTTTTTCAAAATTATTGTACATTATTTTTTAAAGGAATTCATATAAGATTCTGAACATGTACGTGTAAAATTTCATAACACTAGTACTATTGAATGCAAAAAAATTCAACAAAATTTTTTTTTAAAAAATAATATATATTTATGGTATTGTTTTAGGATGTATTATTCATAAAAATATGGTATTTACCTCAATAATGTTTATAATGAAAATTAGTTAATAAGCACATTCACCAAAATTCGTTTTTTGATAGGTTATATTTTTATAAAATATTAATTCATTTTTTCAAATTTTATTTGAATCTATTCTATTATTGTTATTTTCTTTATCATTATAATCACTTTTTGGAGGTTAATTTAGTTTTTCATAAAACATACATTATATATTTTACTCAATCATTTGTTATATATTAGTTTCAATATTGAAAACATATATTTTAATCTTATATAGAATTTTTTAATGGATTAGTCTTATATAGGTTTTAACGTATGTTTTTTATTACAGTTTATTATTAAAAATAATTTTTTACTAATTAATAAATATTAAAAATTAAAAAAAATTACAGAGTAATTAGTTTATAATTCATATGTATGTGATTTTTTTTTAAAAAATCAAATATTTTTTTATATAATGATATTTTATATTCTAGTTAATTATGTATATAAATTTTTTATCTATTGCACAATGTAATTACACTAAATACATTTGAATCCTTAAGACATTATAGTATATTTGTAATCCAAAACCCAATTATTCTTCTTTTTTGTATTTTAATTAAATGGAAAAGAAAAAGTGTATCGACACTACTATAATTTCAACAAACATAAATCATATGATGAAAATTGATTAAGAAATAAACATATTATCGGGAAATGTTACTGAATTTGATTAAATGAATATATTAAATTTGTAATTGAACAAATAATGTGATTTTCAATCATAGGATTATGTTTTACATTATAAATAGTTAATTTTTAAATGGAAAATAAGTTGAAATTTTTTATAAAAAATTTATTTTGATTTGGGAGTACAAATTATGTCCAAAAATTGAACAATAATGAAAAATATTATTAATTTATAAAAAATTATCGTTATAATATCATTTTTTATCCTCATGGTTGAATATTCATATATTATAACTCCCATGTTAATATTTTGGTTATTTAAAAAAATATATTATTTTATTTTTTGTAAAACTAGTATTAAAATAGAATCATTTAGGAAATTAGAACCTGAGTATATGGTTATGCTAAATTAATTAAAATAATGAGTTCTCAAATAGGAATAGAGTTCAAAAATAAATTTTTTAGGTATGGCCAACTACTATATATTTTTCTAAATGAGAGAATATTTAATCATAATTTATATAAAATAATATATATATATATATATATATATATATATCACTATTACAATGAGGTAGAGAATGCGTAAATACTAATCATATAGAATAATTCACAATTTATTATTTTAGAATAAATGAGTTCTTTTAACATGTAGGCTCATAAAAATTCTATAATCATAATAGATTATCATATGTTGATTTAAAAAACATTGGGTTTTTTTATATATTTCAAAATAAATTATCAATTATAAAAGGAAATATTGATGAAGATGGTGGTGAGAATTATATCTGTATTATAACTGAGGTGGGATTGAAAATATACTATGTTTGAATCGCATTTATATAAAATATTAGTCGTTGAGAATTATAAAATTTAATTGAAAACTAGATTGGTTAACACATATATTAGTGCTACTATGGATGTGGAACCTGTAATAATGATTAATATAATAATAATAGTGAAATTTTAAATTAATTAATGAAACTGAATGAAAATTATCATCATGATAATAATGATATTTATATATCAATTCATATTGTTGAATGTGATACTATGATGATAAATTTTGATTGAATTATTTATTGATCTATAAATTAAAATGTGAAGGTCCTTATAAATTCTCATGTTTAAATTTTGATATAGTGAATTAAAATATGTGATGAAGGATTTATAAAGGATACTCCAATATTTGATAAAGAAACTTTAGAATACGGTGTTTATTGTTTAAATATATATTTATATTGTTATTAATGATGACATTGATCATGATATGGTTGGTTTTTGTGAATTCTAAGAGGATAATATTGATTATGATAGGAAGGATATACATATACAAATATGAAAAAAAAAATTCTTGATATAATTAACTATAAAATTAGATCTGATCATTCCTTTGATTTAAATAATCAATAATTTAAAATTAGTACATTTTCAAAAATCTATAAATTCATGCAATGATGATGTTGGGTGAACCATACATATCCAACCATCCCATCTACCATGTTGATGAATTTGAAAATTATAATATTAATAGTATTCTAAAAACTACACCATTATAGATATACAACATGAATTAATCATCTCCAACTCTCGCAAAGAAATATATGAATTATTCAATCCTAGAGTAGTAGATTAGTATGGAAAAATACGGGTCAATTCACCAAATATATATAGCCTAATTAGTTTGTGAGTGACTTAATTATCATGAAATATAAAATTGTTTATTTCATTAATGTTGTTTTAAAGTACTGGGAGGAATCTTGGTCATATCTCTAAGTGCATTGAGGTGTTTAGATATAGTATTTACTATGTAATTTTCAATAGAAATTAAAAATATCGGGTTTTAAGATAGGAGAAAAATATAATTACTTAATTTAATATTATTAATAGGTGACAAAATAAGTGGATTTTGAAATATATATTATAGGTATATGATAATTGATAATTTACTACACCTCTTGAGAATTTTGTTTCTTAATTGATTATTCGGTTTTGGTTAAATCTTTTGTTTAGGATTAACCAAGATCATGTTAAACCAAAATTAATTTTAAGTAATGAATAAAGGAGAAAAGATTTACATAAAAATCATGTTTCCATGTTCCACGCTATTATAACGAAATAAGGAATAAAAAGGAACAATTAAATCTCATATTTTTGGAAGGAATGGGATTATTAGGTTTTCTATTCAGAACAACAAAATTCACAAACTTAAAAATACACCATGACCGTTTAGGAAATAAAAATTGTTTCAAATAAATTATTTAAAAGAAGATAAAATACATTTATATTTACAATTTAAAACAACAATATACACTAATAATTTTGAGAATTATGTTATTTTCCTCTACCTATAAGTGTGTTTCTTACTTGTATTGATTACCCACAGTTTTTCCAAAATTGAATGGAGGTAGAACATAGTCATAAACATAGAAATTATCCTTGACCCCTACTAGAAAATATCATCCTCTCAAACCTCCAATGAAATTAGTGGAATCATTTAATACTCCAAAATATTATAACCATTATCCCCAATAAAAAAAATAAATGGTGTTCCCATGATGTCAATTTATATGAAAAATTGATGGTCACTCAGGAAACTCATATTATGATATACCACTTCTCCCATGGATCTGTATAACTATATATCCTTATCTCATATCAGAATAAAAAAAATGTTTTACTAGATCTTGATATTCTATATAATATTTATTGAATGATTTGGAGTTGTTAATCTTTAAATATGTCATAATTACTTATGTTACCTCAAAACTATAAACAATGAGGATTCTCTTTACTGATGGTACATTTTGAGCCTCTAAATTGTAGAATGTGGATTCTATGCCTTCTTAAGAAATGTATCCAACATGGTTCCGAATTATTAAAAAATTTATCCCCCAGTTATTTTTTTGTATTTTCTATAGTATTCATTTTAGCCCACATATGTACATTGGTCCTGGTGTCATTTGGCAGAATTATCTTAAATTTCAATAGTGTCCTTATAGGTCACCTACTTGATTAATGTATTCATGAATAAAATTAATTTTTCCCTTTATATAAGTGATAAAAATTAACTAATTGAACAAATTGTAAAGATCAATTTATTATTATATTTTTTATTTATGACACAAAATTATTTTAAAATATTAATTCAATGCAATAGATGGAACAGTGAATAATGGTGTGATCACAGCCCCATACCTGAAATTTTACACTAAAGTGAAAAGTATAATTTCAAAATATTATTAATGGGGATATTCCCATAATTAATGATATTTCACATTCAAACAAAATATAAATCATGCTATAAATGTGATCAAGTCAAAAAAACCAAATGAATGAGTGATTCCTAGTTATCACAGAAATATATGTATCATAAATTGTATCCAAATGTAATTAAATAAAATGTATAATATCAATATGAGTAAGGAGATTAAAATTAAACCTTTTCAAAAACTATACTAATATGTGTGCGTGTGAACCGTTAAATTCTATTTCATTGATTTCTATCCAAAAAATATGTTTTATTTTATAAAATTTATTCTAACCTGATTATTTCAACTAAAACATCCATACATACATTGAAGTCAAATTTCAGGACTCGTTGCTTAATAATTCCATAAAATAAAAGATTAATCTCATGACCTAGATATTCACATATGTTTTAAAATTCATCACCCCCATAATTTTGTAGTTTCTTTCTTCCATTTCGTGATTATATTTTGTTTTTTCAGTTTTATAGGGAATAAAATAATAGTTTATTAGGTACACATGAATAGATTAAGCTATTAAATAATAAAAAGGATCTGATAAGAAATTGACATTTGAAAATTTAAATTTGTAAAGATGGTAAACATTAACTAGACTTATATTTACATTATATTAACAGAAAAATATTCATACTTCATGGTTTAGTGCAACATGGTGTGAAAATATTCACTAATTGTATTAATCTATAATATATTCACATGTAGTATATTAAACAAGTCAATGGTTTTAAGAAATGCAACATTTTATATCATCTGAAATAATACAATTTACTAAAAAATCACACCTCTATTATAAATTAATGACAGAAGTCCAATTCCATTGATGAACATATATTACATTAAATATTTAAAAAAAAATATATAGTTAAATGAATCTATCATATTTTATAGTTTACATGATAGTTTCACATAAAAAATTTATTCCAAAAAAAGTGAAAGAAGGTGGAAGTTAAAGTACCCTTAAAATCCAAAAAGATAAAGATAATAACAATGATTAAAATATAAATGAACGTAGGAATGTTGTGAAAAGTGGAAATAATATATAAAAATAAATAAAAAAATAAATATTAAAATAATTCATATGTATCTCATAAGTGAATCCACCCCACAACTTCACAAAATCATTTTTACTCTTGGTAAAAGTCATATTTCTGATAATGATGCATGGATATATTAGATACATCTTTAATATTTGAAAATAAAATGGAGAATAATTCATGATATAAATTTTATTGTCGAAAAAACCACACCAATGAGTTATTCCCTATGATCATAGAAGAATATGTCTGATAAAGTTTATCAGAATGAAATTCAAGGAGAGGAATTATATGATTCTAATAAATTAATTCTAAAGTAAACTGCTTTACAAACTATCCATGTTTGGGATTAAAAATTATTCAGTTATATTTCATCCATTTTATACCTAGGAAATATATGTTGTTTTAAATATTTTATTCATATCCTATTCATTCCACTGAACCTTCCCTAAATCATTTTCTATCAAATTTGAATACTCACACACATATTCATTCATGGAAGTCATTCATTAAACTCCTAACCAAGATGTCTTAATTTTTTTTGTATTTCATCCAAATTATCATTATTTTTTCTGAAATTCAATATTATAATAATAGGTACACTTTGATAGGTCTATCTAGTAATGTATTAAATTGATAATGTAATGAATTTTTTTTTAAATGACTTTATTCAAAGATTATAAAAATTTTAATTAATTAATTTTACCTTGTAATAAGTAAATAATATTCATAATTAATGGTTTAGTGTAATTTGGTTGAGTGATATTAAGGAACATTAGTATCCCATAATCTATTGACTTTGAGTGTATCAGTCATCTCATATATTTTATACAAATGCAACAATTATTATCATAAAAAAAATTTCCAAAAAATATCCCAAAAAAAATTAAATGAATTATATTTCCTGCAAACAATAGGTGAATAAAGCATTTGTAAAATGATAAACTAACATAAAATAATGAAATTCATCATGAATTTTCATTATTTTCCTTAAATATATTGGCATAAAAATTTAGAATTCTAACATAAAAATTGACCCAAAAGGTAGAAAATGGTAATACCATGAATGAAAAAAAATGGAGAAAGAAGAAAGAATGATGATGATCCTAAAGTTCACATAAAATTGGGTAAGTGTATAATACTATGAAGGAAGGAAAAAATTCAAAATGAATAAAGGTGTTAAAATATCCTAAATAACTCAAGAATGTATTCATCCGTGTCACGACCCGTCCACCAGGGTCGGTGCTGTGACTACCCCATGCCCACCTTCCATAGGCCAGGGGATGGTGACTCACACCGAAAATGTGTATCCCTTTAATAGGAAGGAATTTTCTTTTTAAAACTGTATAGACACACAATCCAAGAACACAACAAGAATAAATCTCAAAGAAAACTGGTGTAGTAAATGTGTACTAAAACTAAATGGAAGAATACAAGCCCAACTAAAATGTTCATGTACTGCTAAAATGTAGAAATACAACTGGTATGTGAAAAATAGCTCCTATATTATTAACTAATGATCCAACCTCAAGAGTATGTATAGCTCACTAATAGTAATCCTTGTGTTACATCATACAAAATTGTCTAAATCTGAGCACAGTACAGTCCTGGCACCCTCAACCTCAATCAATGATGTCTATCATATGTACAAGATGCAATAAGTTGTGGGAAAATCCCATAGAGGGGTGAGTATACCGATAATCAGTAGGGTCCCTGAGACCCTAGTAGGTCTACCAAATTTCCAGAAAGGAAATACCACAAAGATAAACCTCTATCTCAATTAAAATGTGATAGAAATCAACTCTACTTAGGTAAATCCCCATACATATACCTATCTTATCAATATATACTCATATCAGACATATGGTAATAATACCACAAAGGTATCACCGCAATGATAATACCACGAAGGTAACACCACAAAGGTAACACCACGAAGGTAAGAGTACCACATAAGTAACACCACGATGATAGAATTACCAAAAAGGTAACACCACTAAGATAACACCACGAATATAGATTTACCACATAGGTAACACCACTAAGACAACACCACAAAGGTAACAGCATGAAGGTGGATGTTCCACATAGGTAACACCGTGAAGATAGAAGTTCCACATAGGTAACACCACAAAGATTACAACAAGATGGTAACACCACAAAGGTAACATCACAAAGGTAGATTTACCAACCAGGTAACACCACTAAGATAACAACACAATGGTAACACCACGAAGGTAACACCACAATGGTATATGAACCACAAAGTTAACATCATGATGCTAGAAGTACCACACAGGTACCACCACAACGATCACACCATTAAGGTATAAGTACCACATAGGTAGCACCACAAAGATAGAAGTACCACACAGTTGACACCACGAAGATAACACCTTGAAGATAAAACCACGAATATAACACCATGAACATAACACCACGAAGGTAAAAGTAAAACATAGGTAACACCATGTTGATATAAGTACCACCATGAAGATAGAAGTACCACACCGATAACACAACAAAGATAACACCATGAAGTTAAATACTCATCTCAAACATGGTATAACTTATGTACAGATGTAAAGATGAATAATCGTAAGAATTATCATCTTATTTTGTTAAGAGACACTACTGATGAATCACACAGGATTGCTATGTACTAACCCCCACTGACCAACGCATGATCGGCCCCACACAGGATCAGTATGTGCTGACCCACATATGATCACTGAGCACTGAACAACACAAGATATGATATATGATAATCCACCCAGGTTTGATAGATGCTAACCCACAAAATATTGATCATATGTATTCACGTTACATCTAGCCATAGGATTCTTCACACTCGGTGTGCTCAAATTCTGTAGATACATCCCCACAAGATATCATTCATACATTGACCACCACTAATCTCCACAAAATAGTACCCTATAGAACCTCCATGTCTCAAGAGTTCTAATTCGAAAGACGGTGCATCAATCAAATGCATGGTCTATGAGTTATAAGAATTTTAGTTTTGGGGGCCCTGCTTTATTCGGGTTCGATCCAACCCATCCATAATCCAACTATCTCACAACATCAAGTAGAGTATACCAAAACATATTCCTCACTAAAAGGGTCTCAGTGCCATAGACAGTTCATCAAATCAACTCACGGTTCTCATTGTATGGACCTTAATGTGAACTGGGCCTGGTTGGGTCAGGGTCTGGTCCGACCCGGTCCGGGTCCATACCGGATGGGTGGGATATCGGCGGGCTCGCACCGCTGGGCCATAGTTTTTCCATGCCCAAATGTGGTGGCCTGTCCCACAAGGGGTAGCACGACCTGCAAGGGGGTGTGTTTGACCAGGTGCACGGCCCACTGGGTAGGAGACCAAGCCCGCAGTGGAGCACAGTCCGCAAGTGGTGTAGCCTGGGGTGGAGCGGGTTCCGCCCGAGAAAGATTAGGGGGTTTTCCCCTGTTCAGAAGGTGAATCAGTATCATATTTTGGCACTACCAGGACACACACAAGACCCACTATGGTTCTCGCTATAGTGGATCCTCCGTCAGTGCATGGGCCATGCTGGCCTCCCCTTCCACGGCCAACCGGTGTCTCGGCCACCTCCTTCGACTGCCATAGCTGATGAGCCCTAGTCAGTTCTTCCAGTGGTGTCGGTGTGTCACCCTCCTCTATTGGATGCCAGCCAATGCGAAGCACCACTAATAGCCATGGCATCTCCATGACCTCCTCCTTCTTTGGCAGTGTGTGACGGGGCACAAACGCTTCCTTCATGGCCAACCATTGCCGGCTGCCGCCATCACCCAGCATTATGGGTTCTATCCAACCCTATATAACGTTCCTATGAAGAATGCATCAATTCCAACAATGGGAGGAGGGTTCATGCCTATTTGTTTTCCCTCACCCTCTGCGTTAGCTTGGTAACATGAGGGAGATAAAAAACTCAACAAAATCATGGAATTTCAACATGATAAAAACCCCTACCTCAATAACGATATAGAGAGCCCATGATTTAGGAAGTGGTTCATTGTTCATCTTCCTACAACATGCTTCCAATGATACCGCTCGTACGTCATTCTTTACTTATTGGTTCATTGTTTATAATTCTCTTTGTATTTATAAGGGTTTACAAATTTGGAAACATCATTATTCCAAACGACTTAGTTACTGAGGATTGATGGGTCAAGAAATTTAATGGCTTCACATATCTTTTTTCCCATGATGATTCTTTTCCGTTGAAGGAAATGACTAAATGAAAAATAAAATAACTATTTTATTTAATTATTCTATTAAAAGTAAAAAAATCTAACATTTTCTCTGTAACTGTTGTGGTCGAACTGAATCCTCTCTTAAGACAATCTTGGTGATTCAGATACAATGGTTCCCTCATATTTTTAACCCATGCACTTGTTCAAAAGCTATAAAATGACACTGACACATTTACTAAACGTACCTAAAAATTTTTAGAAATTCATTCCATGCACCCCGGGCCTCATATTCACACACCTTCAATTTTTACAGACTCTTAATAATTCCATATAATTAAAAAATTCAAGGAAAACCTGGGTCATTACATTGTCCCCACAATAGTTCTTTTCGTCCCTAAAATCCACAACATAGACAAAAAAAAATGGGGGTACTGAGCATTAATCGGAGCCTCCCACTCCCATGTTCTCTTATGGAGTTCCTTGTTCTATCCCCAAAATTGCACCATAGGGATCGACCGTCCATTAAGGACCCGCTCTTGTCGATCCTTTATCTCAACCGGGATCTCCGTAGAAGTAACCCCATTATAAAAGTCTAAATCACCCTAGTCGATAACATGAAATGGATCATGCATGCATCACCTCAGCTATGACACATGGAAAACATTATACACCCGGTGCATTTGTGGGGGAAGTGATAGATGGTACACCACCTCTGCTAGTCTACTAAGAATCTGGAATGGTTCGATGAACCTCATAGATTACTTATCGTCTTGTCCATACCTCTACAATACTCGTCCGGGTGGGACCCATATAAAGACATGGACTCCCTCCTTGAACTCCACGGATCAGTTTCTCCTATCAGCATAAGACATATTCTAGCTCTATGTAGACTTCACTTGCTGACTTGTGATACATGATGATACAAACTCTACCATGACTACCTCCATCCCTGGCCACCAGTACCATCCGTGGAGGTCTCGGTATATATTTTCTACTCCAGGATTTACCATTAAAGGGAATGTATGAAACTCCCTCAACAACTCCTCCTGAAGCATCACTGGTACCTTGGTTCTTCCTCTGAAGTGAATGATGTGTTCCCCACATTATGAAAATCCTTTAGGATAATGTCTTGAGGATATCTGAGCATGTTAGGCCTCACAGTCAACGTTACAATCTGTGCATCTTAAACTCAATGATGAATTGGACGAGTGTAGTCATAAACTGGAGGAACGATACTCCCTCATTATCCATGAAGGATATCCATTGCACGACTAGCTGCTTCGATGACTTACTCAGTAGTTATATACCAGGCCTCCTACAGAGAGTGTCTACTACCACGTTCCCCTTTTCAAAGGTATAGACTATCTCAAGGTCATAGTTCTGGATTAACTCTAGCCATCATCACTATCTCATGTTAATGTCCTTTTGTGAGAAGATATACCTGAGACTCTTGTGATATGAGTAAACATTAAATCGCACACCCATCAAGTAGTTCTTCCACATCTTCAGTGAAAAGACCACTTCTGTTAACTCCTGGTCATGGGTAGCATAGTCGGGCTCGTCAGTCTTTGTCTCATAAAATGAAAGCTCTACTAACACTTCTTCATTCACAATAAAAGACATCCATTCTTCTTCAAACCTAACAAGGGCGCCGCTACCCTGGAGGAGTATGGTTGAAAACTATGGTAGTAACCATCCAGAGAAAAAGTCTCTCTCCCTTCGGGGAGGTAATTATAGAAACAAATTTTGAAAAGATGTCCCCACACTTTTCCACTCATGTAGGGAACTAAAAAATAAAAACTCCTTCTACAACGAGGGTAAGGTTGGATGAGTCATGAATGATCAGTTGCACCCAACTATTAATGAGTTTATACTGTGCTTCCTAGGTTCCTTTTTTCGCTGACCATTGAAAACCCCATTCCAACATTATAGATATACCACAGCCTTTTTGCCAAATACAATCAATCTGAGTATGAACTGTGGATTTCCAGTCCATACCCAAACTAACATCATAAGGCCTAGATGCTTCCACCAAGAGGTTCCAACTGAAACTATCGCCTCTTGTTTTAGATCAAACTGGCATCATAAGTTTTATTATCGAGTCACCTCCCAATGGTTTGTTAAGATGTAAGGTTGAATTCAATAGTTTAATCGAAATCTCTATGTGTTAAATAAGATTTGTGGAAATAAGGAATGATTAGTTCATATGTCTATTAATACAAATTCTAGTAGTAGATACAAACTGTCCTTATAATCATTCTTGGAGCCCTTGGGTCTCACTCCTTGACCACATGTTTCTACTCCCTTCCCATGTCCTCTAGGTCCCTATGCCTGGTAAAGACCACATTGGGGAGGTGTTTGTAAATTGTTGAAATATATACCACCTCATTCTACTCTCCTAGCTTCAATTCCATATCCGAAACCCTACAGATTCATTTTTCCCAATCACTTCCTCTTCACAAAACATTTTACACACCTAAGACTCTGAGACTGGCATTCATTTCCTGTATTGCAAATGCTAACATTCACTAGTTGTATCTATTCATCAAAATAACATTCAACCTCAAAGGATTTCTATAGAATCCTAACATAAGTAAGAATTAATAAAAATAATGTGTTGTCTTGGATGTCCCTAAACAAAACACGCTTGGAGGTCTGAGCCCTGATGAACTAACCGTACTGTATTCATCGAATACCTGGGATTTTTGGTATAATTTGATGAAAACACAGCTACTATCATCACGTCCTACAAAATCTATAGAAGCTCTAGAGAATTCTCATCCCTTAGCTCTTTCTGTAAACAGACCCTGTTTTTTGAGGAAGTTTCTCAAGCTTGTCCACAGAAAAGTCACCTCTTCCCACGATCTGGTTAACCTAAACCCTTTCATCATCCTACTAAGCCTCGGTGAAGGATATCTACCAGGAACTCCATCTGATTGAATGGTGCCATGTATAGATTGAATCATGGCCACCTCCTCAAGAAGGTCCTTAGACACATGTGTGTCAGGTTTGCCTCAGAACCCAAGGGGTATCTGATATATAAACAAATGTAAGGCACTAAGACTACATGTGTCATCTACTGGTACCTCTGATTGTAATTGTTGACCAACGAGCAGTGATATAGATGGCACACTACCCATAGGTACCATCTCAGGTAATTTTCCATGCATCAAAGCATCATCACCCTACGGACCATCCACATGGTCATGCACTAGAAAAGACTATAATTTAGGATCACCATGCTCTACTGGTGTCTCAATAAGGTGAAAAATTATAGCCATAGCCTCCAGCTAGTCCTCAGCTACATAGGAATCTGTCTCACCTTGATATCTCAGAAGCCTCTCTCACAGGAACTTGTGCAATGTGCTCAATTGATGTGCACCGTCCACCATTGCGGTTAGTGGTACCTGCTGTCCAATGGGTGGCGTTGTTGTTGGTACACCACCTGAAGGTGCCAACACAGTAAGAGGGCCTTGCACCAAAGCCTCATCGCTCGGTGTTCTATCATCATATAATCTATTATGAATCCTAGGTGACTATCTAGGCGGCGACATCTAGATAATGTACAGGTGCTTCAAGGTCATTATGTTATACCTGGTTTTCTAACACCCAAGAAACCAAGGAAAAACATTTCCAAAATACCGGCAATCTGTTTTTTCATGCACAGAGTCAAAAATTAGAATTTAGGGATCTAGTGTGTGGATACATCGCCGCACAGACACTGGATTTCCCAAACCAAAAACCACACTCTTAACACTTAACATTATTTCAACATATATAAGATAAGAGTCATAGTTCTTCGGTAGTACTGAATCCTCTGATACGACTTTTTCATGACCTATCCCCTCAGGCGAGTTCCATGATTAACCCATGCCTACCTTTTATAGGCCAGGTGTTGGAAACTAGCAACGATAATCAGTATCCCTAAAATCGAAGTAATTTCATTTTTAACTTGTATAGACAAACAATCTAGGTACATAATAAGAAGAAACCTTGATGTAAACTGTTGTAATGAAAGAGTGATGAAAGTAAATGGCCAAAGTACAAGCCCATCTGAAAATTAAAAATAGAACTGAAATGTAAAAATACAACTGAAAATTGAAAAATATCTCATGGATCATCCATCGAGGATCCAACATGAAGGGTAGGTATGGATCACGAATAGTAGTCCTTGTGTCACATCACGCCAAATGGTCCACCTCCAAGCACTATCCAGTCATGGATCCCTCAGCCTCGATCAATTATGTTTGTCATCTGCAGAAGACACAACATGGTGCTGGTGTATCCCATGCAGGGGTGAGTATAATGATACTCGGTAGGGACCCCGAGACCCCTGTAGGTCTCCTTGAGTTCCAAAAAAGAAAAAATCACAATGCCAGTCCAACATCTCAAGCACAAAGCAATATACTTCAACTCTACTTAGGTTTATGCCCATACATATACCTAAGATATCAAGATATACTCATCTCATACATGAGGGAAGAATATCACAAAGGTAACACCATGAATATTACCCCATGAACGTAACACCACAACGGTAACACCACAAATGTAGGAGTACCGCATAGGTAACACCACGAAGATAGAACAATCACATAGTTAACCCAGGTAAGATATCACCACAAAGGTAACACCACAAAGGTAACACCACAAAGGTAGAAGTGCCACAAATGAACACCACTAAGATAATACCGCGATGATAACACCATGAAGGTAGAAGTGCCACATATGTAACACTATGAAGATAGAAGTAACACACAGGTAAGACCACGATGATGACACCACGAGGTTATCCCTACGAAGGTAACACCATAAAGGTAGAAGTACCACACAGGTTACACCTCTAAGATGAAACCACAAAGGTAACACCCCAAAGGTAACACCACGAATGTAACACCACAAAGATAGATGTACCACATAGGTAACACCATGAAGATAGAAGTACCACATAGTTGACACCATTAATAACAAACATAAAGGTAGAAGTACCACACAGGTAACACCACAAATATAAAAGTACGACATAGGTAACACCACGATGATAACCCCACAATGGAAACACCACGAAGATTGAAGTACCACAATGGTAGCACTGTGAAGAGAGAAGTACCACATATGTAACACCGCAAAGAAAACACCACGATGGTAAAAACATAGTTCACACTAGGTATAACTCAAGTACATAAGTATAGATGATTAGATGTAAGCTAGATCATCTTAGTTTGTTAAGAGTCCCTTCTTCTAAACCACACATGATTTATTGGTACAATCCCCCATATACCCACATAGGATTGGTATGCGCTAGACCACATAAAATTGGTATTCTCAGAAATAACACTTCAATTTCAAAAACCCTGGAGGGTTCGGGCATTCTTCTCTTGGCCCCCACACTCCACGTAAACTTGGTAACATGAGGGAGATAAATAACTCAAAAATATCTTGGAATTTAAAAAAGATAAAAACCAATAAATCAAGAACAATGGAGGGAACCCATGATTAAGGAAGTGGGTTGGTGTTTTTATTCCTGTAATAATCATCCAACGACGTCGCTCGTACAACCAAATTTATTTCATGGTTCGGTGTCACACATTACCTCCCGTTGTATCTGGCTTCATCCTCCAAGGGTTTAGAATCTCAACACATTGTCAGAACTTCATTGCTTAGTGAAGTAGTACAGATACCTCTCCCCAAGCTGCATATAAATAGGAGAGGGGGAAGGTGTCTAATGCTCGCATGATTTATATGGGTTAAATGATTCCCTCATATTTTTAATCTGATCATTGGTTCAAAATAAAGAAAATGATGCTCATGCGTTTACTGAAGGTATATAAAAATTGTTCTGAAATTCATTCTGAGCATCTGGGCCTCAGAATCACACGCCTTCAATTTTCGTAGACTCATAATAATTGAATATATTAAAAAAAATTACATGGAATATATGGGTCTTTATAATCCCCGCATTGAGTGTGTAGTATTCGTAGTGTAATAAAAGATAATGTGTGGTGGAAGGAGAAAACTTGGTAGTTTTCACTGGTAGTTCATTTCTTGAAGGTGGTGATCCCCTAGTTGAGACTGTTAAATGGGTTCATGAAAATAAATTATATAATAATAATAAAATTTAACTAATTTTTGGTTTTTCATTTTGAACCTATAAAACACTAAATGGATTGATATTAGTAACCGTTTATGGTATGAACCCATGTGAATAAATATTACCTGGATTCAACTTTACCCTTTCATTAAAATTGTGGTCCTTCATCCCATTGTTAAATTGACAATCATGAATGAGGTTTTCATGGGCTGCATCAGTTCTCTATTTATTAATCTCAGAGTTCATATATGAGCCTGTTTGATATTTTTCCATATATTGAATTTGTAACTTCATATACCTGACTAAATACAAGAGATTTTTATTACATTGATTAATATTCCTATATGAATGGTTCTCTACCTCCATACAGTGGTGACAGTCCTTCCAAAAAACTTGCATATATAGTAACATTTGCATTGGGTTATTGAAAGCAATATGGTATCCCTAATGTGACTCATCTAACATAATGTTAGAATATTTATACTTTGGATTCCACATTTTTGGATGATTTTACTAACATTTCAAGTTGAAATTTCTAACATTCCATTAGTGTTTGGATTATAGTAGATATTGTTTTTAATGCCCTTCATATATTTATATATAATTTCTTTTCATTTTTCAATCATTAAAATTTAAACCCTGGTTTCCAATAATGATTTCTGGACAATCAAATTTACTAAGAATTTAATATATATATAAAAAATACAAAAACATGATAATCATCATTCCTTGTATCCTTTTCTTCCTCACACTTATAACTATAATCAATATCCCAAAAGATGTAAAAAATTCAAATAAATTTATAAATGGCCTCTAGAGTTTTAATCCACATGAAATAATGATCTCACAAAATAACATGTGTTTTTGGAGAGATTAATTTATCTGATAGGTATTCCTTATAAAATGACATTGTGTACATGACTTATAAAACCGATTGAAATATCTATAAAATTCTGGCCAATAAATTCTAGAGTCAAGGAACATTTATGCTGTACATTGAGAGCCAAGGAGGATCCTAAATTTTAATGTGTGTTTGAGGATTAGAAAATAGGTGAAATAATTGCAAGAAACACACCGGTGAACAACCTAGTCACTACCAAATCTCAATGAGTATGGTTCATCTAAAATTTAACATCATGAATCATAGTTATTTTGATGATATTTTTGTAGTTCTAAAATCCATGGGGACCAATATTTCTACCAAAATATTCAAAATGACTACATACCAAGTGGTATTGTGTAATATATCACAAATTAACTCATTTTTTATGTATACCTGAATTGGGAGGGGTGAGTCAACAAGGTGTTCTAATGATAGAATATCATTATAACTTGTTTTATAAAAAAAATTCAACTAATATCTTCTCTATAATTTCTAGCTCATACTCTTGGGGGTTGAGTATCCACTGTATGAGGTAGGATATAGTTTTATGGTACTTATATGGAAACTGGAGGGCTCAATGATCAGAAACAAATTAACATCTAAAAAAATATGGTATAAATGATATTTTTACGTGGAAAAAACATATAAATATGTCATTTTTTAGTCTTCATGTAATTGTTTTAGGAATGGTCAAGGGTATGGAAGGCATATGCAATGACATAAGGATCTCTCTCAATCCTTTTTGATAAAACTATCACAATTAAAATGTTTGATAAGTCACTCATATGTTCGATAAGAAGATCCCACATTGTTGGTCTGATGAAGAGATGTGATATAAGTCTCTTTCATAGTGAATTAAATTTATCCTCACAATTTCTATCAAAAAATTCTCAATTTTATTTAAACTATCAGGAAATGGTTTGAGCAATCATAATAATGTATATTATGAATCGGCATTGAAATCTACCATGACCCAAGAAAGATCTCACCTCATGAATTTTTTTTTGATATGGGTGGGAGGATATAATTTAAATTTTTCATTCATCAAAATGAGTTCCCTTACTTAAAATTACATCCCCAGATAATATTCCCCAACCTACCATGAAATGAATTTTCTAATTATTAAATACAAGATCTTTTTCAATGAAATATTGGAAGATGGAACCTCGGTGTGAAAAAAAATAATCAATAAGAAAAACCATAAATTGTAAAAATATCTTTCAAAATGTGAATAAAATTATCATGGTATTAATAAAATATAGAAAAAACAATTTTAAATTGTTCTAGGATCATTATAGAGACCAAATATCATTCTATTATATAAAAACATGCCAAATGGATTGTAAATATTTTTTTGGAACCTTAGCTGTTATCCGAATTTGAAGATTACCTGAATATCCATCAAAGAAATAATAATGGGACTTACAAGTAAAATATTATAATATTTGGATAATGAAATGTGGGAGAATGTGGTACATTCATATTTATTTATATATTATATGGATGTCAATACATTTTCACTAAATTCTTTTCAGACCTGTCAAATGCAGTTGATTACATTAATTTGATACTAACATTATTCATGTTCATTAAGAACAGTTCTTACTAGGATGACTCATTAATTATAATATATTGTTTAAATGATCCCATAAAATATTAATTTAATAACATAAAAATTTACCACATCAGGGATGGTTATATTTGAATGATGTTCATATTTTCTCATTATCTTTTTATCATCAACTAAATATATATAGTGAATTAAAATAAGTTGGTAATACTTTTAATATCCACCAATATCAATTTTATTATATTTTATACTTTCCCAATAGGTCTTGTTTTTTATTCAGTCTATAGGGATAGTGTTTTGGTAATAATGATGTAAAATTGGTCAATATAATCAATGTTGGAAAATTTTAAATTGAATTGATGATGTTTTAATTCAAATACCTTTTATTTTTTTGATTTCTGGAAGGTTTTTGGGGTTTTGAGGTTAATGAAATAGTATATATTCCCATGTTAGTTCTCTATTTAATAGAAATCAATGGAAATTTTATTTTTAGAATCATTCAAATTTATGATTACCTTATAAATAACCCCCTCAATATTTTTTTAAAAAAACTTTTAAAATCCCAAAAAACACTCTAAAAATGAATCAAAATAAATATAATTAACGAGTGAATAAAATGAAATATAATAAGATTATGGGTCAATAATATAATGTTTCTTGTGTTTGTCGTCTGAGAGAACTTCCATTGAATAGACTAAAAGATTGTAGTTGTCTTCAATATGGTGTTTTATAGCATCAATAAAATTGAAACATATATTTTTTCCACAAATTCTATGGAAATTATACAACTATGAATGTTGATGGCTATCATTATTTTAACGAAATGGATACCATGTTTGTGAGGAGTGTTAACATTGTCCCATTTATCTTATATCTAGAAAAAATAATTGTGCATGGATGATATGAGTATTTTCAAGCATGAGGTTGTCGATATTCACTTATGTGGGTTGTATTATGATCTAGTTATATTTTTGAATGATTATTTTTATTAGTGAATGTTATACAACATGAATAGAAATATATATAGATTGAGGAATACAATTTATTAAACTACAAAACTCAATAATTGCATTAAAAATAAAGTCCCCTTATGGTGATAGGTATCATATAATTTCATAGAAATTTTCATTTGGTTGAACTTGTTGGTTTTATCAATGATGATACATTATTTATATGGTCGAGTCCCTCATTCCCTTTCATTCTCCATCAATGAGGTAAATGTTTGTTAATAAATTTTCCTAGAAAAATATTTTTTTGATATATTTAATGGAGTAAATATAACTTGTAAATATTTTAATGTATCTATGTTCTGTTTTTTTAATTTAACAATCAATATTATTTTCGACTAAAATATTCATGCATAAATGGAATAAATATTTCCGGATTAAGAGAATAATCATTGATAATATTTTTTCCCTTTTTTTACAAAAATACTTTATGGTTACATAAAAAGAATTTTTTGGAGGAGGAAATTACTGATATATTGAATCGGCAAAAGGAGAAAGTTATTTAACCCAATAATGATTGATGTAACATACAATACCATTGACCGTGGGATTGGAAATAGTTTGTTAGGGTTTTCATTTATATGAATATGTTTGGATTTCACCCATAGTGTTTACATATAGATATAATTTACTTTAAGGGTCTTTTATGGATTATTGGATGGTATTTTGGAATTAGATGTTATTTTGAAACATTTTTTCATTATTTCCTAATTTCTATAATGTGGTTTTCAGGGGGTTTTGGAAAGGCCTTTATGGTAGTTGAGGATTTCTTGGTAGTTGAGGAGGATGACTAATCATCCTTATCTTGTTCAATAATTGTTTTTAGATGTTTGAATACTCCCATATTGATAGTATTGGTTTTATTTTCACCCAGAGTTTTATGGAATGTGTTGTGTTTACCTATCTAGAATGTTACAGGGGTAGTCAGGGAATATTTCCCAATTTCTTCAAGAAGGTTCTAAAAATTGAGGGAGTTGGTATGAATAATGGGTATCATCATTATAAATACCACAATGAATAAGATGATGAATTTCTATTTCCCATTGTAAAGAGAAATGTTTTTTATAGGGTACACATATCTTTAAAAAATTTATAATTCCTTTTTAAATTCATAACTTTTTACCTTATGGGAACCACAGATGGGTACACATGAACTTGTACCAAAATATTGAGTGGTTTTTTTCGTGTTTTCTATTATATTATATGAAGAATTTGGGGTCCTTTAAAATATTCACCCACATATATTTGCATCAATCATGTTAAGATCATTTATAATTGAACTATCATATTAGTATTATATTAAAATTTTCCCAATTTTTTTTTCACGTAGACAATGTGATCAATTTTATTTAAATGTTCAGAATATTCATTACGTTTTTCCTATTCAATTTTTTTATTCAAGAAAATTATTTTATTATTGTTGATTTTTTAAATGATAGGATTACTGTTTTTAAGAAAAATTTGTTTTATGTCCACCAAACCTCTAATTGGGGAGTTAACATATCACACCCACTCTTTTGTAGTGTATTCTAAATATAATGAAAATTAATTAAGATTAACCAATTTATAATCCAAATTATAGTGTTTTAAAATTTTATATATTGTGTGGAATTAATTTATTTGGGTTTGTGGGACATATATATCTAAACCATAAAATTGTGTTAATAATAGTATGAATCCATATTTTATATCAAAATTAGATTCTTTTCCCTATATTTGAATTTATGTGGGATAGATCCCTATATTCAGAGATGACATTTACAATAATTTCTTATTATTATCACAGATATTATTAAAGATTAGTTCAGTATATATGGTTGATTACTATGACTAAAATGGATTAAGAAGTGTTTCCATGTTTTATGAATCCTGCGCCAATGTAATATTTGCTACTTCTGGGTTTAAATGGTGAATGATCCTCTCTAATTCACTTTGAAAATGGAGTAATTCATTTGATTAATATAACAAAATTCACAAGGGAAAAAAGGAATATTTGACAAGACATATTCAATATGAAGGAATAAAATAATCAGTCTAATATTTAAAAATTACCCAATATTCATAAAAATGCACACTAAAATCTAATGTGCTCTCCGATAATAGAACCAAAATATTACCATGTTTCCATGAAATGTCAAATTGATTACATTTTTAATTTTGATTTATTATAATGGAAGACCCTACTAAATCTCTTGATGATCTATAATGTGTTTAGATATTGTATATTCAATAAGTTGTTCAAAATAAAACTATAAATAAGGGGTTTCGAAACTAGTATACAAACATGATGACATTGGTTGAGTAGTTTAATTGTTGAAAACAAAAATGGATTTTGAAAAAATATATGATAATAATTTGATCATTTCTATGTTACTACAGACATTTAAATGTTCCTTATTTCTAATTGATTATATATTTTCTTTAATATTTTTATTGAGTGTTAACAAATATATTTTTTATCGAAAAATCCTCTTGAATAATTCACATATGAATAAAACATAATATAAAACTCTTTTATAAATGATAAAAACTATTAAATTTAATTATGGTGTGTTAAGGACCATGAAAATCTCAGATTTTAATTAAATATAGAGAATATCATGTTTTCCAATCAAAACAACAAATATCACAAAATATAAATTACACAATAATTGGTTATGAAAAAGAAATTCATTCAATTAAATGCATTAAAACCAGTTTTTATAAATCTATAATAACAATTACAAATAATAATATAAACCAAAAATATATATAATTATGTTCTTGAACTACCTCTTCAAGGGTGTAGTTCCATTGTAATGATCATCCATAATTTAGCCTTCCATCCAGAGTAACAGTAAGCACATCTAGAATAAAGACATAATCCTTAATATGTTATTGGGTATAGAGGACTTAAAAACATCAAATGTTATTAAATTAATATCTTGGGACTCCAAAATTCAAGAATATTTCCCCATGTTCAAAAATACAAATGGGGTTCCCAAGGTTCTAATTTATATTTAACGTTGATGGTGGGTTTTGAAACTTCTATTTCAAATTAAAACTCAGATCATAGTTCTGGGTGAACAAAAATTCTTATCTATCTTTGGAAAAAACTAAAACATTTTTACCCCAGGTCATTAATATCTATAAAGATAAATTTACATATTTTAGATGCATATATCACATGATATATTCAAATTTTTATGTGACCTAATGGTTGTGAATAATGGATATTCTCTTTAATTATGGCACATTTTAGACAAACAAATGGATGGATTTTCTTCATCGTATTCTAGAGAAATGTATCCCATATGGATATACATTATTCTACCAATTTTTAATCTAATTGTTTCATAGATTATCTATTGTATTCATTTATGTCCATATATATTCATGGGATCTTGTGCTGTTTTTCTTGTTTTTCTGGTGTTTCATCCTGGGATCTCCAAGTCACCTCTTCCTACAATGAAATCATTAAAATAAGAAATGTTTCTACATTTAACAGAGATAAAAATTCTCTAATAAGTCCAAATGTTATTTTAATTTATTTTAATCTAATTAGTATTTACATTTAAAAATAAGTTTACTATAACTGAATATGGGATTAAATGATACAAAGAATCATGGTGCCGTCATTGAGACCTATTATAATTACTATTATATCAATTTAACAACAAATAAATGTTGGGTCCCGTGTATATCCATCAACATATTAGGTAACCATCCCAATCTAATAGTCATATGTTTCATCAAGACTCGATAAATGATTACACCCACCAAATTTCTCATTCAAAATTATTAAACTATCACATCCTTCATACAATCATATTCAAGAAGGTTTCAAGGAACAACATAATCCACAAACAAATACCACATCTTATTACATATGTGGAGAATGAAAATATATAGATATATATGTTTTTTAATTTAACCAAATATCCATATCACCACGCTAAATATATTACTTTTACCATTGTAAACTATATTCCAGTTACTAAAAAAATCTCAATATACGTCATTATTTTTACTTATCATTTCATAGACACCAGAATCCCCACTATAAATAATAAAATATTCTATGATTTATGGTTCATGTTATAATCCCCCATTATCTATCTATAATTAACATAATATTTATTATTCCCTTAAATATTATTCGAGATATTGATATATTTTTATAACATTTCAGACAACATTGCTGACTAATATTGAGATAACATTCAAGAAACCAAAACAAAGAGATAACTAGATCACTACCTC